>CM033026.1:20465000-21065000 GCA_019207045.1 Branchiostoma floridae x Branchiostoma belcheri | reverse complement strand
AACAGTCGGAGAATATAGATTAACCAAAACATTATTTTCTAATACTAATCCTACTTTAGGAGCAAGACACGTACACAATTCACAGTTTAAGTAAATGAAGAAAATACATCAAACCCACCATTTGACATCATAGACTGTCCTCTTGTGGTACCCAGACAGAGTACACACACACTTCCAGGTGGGGTCACTGCCTTGTGTTTGGATACCTGTGTGGAATGGACAAGCAAATGTCACAGAGACTCAGATACAAATATACTCCTCATATTGTAGATAGTGCTGTTGTTGGATGGAACAGGAAGGGTGGGAGGGGTGAGAATACAGAAAGTTTTAGGTACAAGTACAAATGTTCAGGGACAGGTCTGTACCTTTACCTGTAGCTCAAGTTGTTTTTCAGTGATGGTTGATTTTTGAAAGGAAAAAATCATGTTTGAAATGATAACAACATTATGTTTGATTGTGCTAGACACAAGCCTATTACCATGATATCTATGATAACAATCTCCACCAGAGAGCTATGCAAACAGATGAAATTTGATTCAGGCATTACAAAAGTGCTGCGGTATAGTATATACAAATGTACATGTGTTGATGTGGCTTCTGTACACTGCCACAGGCCTGTACCTAATCAATTGTACCGGCAGTGTACACAGCTCTACTGTAAATTCATTTATTTTCACAACAACCAATTTCGTGGTGAGATGGGAAAGGAACTTTTTTGTGGCATTTGCAGTCAAAACAAGTATATAAAGGTAATAAATTGAAAACATACTCGCACTGTCATGAATTTGCAGTGGAAAGGTCATTACAAAACTAAAACCACTGCAAACATTTTCAGATATACAGTACTAGTAGGGTACTGGCCTTCTTCATTTCCTGGCAGGTATTCTTGCCAAATCTTCAGGGTTTTGTCTTCGCTGCAGGAGGCTAGTCTCTCTCCTGATTGGTCGAAACACACGCCCCAGACGGTGGAGTCGTGCCCCTCCATGGTTGCCAGGCAGTCCCAGTCGTCGTCTGCCTCTCGGTACAACTTGATGGTGTCGTCATAACTGGCAGATGCCAGGATCTACAGAGATATGTACATGGTGCTTTTTGAACCAAGGCTGAAATTGTTCCTTCATGAAACATAACAGCAAAAATGCTCCCAGAAGTATTCACGATCTAGGGGTACCAAACATGTAAACATTGGAGGAAGATACTAGTAGCAAACAATATCATATAGAAGCATTATATCAAATTGCTTTTACAAGATGCTGGCAAAGATGTCATCTTTGTAATAATTAAGCTTCTTCATACATATGTGTTACAGAAATCATATCAAATACTATTGCCAGCATTACCATGAATTTGTGATTCATAAGTTATAAGATTCTCATCATTAACTATATGTATTTTCTACTGACGGTAACTTGCATACAGAATGCATACAGACAGTCAAGGAAGTTAGTTATTACACACTAGTTTCTTGAAATTAGTGTCAAACATAAGATCCAAGTGAGGACCTTACCTCCTTGTGAGGGTGCCAGGTGACATGTTTGACATCCTGTGTGTGAAGACTGAGCACACTGGCACATTCATAGTCCTCATCCTCACTCACTACATGGTGCCATGCCAAAGGAAACAACACAAAAGATAAGACAATACCATGGGCTACATGCCACTTTTTGGTTGACATGGTAGAATCGGACTACTGTAGAATGATATACAGTATAGTCTGGCTTTTGCAGCATTTGAGACCGCTACTATAAAGTTGATTTTTGGCTGCCAGACAGCAACATTAGATGGGAAGGTTTGTTAGATTATAAAAGTAGAACATCATCATTACAAACTTTAATGTAAAAATTTTTGGGAAAAAAAATCATATTGATACTTCCATACCTGGACCATGCCTTAAGCTTACAAAAACATAATGAATTTTATGTCATAAAGTTAAGATTAATTTGGATGGATGGGGTGAAATTTTTGGCAATGGGGAAAATCTATAGCCTGAGTACCATCCTCCATCAGTGGTCACTACGAAGGACGGTACTCAGGCCCAAAAATCTATAATTTAGCCTGCTGTGCCCTTGTACTAGTACTATATCTGAATGACTTGAAATTTACCCGGTAGCATAGCATAGGGTGAACGTAGAAATTCATTAAGACTTTGAGGAAAAAAATAATTGATTTTTGTACAGTTTTTACTACTGTATCTTGTATAATCAAATGACATACAACTTTGTATGGGGATGACTGGGACTTAAGTCACCTCAAGCCAATCCAACAGATCTGGCCAGAGCCCCCACACCACAGCACAACAGAAAACATCACCTTCATGGTGAAGGCAATAACTACCTTCCCATATCCACACACTCTTGTCCCTGCTGCATGTAGCGATCAGCTGACCAGACGGCGACCAGGCCACACATTTCACCTCGTTCTCGTGCCCCTCCAGGGTGGCGCTGCACTCATAGTCCCCGCTCTTCCTGTCCCAGATACACGTGGTCGCGTCAAAGCTACCGGAGGCCAGGTACGTGCCACACGGCGACCAGCACACGGAGCGGATGGTACGGGTGTGGCTGTCCTCAAGCACGGTCTTACACACCCAGGAATCTCCTAGGGAACAATAAGCTGGCTCACAGTTTAAAGTACAAATGCACCAGGTCAAAGGTCAAGGTGCCAAACTTGTAAATAGTTCTACCCTAGATGTCTTTTATTCATGTTTCAAAGGCCAGAACTTTAACAACATATCGTCTACATGCACAGCTCGAAACACGAACCGGCTTTTCACTTGATTCATATCATTCTTAATTCTCATAAAATGTGCCAAGTTATTCTATAATAGAATAATTTAGGTCAAAATGTTTTGAATTCCGACTGTTCTTATTTGAGCAATGACTTTTCGTCATCGTTTTATCACGCAGTGTCGTATGCACTGTAAAACATTTTATGCAACAGTTCCGTAGTTACTCACCCTCCCTCCCCCACAGCCGGATTGTCTTGTCTCCCCCTGAAGACGCGAGGACCGTCCCTGTCGGGTTCCACGCCACGGTCCAGGCTCTGTCCTGGTGACCTTCAAGTACAGCTACCTCCTCCAGCCTCGAACACATGTTGGAAATGTCTGAAATCGATGGAACTTTTGATAAAACGTCCAGAAAGATTTACAGGAGATTTTTCAATACCTGGAGGCAGCCATGTTTGAACGAGGTGGATGATGGGACATTTTGGTACATACCATTAAGTATGGGTATAAGGTATAGATTATCCATGATATATCGACAAGATTTCATCGTATTTTTACAATAGACTGACTAGATTGTAAAAATTGCTGTCTTTATTTAATAGCTTGATGATAATATTATAACCATAGTTACAAAAAAATGTACAATACTTTCTAATACCCCGATTTATTACAATAGGTCTGTACCCAAACTTCCCCAAATTTGCAAGTAGAATCTCCCTAAAAGTGGGCGGGGATTCAAAACCAAGTCCAGCTGGTGTGATCATGTAGCTTGCCGCCATGTCATAGGTCTTCTTCTTCCAGTTTTATCAGTTTGTATAGTTCACGGTAAACCCTGATAATGCCCCGGTGTCCCATCTGTGATGGAGAAAACTTTGAGGAGATTGACGGACGTTACTACTGCGACGAATGTCACACGGAGTCACAGGTTCGTAGATTTGGTGCAGATTTTACAGTATGTAAAGCTTATATATAAAGTTCATTCATTCATTCATTCATCATATAACGTTAACGTTATATTTATAAGTTTATATTAAAGCAGATAATCTCATGGGATGAATGGTGTATCATCATGTTGTATTTGCAGGAGAGACCTCCTTAAGGAAATTGCACGACCCAAAATATCATTTTATGAATACATGATGATGAGTAACACTTGCCTGAATCAAAATTTTTTGTGGTTTCTGTCAATGGTATTGTTTTTATTTATTCATTTATGAATCTTCACGTTGTGCATTATGTTGTTCCCAACATCTGCAGGATGTAAGAGAGTTACAACAGGAAGCGGGGTATGTGGACCCGTCTCTCAGGACACGGCGACTCAGGGAGACGGGCACTCCAACAAAGAAAGGTTCAATCATTACAATTTGTTATCAATAATGGTTTAATGCATTATTACTGACTCAGAGTTAAGTATTACAGGGCCCTGACAACCATATACATGTACATTGTAGTATTACCCTTTTACTTGTGCAATCAGCAAATGTGTATTGTTGTTTTGTTGTGTAGAGCTGACATTAGAGGAGTCCTACCCATGGTACACACACGAAGCCTTCCAGGTTATCATCAAGGCACAGGTGGAGGCATTGGTCAAGATGGGCGTCAACCCAAGGCTCAAGGTGAGGGCAAGTTGAACATTGCTATCTAAGACAAGGAGTTAAACTAAGAGTTTGAGACATATACCTTTTGCCTGTAAAATCTCAGTGTCATCCTATTCACTGTACAGGCTCCCATAAGTTAACTTGGTCCCTGAAAATGTTTTGAAGGGACAAGTATGGGAGACTGTAAACTGGATAGGATAGCACCCAGGGTAGCTGAGGTAACCTCTGTGATGTGTTGTACCTGTAGCTGATCTATGAAGTATGAAGTATGATGTAAATAGCAAAAGTGTGATTTAAACTGGTCATTCAATAACTTGAGGTAATCTGTTATACAATCTTGCAGTGTATTAGCAAGGAAGATATACTGTAAATGCATTTAAGTTCGCGGGGATTTAATTTCGCGGGAGCAGGGAAAAGGACTTTTTGCGGTGGTTTTAATTTCGCGGTAACACCATAGACTGCAGTCTAATACCATAATAGGAAAATGTTCGCTGTGGTTTTAAGTTTGCAGTGAAGTGGTCACTGCGAAAACTGCGAACATTAATCCACCGCGAATATTTCTGCATTTACAGTAACCTCTTTGGTATAATTAGGTTTAATGAAAGTGTGCACAATGGGTTTTCTTTTGGATCCATCATTCTATTATTTGACAGAATCTTGTTGCTAATAATGACAGGCAAAGACTATATCCATTTTGTCATCTATGTCATTTAAAGAATCTGTCAAAGATTGGGAGAAAAACCTTTTTTTTCATCCTACTCCCAGGACATAGTGAAGCAGCTATGGTTCACATACCTGAGTCGATGTGGGGTGGCCTTTACTGGAGCAGCAAAGGAGCAGGAGCCGCCCACTCAGGACGGACTCATGTTCAGACAACAGGACAGGATGACGTCAGCACTGCAGAGGAGAAAATCTACCAGACAGTCTGAAGAAGAGAAGGTGCAGAAAATCATGTATTGCTAGTTTTGCTATTCTTTGTCTTTTGCTCAACTAAAAAAAAGTAATTTGTCAAACAAAACTGGTATGCAGAACTGTATGGTGTAATGTTGTAATTGTTCTTGGAATTTGACAAACAAGAATGTAAAAATGAATTCTGAATATAAAGCTCTTAGTGTATTTCTTCATTGACATTGGGTTAAAAGACCTTTTATTAAAGAGGACTTCTGTCATCAGAACAAAATTAGGAAGAGTCAGAAAGAAGAGAATTGAATGATGAAATGAGAATGGGCCATGATTTCTCACAGATAACCTTTGCCCTGCTAATTAAACCACATAACTAATAAAACTTTCACACCAAAAGGCTGCCTCATAAGATCAAAGGTTAAGCAAAAATCAATGTCATATTTTAAAAAAAAACTATCCTATAGTCGTCAGAGGGAGAGTCAACAGATGCAGGGTCTACCCATGATCCATTGAGCAGCCAGGCCTCCACCAGGAGTGACCTGGAACCTATAGGTGAGATTCATATGCTCTGATAAGATCTGTCAGTTCTCAAGACAATGATGTAGGCTCCTCATCTTAGTACTACTACTAGTAATAAGTAAAGGAAGAATTGCTTTACACATTTTCAATACGGAAACGATAAAAGGTCTTGAAATAGGTTTAAGTTGATGCTTTTTCTTTCCTTTCTATTACTTGGTGTTAATTATTTCAGTGGTGCTGGAATATGAAGTGAGATCACAAATAGAGGAAAAGTTTTGGTATATCCTTGTTCTTGTAGAAAAAATGAATTAAACAAAAAAAGGTTATGAAATCTTACTTTCTAGATGATATCGACATGTACATCCGAGGGTTATCAGGACTGGAGACAGAGACATCCGACACATCAGTGTACGCCACGTCTGACACGGAGGACGATCAGGAAGATGATCGGGGTTCTGTAGACAGTCGAAGGGGCAAACCTCGCGGGAGTAAAAAAGGCACTTATCCCATCCAGAG
Source organism: Branchiostoma floridae x Branchiostoma belcheri (assembly GCA_019207045.1). Taxonomy (NCBI): domain Eukaryota; kingdom Metazoa; phylum Chordata; class Leptocardii; order Amphioxiformes; family Branchiostomatidae; genus Branchiostoma; species Branchiostoma floridae x Branchiostoma belcheri. The sequence goes on along the minus strand of CM033026.1, from coordinate 21,058,745 downwards.
GATGACGATGTTGCGTACGCTGTGTTTTTCCTACCTGGGTATTCTTTGGTTGCAGGAGCCGGTATTGCCATCAGATATAGTAAGGTGTGCACATATGTATGAATTCCAACACATACAGATTATGTAGTTTATCTAATATCCTGATTTTTTATGTAGAGGCTGTGTTATGGAATGTAGTCACATGGAAAACATGTGCAATAGATCAATTCTGGAGTACAAATTAAAGAGGCTATATATGACCAATTTGTGTCAGTAATTAGTATCATTTTTATATCATTAGATCTAACTTGGTCCCCAACAGTGATCAATTTGTTTTTGCAGTAATGTTTTAACAGTATAGAAGGGTGACCATACAGAACCAAAATTATGTCAGTAGCTAAATTTGTTTTCAAAATGGTAGATTTTCTTTATTACATGTAGTAAGCATGTTGTTATTCAGGTGGGTACGTGAGGGCCATATACCCTACATTGCTGTGAAAGAGTTGCTCCCCAAACACATGAAACTGGGCATCATGGACTGTAACAACTTCAGTGTTCAGGTCAGTGCTCTGAAAGTGTGTTTCCAACTTCTAAAGAGGTCACAGTCTTTTTCAAAACTCAATGTATGATACAACTGTACTACATTTTTACTGAGAGAAAAGTCAGACATTGTTGATAATAGTTATGTAGTTTCATGATCTTACAAAAGTAATATTATATACATTTGTACATAAATGTAGCTGTACTTCTTTTGACATTACAGTTATATTGTTCTTGCAGGCCTTTCCGTCGTACCAAGTCATTCAGAACAACACTGTACGACTGGCACGCTTTATTCAGTTACCCCAGCTTCCAGAGGTAGACATCAGCAGGGTCGCCAGCAGATTTATTTTGGACTTAAACCTACCTGGTTTGTTTATTTGTTTTATAGATGGGGTGATAAGAGTGTAAAGAGTTGCCCAAATAGTAAAGTTGGAAAACTCTTATATCATTTTGAAGTGTTTATGAGTTCATAGAATATATTCCAACCAATGCAGATGAATGCTTTTGATTATTTTTTTTACCTCTGTAAGAAATATTTTTGACCCTGCCATAAAGCATTCAAGTATGTTAGTTTATCATGGCTCAAAAAGTGATACAAACTACTGTAATGAGAATCATTGCTACTGTTCTATTCACATTTCAACTTAGCCTAGATGCCAGACCCCAGCCCAATCTCAAAAATATCTATCGTATGCACCCAATAGATATTTTTGAGATCGGGCTGGGGTCTGGTATCCAGGCTAGTTTTAACTTCAAGTAACTGCTGTTTTTACTTCAGCGGAGATGCACGGATTGGTAGAGAACCTACTGAACCAGCGCCCCATCGACCCCTGCCTGTGGTGCAACCGGAGGGACGCCATGTTGAACCATGAAGCCATCGCCATGGGCCTCGTCATCGTTGTGCTGAAGCTGTTGTTTGGACTGGATGATAACTCAGAGAGGTACCAGTAGTGTTTGGAAAAGTAAAGATGACAGATTTAATCCATTATTTATTATGTTACGTTTTAGAACAACAATGAGACACAAAAGAAATCTAGGGAAGCTTAATTGATTTTGCATTTTTAATTGGGGGAAGGTAGATCTAGGTATAAGTCATTGTTGATAATTTATATTAAATTTAGAAAAATTATTTCAATAGTAAAAAAATATTTATCATAAAAAAATATGTGATCTTGATATTCTTCAAGACTCAAAATCTCATGTTTGTTTTCCATACGCAGGACTCTGTCAGAGACTGCCAGAAAATTGCAGAGCAAGGAACAACCAGGTTAGTAAATAATGAGCACCCTAACTTTCCTTTCAGACTTGTACATATTGTACCATTTCATCATCCACCCTGAGGTAATTCTGTAGGCAGCAGGGAGACTTTTATAGATAGATTTTCTTGTCATGCCCATGTACTTTCTCGTGTTCCCCATGTTTAGGTGTGAAGCTGTTTGTGTTTGAAGACTGGATGTGTTGGGCCATGGAGAAAAGGGAACAAATGGCCACTAGAGGGTTACCTAAAACAGACAGGTACAATATACAGAATCAGTATTTTCTCATCTCTTAATGGTTTAAAGGGTAGCAACAAAGTTGCACCCACCTTTACTTAGACAGACAGTGGATATGATATATTGTGAACTAGTAATAAGAAATGTTCTTGTCAGAAATTATGCTTATCATGTGAAGTTTTAAGATTGTGAAGAACACGAGACAAGGAAATTGGTAAGGTCTCAACAGTGACAAAGTTTGTGAATGTCGGTAAATGTTGACTGCCTAAGTGCCGTATTGTTGCCATTATCTTATTCTAAAATACCTTGCTGAAAAATTCAACTATCCGTATCAAATGTTCTTAAGTACAATGTTAAACTTGGTATAGACGGATCAAATCTATAACAACCACTGTTGCCTTCTTCAGGGTCAATGATGACCAATTACTTTGGAATGTTAACTCTGGAGAGTTACAACCATGTGACCTTATTGACACATAATCTTGCGTATGTCATGTCAACAATTAGTCCAATGAATAATGTTCTTCTTTGTAGCAAGTACAATCGTTGCATAAATTGTTGACCTCAACGTCGCTTTATGTAAAAGCTTTTATTGTCTATTTATAAACCCAGAGATATGGAGGGTATAAGAGATGTGGAGCAGTACACACACTACTACAAAGAAGTCATAGCAAAGTGGAAACAGAACTACAGATCTAAAGCAAGACCAAGATATGAGGATGGTATGTAGACCAGAGTCTGGTGGGAGGTCCCCTGACTTCTGTAGGCATAGTGAATGAGATGTTAGTGTTTGACTTTTTCTATTCTTCACGTTTTGTCCAGTTGAGTGCTCTTTTGTAGTAATTTGACTCCATAATTTTACACCATAACTTTACATCATAGTGATACATAAAAAAACCAAAGAATTATCATATCAAATAATAAAGATGTAGACATTTGGGATTAAATTGACACATACATACCAAAGAGCAATGTGAGCCTGAAAACTTCTTTGAGATGGCCCGCCTCAGCGTACACAGATATGCGGCGAAGATGATGATAGACCTCTTATGAGTAAATTTTACACATACAGCATGATCAAGTCAAAGAAGATTTGAGTTAGTCTGATTGTGTTAGTCTCAATCAGCTCCTCTGTCCAGCTTGTGAACCAGGTTTTACATTTTTCCCCTCAGATTTCCTCAGGAAGCAGCAGAACCGTGAGGCGGTCCAGCGACCCTTCCAGTCTCTCGCATCTACCTCTCTGTCCGACGGACTTCAGCACGCCAAGCCCACCAGTTTCCCTCTGTCCTTTGGACCTCATGTTTCCACGGCAACACATCAACTGCCAGGAGATACTGACTATAAATGGTGAGGGCTCCCTACTCCTTATACCAATATGAGCTCATCAATGGAAGCACATAGTAATTTTCAACATACAAGCATTATGCAGAAAGTAGACAGAGATGTAACCAAATATGCATAAATTTATCACACTTGGCTCTTTTTCTCCTTTGGCATGGCTGCTAGTTTTTAAACCCATCAAATGAACAGTTGTTCCACAAACGCAGAAGACAGTGTAATATTCTGATCAGTCCAACAACTGGTACATTAGATTTTTTTCTGATCCATCCAGAAAAGAACTACCAAGTTCCATCCCTACCTCACATCCATTCTATTGCTCTTGACAGCCACACCTTGAAATACATGACAGACGTAGAAGACTTGTGGACAGCCATCAGAAACTACCCCACATATCCAGACTTCAAGCTCCGCTACACCGGAACCAACACCGGCGGCGGGCGCATCGTCAGGGTCACGGATCAGGAACATCTGCACGACACGTACGAGTTCGTGCTGGAGCTCGGCGCTAATCTCATCAAACAGGACAAGTACGGCCTGCACCACTACGTCACAACGTTAGAAAAGCTGCTGGGTTCGTCAGAAACAGAGTAAGAATTTCAGAAGGGATACAGTCATACAGAATTAATGTTTCCTTTTGATCCGCCCAAGGACACTACAAAGAAGTCCTAGATGCTTCAAATACCATGTATCATGGCATGGATTCAAGGAGACATACATTTGTGGCCAAATACAATTATATTTATAAGGAAAGTGTTTATCTATTTTTGTATCTCCAAGGGACCTATCATGTTAAAGTGTCCAAAGGGAATATTTGATCATTAAATATTGTGCAGACCATCAAAATTATCTTATTTTCTTGACTCTAGGAGTAGGATTTCCAAGTTTGATGGCTTTTGAGAAAACTGTACAAGATACCACCATACAGTAATACATGTGTGGTACCATAACAAGTATAAGTGTCTGCTTTTCGAGTCTCATCTTTCTTTCTTGATCTTCCTTTATGAAGACTTGACCCTTTGCGTCATCAGAGGCCACATGTCGCTTGCAAGGGGTGTACTGAGTAATGAATGAAAGAGTTCTTAGGAACAGGCTGATGCCACCACTCTGCCAACCTCCGTCAAAATGTAGAAATGAAAAAAATGAAAATGCAAATATTTGTCAGATACACAGCAACTCTGTCATTGGTTGAACTGCTAATGTAATAGACAGTTAGCATCGGTCTATTATCCAAGTGAAGTAAAGCAGACTTGGGCATACAACTTACAGTGTGCAACATTTGAAATTGCCATTACCGTACTTTAATTGAATTCTTTGTAAATTGTAGTAACAATTATATGTACAAATTAAACTTCAGTCTTCTGTATGACTGAAAAATAACATTACTAGACTCTGAGGTCAATTACAAAATGGCAAGTTCTGGGCACGAGCAATCAGAAAGCTGTACCGGTAACCTCTTTATTTTGACATTTTTTTTAATTTCTCAAATTTCATTTTCAAACCCACAAAAATGCCAATCTACCTCCTCCTCAGTAAATGTCACATTGAAGTGCTTTCCAAAAACCTTTACAAAACTTTTAAGTGAATCGTGAATTCCCAGATGCTAATATCAAAGCTACTCCATCACGAAGTAAGTCAAATGATAAACAACCTATTAAAAACAGCAGAGAAGTCTCTGTACAATAATGAAAGAAAGGTGTATGTTTAAATTTGGCAACGTAAGTCTTGAGTAATAATCATCACTCCTCCAATGGTGTGAACGGAAACAACACCAACTGATGTCCTATGAATGGCATTGCACGCTGGATAACAGTCTATATGTGTGGACCAATGATTTTCAGGTGGCTGTTTGTTTTATCACCTTACTTTCGTAATGGTCATTACAAAAACTGTTTAGTCTATATTCACACAATTTAAGTTGTTTTGGTTTGGTTTGTAAGTGAAATATTGACTGTTTTGCCTTACCCAATTATTTCAAAACAGCCTGTATTGACTACCATAAAATTCCTGTCAATTCACAACACCTGCTGAAAATTCTAAGTTAATTGTAGAGCAGCATATTGTCTAACATTTTCCTTTATCTAGTTACCAGTAAAAAGAGCACTTGGTGCCTCTTTAGGACACTTGTAAGCAACTTTTTTTTTACTTTGAAAAACATTTAAAGATTGTAAAAAATCTTGATATTTCAGGCTCTGACACTTGAGTTTCAATTTTTTGTAAACAGATTAAAACAATTATCACATTTGCTACATGAGCAATTTTCTCAAAAAGGAATTTGATTACACCAATAATACTAATATTTCTCCACAAAATAACATTGCTACGATTAAAGGTAGATCTGAAACCAGCTGCATCTTTGTTCATTTTTCCATCATAGGGCAGGCTGATAGAAAAATATTTTCCCACTCAGGCAGCCAGACACAAGCATACAGTGAATTGGGGAGAACTTTGTTGTCAGGACAGTGTCCGCATGTGTCATCTCCGTTTTCACTTCATACAACTGCACAGGAGTATCGGGATGGCAGTCACAGAGTTCGCTACACTTGGGGTCAAAGGCCAAAAGCCGTACGCCAAACCCGAATGGCGAACAGACCAACCGCCCATCATCGCTAAAACACAGTTCTTTGATGAAACCTCTGCCAACATTGGCTTCTTCGATAAAGTGCGTCAGGCGAGGCCGCGTCTGGTGAGGTGGCATTTTCTGTCCATGCGTGAAAGGTTTCGGTTTGGGATAGTCCTGGAGGTCGTGTACACAAGTCCACTGTGAAGGCAAAAGCAGAGAGAATCATCATCTTCTGTTGTGCAATTCATTGTCAATTTCATCAGACCCCACAACTCCTCTGGAGGCAAAACAGACTAAACTCCATAGTCCCGCTCAGACTGAAGGAATTGAAAATAGAGACATAGTCCTTCAAATATCTGACTGACATGTACTATGATGTAGACACTGGCTAATTGGTTGAACTGCTAATTTTGAATGACAGAAGGTAATTTTGTTGCCAAACTTCCAATCATATAGCCATATGCTATGAACATACATTGACACTAAAATTTACAAACAATAGCATGACAGGAAACCCAATTGTGGATGGGTACAAAACTTGAGAAAAGCCCACCTCTGAGTCGTCATCAGGACTGGTGTACCTGGACAGTGAGCACCACCCCTGGGGGTGGACCTGCAGAGACGTGATGTACCAATAGTTCTCTGTCGGAACAAAGTCCGTGACGATCTCTACCCTGTTCTTGGGCAGTCTGAAATAGAGGCTGTCTGTGTCCTGTTCAGGGTTCATCTGCTCTATGTGGTACCAACGCATGTAGTTGGCAGCATTGAAGAACTTGAGGTCCTCGGACATGGTGGACAGGTCCAGGTCATGTATGACGATGAGGTATCCCATGGCCGTGGACATGACCATTTTGGAGCCGTCGGGGGTGAGTCTCGTCCTCATGAGCCCATGTGTGTGGAAAACCCTTTCATGGGAGCACCCATCTTCCATGTACCTGAATTACCAAAAGACAAGTATCAAATATGTGCCACAGAATAAACTGGTTCACACTGTACATGTGCAGGGTCAAATTAAAGTTGAAGGCCCCAAACTTGTAACAGTAATACATGTAACATCTTCACCATGCATGATACAATCATACAATGTAGTCCAGACCTGTTTGTTTATGTCTAAGGGCCTTCAACTTTGACATATCACATGTGCAGTTTGAACTTAAACTGGCCAACTGTCACATGAGTAGATGCAAAGTACCAGCATTTGAATGATATTACTAGTAAACATAAGTTTCAGAATCAATCTAAGAATGTTATACATGAATGTTATATCACAATACTAATTTGGATGTAGGTATCACAGTACACTTACTTGTTAATATCCCATGTAAGAACCCTTCCGTCAAATCCAGATGTCAACAAGAGACCACTTTTCCGAGAGTACTCAATATTTTTCACCCAGTTGGTGTGCCCCTTGAGTTGACAGATACTCTGCCTGAGGTTGCGTAGGTCCCACAATGAGACAGAGCAGTCGTCTGAGCATGTGGCAAACATCCTGGCATCAAGGAACCTTTGTGAAGAAATTAAACAATTGACTGTTAACAGATGTAACATAAGTTTGAAGAGTTGTGCTTCTACATGAGGGTGGTAGTTTTAACTTATATTTGAGTTTGCACGCTTCAAGGTTGTAATCTGTGAGTGTCCAAAGATCTCTACATGTACAACAGACCGATATTTGTAAATGATTTGTATGCACTTGATGAGTCAAATTGATTAAAGTGAACATAGACAGGGATACCAAAATAGTTGTAGGCACAGTCTCTGACACACTGATGGTGTCACATGCATTTATTATAAACAGTTCACAACTGAAACACTAAATATGCCTTTGGGCCTATACTGCTATATAGCATGCTAGCACTACATACAACCTTTTTTAAACGAAAAATTGGAAAAAGTTCGGAAATGGCTCATTTTTCTTGTAAACAGATCTTTAATAATGCAGGTGTGTGGTGTTTGCACCTGATACAGTTGACACAGTCCAGGTGAGCCCTCTCCATCTTGTGGAACTGTCTGGTGGTGAGTGGGTCGTACAGAAGGACGTCCGTGTGTTCACACGCTGCAGCAAGCACCTTCCTACAGTCAGAAAAACAGTGGGGTGTGTGAACAAATTTGGTTCAACCCCAGAAGTGTCAAGTAAGGCCTGAACTGGTGACACCTTTTGTGTGGCTTACAACACATATTCAAGTGTACACATTCAGTCCTCTGGTATAATCACTACGGCAACCATACTTTATAGAGGGCCTGCATTGAGGAGTTGTGCGCTATTTTCATTCACCTTTCATCAATCTGATCTAATTCAATGCTTCAAGCATTGTTGGAAAATCATTTGTGAAACATAAGAGTATTTGCTATCCCTAATTCATTGTGACAAATTGTATTTCATACTCAAATACCAAATTTCACAAAAGTCATAACAGAATACCCTGTTTTGTGTGAGTGTTCACAACGACAATTCCTCATACAACCTTTGTGTTCACCAAATTGTTTTGCCATACAATGCATTTGGAAAATGCAAGAAAGCATGCCCGGACTACCTAGATTTACTGTTGCCAGGCCTCCTAAATTGCCAACATACCTCCATACTTTATAATGTACATGCATGTGTAGCAAATGCATGTGACCTGTAAACAGTTCCTATCTAGACCATACTATGCATGTCCTGATTTTTTTCCTGTTTCTGGGGCCTTCAACATCGACACACCACCCACAATGCATCTTGCTGCGCATGTATAGTATAATCCCTGACTGAACGTTTTGTGCTAGCATGTGTAGTTCCTGTTTCATACTACTAGTATCCACGATTTCAACCAGCATATCGTTATGAATCACATTTTTTCCTGTGATAAGTTTCCAAGATTTACCAGCTGAACTGTGATTTATCAATGCTATGTGGTATGGTTGTTAATGATAGCGTAAAATATGGTGTAACAGTGGTGTTCAAGGACTGCTAAACCGAAGACGCCTAACGGCTTAAGCCATTTGGCCGAACGGTTTGCACGTTCGATTTGTGATCCGGCTGCCCGGGTTCGGCGCGGGTTCGAATCCCGGGAGTCGGGGTGTTGTTTCTTTCTGTTCTTACTCGCCCCTCTGGTTGTTTCACTGGTTCCCACGCCGGCCCTGTGAGTAACAGGCTAGTATGTGCCACACAGGGATGTCGATCTCGGAGATTCGAGGACGAATCTTGAAAAGAAAAGGGGGAGTAGTGTAACAGTGGTGTTCAAGGACTGCTAAACCGAAGACGCCTAACGGCTTAAGCCATTTGGCCGAACGGTTTGCACGTTCGATTTGTGATCCGGCTGCCCGGGTTCGGCGCGGGTTCGAATCCCGGGAGTCGGGGTGTTGTTTCTTTCTGTTCTTACTCGCCCCTCTGGTTATTCTTGTCTATAATTTTGACTCGCACATGGCATGGGCATGTGAACTTAATATGCATACATCCTTTGTTTTATTACAAATTATAGAAGCCTTCCTTACCCATCAGGAGAGAACTCCAGGTTGAAGACGGCTCCGTGCGTGTGTGGTCTCATGCTCTCCTCCACAATAGGAGCACCAGGCCAGTTTCTCCGCTGTAATGTTGGATAAACCCTCCCTATAAAATCACTCTGAGCACGGCTGGCCTCGCACCCTGGCCTCAGCCCAAGTTCCCGTTTTTTCAACCAGTCCAGACAAAATTTGTGTGTTTCTACGGCTTCACTGGATCCATTTGTATCCTTCGCTTGTCGGAGGCTTGATTTAGCCATTGTTCAGAACTGGTTTGCACGTCTAGCTGCTTACAAGAAAACACTTCTCAAGTGTCTTGTCAAAAAAGGCTGCCATGTTGGTTCTGGACGCTTCCATTTTTCCTTCAGAGAGGCTATCTTTTTCTTTGTTCGTTTTACTTGCGTCCAACATTTTGTGGTCAAATTTTTTAAACATAAAAACTACTATTTCTTTAAACAATTATAGCCTTTAATAGCTGAGTCAACTTTAACAGGCTCAAATCATTCTTTTTTCAAGATAATACGGAACAGACCAAGATAATGGACTCATCTAAGCTGATCTGCAATACCACCAACGCCACTAGACGGCACTGTTTTCGAAGTCTGATCTATGAAGTTGTGGCAAGGAGGTTTAAACCTCCTTGGTTGTGGGTATTAAACGTTACCCGTAGATTTTATTGATGGTAGTCAAACATTCAGACAGCAGATCACAACAGAGAAACAGATATTAGCACTGTCTCTTGGAAATTTTTCGCTGGGACTAGGCTAATTCTTCAGTCCAAGTTAAAAAATGTTGCTCAAATTTAACGTTAGCATTTCGTAAACCGGGGCCCCGAGTTGGAGGTGCCTTGAGCCTCATCATTAAAAAACTGGGTACCTATTGGCTGTAAATAATACCCCAGATGTATTATAATAAAACTAATGATCAATTAAAAGCAGCCCAGTGATTTTTTTTGTATCTGAGCCTCTACCAGGCTTCACGGATCGCTGATCTAATTGTAGAAATTTGACTGTCTATAGTATACTAGTATGCTAGGGGAGTTAGCCGGCCAGGAGAGTATATTTCCTCACATTCAGGACCAACGCAAAGGCAGATGGATGCCGATCGAAAGTCCTCATTCTCTGTCAGACTGTACTCATCACAGATCTTTATCAGGGTGTACATCTACAATTAGATCACCTATCCATGGAGCCTGGTAATGGCTAATTGTATCTCACTCATGTGTGGTTACAGGCTTTAACCAAATTTAACGTTATGCAAATTGTATTTGGGATTCAGTAGATACTTTCTTTTTAAAAACAATAAGGCATGTTAGATTGTTTTCAGATCCTAAAGTGTTTACAATTTGCTAATTTCAACATTTCAATGTAAAACATCCACACAAACTGTCTACTTCAGGCCACTTTCCTTAGCTGGAAGAGAATATGAAGACATTCACACCAAATTAAAACAGTACCTGAAACACACAAAGATTGCCACTTTCATTGCATTTTTATTGGTGAAAACCAAATAAAATGTAACATCTTTGCATGGCAAAGAATAGATTTTACTTCTGCACATCAAAACCTTTCGAATATTCTTCAGGTCACAACATTTCAGATTATCAACATATATTGCCTTTATTAAAATAATACTTATCTGGGATCAGTGCAGGATAATCCTCTGATATTACTCACATTCAAGTATTTAATAATTGGCCTTTGGGAAAATTTCCACAACTGAAATAACAGAAAAGTAAGTGTACTGAATAGAACCATTGTGTGAACAATACAGAAAAAGGTGAAGCAATTCAATGCAAAGGATACTGCAATATTATTTCTGTAACCATAGTGGAAAACCAAGCCTATGTTGACACTAGCTCTTCAAACTAGAGCACTACATTGATGTCAGAGAAAGCAAGCAATCATGGCAATGTGAGTTCAGCAACTACAATGGTGTGAGCACAATGGTCCAGAATAAGCACAAAATAGCACAAGTTTGACCAACGTGACAAGGAAAAGACACAATTATCAACTATGCCTGTCTCTAAGCTGACGATAGAATACAGCTGACATTATTCTTATGTGTACTTCTATGGGTTTCCCTTACAGGGCAAGTCAAGCTGTCAATGGAAAACCATCACAACATTCTCTTCCTTAGGGATTTAAGTGCCACCTCATCGTGATACCTTCATTTAAGGTATTGTGTCCAAATGTCACTGGGAATGAGCAACATATGAACCCCTCTTCCTCACATCTGCCATACCATATCTTAAACTTTATTGACTAAACAAATGATGGTAAAGTAACTGAAAAAAGTACAGAAAGTCAGAAGGAATATTTGAAGTTGTTCGCTTCGCGAAGATGACGCGGCATGGTTTGCCTCGTCACAAGGTGCTAGAAGGACCTGCCAAGGATGAGAACTTCCTCGGAGTATTCGTCCAGCATGGGGACGTCGAAGAAGCCCATCTTTGTGTAAAATTCCAGCATGCGTTTGTCTCCAATGTTGACTTCACAGTACACACCACTGGACCCTGAGACAAGACAGTAAGAAATTAGTTATTGTGCTTCTTCCCCACTCACACAAATACTGGTAAAATGCATATTCCTTATTTAGCCAAATATCTTAAAATGTAGAATCAGCAATTGAATAAGAATAAAGAAATACCTAAAGGCAGGTATTTACTGTAGGAATGTACATTAGAGCTTAAAGAATTTACACACCATTTGCCTTCAGTGCAGCAAACAGACAAGCCATCATGTTCTTTGCCACACCAGGATCATCCATTAGGAACTGAGGTAGCAGACTCATCCTCAGCAAGGATGGGAACCTCTTGTACAGGTTTGGAGGCAGGTACACCTTGTAGTTGTGGAAACTGTTGATGATCTCCTGCAAGTTTTTAAAGATAAATATTAACTAAAGTATTCTGAACCCTGATTTGCACACTACTGCCTAGTACTGGTAGGGAATTTAGTCCTTCAGCTGTCAATCCCATTTTTATGGACAGCCCCGCCTAGAGCAATTCAAAGAACCTGACACAGTTCTTGACAAGGTTATCACGAAACCCATCAGTGGGCTTTTACTGATGCTTAAGGCTACAGTAAGGGATAAGGATAATGTCCTGTACAATATAATAGGGGTGGAGAAGGACAGATAAGCAAGTATTTTAATTGTAAGGATGTTGACGCAGTACACATACCTCAGCAGGGGACAGATTCCCTTCTGCCGTGGGTTTTGGGTACTTGTTGCAGAGATCAGTCAACCAGGCCACCTCAAACTTCTTGTAGAAGTCCTTTGCGTCCAGGGCAGCCACAACATAACCACACACCTTCTCACTGGCATCCAGAGCCACGAAGCAGAACTCAGGGCTCAGGGTCAGGAATGATCCCACCAGTCTGCGAAGAGGGCAAGCAAGGGAAGGTTGGGCTCCATTAGCTTATCTGGCCTGCTAACTTTCTGACCCCACATTTAGTCTATAGAAGCCACACAAGCTTTTAGATGTCTTACATATTTTAGATGTCTTCCCAATGTCTGTGTACTATGTAACTTGGACACTTTTTCACTCTATATAAGCAACACTATCTAGGCATGCATTACTGTAGACAGTTCTTTGTCAAACTGCTGCAGCACTGCTTCAATATGTAGCTGGCCTGTCATACCTTACAAATCAGAAAGTGATTCCTACATGTGTCCCCATTACATAAACAAGGCATTACACACTTGTCTCCAATGAGGGCCGGATGATCTGGAAACACGTCTGTTCCATCCAGGCCGTCATCACAAGTTTTTCTGCAGACCTCATACACGTCGTCCTGCAAACACATGTGCAATACCTCAGTTAAGTATTGTATCCTTGTACCTAACAATTAGGGGGAAGTAAAAAAAATACAACTGTGCTTTGTAAGTACCATTCTAGGCAAAATACATGTTGTACAGCATCCATAGTTTGCTTAACCTACAGCATTACTAATTCTTACAGGGTTAGGCCGCAGGGAGAATTTAGCTAAGGTTAAGGACAAGCACAATTCTAGACATGACCAGCTTAAAATGGTGTCCATGCATACCTGATCAGGATGCAAATATGGGCGTATGATGTAGATAGAGGACTGAGGTGAGTCCGGTGCTCTCTGGTGGAACAAGTCCCCTGCACCATCGATGGGCAATAATCTCTGTAGGAAAGGAACATTCAGAATACTAGATTAGTAACGCAAAACAGATGTTTGCTGTGGGAGAACACAAAAAAGTTTAATAATGACACTGCAATGAAATTCCCCTGTGGTTAATAAGGTTGATTTGTCTTTGCTTTAGTCCTTTAAGCGCGGACATGCAAAGCAAAGACGAAAAGTTCTTTTCTTTTCGGAATGGCATCACAGTAACAAATTCCACTTTAAAATCTTTCCCTTTAACCACAGAGAAAAAAAACTCCTGCTCGCTTGCCAAAGAAATTAGTACTGACAAGTCGTCTGGTTATACAAGAATGCTGCTATATTCATATCCTTTGATAGTTTTATTCATTTGCATGTTTATCAACTCAGTATTTGATTAAATCAACAAATTTCTTGAATCATGTTTCGACAGCATTCTTATGACCATACACTCATCACATTGAGTTCACATCAACCGCTGGCTGATGAACGCAGAACAGGGCCAACCTCTCACAAAGATAGAAAGAAACTCCTGTTTACTTTGTCTGCATATCTAGTCCACACAGCACGCAGTCCTGGCACAGAATCAGGCTGTCCCAAATGACTGAAACCCAGTCTACACAGTTGTTTCTTTCTTTCTCAGTGAACATAGTTTTCACAAAGTGTGCACATGTCTCCCATCAACATCTAAATCATGAAGGCTTCAAGCAACTTTGCCTTAGCAGAGCAAGATGCTACAATAAGTAGATTTCTTTCCCTTGTACTTGCATTTATAACAAATGAAAACTGCCTTCATGTTTCACTGGTGTGGGAAGACCTGCACCTTTGTGAACACATTTCAAGTCAACAGCGCCGCAGCAATGGCTCACAGGAGCTTGCAGTGTCATAGATGAGCAACTTTGCCTGTTAGAACAAAAAGGTCAATTTCCACAAAAAGAAGGTATCAATTTCTCAGAGGGGCTTCTTGGAGCCAATACCTGTAATTCGCCTGTCAGACCTCCTCGGAACACCCATGGCTCTTCTTTGCCAGTCAAAAAGGCATCCTTATAACCTCTATTACTCCCTAATAGGAAATGATGGGAAGGAAAATTGTAAGTTCATACATGGTGACTTGAGCACAAGACCACTGTTCCCACATAGCATGAGCAATGCAGCCTTGACTACAACACGGCAAATTTCACTTACTTTTCTTACGCATTAAACAATACTGACTTTTTTGTATCAATGGTTTAAGAGAAAATAAAATTACATCCGTCCTTGTCTGCATTGCTCATTTCCATCATGATATACATGTATTAGTTTGTTTTGTTTTCTTATACCTCTATAGGTTAATAAAATAAGTAATGCCATGCACCAGCTGTTTGCCCTTTGTAAACAAAATGTGATTCAAAAGTCTTTTATATGTGCACAATACTTCAAAATTGGTGTGCTTGGCCTCTTTTTACTTTTCATGTTTGCACTTCACGACTTCTAACTTTGGGAGCTCAAGGCAAACAGCCAAACTCTACCCCAGGGCAGGAAAGTCACATGTTTGCACAAAGCTGGTTCCTGTCAAGAATTGACAATTTTTGTCCAGTAAGCATTGGTTGGGCTATTTCTAGAAATGGAGACAGTGCTAGGTCAGTTCACACATAGGATGCCACATGTCCACATATACCTATTTTTGGCACACACATTCTGCACCGGGTCTTGTGGCATCAGTCAGAACCAGTACAGCTATAGCTCTGCCTAGACGACCAAAGACTGCAGATGTCATTGACACAGGTTTCTGATAGATTTCTTTGCAAGGAACATCCTATGTAAAATGCTATCACTCCAAAGCATATGTTGGAGCTCCTGACACTGTTGCATGGGTCCATTTCTTTATTGTCATAACCCAACCACAATGCACTTGTGAAAGAGAATAAAAATCCAGGCAACATTTTCTGTTTATGCAGAGCCTGAAAGGGTTCTGTCCCTAAGGAACTCCAGAGTCCAGAATCCATACCAGCTTTTTAACATCATCAGACTGTACACAAATGTTCCTTTCAATAAGTTTACTATTTTAGTATGCTACTGAATGCTGGTCTCTGGGTTATTCCACGGGACAGAAAGGCTTGCCTGTTAAGTCTTGGAAGTCTGGAAAATAATGTAAACTTATGCTTGTATTGCATGTGATCCTGCAGGTAAAACAGGATTTTCATCAGCTGGAAATGGCTTCTTCCAACTACCAAATGTCTGTTCAGCACCAACCAAAAAGCAGGAACAATTTAACTCTTTACAACAACTGACATTTTGGTCAGTAAAATAATACATTTCACATCATAACAGGAGACAAATGCAGCATGAAGAAAGCAGCCACTCAAACAGCGGTCAGAAAAGACCCATCTCAAATACAAGATCACATGCCCAGAATAAAATTTTTAATAAATGACCTGAAATGGAATAAAAACAGCACATTGAGCCCTTGTGCTGCCTGGGAAAGTAGTGAGATTATTATATATGTATATATACAGAATCCCTTCCTGGGAGACGTGGTGTGAGAATGTGACTTCCCTGTCCCTGGACACTACCTCAGACACCTACCGACCGATCGTTAAACTTCAAATTCACTCTCCAAAAATAGACGGATATCCATGACTTGTGACCTAAAAACAATGTTTAGACAACGTGGAAGCCTTCATACATGTGCATCCTCCCCAGCGAATCATGTGGGTGAAGTTGCTGGTAACGTCACGTCCACCTGCTGTTTACACAGGACAGAAAATGGAATAAGGCATTAGTAAAGGGGTATGGGAATGTGCCATGTCCTGTGGAGGAAAGGCAGTTTGACATCTAGTATCAATGCAGGGATAGTCTGAATCAATGCATCCAGAAAGACATAGTGATCAGCCAGATATACTGACTCATTTTGGCCATGATTTCTTTGCTATCTTTGGATATTATCCAGACAATTTCAACCCAGCATCATACTAGACTTGCCAAAAAACACTTGCAGTGTTGTAATGCAACTGGGCAAAGTAACACCCTGACAATAGGCACACAATCAGTACATACATGGGAATACCCTCGAGGCATGACTGAAATGCACTCTTTTCAGACAGATTTTGTCCAGTCTTTTCTTCTTAAAAACACCAATGATAAAAGCCTTTTGTGCAATGATGACTACCTACGGATATGAGCAGTACTGTATTTTTTCGAAGATGAGAGTGAAGACTTGGATAAAAGATGCCCACTGAAAGAGTGATCTGAGGTCCTGCCTGGAGTGTAACCAACAGAGAATACGCGCAGCAAGGGAAGTTATAGATTGCAATATGAACAGTGCACACTGCAAATGCTTTTCAGCACAATTGACACTGTTAACATTGGAAAATAGGCTGGCTTTCAGAAAAAAGCTTAAGGAAAGATCTATAAAAAGAAAAGCTTTTATTTTCTCAAAAAAATTACTGCAAGTTATGTAAACTTCTTGTGAACGAACAACAAGTTGGCAGAATTCAAGCACCTAGCTTTTTCTTTTAGCGGCTTTTCTATGATGGAAGATTCCTGTTTTGCGTGTTGCCAAAAACTGAAATGAAGCCAGCCTGTTTGCAAGCAAGAAAACATAATCACAGCCACTGCCTACCAAGCCACTTGACAAAAGACTTCAGAAGGGCTACTATGCCCTTCAGTTCATAGATGTAAGGGAAGAGTTCGTAGACAGCAGCTCTGTTGGGTGCATTCAGCAGACGGTTGACCATGTCCAGCACACTTTGGCAGCTCTTGTCGTACTTCTCTGATCTTTCATGCCATTCTTTCACCTGCAAAAACACAATGAGAAATTCTGTAACACAATACTGGAAATAAAATCCGGACACTTGACCAACATCACTGTACAAAACATAGTTACATAACATGTTTCAGAATGTCTACTTGGATTGGAGGGTTGAGACGAACATTTTTCATCGTCACCAAACTGACAGGTACACAATATCACAGCATTATCAACAGCTAGCAGTTAGAACTTGTCTACTGTAATAACTTTCCATGCATCTAGGACATATAAAGAACAATGAATTTGTCTTCAGAAGGCTACTTACGTCCTCAGCTGTTGACCTTAGTGTTCTCTTGCACTTGCTCACAATTCTGGAATTTGTCTTCAGCCAGATAAACTCCTCTATCAGGTGGACACCAAATGGACCATGCTCGAACGGGAGAAAGAACAAGTCCACCAACATTGCCAAGTCGTCATACGTCACAGGTTGTGCTGTGTAGAGGGGGTTTATTCTTGATTTGATTTCTTCTGTGTCAGTTTGCATTTCCAAAGGATTAGGTGGACTCATGTCCACCCCTTCATAGTCAACCTGCATCGTCTCTGTTTCAGGCACCTTTCCCTCTATTGCGGTGCTTGTGCTAGGCTGTGTGTCTTCAACTTTCTTTCCAACATCTCCCCCTACTTGCTTACATGATGTACTTTCAGATGACAGCAGGCTTGATGTGGGAGGAGAAGAGACTGCAGGTGAAGAGGAGATATCCATAGGCTCCAAACCCTCCCCTTCCTCAGAGTCCTTGGATTCTGAGCTGGCCGATGTTGAGTCGAAGGCAGAGTCTGTAGAAGGACTGGATGGCAGTTTTGGAATGTCTATGGGCTCCCCAGTCAGGGTATTGACTGGACACATCACGGGTTGAGAGCAACTGCTGGTGGTTGTGGGTGTCATGGTCATGCACGTGTTTACTGTTGTGACAGAGTCTGTTATGACACTGACATTTCCACTTCTTTTTATCACGCCCATCCCACCGCTCTTAGGTGTTTTGATCACCTCCAGCCAGTCCTTGAGTGCCAGTTTTAGAGCTGCATTCCTGTTGTACAATCCTCCTTCAGATTTTGTAGTGGAGTCTTCCGTGACGCCCTCTGTCTCCAGTTTGATGTCTGAGGTGACTGCACTATTGTCTCCACCTTCCGCCTCCTTTTTGGTCACATCGACTGTGCTTTTGCTCCAAGTCGCCAGCGTGTGGAGGGCCATGAAGTTACTCTCAAACTCACAGTTCGGATTGGTTAAGACCCCGTGCAAGTGTGGCATCAGTGCAGTGGAGCGACCGTCGTATGGTCCCAAGAAGACGCGCTTGTGGTCATAGTCGTTGGCATGGATGTTGTCCCAAATAACTGGAGGCCTCTTGATTGTTTTGGTCACTTTCTGGATATGTTCAACACTGATGATCTTCGATACTACCCTTGGTCCTGCAGTAAGTAAACAATTGCTTCAAACTCTCCTCCACATTATCCAAGCACATACAGGTCCAAAGATTACCTTATATCATTGATAAAGACAATGAAAGCACCAAGTTGAACTACCAACTCACCGGTCCATAGGACATCTATGTCGGGGAGAAGCTTGGAGCCAACAGTTGTGAGGTATTGTGAGGTCTCGATGTCTGGCACTGCTCTGGACTCACAATATTCTATTGGAGAGTATTCATGAGTTACAATATAATCTTTGAAAGGGAGAAAGATACAAAGTAAATTTGAAACTACTCTCTGTCAATGACAAGATCTGAACTCACCTGTTGGACAGAAGAGGAATGTTGGTTGTCCAAGGTGTTGGTACACTTCGTTTGTGACAGAAACTTGTGCATGAGCGAAGGACTGGAACACTTCCTTGTCAGCAATGCACATGTCTGTCTCTATGTCATCAAAAAGCAGCGCAAAGGCCTTGCATCCAAAATGGCTAACCTATGAATGATAGAAATCAAGATTCTTTAAACATATGAAATAAGATTAACACAAAGTTACGAGGATTCTTTTGATACACAATATTTACAAATATCAAAAAGGAGTAGCTCTTACCTGTTCCAGTTTCCTCTTGAGAAATGTAACATCTTTTGCACTGGAGAAGGTGATGTCCAGACCAGGTGAAAGTGCATAAACAAAAGTCACACTACTTTCACTGGCTTCTGCTATCAGACTTGTAAGGTGTTCTGTTGGAGAGGAGAGAGTGAGATATCTTTAATGGTAATTTCCTATTAAACACTACTTATTAAAGCACTTGAGAGGGTGCGGAAGAGATGCTTATCTTTCACGAATAGGAGAACCAAGAAGAAGCAAGGTGGAGACATGATACACCTCAGGGCAACATGGTGATTAAATTTAAAGCACCAGAAATGCTGAAAAATGCCAATTCTCGATATACATTTTACTATGGCACTAAAAAGAAGCAAACACTATGTTATGAAAAAAAAATGAAATAAATGTACCTGCTTCCTCTACAGAGTAAAGATCCCGCCAATAGGCTCTGTGTTTGTAGTCGTCCTTGGGCGCATACAGGTATGTGTTTAGTCCCATCTTGTTCATCCTGACAATGAAAACCAACAAAATGTATCAGCAAATGTTCATGAAGTACCAATGTGACCCAACAAAATTAAACACATCAACTCAAAATATTCAATAATAGACAATACAATAGAAAGATTCAAACAATGCATAGAGTAACCTCTATATGAGATGCCCACCTTCTGAACAGCTCTCGTCTCTGATCTGTGGTCCATGGCTTGCCATAAAAACCTGCAGAAAGGAACTTCTTTTAACTATTGATATCATATTTTGATTTTCTCAACTTAAGAGTTAAGTACACACCTCAAATTAAGTATGCACCCCATTTTGGGGCAAGTCACCAATAAATGTGGGACTATAATGTGAAGTGGGAAAACCCAAATGAACACATTAGGCACCAGATATATTGAAATTCATAGTGTTTTCTTCTCTCTTCCTGTTGCAATTTTGCATGAACCAAGAACTTCTTGACACTGCCCCTGCTTTTATTTTCCCCACTCGTCATCTCGGCAAGGTGATCAGTCAGTAGTGGTATATTTTCTTCTTATACAAGCATTTATTCTATGGATTTTTTGGTGCTATGTTCCACATGCAAATGTTACTCTGGGTTCCTGCCTCTGGTAACCAGGTTTGAGATCCTCTTTGCATTTACCTGGGCAATGCAACTTTAGCAACAACTAGAGGCACATTTTGAACAATATCATCATCATCATCTTAGATGCCCCCTAATAGCCCCGCAAAGGGCAACGTTTTTGAGTTGAGGTCCCGGGTTAGGGCGGGCACAGAAAGACTCAACAGTGGAAGCAATTACCACGTGCCAGGCTGAGCATTTGACTCCAGAATGGTTCTAGGGAAGTACAAGTATTCGTTTTTGTCAGTGCGGGCGAAGATTGGCTGGTATTTGAATTAGGTACATGAAAATCTGGCCATAGCCCATGACCCCTTTTTCTTGCTGGAGTGGATGCAAAACTTGTAAGATGCCTTTCATTCATCAAATCATTGATTGAGTTTTTCACAACAAGGTGCTTTTGTTCACAATAATAGACTTTCTGACCTTTATCTGATTATTCATGGTCAGCACCATTATAATTTGTACAGCCTCTTCTAGATGAATAATCTGTTAACAGTTGTTTATCACAGTAGATCTGATATAATATCAAGAAAATCAAAAACTGTTAAACAGTTAAATTGGTTATTATAAGATCAATAATTCATCTTTTTAAATGTATACATATACTGTTTTCGAATGTTGGGGAGTTAAACCTCATAGACTCCCGTCAAATTCAACAGAAACTATCAGCGCAAATTAGAAAAAAAATGCCTCACATTAGATGGAGAACAACGTAGCATGTGCCCAGGAGGAAACATTATTTGCTGCCACCCGAACATATTTGCTGCCCATAATTTAGCCCCTTAGGCCCAAGCGCGCAGACACGATTTGCATAGACGTCAATTCGACAAGATGGATGAGACACAATATGGCGGAAAAAGGACTACTTGGGCAACCGGATTCTGAAACATTCCTCTCCGGATTCTCAGCACAAACGTAAGAATTACAAGGCTAAATGGTACCAGAAAGGTACAGGATGCAATTTATGTGATAATTATCGGAATATTTGGTCGATTCTGAGGAAACATCGGTGCGATTTCCTGAAAATATTCTCCACTTTTCCACGTACCTTCCACAACACCCCTGAGAAAGCGGTTGCTGCACACAACGTTCCCGTTCACGTTCGCCATTGGTGGCATATCTACGATGTCTTCACCGTAGATGCCTCCACACAGAGACTTCTTAGATGTTCTTCTAGGTGTACACTGTTAAATCGACCGTAGAGACAAGCTTTAGCCTGCTATTTGTACTAAAAGAAACAAATTTCTCCTCCGCCAGTCTTCTCTGGTCCGCTCAGCTATGTTGGTGGGCGGGCGGTTCGATCCAGTTTAGACAAGTCATGTGAGACACGTCAGACAGGGAGGTACTTTCAAGGGAACTTAGTCATGATAAATACAGCGGGAAGACCATATTGAAAACAAGACAAACTTGAATTCACATTATTTTACAGCTGTTAATATTCTATGATAACTATTGAATTAAGGTTGTCGAATAAAAGGCATATACGTTTACATTATAGTATTAAAGCTCCCCTTCTATTCAAAGTGGTATATTCTACATGCCAATCAAGGTCCTGTTAAACAGCTTGACCAATCACAGGTGCTTTAATGGAACATATAGGTTCCTTGATACCTTTGTAACATTACTGCTGATTGGTGCAGACCCGTCAGAGAAAGAATGTAAACAAAAACACAACCGGCAAGGCGGATTTGAGTTCAAAGTCTGACCCAAAGAACAACTCATTTGTTTGTCTGTGGAAATGGTTACTCTGCTGTTACAGAGCCCAGTTACGATCTACTGAAAATCAAGTTCAGGTTGTGTTTTCCTCCAAGACTTTTCTTGCAATGCTAGAAAATATGCTCACATCATTATTGACCTTTGCTTGCATCTCACTCTCAGATTTCAATATGGTTTC
The DNA here is from genome assembly GCA_019207045.1 of Branchiostoma floridae x Branchiostoma belcheri. Lineage (NCBI taxonomy): Eukaryota > Metazoa > Chordata > Leptocardii > Amphioxiformes > Branchiostomatidae > Branchiostoma > Branchiostoma floridae x Branchiostoma belcheri. The sequence continues at coordinate 21,036,423 of CM033026.1, read as the reverse complement.
CTCATAGTCATATCCCTGGTCAGGACAGCTGAATTTCACTCTTCCCCAGTGTGTAGCATGAGGCTTGGATACACACGTTTCCCTTTGTCTATCAGCCCAATATCAGAAGTATTGGTCTTTTTTTTAATAGGTGAACAATTTCTTGTTTGACCTACTGGCTGCAAAATACACCCGATATTATTATTATCATTATAACATTAGTTGATTTTATGACATTTTATGCTGAATATGTCATTGTAATCATTGTGATGAAAGTATGCATGTGAATGTTGTGTACAAATAGCTGTGTAAGATAATTAAGTTACAGCTAACGTTACATGAGCTGAACTATTACTAACTATTTTATAATGACGAAGAGAAACCTCAATAGGGCTAGGGTTATTTTAGGAGGGGTTTAGGTCAACTTGACTTTCAAGATGGGCAGCTCCACATCAAAATGGAGGATACCACAGCATCCATATGTGCCTTTAGACATAAGTAACATCACACCATCTTCACTTTAATCTAATGAGATTATGCTCACAAAATACATTGTTGTTTTTAAGGTTGTTATTCTTCCTGCCTGTAAGTTTGCACGACGTGTGACGTTATGGCAAATGACAAGAGAGACCCCGATTGGTACCTGGCCCTGATGGCACCCAACACAAAAGGACCAGAGTTCAGCTGGTTGGACCCCACTGCCATGTACAGGAATGCTGAGGTGATGTACTACAGTCCAGTTGTAGTCTGCTATTCCTTCTAAAAGAAACAATTTTCCTCCTCCGGTCTTCTCTGGTCCGCTCTGCTGTGTTGATGCACGGTTCGACCCAGTTTAGACGTCAAGTCATGTGAGACACGTCAGACAGGGAGGTACTTTCAAGGGAACTTTGTATGAAAATACGAAGTGGCAAATCATATTGAAAACATATCTTCTGACTCTGTGTATAGTTAGATTTGTTCAATCAAGGTACTAGATCTTCATGATAATCAATTTCAATAAACACAATGTATTATATTTGAAAGAATAAGAATGCATTCTGTGTGTGTAATGCAGGCTTTCCAACAATGTGTAGCTGACCTCACAAAGGCCTTCAAGCCTGATGAAGTAGACCTGGTCGCTGGGATAGACGCTACAGGTTTTATCCTTGGTACGGCATTGTATTGTTTTGTTATCTTTATTTCATAACTTATCAATATGCTGATGAATGGGTCCTTCGACAAATTGTAATGACTGCAGTTTTCGTGTGTGTTAACAGGTGGTGCTATAGCTTGCCACCTGAAGAAAGGATTCCTTGCCATCCGTAAGTATGGCCACCTGTGTGTCGACGTGGACGATGTCAGATTCAAGGACTATTCCAAGAAGGAAAAACGTTTGGAAATTCGAAAGGATGCCTTCAAGCCAGGTAATTTTGAAAGAGCTTTTGCTTCAAGTTTCAGTTGCTATTGGATCATTGCTTGTTTCAGATTTGGGTAGAACTTTTTTCTGAAACAAGCTTGCAAGAGACACAAAACTGATTGGCTGCATGATGTCTCTCAGGTACAAAGGTGCTGATCGTGGACCAGTGGATAGAGACTGGGGGTAACATGGGCGCTGCAGTAGAGTTGGTTGAGAGACAACAGGGAATTGTGGCAGGTACAGTTGAACACACAAATATACAATCATGTTGATAAAAAAATGATAGTTGCACTCTTGCTGCACTAACTGCACTAGGTTTTAGTGTTTTTTTTCTCTCAGTGATTAAGAAATCATCATTTTCACTTATGTATTGTCAAGAAATTGAAGAAGAAATATGTGGGGGGGTTTTCTGGGTATGACTTAGATAAGATGCAACACATTGTATTCCAGTATTTCCACATCATCTTCAGTCCCAGCCCTCCTTGGGTGATATGGAATACACCATGTTGTCTAAGGGCCTAGGACAAAAATGTTGTGTTTTCTGTTTCAGTCCTAAAAAAAATAGGGTCAGCATACAGCTGAATAAATCAAATTAAATGAAATCAGTCAATGCATAACTAAGGAGGATATGGTATGTGTGATACCCACTTTATCTACCTCATTGTATTTTTCTCTATTGCTGTAGGAATTGCCTGTGTCTGTATTGAAGAGACAGAAGGAGGGAAGAGGCTTATGGAGAAGTACAAGTGTGTGTCCAGTGTGGTTTCTAGGGAAATCCAAGATCAAGTCAATGCCAAGAATCTGGAAAGCTTCAAGACATACAAACCCTTGTGATGTGGGAAAAGGATATTCATAGGTTGATTAACTGTGGTCTGACTGTGTGCATGATACAGTGAAAGCCTTTGTTTGAATAAAGATTGTTCACTGGGTGAAATGTTGATATTTTTATGAATGCAGTTTTCAGCTCGTGTTCAAAAATTGTGGAAGAGCTCACCTTCCAAAAAGTTTGAATGAGGCTTGGCAAACAAGGTGCTACACATATATTTGCATGAAGACCAAATATGGATCTATTCTTGTTAAATGTAGTCTGACCAATAATTTCCAAAAGAAGTCTACTCTACTCAACTCTACTCTACTCTACTCTAACTATAAATGATAGACTGTAACAGGAAAAGGTAGACCTCACGGTGAAATTTTGGCAAAACAATTTGATAATTACCGGTATGTTAATGTAATCTTTCTTTTGAATCCAAGGTAAATTGATTTGAAAAAACAGGTGGCCATCATCAACATTTTTTTTATCGAAATGAGTTCTGTATTTGCATGCACTTTCTAGGAATAAGTAAGTGTGCTGTAATTTTGTATTAATTTATGATAGAGATGTATGTTTCAGTTTTAGAAGGAATAAGTTGTTGCAAGTGTTATCATGTTTTGTAATGTAACAGTCTGTTATTCTAAAAAGAACTTTCTTCCATCCTCCAAAGGATGTTTACATCTTCTCAAACCAAGGAGCATTTATTAAGTGATGAAAGCTCCTTGCTCAAACACTTTGTGCTCTTATAGGTCTTTTAACAGTATTGCGTCCATTTTTGTGTCTCTGCATCCAAGGGCTCTGCACATCTTCATTGCATGGCGGCTACAAAAGAAACAATTATGTGCCAAGTTCATACAACAGATGTGATGCTGGAATAACACTCATTAAACATACTTTTCAAACTACTTCAGTGTTTGTCTTCTTTGTTGTCTTCCTATGATGGAATTAATTCTGTTGGAGAAGAAGGAAACTTATGATATGTTACTGAATACTGAATACAAGAGCTTGATGACCTCATACCTTCATGAAATATTTTGATCATGCAAATGACATTTGCATAATCTATGCATAGTTAGGTATACCTTCACTAACTTAGGCCATGTTGATTTGATTATATGGATGACATCCTCCGGGAACTCCAAAATTGATGCGAGCGAGCGAATAAAAAAAAAGTTTGGCCAAAAAAAAAAGTTGGCTTCAGTATGTAATCAAAGTGGCCAGGAAGGTTGAACATAGGACTACAAACACATAGTATGGTATACCAACAGTTAGGTGTATGGACCAGTACATCCTACGGGTGCAAAACATTTTTTTTTTCTTCTTGGACCAATCTGAAATAAACAGACCTGAAAAAAAATCAGACGAACGGGGTTTGCCAATTGCAAAATGGACACACTATGTCGGCGGGTGTTTCGGGTCTTACCGAGCCAAAAAGACAACAAAAGCGAAGTGAGTAGAGGTTATAGTCACTTGTACCAAGTTTCTACAGGCAAAGGTACAGAGACAGTTAGCCTTTATAGTTTATTACATGAAGATGGGATTTTAAAATGCCAGTGGTAGTCCAATGATCCTTTGTAGAGATTCCTTTGTAGCAAAATTGACCAATTACCATTGTTTTGAGTATTATCAGTTCTCAAGTTTCCACAGACAATCAGGTCCAGGTTCACGTCCACCTGGAAATGATCCTCTGGACCTGAACGAGACCTATCCTGAATTAGTACTGGTACATGTACAAACCCCTACCAAAAATCCTTTTTTCTTTCTTTCTGTCCTTTCACATTTTATTCTTTGACTTTTGAGATTTATTTTGGCATTCTATGGCATCAGTTATCGATTTTCTGATACTTTTTTTTTCAATCTACGGAATATTTGTGCTCATTTTACAGCTGCTTTGCACAATTTACTGTGTGGTCCAAAACTTTTTTTTTTTTTTGAAATGGCCGAAAATTGGTGCGAGCGCGGATGTCATCCATATAATCAAATCAACATGGCCTTACATATATCAACATATGTCACAAGTATGAAATGCCTATCGTTTAGCACTTAAATGAATTATGCAAAACAGGTCCTTATTTGCATTTGCTCATGTTCCACATACCATAGCTTACATATGCTACATGTATTAAAGTCATTGTATGGACAACACAAGCTATAGAATTTACTAATAACCTAGTACATGAAATATTTAAGGAATATTCAAGAAGGTCATATTTTCAGTAGCATTTGTCTGTGTACAACTACAAGATAAGAACGGCTGAATAGATTAGTCTTTATGTCCTTTATATGTGATATGTTGGTAGGGTGTGACAAAAACTGAGCAGCTTTCCCCTTACTTAATTTCAATGGGTATGGTGTGTTGTGGGCTCTTGCCATGTACTAGACTTGTGTACACATGGCTTTGGAGTCCTACCATCTAGAATATTGATACGAAAATCACTGGGAAAGCAGTTGATGGTTTTCACGGTACTCAGGTCGCGCCACATAGTCTTTTTAGATCTTTTTAGCGAATTCCCACAAACGTCCACTCTTGGGAAGTCCGCGCTGCACGAATCTCATTTTTGTTTGCTTGGAATATGTCCACGTTGTGCTCCCATGCATTAATCCTGAGATTCAAGTCAATCCATCGATCCGAAGTGAAATAGATCAAAGTTGACGATTTTCGATGGTCTTTTTAGCGAATGCCCACTATATCTACAAAAATATCGGTCGTCGCGAAACAGCACCTTCACCTACAGCCACAAACATGTTCAAGGTGTCCCATCGATGTGTACGAAGTTTCCGTGCTTTACAAGATTTTAAAGATTTTTTTGTCAAAATGTATGGCGCCGGTGGCATAAAACAGTAACATAAGCTGGGGAAGGACTTCAGCCGACAGAGGGGTAAAATTTGCCACCGCGGAATCTGCTGCACGGGACGGAACGGGTCAAAGGCAGCGGGAGGGGTGATCTTTTCAGAAAGGTGTTTCTGTTCCTCCTAGTGCCTACTTACCTCCAACGTGAAAATTGGCTAAATCCTTCCCCAGCTTATGTTACTGTTTTATGCCACAGGAGGAATTTGCTTGGAGATTAGTATCTAAGTAAAAATTCTCGTCTCTTTGCATGTTTCGTAGAGTTTAGTAAAGCGTTTGACTCTGTCTGGAGAAATGGCCTCATTTACAAATTAAACAAGTTAGGTATACAGGGCAACTTTCTTCGAACCATCAAAGACATGTATTCAAAAACCACAAATCGTGTGAAATACAGTCAAGGTCTGACTGAACCTTTTGTCACAAACTGTGGTGTCAGACAGGGATGTAATTTAAGCCCAACTTTATTCAATTTAATTTTAAGTGATATTACATCTGTCTTTGATAATGATATTTGTAACCCTCCAACTTTGTACAGTAAGCGTGTCTCTTGTCTATTGTATGCAGATGATTTAGTTCTTTTCTCTGAATCCAAGCAAGGTCTACAATGTTCGTTGAATAGACTAGAGGAATACTGTCAAACATGGCACCTAAATGTGAACCTTAGGAAAACAAAAATACTTGTTTTCACTAAGGGTGGTCGTATACCAAAAGATGTGTATTTCATGTATAAGAACAATCCTGTTGAAACATTGACAAACTATTGTTATTTAGGTATTGTTGTCAATTCTGCGGGTACGTACTTTCAAGGCGAACAACAAACACTTGTACAGTAGGGGTCTGAAAGCTTTATTCGGGATAAATCAATCCCTAGACAAAGCCAATGCGCCTTTGTCTGTCAGAAACAAACTTTTCGATACCTGTGTTAAGCCCATAATTCTCTATGCATCGGAAATCTGGGGTTCTGTTAAAAGCTCCAAATCCTGTCCTATCGAAACAATACATCTAAAATTCTGTAAGCAAACCCTACACGTGCCAAGAACCACAAGTGGCCTCGCCGCTAGAGCCGAGTTAGGGAGGTTCCCCATTCATTTGGAAGCCTCCCTAAATGCTATTAAACACCTAATTAGACTTCGCCAGAAAGTACCAGCAGATAGTTTCTTGCCAGATAGATTTAGACAAAGCTGGAGCCAAGTGTTGGGCTTCAGGAGTTCGCCAGTCACTGGAAGAATGCGGTTATGGTTACATATGGCATTGTCCTCTACAGCATTCTATACAAATTCGTCTCAAATTATCAATTCTATCAATCAGCGTCTGAAAGACATTTATTTTCAAACTTTTCTAAGAGAGCTACACAATGATAACAAAGGTGGATCCGCTAAAAACAAATTGAGGTCTTACAGACTGTTCAAGTCCACCTATAAAATATTCGGCACAGGACGGCCGTCACAAAACTACGAGTCAGTTACCACAAATTACACATTGAAACCGGAAGACATAACCGCACTCCTCTAGAACAACGAATATCGATACTGCAATCTAGATAAGTTAGAAGACGAACTTCATTTTGTAGTAGAATGTAGTTTGTACAAGAAAGAGAGAGCTGAACTATACAGACTAATAGAACCCATGTTCCCCCACTTCATACAACTGAGTAATATAGACAAATTTATATTCCTTATGAATCTAGACAAACCTTTACTTATAAAGCATATCTGTTCTTACATTTTCAATATCACAAAGAAAGAGAAGAAGCCGAATGTACGCAGTAGAATACGATTCTTGAGTAGTGTAGATTCATTGTATCATTATATCATGTTGTATCATTTGTTGTGACCTGTACTGAACCCAGTGGGTATGTATGTACAATAAAGGTCTTCATTCATTCATTCATTGTTGGGTGGAGCGCTGATCAAATTTCGTACGCGTACGCTCCCAGACTCAGCATGGCAGCTCTGTTTCAACAAACTGCCCACGGTATAGCACAGTAAACATGAATACACTCTTCATGCCGCGTAGACTCAAATATCAAGATGTACTTGAGATACATAGCAGGACTGGTCCGACTATTTTAAAGCTAAGGGCACAACCCGTCGTACGTGCAGCTATGTGGTCTACGTGACACAACTGGTGCTGGTAAACGGGCTGCTAACTTCAGCTCGGTCTTGCTGATGGGGCCATGTGGACGGTTATAATTGTTACTTAATTCGAGGTAAGATATGGTCAGTGAGATGAGATCGACCGTGTTGTGTTTTATAAGGTCACCTAATACTAGCGTTTGAAGAGGGGCAGTCCCGAAAGCTGAAATCTACCAATATGCCCACATCATTATTGACCTTTGCTTGCAGTTTTAGAATTAGATCTCAGATTTCAATATGGTTTCCTCATATCCCTGGTCAGGACAGCAGAATTTCACTCTTCTCCAGTTTGTAGCATGAGGCTTGGATAAACATGTTTCCTTTTGTCTGTCAATGTCCAATATCAGAAGTATTGGTCTTTTAGGTAAACAATTTCTTGTTTGATAATATGCTGAATATGTCATTGTAATCATTGTGATGAAAGTATGCATATGAATGTTGTGCACAGATAGCTGTGTAAGATGATTAAGTTACAGCTACATGAGCTGAACTATTACTAACTATTTCATAATGTGACGAGAAACCTCAATGGGGCAGGGCTTATTTTAGGATGGGCAGCTCCACATCAAAATAGACGGATCCCACACAGCATCCATATATAATAATATAGCCTTTAGACATAAATAACATTACACCGTCCTCACTGTAATCTAATTATGCTCACAATATATAATGTTGTTTTTAAGGTTGTTATTCTTCCTGCCTGTAAGCACGTCCTTGCTGTAAGTTTGCACGACGTGTGACGTTATGGCAAATGACAAGAGAGACCCCGATTGGTACCTGGCCCTGATGGCACCCAACACAAAAGGACCAGAGTTCTGCTGGTTGGACCCCACTGCCATGTACAGGAATGCTGAGGTGATGTATTACAGTCCAGTTGTAGTCTGCTATTCCTTCTAAAAGAAACAATTTTCCTCCTCCGGTCTTCAGAAGACCGCTCTGCTGTGTTGATGGACGGTTCGACCCAGTTTAGACATCAAGTCATGTGAGACACGTCAGACATGAAGGTGCTTTCAAGGGAACTTAGTCATAATAAATACAATGGAAAATCATATTGAAAACAAAACATATCTTCTGACTCTGTGTATAATTAGATTTGTTCAATCAAGGTACAATGTACTAGATCTTCATGATAATCAATTTTGATATACACAATATTTGAAAGAATAAGAATGCATTCTGTGTGTGTAATGCAGGCTTTCCAACAATGTGTAGCTGACCTCACAAAGGCCTTCCAGCCTGATGAAGTAGACCTGGTCGCTGGAATAGACGGTGCAGGTTTTATCCTTGGTACGGCATTGTATTGTTTTGTTAACCTTTTATTTCATAACTTATCAATATGCTGATGAATGGGTCCTTTGACAAATTGTAATGACTGCAGTTTTCATGTGTGTTAACAGGTGGTGCTATAGCTTACCACCTGAAGAAAGGATTCCTTGCCATCCGTAAGTCTGGCAGCCTGTGTGTCGACGTGGACGATGTAAGATTCATGCACCATATGCATTCCAAGAAGGAAAAACGTGTTGAAATTCGAAAGGATGCCTTCAAGCCAAGTAATTTGTCCGACTTTAAAACCCAGTTCTTAGAGCATGTAAATAATGATACAAATGTAGATGAACTGTATAATATGTTTACATCTAAACTAACCAGCTGTGTGGACAAGTACGTTCTCTCTAAAACAACAAAAGGCAAAAAACATCTCCCATACATCACTCCTGATCTTAAGCGTCTGATGAGGAAACGGGACCGCTACTACAGGAAGACAATAGGTCAAAACACTCCCGAAAGGAAAGACGTTTAAGAAAGATATCAAGAAGAGAATGAAAGAATGTTATTGGAGTTATATCGAATCAGTTGTACTCGATATTGATGAAAATGATTCACAAGAAGGTAAGTCTTCTGCCATGTTAGGAACTAAGAAATTCTGGGGCTTTCTCAAAAGCATGAAGTCCGAGAGAGTTGGCATTGACCATATTAAGAGTGGCGGAATCTTAGTGTCTGATAGCAAAGCTAAGGCAAACCTCCTCAGCCAACAATTCCAGTCTGTCTTCACATGTGAACCAACAGACGATCCCTCACCTGACATGGGACCTAGCCCACACCCCTCTATGCCAGACATCACCATAGAAGAAAGTGGAGTACATAAATCATTGCAAAACTTACATCCCCACAAGGCGTCTGGACCAGACCAGGTGCATGCATATGTGCTTAAAGAACTCAGCGATGTCATAAGCCCCATCTTACAGGTCATATTTCAGAAAAGCCTTGACTCTGGTACAATACCTGAATCCTGGAAAGAGGCAAACATATCTCCAATATACAAGAAAGGGGACAGGTACAAAGTCGAAAACTGCAGACCAATATCGCTAACATCAATTTGCTGTAAACTCATGGAGCATATCATCGCTAGTACCATGATGAGTCACCTAGACACTAATGGTATCCTGTACGATATGAAACATGGGTTCAGACAAGGGAGATCTTGTGAAACACAACTTCTCTCCCTTGTAGACGACCTAGCAGCAAACAGAAGCAACGGTACACAAACTGATCTTGTGCTTATGCATTATATGGATTTTGCTAAAGCATTTGATAAGGTTCCCCACCGCTGACTCATTCACAAACTTGAGCACTATGGCGTCAGGGGCAAACCTTTAGCCTGGATTCAGACCTTCCTAACTGGACCCAACGGGTCGTGCTAGAGGGGGAATGCTCCGACTCAGCTCCTGTAACTTCTGGTGTGCCCCAGGGCACCGTCCTGGGGCCCATTCTCTTATTGGCTTATATAAATGACCTTCCAAACCACGCCTCTAATGCTAAGGTAAGGTTATTTGCAGACGACTGCATATTGCAGATGGTGGTGAAAGAACCACAAGATTGTATCAATCTACAACATGATATAGATAGCATTTGTGAGTGGGAAAGGACATGACTTATGCAATCTAATCCATCCAAGTGTGAAGTCATGTCCATCCCTTCATCAAGAAAGCCCATCAATCACAATTACACACTTCATGGTAAGACAATGACTAAGGTGGGTAAAGCTAAGTACCTAGGCTTGACTATCTCTGCCAACCTTTCCTGGAATTGTCACGTTGACAACATGACTGCTAAAGCCAACAGGACCCTAGGAGTACTACGCCGAAACCTGCGGATCGCTAGTGTTGGGGCGAAAGACGTACAAGAGCGTACAAGGCACTCGTCAGACCTTTACTAGAATACAGTGCCTCGGTATGGGACCCTCACACAGGTGAGTAGGGTGGAGGCCGTTCAACGTAGAGCTGCCAGGTACGTACTAAACAAATACCAACGCACAGCCTCTGTAACAGCAATGCTCCAAGACTTGGGATGGCAGCCACTTTACCAACGCCGCAAAATGGCCAGGCTGACTACCATGTTCAAAATCCTGCATAATACCATCTCTGTTCCCCACACCTCTTGTCTTGTCCCAGCAGCTCGATGCTCCCGCCGCACAAATCATGCTTTTAAGCTGCAGACCATTGCGAGTAAGAACAACTATTACAGGCTCTCGTTCTTCCCTCGTACCATCAAAGAGTGGAATGAACTTGAGCCTTGTGTGGAGGAGGCGGAGTCCCTCTCCCATACTGCAGTTCAAAGCTGAGCTGGGCTCCGCTGCATTGAGCTGTCCCCTGTCCTTTGTACATATGTAAATAGGTGTAAATAACAACTCCAAACTTCACTTGTCCCGTCCTTTTGTACATGTCTACGTCTTTCCCCATTCCGTTTGTCTGCGCAGCTGCTAATAATCCGCTTTTCAGCGGGCTCAGCAGTACGAAAGATGATGATGATGAAATTTGAAAGAACTTTTGTTTCAAGTTTCAGACGCTATTGGATTTAACATTGCTTGTTTCAGATTTGTGTAAAACTTTATTCTTTTCTGGAATAAGCTTGAGACACTAATTGGTTGCGTGATGTCTCTCAGGTACAAAGGTGCTGATCGTGGACCAGTGGATAGAGACTGGGGGTAACATGGGCGCTGCAGTAGAGTTGGTTGAGAGACAACAGGGAATTGTGGCAGGTACAGTTGAACACACAAATATACAATCATGTCGATAAAAAATGATAAAAAAAAATGATAGTTGCACTCTTGCTGCACTAACTGCACTTGGTTTTAGTTTTTCTTCTTTCTCAGTGATTAATAAGAAATCATCATTTTGGCTTTATGTATTGTCAAGAAATCGAAGAAGAAAATTTTTTTCTGGGTATGACTTAGATAAGATGCAACACATTGTATTCCAGTATTTCCACATCATCTTCAGTCCCAGCCCTCCTTGGGTGATATGGAATACACCATGTTGTCTAAGGGCCTAGGACAAAAATGTTGTGTTTTCTGTTTCAGTCCTAAAAAAAATAGGGTCAGCATACAGCTGAATAAATCAAATTAAATGAAATCAGTCAATGCATAACTAGATCTAAGGAGGAGCATATGATATGTGTGATACCCACTTTATCTACCTCATTCTATTTTTCTCCATTTCTGTAGGAATTGCCTGTGTCTGTATTGAAGAGACAGAAGGAGGGAAGAGGTTTCTGGAAAAGTACAAGTGTGTGTCCAGTGTGGTTTCTAGGGAAATCCAAGATCAAGTCAATGCCGAGAATCTGGAAAGCTTCAAGACATACAAACCCTTGTGATGTGGGAAAAGGATATTCATAGGTTGATTAACTGTGGTCTGACTGTGTGCATGATACAGTGAAAGCCTTTGTTTGAATAAAGATTGTTCATTGAGTGAAAGCTTTTGTTTGAATAGAGATTGTTCACTGGGTGAAATGTTGATATTGTTATATGAATGCAGTTTTCAGCTTGTGTTCAAAAATTGTGCAAGAGCTCACCTTCCAAAAAGTTTGAATGAAGCTTGGCAAATAAGGTGCTACACATAAAGAATAATTTACAAGTTTTGTATAATCTCAGCTTACTGGCATCTATACTTATATTATGTAGAGACATCTGGATATACATATTGGTAATTCTGTTCCTTATCATATTACATACATATATACAGGGTCACAGAGTGAGTTGTCAGAGTACCAGAGATAATTGCGATTTCGATACAGTATTTGCATGAAGACCAAATATGGATCTATTCTTGTTAAATGTATTCTGACCAATAAGTTCCAAAAGAAGTCTTCTCTATTCTACTCTACTCTAGTCTAATCTTAGCTATAAATGATAGACTGTAACAGGAAAAGGTAGACCTCATGAATTTTTGGCAAAACAATTTGATAATTACGGTATGTTGATGTTTTGAATCCAAGGTAAAATTGATTTGAAAAAAACAGGTGGCCATTAATTATCATTTATTTTTTATATCAAAATGAGTTTTGTATTTGCATGCACTTGTTTTTCTAGGATTTCTAGGAAGTGTGTTGTAATGTTGTTTTAATTTATGATAGAGTTGTATGTTTCAGTTTTAGAAGGAATGAATTGTTGCACGTGTTATCATGTTTGTGCCTCAAGTTTTGTAATGTAAGAACTTTCTTCCATCCTCCAAAGGATGTTTACATGTTCTCAAACCAAGAAGCATTTATTTAGTGATGAAAGCTCCTTGCTCAAACACTTTGTGCCCTTATAGGTCTTTTAACAGCACTGCGTCCATTTTTGTGTCTCTGCATCCATCATCTTCATTGCATGGCGGCTACAAAATAAACAATTATGTGACAAGTTCATACAACAGATGTGATGCTGGAATTACACTCATTAAACATACTTTTCAAACTACTTCAGTGTTTGTGTTCTTTGTTGTCTTGCTATGTTGGAATCAATTCTGTTTGAGAAGAAGGAAACTCATTATATGTTACCGAATACTGAATACAAGAGTTTGGAGACCTCATACCTTCATGAAATATTTTGATAATGCAAATGACCCCCCATTTGCATAATCTATGCATAGTTAGGTATACCTTGACTAACTTGCATATATCAACATATGTCACAAGTACGAAATGCCTATCGTTTAGCACTTAAATGAATTATGCAAAACAGGTCCTTATTTGCATTTGTTCATGTTCCACATACCATAGCTTACATATGCTACATGTATTTAAGTCATACTATGGAGAACACAAGCTATAGAATTTACTAATTACCCAGTACACAAAATATTTAAGGAATATTCAAGGTCATATTTTCAGTAGCATTTGTCTGTGTAAAAGATAAGAACGGCTGAATGGACTAGTTTCATATATGATATGCTTGTAGGGTGTGACAAAAACTGAACGGCTTGCCTTGAAATTTCTTACAATGGGTATGGTGTGGTGTGGGCTCTTGCCATGTACTAGACTTGTGTACACATGGCTTTGGAGTCCTACCATCTAGAATATTGACACAAAAATTACTGGGAAAGCAGTTGATGGTTTTCACGGTACTGGTCGCACTATATGAATTATGGAAGAACTCTAGGAACTGAATAAGTCACAGTAATTGTTTCCCTCGCAATCTTATACAGCAAAGTTACCCAGATCTAGACTGTTTTACGTAAATTTTGAAAAACATGAATATGGAAGTGCCAATGCAAGACAATACAGTATTTCATTACATCAAATATTACAATCTGATTACACTTGTTTGAATGATAAAATTTTGCATACTATTAGGTAACCATGGTATATCAATCAAGGAATTATCAGCCATCACCTCACACAACTCAAGTAAATAATTAATTTCAACACTTTGAAGTCCATTTTTCTACATATGTGTCCAATGTACAAAACTTGGTACTTGTACTTGTATATGATGTAACTTAGAGCATTCAAACACAAAAGTGTCAGGTCACCTACATTCATAACTTATAGGTTAATGAACAACCAGAAAGTGTTTCACTGGTACCCAGTACGATAGGGGTCTGCATATTACTCTCCAAGCAGAGGTTGAGTCACGTAGATATAACGTTAGTTGACATTTATCCATATGGTAACCTATATACGTTGTATATAAAAAGTGTATTTGGGGATCATTAAGTCGATGGAAGGTAGTTTCACATTGTAATATCTTGAAAGTTTCACATTTGAAACCCATGTCATTGACTGGAAATCTCTAAATACCCACACAGGTTTTTTTTAAACAATGAAGCTAGGTTAACCCACGAATAAAGGTGAATTAGAGTTATTAGTAGTCAGAAAAATTACACGGGCGCTCCTCTTATGTAAGAGGAGCGCCCGTGTAATATATCTACGCGACTCAACCTCTGCTTGATATGTATCTGCATATAGCCATAGGGCATGACCAAAAATTTCAAACTTGAGGCCTGGCCTCCATCAATTGTCCTATCTGAGGTACACTGAACTGAATTGACCTTGTAGTAAGTTCAATGAAAAGTTAGAAACCAAAAATCAAACCATTTTAACAGCGGATTACACCCTGCTGAAAATTTTGAAAAACATGGAAGTGCCAATGCAACACAATGCAGTATTTCATTATATCAAATAATACAATCTGACTACACTTGTTTGAATGATAAAATTTTGCATACTATTAGGTAACCATGGTATCAATCCTTCACACGCATCATTAGTTGATGCGTGGCAAATACAGACAGTTCAGACAATTAGCAAAGATGTTTTGCTTGAATAGAAACACTCCACTGGACTCACTCCCTAAATTGAAGTGAAGGACTGACTCTGGATAATAGTCCACCAAACCTATCGTGATAACTGTGGGAGTAACTCCCCCTCTGACACAAGTAAGTCAACCTTCAGTCTACATTCATCCTCGTTTAGGTCCCAGGTTTGCAAGGTACAGTATTCTTAATTTGACTTGAAAGAGAAATTAAGACAGCCAAACACAAGCCAAATACTTTTATTTCTAATTTCTAAAAATTACAGAGAATGACATTGAAATATACCAGAGTTACCTAGAGGTATATCCATACTCTCAACAGATCTGAGTGAGAAGTACATGTATCTACTCCAGCCAGGAGAGCTATAACTACAGTACAAGATAGTTAGTTTTTATATTGAATATGTGACATGCTTTGACATATAGATACCATTTGATACATCAATTATCAAGAGAAGTATGCATTACAAAACTACTCTTTTACAAATTCATTTTTTTCCCCAACTTCACAATTTATCACAGCAGCAAAATAATGCATCTCTCATTTTACTCTAAATCTGGTAATGCGGCTCTTGTAAAAAAACACTACACATGGCTTTGAGTCCTACAATTTGTCAGAATGACATAAAAATCATAGAGAAAGTCCTTGCTACAAGGGTTTGTACTGGTAGCAATGTTTGTGATTTCTGACCGTGCGAAATAAAACAAATAAAAGAAACTAAGTAAGCCAATCTTTCTACACATCAAATACAATTACACTTAATATATCTTGAACTTTTAAGTTGTGCATAGATACTTATATAAGGCATTTGCACTTTCAACAATTCACTTCAGTTTCATTCTTTAATAGCCATGTTTTTGTTTTATGCAGTGTTCACAGGATCTTTTTATATAACTGCATGTTGACACCCTGTCAAAGTGACTTGTTTAAGTTACATGTATTACTGACTTTTCACAAACAATGGAGCACGCCGCAGTATATACTAGCCATGCAACAGTGCTGTATCACCTACATGTCACTCAAAACCAGTGGGATATTTACCGGGGAATTCATTTATATTCACAGGGACTTATTTAGTGGTAGAAGAGGAAAGCAGGTGTTTACTCTGTTTCACATTGTTTTAAATTCTGTTATCCAGTCACTGCAGTAACACACTGGAAATGCATGTTCACCGTGTCATGATTTGTGGTGAAATAGTCACAGCGAAAACTGTCCAAATAAAACCACTGTGATTATTTCAAGATTTACAGTACCGATGCATATACCAAGAGTGTTTTAAGCCATCTCAAATACGCTGTCATGATCAAATCTTATACCAAATTGAGGACTAGATGGGGATGTGTCCATCCAACAGTACTGCTTGGTTAGAACTCTTTAGAGTTTTGGATCCTCGGTGACCGATGAGACTGCATCGTTGATGGCGGAGGCGACGTACTCTGCGTTGCTGGTGGTGATAGCGCACATGTTGATGCGGCCGTTCTTCATCAAGTAGATGTGGTACTTGTTGATGATGTAATCAACTTGTTTGGCTGGAAGGGAAGAAATGTACAAAATGTTGCAGGATGTTTAGAAGGGGTTCGTAACTGGTCTAAATGTTAGAATCCTGTAAAATGTAAGAATATACTTCGGGGCAGTCTCCAGAACCCGTCCTTCTGTCCTGAGATGGAAAAAGAATTCATCCCATCCGTCCTAAAAATCCAAACTTCATGACACATAACTGATTAAAATGACTGAGTTAGCACCAAAAATTAATAACATGGGCTCTCAAACAATGAGAGAGAGAGAGACAAATAATAAAGCTGGAGACAGCCCTGATGGACTGAATGAGAATCGTGTCCTTGCTGAAGACAAACTTACGTCCCAGACCAGTGAAGCTGAACATGCCGATCTGGTTGGTGATGTGGTCCCAGTTCCCGGGAGTCTTCAGCTGGCGCAGCTTCTCGTGCAGCAGGCGGCGCATGTCGCTGATCCGGCTGGACATGGTGCGGATGTTGTCCTTCCTACCATATATAGGCAGGAACATGGTGAAATCATGATCAGGGTCAATGTGTTAGGATACAGAATGTCAGCAGGCAGGTGAAATTATTAGCTAGTTCTCTTGGTTTAACCACATTTTAGTCTATCACACATATCATTACTGACATCTTCCTTTTCTGATGAAAATATGGGGTACATTTCATCATGAAGAAAAGAACTGGAAGCAATGCACTAATTGGACCTACCATTCTGCATAAAACGCAGCATTCCCGAGGACAGTGGCCACTATACGGCAGCCGTGGTTGGGCGGATTGGACCACATGGGACGGGCAATCTTCTCCATCTGACTACGGACTCTTCTCAGGGACTCTGGGTCCGCTGAAACTACAGCCAGGTTTCCCGTGCGCTCGTCTGAAACATGGGACTCAAACTTAGTACTTTGGAGAAGTTTTGACTGAAAAAGTACCAAAGAAATGTAGTGCTTAGTCTACAGAAGGGTATACACTCACTATAATCTACCGTGCTGTAATGTTGCATGAAAACACTCTACAGGATTTATCGCACAGAGCCCTGCATTAGCATTTGACTTACTGTAGAGACCAAAGTTCTTGGAGAAGGACTGTGCAATCATCATCTCAAATCCCGACTTTTCAAACAGTCTTACGGCGTACGCGTCTCTGTCCAGGTCACCCGAGGCGAAACCTTGGTACGCCGAGTCAAAGAACGGAAACAACCTTCGTTCCTGAAGTGAAAAAAGGGATCTATCAATTACAGTAACTGACCATCATTCAAACATTCAAGTAAACACTGACAATCTGTCTAAACATACAATATATTTGTGTGTCAATATTTTTAGTGATAAACATCACAACAATAAGGTAATTCTGAAACTTCAACACTACAACAAAGGGCAAATTTTTCAGGTGGCGTTTCTGTTTTGTACATACCTTGACGACTTGCATGATCTGCTCCCACTCGCTGTGGTTGGGGTCCACACCGGTGGGGTTGTGAGCACAGGCATGGAGGATCACTACAGAGTCTTCTGGTGCAGCCTGGTGGAACAATACATGATATGTCTATGTGCTGTATGGAAATATAATCATGTATATGTGCAGCTAGAGATGGCAATCTGACAGAATCACTGATTCTGTAGGCAGATTCTGTGGGTAGAGATCCTGACTGGAGTCTGTCTATTCCTTTAACACAATCAGAAGTTTTTAACATCAATTCATGTCACTTTATATGAATGCACTTACTTGAAATTGCGAAGTCATTAAGGGAAGACCACATTACTAGCATAAAGGGAATGTCAATCAATTAAGTACCAGTGGACATATTTGCATAATGTGGCTGAACTAGTCAGAAGGGTGCTTGTTCTGAGTGATGTTTACAGAAGAAAACTGACACTAAACCTCTTGAGTCCTTCAACAGCATTGGCCATTTAACCTACATCCTACATCCCAACTCCATTAACAAGAACTAACTTCTGCCTCACACAAATAGAATTGTACACCATAAGTTCTAGCACTCCTGAACAGAATCAGCCTTCTGACCTAACCTTACATTTTTGGACAGCTGTATCTAAATTAGGGCTGTCTCCAGCTTTGAATTTTGTTTCCGTCCCTCTCATTTTTGGGAGCTAACATTATTGATTTTCCTTGTAAAATCAGTCTTTTAATCCTAAACAGATACATGTATCTTTATCAATCTTATGTACTGAAGCTCTGATTTTTGGGACAGATGAGCTGAAATTCCAACAAGCAAATTCCCATCCCAGGACGGAGGATGGGTCCTGGAGGCAGCCCTGATCCTAACTACATCCCCACCATTCCTTCCCTCTCACCCTCAGGTCCTCCAGCAGGCCCTGGATGTCCAGCCCTTTGGTGGAGGCGTCCCAGTACCTGTACTCCCTGATGTCTGTAAATCCTGCATCCTTGAAGATTCCAAGGTGGTTCCCTGAGAAACAGGATACAAAATTCTCTTTCAAACTTCTAGGGAAAGCAATACTTAAATTGCTCAGCAAGAGTTCTATCATGTCAATATTGTATTGGAAAACTGTAACCAGCTTTCAATACTGTAAATCTCCAAATGTTCATGGTGGTTGCAGTGACCTCTAAAATCCTGACACCAGGAATAATGTTTTGTATCACTATTGTAGATCAGCAAAAACTTTCTTAACCCTCCTAACTGAAAATTAACTCACCACAAAAATAAATGAATTTACATGTACAATATCTGAAAATAGACGCAGTTTTACATAAGCAGACTGCTGGTAGATCACAATGAGATTACACATGGTGTCAGAAGTGGGATTTACCATGGTGTCAGAAGTGGGATTTACTCACCCCATGTTGGTTTGGAGTGGTACATTACGTTCATGCCCAGACAGCGCTTGAGAAACTCCGCCCCCAGCCTCAGCGCACCTGTACCACTCAGCGACTGCACACCTGCAGCCTGGAAACACAGGAACGTCTTCAAGTCTAGATCTACAAGGTCATCTGTCCTAAGTGACTGGCCTTTCTGGCCTGAAAATTAGGATGTAGTAGAAAGGACTATACCTCGGCTGAGTCGGCTCTTATATCACAACATATTGCACTTCTGAGGTGTTTTTTCAGCGAGTATTAGGTTTTGACGAGTTGTAAAATACAGAAGTGACAATGAGATAGGAACTCTCTTGGACAGCTACCAATATGCTACAAAGGGCATCAAGTTCTTTATATGAACAGATTGACAATATTTTCCAGTGATAACACTTTTTTTATAGTGAAGAGGTATCACACACTTAAATGATTATACCAAACCTTCCCCCAACTCCCCAAAATTACTGTTAATATCAAACTATTCAATGGTTCTAGTTTAGTGGTAGGAGGTACATCTCAAATGTGTGTTTTGTATCCCTACTGTAAAACAGAATTGTTTCAACTGCAAACTTCAAACTTCACACACTCGAAATACCACCTGCATATGCAGGTTAGTGCAGGTAAAATTGGAGCTGTGCAGGTATTTCTGGTGTCTACCTGCACCTAACCTGCACTGGTCCATATACTGGGCTTCATAGTACTTAAATGTCCTATATTGTAGGTGTATGTGGATTGTTATTAACTGCATTGACTGTTAACACCTATTATAAAAGAAAAAAAAATAGCAACGGTTCCTCAACAATTTCAGTATGATCCATACTTCCTAAATTCAGAGTGGTGCAGGTAAAATTTGTCTGGTGCAGGTTATTTTCAATGTTACCTGCACCAGTGCAGGTATGGAGAAAAAAGTATTTCGAGCCCTGACTGTGAAAGCGGTCTTTCCATTAAGAAACAAAATTGATAAATGAATTTTACAGTATCACCTTTTCCTCCCACTCACCCTATTTTGAGCGATGGCAGCGGCGTCCTCTCCCAGCACCAGCTTGGTGGCGGCCTTACAGAAACTGTCCAGTCCGCAGACGGGGAGGTACTCGTGGTTCAGGATGGGGTCCGCGGCCATCTGGGACTCCACGGTACGCACCACGGGCAGTACCCACGGTAAACCCTCATCTGTACGGTACGCTGATCAGAGAAGATGGAACTGTTACAACATGTTCTGTACAATGTTGACATTGTAATAGACCAAGGAGGTTGAAAAAGAAAGGAAAGGTATTCTTTTTCAACCTCCTTGGATAGACTGATAAAAATCAATGTCAAACTATGTCGATGTAGGTTAGACATCCAGGTAATAAGATACACCCAAAAGTATTTACTCAAGCAACTGGATATGGTTTTGGAAACGGTCAGACGTTTCGGATAGAATCCACTATGCTTCGTCAGTCTTTGGTGCAATGTCAAACTATTCAATACAATTCAATCTCTACAACTGGATAAAAAAAACGATATTTACTTCCGGACGTTTTGAGTGACATCCATCACTCTTCTTCAGCGTCACTAGACTGAACTAATTCAATACAAGTACAGCTAACTAGAAACTTTTCTAGTTAGCTGTACTTGTATTGAATTTGTTCTGCTAGTTCAGTCTAGTGATGCTGTAGAAGAGTGATGGATGTCACTCGAAATGTCCGAAAGTAAATATCCGTTTTTTATCCAGTTGTAGGGATTGAATTGTATTTGAAAATTGTTTACCTGGATGTCTAACCTTCATGAACGTATCAATGTCAAACTACCTGCTATAAACCACGTCCGTGGTTAGGCCACACCGATTTAATTTCTTGGTTCACGGATTCGCTCGCTCCAATTTTTTGGAAAAAAAAATAAAAATAAAAATTACCACTCAGCAAATTTTCACCATTAATGAAACCATTCACCAACTTTCTGGTATCGCTGTGGCTATTGACACACTCAGTGTGCCAATAGCCAAACAGGCTATTGACACACCGAGATGCCAGTCAGCCAATCAGAGTTTGTAACATGCCTTTCCGGCAATATTTTACACAAGCAATAGTTGATTAGACATTGTTCGGAAGATTAGACATTGGAATCTTTGAATCTTGGAATGAACGGACGTATTCAAGTTATGCCCTACATCTGGATACCTAATAATACAGCCTTCATCGTGTATGTATGACGTAGCGTAGTGGGTAGAGCGTTGACCCGGGAGTTCATGATACCAACTCCGACCCGGTTCGAGTCCGCGCCGGAGTTTTTTTTTTTTTCAATTTTTCTTGTCCCTTTTCAAACATCCATTTGATATAAGAATATTTTATATATAAACAACTTTTAAAGTTTCTGTTAACGATATAAACCAAAAATAACACTGACCACAAAACATGTCATAATTTTCGGCCGTGTGGTTCCGGCGCTATCGGCAGCGACTCGGAAGACTGTTTCTTTCACATTAAAAATAATGGAGGTAAAACAACAACTATAACTTCGCTTCCTTAGTGATATAAGTTTTGAGGCCGAAAATTCTCCAATATGGCAGGAATTCGTCGGTAAACACAGCTGAAAACGTGTTCCTAACCGATCCAACATGGCTGCCATGATCACATGCGGTGACAGTAAAACTAGCACCGTATGATAGCAGATTCCGATGTTTAAAATTGTGCCGTAAACACTTGAAAAAGATCGTATTTTGGGTTAATAATGGACACAGGATGCCATTTGTATTTTTCAGAGTGTTGATTGTCAAATATAATCGTAAGATTTCCTCATTTTAGTGGTTTCTATCACTGGGTGTGTCGATAGCCTAACAGGCTATCGACACACTCAGTGTGCCAATAGCCTAAACAGGCTATCGACACACTCAGTGTGTCAATAGCCTGTTAGGCTATTGACACACTGGGTGTGTCAATAGCCTCGCTCTTCTGGTATAGCAAATTGGCCTTTATATTATAAGCTCCTTAAAGTGTGGGTACAGGTGCTGTTACTGTACAAAAATAGTTTTTTTTGTACTTTTTTCAAGCTGAAAACTTTTTTCTTTATGTTTAGGATTAGCTGTTACCTTTACCCCAACCATTTTACAATTTTTATTTTTATTTTTATTTCGCCCTTTCGCTCCATATTTTTTATGAAAAAATCCGTGAACCAAGAAATTAAATTGGTGTGGCCTTAGCATGCGAAAGTCGTGAGCCAGCGGTCACTATGGAGGCTGCTACTCAGGCTAACTAGTGCGTGACAAAACAGTGACCAATTTTGTGCAATATTTTTGACATGAAAGTAATGTTTTTTTCCCTCTAATTTTTTTTTCAAAATTAGAGAAGTTGAAGGATCAGAACTCATTTGGTCTTGACACTGTGGAATATCCTCTCACCACATATACAATCCTTTTGCTTTTAAATAGGATAATTCCAAGGAAGAGATGGTCGTTAGACTCAAGGACATTACATATAATGTCCTAATGTCCTTGCTAGACTTGAGGGTGTGCCGCCTCCAATTGAAACCCCAAATAAACTGGGGTCGTGTGCCCTTTAACTTGTGTTTGATCGACCTTATATTTATTGCCAATTCATCAAAATACTAGTAAAATAAAACTTGTGTATTCATCACGTCAATGGAAATCTAGGTTTGAACTGTGAGAAGTCTTCCAGTACAAAATGCCAAGTTGAACTTGCACCATTATCCAGCAGAATTGGATAATCTGACCAAGTCATGAATGCGGAGCACAGACAAAAAATTCCAAGGTCGTCTGAAGATCACTGAATGTTTTCTCCCAAATAAAAACAGAAAACAGACACATGCACAGTTTGACACCGTCTCCGTCTAATTCTGTATCATATTATACAGCTCTATGATATTTTTCTAGGTGTAAAACTTTTGGTAAACTTAAAAAGAGGGCGGTGTTTCTAAAATCGGCCATATGACCCTCCGTGGTTCGTGCCAGAATATTTGATCACCATGGCGGGCCGGACTGTTCCACTTACACCCTAGAGGGGTGATTGCCGTATTAAACTTTCGTGAGTCACTAAAAAATACGCAAAATGAAGGCGGACCAAAAGGTTTCTGTGTCAACAAGATTTAAAACAATTATTAATATTATCATAATATTTTAAATTGTATTCTGTGGACAGTAAGTACGAGTAACACAATTAGCCTACAACCACACCCCCTATTTTGCATAATGTGATTCGTCCGCCAGTCGCTAAGCGAGGTCATCGCTCTGAAGTTATTCACCTATAGGGCATTAATTTGCCAGATCTTTTTTCTTAGAAAGGGTCTCAAAATGTGACATAAACAGTTGACAGCGTGATACCTCCCACTCCTAAGTTGTGCTTGTTGGCGTGATTGTCTTCCCTGTAGCGAGCTGTGAGGGCAAATACCGGCACGGGAGGCGCGAGCTCCACATCCACGAACCTGGACGTCGCCATTTTCAGCAATTAGACTGAACAAGCAATCTCGTGGTGCAGCAGCGCTTTCTAGCGGAACTGGTGTTTATGACAGCCTACCATATGCGTTTACTGTTGTTGGCCCTCTTGCGGACAAAAATAATATTGCAATTTCTAACACTCCCAATCCGAGTGGGGTAAGGAGCGCTCCCGGTGCCAGCCATATTGGGAGGACAGGCCGGGGAGAGTAGGCCGGGGAGAGGGGGCCAGACTGTACCATTGTACCTGTAGGGAAAGAAAGTACAGCATTATTGCAATCACTTCTATGTCCTCTCAAACACATTTCTGGCTAGCTATGGCCCGTTTTGGAAGCTAAAATATCACATTTCTTGGATTACCACATACTTATGCTATGGCAAAGTCGGGACTCTTAGTTAAACAAAAAACAACAAAATTATATAAACCTCTAACAGCGACACCTACCGGAGTGAGTGTCCTTTCTTACTGTCTTGCAAAATCCTACATTTTTACCGAACTAAAAGCCTCATCGACATTAAACTAAACATAGAAGTTTGTCCAAACTCATTTCAAGTGTACTATAATGTCAACGCGTCGTACTTCAAGTGATAAATTTAACAGACAGCAAGGCGTAATAACGTCAGAGTGCCATAAAGTTGACATATGCGGTCATATGGAAGCCAGAGCGGGTTTCAACCATTTTAATCGCATTAATAGCTTCATCGACAATAAACTAAACATACAACTTCAACCAAACTCTTTTCAATTACACCGGTGTGTCTACGCTACGTACTCAAAGTGACAAATTTAACAGACATCAATGCGTAATGACGTCAGGGTACAATAAAGTTGACATATGCGGTCAGAAGAAAGTCAGGGCGGGTTTTCCACTGTTTTGACCTAATTCAAAAAGTCATAGACAATAAAGTAAACATAAAACTTCGACCAAACTCTTTTAAAGTACACCGGCGTGTCTACGCCACGTACTCAAGGTGACAAATTTAACAGACATCAATGCGTAATGACGTCGGGATACCATAAAGTTGACAAGGAAATCATGGCGGGTTTTCCACTGTTCTGACCTAATTCAAAAAGTCATAGAGTGATAGACAATAAACTAAACATAAAACTTCGACCAAACTCTTTTTCATTACACCGGTGTGTCTACGCTACGTATTCAAAGTGACAAATTTAACAGACATCAATACATGTACGTAATGACGTCAGGGTACAATAAAGTTGACATATGCGCTCAGAAGGAAGTCAGGGCGGCTTTTCCACTGTTTTGACCTAGTTCATAAAGCCATTGACAATAAACTAAACATACAACTTCGACCAAACTCTTTTTCATTACACCGGTGTGTCTACGCCACGTACTCAAAGTGACAAATTTAACAGACATTAATGCGTAATGACGTCAGGGTACCATAAAGTTGACAAGGAAATTATGGCGGGTTTTCCACTGTTTTGACCTAATTGAAAGGGTCACTGACAATAAAGTAAACATACAACTTCGACTAAACTCTTTCCATTTACACCGGTGTGTTGACGCTACGTACTCAAAGTGACAAATTTAACAGACATCAATGCGTAATGACGTCAGGGTACCATAAAGTTGACATATGCGCTCAGAAGGAAGTCAGGGCGGCTTTTCCACTGTTTTGACCTAGTTCATAAAGCCATAGACAATAAACTAAACATACAACTTCGACCAAACTCTTTTTCATCACACCGGTGTGTCTACGCTACGTACTCAAAGTGACAAATTTAACAGACATCAATACGTAATGACGTCAGGGCACCATAAAGTTGACAAGGAAATCATGGCGGGTTTTCCACTGTTTTGACCTAATTGAAAGGGTCATTGACAATAAAGCAAACATACAACTTGGACCGAACTCTTTTAGATTACACCAGTGTGTCTACGCCACGTACTCAAAGTGACAAATTTAACAGACATCAATGCGTAATGACGTCAGGGTACCATAAAGTTGACATATGCGCTCAGAAGGAGGTCAATACAGTGGAAAGACCGCTCTGACGTTCTTGTGGGCGCATATTTCAACTTTATTGTACCCTGACGTCATAATGCCTTCCTCTCTGTTAAATTGTTCACTGGAAGTACGGTGCATAGAAAATTTGGTACAATTGAAAAAAAGTTTGGTCGAAGTATGAAGTTAAGTTTATTGTCCATGCCTTTTTAAATTCGGTCAAAACAGTGGAAAAGCCCCCTGACTTCCTTCTGAGCGCATATGTCAACTTTATGATACCCTGACGTCATTACGTATTGATGTCTGTTAAATTTGTCACTTTGAGTACGTAGCGTAGACACCCCGGTGTAATGAAAAAGAGTTTGGTCGAAGTTGTATGTTTAGTTTATTGTCTATGGCTTTATGAACTAGGTCAAAACAGTGGAAAAGCCGCCCTGACTTCATTCTGAGCGCATATGTCAACTTTATGATACCCTGACGTCATTACGTATTGATGTCTGTTAAATTTGTCACTTTGAGTACGTAGCGTAGACACACCGGTGTAATGAAAAAGAGTTTGGTCGAAGTTGTATGTTTAGTTTATTGTCTATGGCTTTATGAACTAGGTCAAAACAGTGGAAAAGCCGCCCTGACTTCCTTCTGAGCGCATATGTCAACTTTATGATACCCTGACGTCATAACGTATTGATGTCTGTTGAATTTGTCACTTTGAGTACGTAGCGTAGACACACCGGTGTGATGAAAAAGAGTTTGGTCGAAGTTGTATGTTTAGTTTATTGTCTATGGCTTTATGAACTAGGTCAAAACAGTGGAAAAGCCGCCCTGACTTCCTTCTGAGCGCATATGTCAACTTTATGATACCCTGACGTCATAACGTATTGATGTCTGTTAAATTTGTCACTTTGAGTACGTAGCGTCAACACCCCGGTGTAAATGGAAAGAGTTTGGTCGAAGTTGTATGTTTACTTTATTGTCAATGACACTTTCAATTAGGTCAAAACGATGGAAACCCCGCCATGACCTCTTTCTGAGCGCATATGTCAACTTTATGGTACCCTGACGTCATTACGCATTGATGTCTGTTAAATTTGTCACTTTGAGTACGTGGCGTAGACACACTGGTGTAATCTACAAGAGTTCGGTCCAAGTTGTATGTTTGCTTTATTGTCAATGACCCTTTCAATTAGGTCAAAACAGTGGAAAACCCGCCATGATTTCCTTGTCAACTTTATGGTAC
The DNA here is from genome assembly GCA_019207045.1 of Branchiostoma floridae x Branchiostoma belcheri. Taxonomy (NCBI): domain Eukaryota; kingdom Metazoa; phylum Chordata; class Leptocardii; order Amphioxiformes; family Branchiostomatidae; genus Branchiostoma; species Branchiostoma floridae x Branchiostoma belcheri. The sequence continues at coordinate 21,009,706 of CM033026.1, read as the reverse complement.
CCTGACGTCATTACGCATTGATGTCTGTTAAATTTGTCACTTTGAGTACGTGGCGTAGACACACCGGTGTAATGAAAAAGAGTTTGGTCGAAGTTGTATGTTTAGTTTATTGTCTATGGCTTTATGAACTAGGTCAAAACAGTGGAAAAGCCGCCCTGACTTCCTTCTGAGCGCATATGTCAACTTTATGATACCCTGACGTCATTACGTATTGATGTCTGTTAAATTTGTCACTTTGAGTATGTAGCGTAGACACACCGGTGTAATGAAAAAGAGATTGGTCGAAGTTGTATGTTTAGTTTATTGTCTATGGCTTTATGAACTAGGTCAAAACAGTGGAAAAGCCCCCTGACTTCCTTCTGAGCGCATATGTCAACTTTATGGTACCCTGACGTCGTTATCCATTCATGTCTGTTAAATTTGTCACTTTGAGTACGTAGCGTAGACACACCGGTGTGACGAAAAAGAGTTTGGTCGAAGTTGTATGTTTAGTTTATTGTCTATGGCTTTATGAACTAGGTCAAAACAGTGGAAAAGCCGCCTTGACTTCCTTCTGACCGCATATGTCAACTTTATTGTACCCTGACGTCATTACGCATTGATGTCTGTTAAATTTGTCACTTTGAGTACGTAGCGTAGTCACACCGGTGTAATGAAAAAGAGTTTGGTTGAAGTTGTATGTTTAGTTTATTGTCGATGAAGCTATTAATGCGATTAAAATGGTTGAAACCCGCTCTGGCTTCCATATGACCGCATATGTCAACTTTATGGCACTCTGACGTTATTACGCCTTGCTGTCTGTTAAATTTGTCACTTGAAGTACGACGCGTTGACATTTTAGTACACTTGAAATGAGTTTGGACAAACTTCTATGTTTAGTTTAATGTCGATGAGGCTTTTAGTTCGGTAAAAATGTAGGATTTTGCAAGACAGTAAGAAAGGACACTCACTCCGGTAGGTGTCGCTGTTAGAGGTTTATATAATTTTGTTGTTTTTTGTTTAACTAAGAGTCCCGACTTTGCCATAGCATAAGTATGTGGTAATCCAAGAAATGTGATATTTTAGCTTCCAAAACGGGCCATAGCTAGCCAGAAATGTGTTTGAGAGGACATAGAAGTGATTGCAATAATGCTGTACTTTCTTTCCCTACAGGTACAATGGTACAGTCTGGCCCCCTCTCCCCGGCCTACTCTCCCCGGCCTGTCCTCCCCATATGGTCCCATATGGCTGGCACCGGGAGCGCTCCTTACCCAGATGCCCAATCCTGCTATTTGTTGAACATTGTTGGTAATATCAACACTCCCAATCCTGCTACAGTGGCGGCGGCACCGTGGGGGCAGTGGGGGCGGCCGCCCCCACAAAAAATAGGTCGTGGGGGCGTCGCCCCCACGATAAAATAAGCTGAAACACTCAAAATCAAGCTGAAACCCTTGTGTATATTTTCACTAATGGAAATTTCATCAAATCTCGCTAGTCTACTGGCAAAATTTGGCCCTAAAAATGCAGGAAATTACGTTTCAGAGGGACCAGATTTCAAAATTTCAAAGGACCTCCCTTGTGAGGATTCGCGCCGTCGGCACTGGACATGGTGGGAAAATGCTACCGGAGCGTCGTCCCCCACGACCTTTTTCTAGTAGAAATTTCATCATCAAACTTTGTTTACAAGCAAAATGTTCCCCTCAAATGCAGGAAATGGCATTCAAAGTGTCCTGATTTAAACATTTCTCCAAAACTCCCTTGCGGCGGCTTGCGTCTTCGGGGCTCACGACGACGTAGTGCAAAATACTAGTATGTTGGTGCGTGGGTCGTCGCCCTCAAAAATCGTTTTCTCTACTAGAAGTTCAATTAAATTCAGCTTAGTCTGTCTGCAAAATTTGTCCCTCAAAATACAGGAAATGGCGTTTCAGAGGGTCTAAATTTCAAAAATTTCCAGAACCTACCTTGCAACGGCTCGTACCTTCGCCGCCCGAGATGGTGAAAATATGTTGGGGGTGTCGCCCTCAATAACTAAAGCTAAAACTATGTGTATTTTTGATAGAAATGTCATTGAAGTTAGCTTAGTCTGGCAGCAAAATTTGCCCCTCAAAATACAGGAAATAGCGTTTCAGAGGGTTTAAATTTGAAATTTTTCCGGGGGTGCATGCCCCCGGACCCCGGCGCGACGCCTCGGCCCTTCGGCCCTCGATTTAGTGATATGAGAAATTTTCGCCCCCACAACTAAAAAGTGGTGCCGTCGCCTCTGTGCTATTTGTTGTTGGTGGTGATATACGTTATCTGCCATACATTGTACCTGATGCAATCGTTGTGCAATAAACTTGACTTGTTAGAATATCGTTTCTTATCATCCGTCTCTTGTCATTTCAAGGTGGCTCGATTTTGACTTTTGATTGCAATATGATATCAAAACTGTCGCGAAAGGACTGCAGTTATTTTCTATCCATATTAGCCTGGAATCCAGTAGTGTTGTGCTTTAGTCGCTCCACAGAGGTACGCTTCCTGCCAGAGGCAGAGCGACCAAACTTTCCAAAGCACAACACGGCTGGATTCCAGGCTAGGTCCATATAGCAAATTCATTAATACCCACCCATTCCCAAATTTACAGGAGGCGCGAGTTGCACATTTACGAACCTGGACGTCGCCATTGAATTCAACATCATACCAATGGTCACCAATGCCGAGAAACCTTGCGGCGCAACAGCGTCGTCTAGCGGATTTTACGTTTATAACAGGCTTTTGTATGTGTTTACTGTTGTGGGCCCTCTTGCGGGCAAAATTAATATTGCAGTTCCATCATTTCCAATCCTGTTTAATCGTTTCTTATCAGAATTTCTTGTCATTTCAAGATGGATTGATTTTGACGTTTGGTTGAAAGATAAAACATTTTCACTAAAGGATTGTTGTTATTTTTTGTCTAATATAGCAAATTCATTACTTTGTAGCGAAGCTACAAATTGGGTAATTGCTACATCTGCACATGCGTCTTACTCACGGGTCAAAGGTCACATACTCCAGAAGACCGAAGCAGGATGGGTTTGTTTGGGAAGTCTCAGGGAAAAGACCCCAAAGAACAGGTAGATTTTCTCTCTTTCGAGACGTAGCCGTGCTCCAGTCTTTTCTCCTATCGTTCTTGATTTCTTTAGGCATAATATAAGGCAACTGGGATGTTCCATCCTAATATGGCACCGACCGCGAAACGAGTTTGTTTGCAAGAATGATAAGCACACAGAATATGGCAGCACTTCCGCATGCAGAATGCTGTTCTTTGCAATTGACCGATATGACATCTGAATACATTCCCTTTTGATGATTAGAGCTCTATGTGGGTTGCCTTTAAACACACGAGTGTCAAGTTTATGACATTTGAGGTCTAAAATTGATAGCCGCCGTCTGTGAAGTTACAAGCCGAATAGTCGTACCTGTGTGTGACTGGTTCGGCTTGTTATTTGATTTAGTTACTTGAACAGGGTGTTGGCTCTGAAATCAATGCAAAATATTCAGAACCCCGGTTTCTACTTTGTGGGAATATCTGATAGGGCACAAAGAATGAAAGCATTTTTTTCTAATCTTACAAAACCACTTGTAAAAAAGTTGTATTATCTACAGTGCATTTGTTAAAGAGTAATTTTATTGTTTTTGGCATATCCGATGGTGTTGCAACATTATTTTACAGGTGTGATATAATGTTTTTAACAGGTCAGAGAATGGACCAGCCAGTTAAGGAAGCAGGACCGACTTTTGGATAGACAAATTCGAGGTATATGATAGCTTTTTATGTGTGACATAATGTTATGATTTCAAACTTAAAGAGACTTTACTTTTATATGGAAAGAAAAGGTAAAAGTTGCTTGCATGTGTTTTAACTTGCATTACTGGTAGCACTGAGATAAATACTAGTATCTAGATTCAATCTCCCAATTAATCAACTTATTAACCAACCAAGCACTAGCCAATATATAACTTACATTGACGGATATACAGCGAAGATAATGATGTGCACTTTGCTTACCCACCTGTGTGTGACAGGGATCCAGAGGGAAGAGGAGAAAGTGAAACGATCCTTGAAAGAAGCGGCCAAGAAGGGCGACAAGGACACATGCCGTATCCTGGCGAAGGAGATGGTGCGATCGCGGAAGGCCGTCAGTAAGATCTACACATCCAAGGCACAGATCAACTCTGTCTCCATGGGGATGAAGAACCAGCTGGGTGAGGGACTGGTTAACTTATGGATAGATGAGTTTTAAGATGTTGTGTTGTACCCACTAGCCTTGATCTTGCCACTTGCCCAATTGTAAATGTCTGAGTTGACCTCTACACAAGAAAGAATTCAAACAGCTGTATGGTATCACCTGTTCCAGGTGTGCTGAAGGTGTCAGGTGCGATGGAGAAGAGCACAGAGGTGATGAAGTACATGCAGAACCTGGTGAAGGTGCCTGAGATCCAGGCCACCATGAGGGACTTGTCCAAGGAGATGATGAAGGTGAGAAGCACTAAAGGAGGGGACTACTAACCTTCAAGCAGATGTTGGGTGAGGTACATATTCCCTCAGTAGTCATTTTTGTGACACCACCACAGTATGTCACAGAAAAGGGCAACTTGGAATTATGATTTAGCCTCCACCATTATCTGCTTGGAGATAATGTACTAATATTTTGCAGATATAAAAATCATAAAACAGTGTGTAAAGTAATGCAGATCAGATGTTATTTTGAGAAGTCACTGGTTTTACCAAATACAGAAATAAGATGTAAAAGTCTAAGAAAATCTTTAGTCCTTGCAAGTCTGTTCTTGTTTTGACTCATGTGGATGAGGTATTATTGAAAAAAATGTTGTAGGACACATTTGCAATTGTGCTCTTGTTGTACTTGTACTTTGGGCAGATGTTGGACGACACATTTGTGTTGTTGTTGTACTTTAGGCAGGCATTATTGAGGAGATGTTGGACGTCACGTTTGTATTGTTGTTGTACTTTAGGCAGGCATTATTGAGGAGATGTTGGACGACACGTTTGAGTCGCTGGAGGATGATGAAGACCTGGAAGAGGAGACAGAAGCAGAGGTGGAGAAGATTCTGTTTGAGCTGACAGCAGGTGGGAGAAAAATTCCTTTTTATTCTTAATAAAATGGAGATAATGGTTAATAATACATTTGAATTGCAGTGTTACCTCATGCTGATGACTTTAGATTGCTGACAATGGTTTATATTTCCATCCATCTTCAAACATTTTCATGTTTTGCCCATGTTTAGTTTAGTCTCGGTGTACAGATTTGTGCATTGACCTCCATTATGGTATCCAGATGACAATGCATTAAAATGCTCCATTAGGCTTAGTAAATGTTGTGAATGGTAGATTGAGTAAACCTATAAACAATCATAAAATTATCAGGCAACTTCTTGAAAAGATTTCTACCAAAAATGTCTTTTTTACAACTTCTTCATCTACATCTTCAGGAGCCTTGGGCCAGGCACCAAGCAAAGTCACAGATGAGTTACCGGGAGATGAAGTTTTGGAAGGTGCAGTGGGAGGGGTGGAGTCAGAGGAAGAGGAGGAGGACATCTCTGCCATGCAGTCTAGGTTAGCTGCACTTCGGAGCTAGTCTGCGAGGTGGCATAACTGCTCCATCGGCTCACCCAGAATCCATCCTATTGTATAGATTCTTTTCTATTGGAAAATCAAGGTTATCCTTGGGAAAATACAGACACTATGAGGGTTAAAATGAGCATTTCTTTACCTATTCTGTTTGCAATTTCAACAATTTGAGACTTCTAAGGTTGTGCTTTTTTCCTAAATATAATATCTAAATATGTGAGCAAAAGTTTTCTTGTATATAGGTACATTTGCTTACAAGTAGCTTAAAACACTGACATAGAAACCTTTGTACTCAAGCTCTATGCATGGAGATAGCATTATGATAGTTTATTCACAGAGAAAAGAGCATCACAGTCTATGAGTGTGCATTTGGGCTTGTTTTGTAGATAGGAGATACTACAACCAAAGTAGCCTGTGTACCATCCTTGTGAGTTTACAATCCCTTAAACTTAGAAAGATGGTATGCAGGATACAATTTAAGGTACTTTACTACAAAAGGAAGGACATTAATGAACGTAAAAGATAACCTTAAAAATGACAATCACTGTCATTAGTTTTTAGAGTAAAATATTCTATGACATAGGCTTTATACAAGCAAAATTCACACCATTTGTGTGATATGGATAGCCGGATCATAGCCCCACAACCTTCAGCCTCTCTGCACCTTTTCCAAACTGTAAATATTGCTTTCAATTTTAAAATTATTAAAGCAAGGTATTAATTCTCTTCTAAATTAGCAACCATATTCATGTGGAATGCCTCTATCTTGAAGAGAATTTTCTAACAGAACGTAGAAAAGTGCAGAATTAGACTCAAGTGTTTGACTATGTTAGTTTTCCTGTAAATAGATTCTTGTTTTTTTCCTAATTCTCTCATTTTGAAATTAGAACTCACCAACAAAGAAGAGCACAACACAATTATGGCTACATAGTCAGAGCATCTGGGATTTGCTATAGAATTAATTCAAAACAAGGTTGCTATTGTACATTAGTTTTACAGAATGACAAGTTCTAAGCTTAGGTATTGTAAAACATTTCAGCCATACAGCAATAGTTCCAATGGAAAAATCCTTATCTGTCACACAGCAAATGCCCCAATAGGCACAGTCAGCTTAAGTGTGTGTATATTTCTGCACTATTGATAATGCATCTTTGAACTTGGCCAATAAAAGCTACTTGTATTTGCAAATGTTTTCCTCTTAACCCTATTCATGCTAAGGTAGCAATTTCTGTCTAATGTACATATTGTTAGCTCAGATAAGTCTAGAAAAAGTTAATAAAACATACTCAAATATTTGAAGACCCCATGTACAGCCACAATGTACAGTGACATGTTAAGACTAAACATACTTTACAAGTTGATAACAAGTCATGCACAATTGTGAGGAAGTGTATCAGAAATGGTTTGTCAATAGTGACCAATAGCAATGTTGCATGAGGACCACATGGTTATGAGGTAATGGCAGAGGTATGATATGATGTCATGACTTTTCAACCTGACTTAAGATTGGTTGGGCTATTCTATTATTGGTTCAGATGACAACATGACCCCAGACAATACGTGACAGGTTCCCTCCCAACATCTTCTTGGAGATAACCATTTCCTAGTCAAGTGACTTCTGCCCAAGGGTAGACATGACAGTCTTCTGTCTCTTGTGTTGGCCAGGCTGAGGCTGTGGTTGTGGCTGTGTTGGGGGTTCTTCAGGCTCCTCTTGGCCTTTTTGGACTTTATCCAACAACCAGTATGTGGTCATCTTCCCTTTACCCTGAATAGAAGACAAGAAAATGAACGAAAAAAATAAAACTTTTTTTGCCTCGTGCAAACAATTTTTGTAATGGAAATTTTTGACACTAGCAGGAAGTTTGACTGTACGCATATAGACGACTTTCACACTTCCCATAATACATTGCGACAGGGTTCCGGATATGGATGTTGACTGGGATGTTACCACCGTTGCCCAGGGTGCAAAACCAGGGTGAAACCAGCTAAAACCTGCAATACGAGGGTGGCAAAGCATATAAACTAATGAGTTGTCCGAAAAATATTGTAAAACTATTATCAGGGCTGAGAATTTTCCAATTTTTGTGGTCAGAAGTATAAACTAGCAAGCCCGTCACCACTGTGGCTGTTAGTTGGCTTCACCCGATGAACTCCCGGGTCATGACTTGCATTTCGTCTGCAGCCTTTGTTCTTTGTTGTCAGAAAGTGATTTTTACCATGTCCCGGGCACTGTAACTATATTTGCTAGACAAATCATTAGTTAATATGCTTTGCCGCCGTCGTACTGAAGGTTTTAGCTGGTTTCAGCCTGGTTTCGCACCCTGGGCAACGGTGGTAACATCCCAGTCAACATCCATATCCGGAACCCTGTCGCAGTGTATTATGGGAAGTGTGAAAGTCGTCTATTGCAAAATGGATGCATGAGTACAGGCATATGAAGAGCACATATTTGATGTACTTTGACACAACACTGTCAATCATGTGGTATGGATATCATCTATATTTGATGCATAATGAAACAGTTTGGCTATGTCATTATCTGTCAACCAATCAGACGCCACCAACCTTGACCTGTATCTCTCCCCGGAGCACGAGGTCGTAGACTTTGTGCTGAGCCAGCATTTTGGCCGTGGTGCCGCTCACGTGGATCCGCAAGGGGGCGCCGGTGGACTCCATGCGGGATGACGTGTTGACAGTGTCCCCGAACAGACAGTAGCGCGGCATGGTCAGCCCTACCACTCCGGCCACCACCGGACCTTTAACAAACACACAACAAGCAGTGTGGATTAGTGTTTTGTTGTTTTTCATCAAGATGGTTTACCTTGTTTTGTTTAGTTTGCTGTTTTGTGAAATGACAACTAAAAGGTTTGTGGTCAAACTTGGAAAAAGTCATCAGATATTAAGAGAACAGTTGGATCCGGGTTTTGGATTTTACACATAACGTGGTTGATCAATGAAGCAACTAACAAAATTCTATACAAGTGCTTGCCATGAGACCAGATGTTAAAGTCCGGAGCAGCATAGACTTAGTAAAGATCTTATGGTCATGAAATTAATACAGAATATCAGCAGCCTGCCTGTTGAAATCGGTTGTTGTCAGCATCACCCACCTGTGTGGATGCCTATCCGCAGCTGCAGCTTCTGGTCGGCCTTGTGACTGATGCGGAAGCTGTGCACGTCCCGTAACAGCGTGAGCGCCATGTCGGCAATCTCCGTGACATGTCGGTCTCCGTTCCGCTCGGGCAGACCCGACACCACCATGTACGCGTCTCCGATCGTCTCCACCTGCCCCGGGAACGAGACACAGATGAGAAAGCACTGTAGTCTGGGAACGAGGGAAGTTAAGCGAAAAATATACACAGTACCATAAACGTCAACAACTGAAACTTGTACAATGTGAATTTACCATGACCTGCTAGCTATAAATTAGGTACCTTGTAGACGTCAAACCCGTCAATGATGGCATCAAAACAGCAGTACAGATCGTTTAGCATGGTCACTACCTGGATAGAAACAGAAAAGGAAAACGATTTGCACGTTGTGCTATATTTGTTATCAACACGCTCCTGTTGATGTTCAAGACTACAGCGTTACCGCACAAAATAAAGGTATATGGAAAACTCTTACAAAATAAAATTCAACAGCGTGTGCATAGTAGTAGTAGTAGTAGGATTGGTAATAATTAGGGCTGTTCCGTTTTCTGTCGATGTTGACGTCTATTCGGGAAGCCTCGGCGTTTTAACGTACATCCATAGGTGAGCTGTCCGCCGCCATTTCAGTGAACCCCACGATGTCGCTGAAGAAGATGGTTGCCATGTCGTAATGCTCTGCCGTCACTGGATTGCCTTGCTTTAACGTGTCCGCAACTGAACTGTATAGTCAATATACAGCGTCAAATTACTTTGAAAAAAATATTCAATTACTTAAAATCCAGGAGATACCAGAAGGATAAAATTATAACAAGTCTTAAACAAAACAGTATTGTGAAAACTAGACTGACTTTGGCAGCATTCTCTGTAGCAGGAGTTCCGTCTTCCGTTTCTCGTCCTCCAGTTGGGCCGTCCTCTCCGCCACCACGCTCTCCAGGTTCTTAGTGTACTTCTCTAACTTCGCGATCACGTTGTCTACGATGTTGAAAGTTCTGAAGTTCAAATGATAGCGATGATGACATTAGGGTAACCCAAAAATTACATTAGGGTAAACTATAAGTGAACGTCCAAGAAGGAATCAATTACTAGTAATTGACCAACGTGAAATGGTTTGATATATCTATCAGATAACAGAATTTGCAGTCTGTGAACTGACAGACGTCTGGTGACATTTCTGTTTTATCAATCGAAGTAAGCCGAAACTATACCATCAAATAGATGAAACCTAAGTAATTTCTGTTAACAACTTCTGTTCTAACGTTCTAGCACCAAGGAAAGACCCATCCTGTTGGAACACAGCTCAAACTGCCGTACCTTCCATACTCCATTCCTTTCAGTCTCTTCCTGATGGCGGTGAAGTCAGGCCTGTTCTCGGGGAGCTCGGTCCAGCAGTCCTTGATGAGCGACTCCAGCCCCGGCATGCTGGAGAAGTCCTCTCCGGTCTCCGGCCGCATCAAGGGGTCCTCCCGCCGGATCACCTTGCGAACGATCTCTGTATTGCAGCAACAGAAATGCATGTACTAAAGACCTTACCGCCACGTAGTTTCGTAAAGATGACTTCGTTTGACATGCGTTGTTCCAAAAGAAGGATTACCATGTTTACCTCTCGGGGTGAGTTGACTATCGGTGTAAGGGGCTGAGCGGGTGGCGACTTCATAGGCCACCATGGCGAAAGAGTACACGTCACCCTTCTGGGAGCCTTTCAATGGGCACTCCCGGCGTAACAACTCGGGAGCAACCCAAAACATCCCTGAAGACAAAACAAAAAGTTCAACATATTGTTGCGATCGTTGTCTAGTTAGAAACTCTGCTAGCTTGATGCAACATTTGCGACCTATGCGACAAAATCTGACTAAAGCAAAAAAGAAACGATATCCATAATCAGCCCAATGCGAGACTTCCGTCACCTTTGACCCATCAATGCAGTCACGTGTCTTTAAGATGAGCTGTAGTTAATCGGAAAAAAAGGCTATAGGCACACCGCAATATGCAACATGTCAGTTTTTCTTTAATGTTGGATCAAAAGCTGACTAGTCCGACGAAAACCTTCCATGTACAGAATGAAACTGTGCATTACGTACGAGTGAATCTGGCGACATCCTCCGCCTGCCGAGTTTTCTCACAGCTGGCGGCACAGCTGATGGAGCCGAAGTCCGTCAGCTTCAGCACCCAGCGGCTGTCGATGACGCAGTTACTGGGCCGCAGGTTGCCGTGAGACTTGACTTCGCTGTTGTGTAGGTACAGCATGCCCTGGGGAGGGGACGGTCTGGTGATCACGTCATAGGCGGTAAACTTCATGTTCGTGTTACATGTTATTTTCTCATTTGTCTATTTGTTGAAAGTGTAGAATGACACAAAAATACAAGATTGAACACATACCTTAACCAAGTCGTTCATGAAAGACCACACAAAGACGTTATCCAGTCGTATTTCTTCCGTCTCTATGATGTCCTATGGAAACATATATCAATACTCATCATCGATTGTTATCGGGATTTTATAAGGCGTATAAACGAGAGATTTTGAAAATGTGAAAAAAAAACGTGAAAGTTTACCTCCAAGCTCCCTCTTTGGCAGTAGTCGCTGATAATGGTGACGTCACCAGAGCCGTGTGGAGGGAAACAGATGCCGTGCAGCATGTTCAGGTTCACGTGGTGAAAGCTGCAGATCTGGGCAAAAAATAGAGCAATTTTATGAAGTAAAATGATATGTCCTGAAGGACTCTCTGTCTCTCTTTGTATTTCTCTTTCTCTCTGTAGAAGTATGCATATATAGTTTTCATCTGACAGAACATTACCTGTGCAAGCTCCCGTTTCACGTTTGAAGTGATGTTGAAGTCTCCGAGTGACACCTTCTTCACGGCTACCGGCCGGCCGCTGTACGTCCCCACGGACGGCACGAACTTACGTGTCGTTCCCAGGTTCAGCAGTGACGCGTGACTTGCCCCTGTGAACGAGCTGAGGAGGGACTGGTGTTTGCCCGAAACAGCGCCGCTCGCGGGAGACCCGAACCTCAACTACACAGGATGAAGGGAAAATAGTTAGATACATCATATTTGAACCATAAAAACACATTTGTACACAAGACAACGCACACATAACCTGTACATACCCCGGGTAAGACGGCTCTGCTCCTATCGGCAAACTTGATGTCTTCCAGGCTGACTTTCCAACAGTTTCTCCCTTTGTTTCTCCTGGGAGACACCGAAGTAAGAAAGCCCTCGTTCCTGAAATGCAGAAAGCAACGAAACAAGATAGAATAGCTACTAGAAGTAGGGATATGCAAGGAAAACCAGTCGACTTAAATACATCTCCTTTTTAAAGGAATTTCCCAGCCTGTTGTCAAAACTGCACCTGGTTTCTGTATAAAAGTCAGAATTCTTTTAGTCAAAACTCACTTAAGATGCAGACCAGCCATTGACAGCAGACCCACGAGGACAACAGCAGCCACAGAGACTCCAATAATCATCGGCAAATCTGCAGAAAATAGAAATCAATGAGAGAATTTTAATTTGTAAGCAACATAATTCAGAATTAACAAATTCACCGTCGATATCGATAACTCAATGATTGTACTGTTAATATGTTCTCTGTGTATGCAATTGCTTTGATGGAAACAAAAGTTGAGTTGTTCTCTCACCTGATGACTTGTTATCCGTGCATGCCGGTCCCAGGCATGGACAGTTTTCTGCGCAGTAGCGGAAAGACAGGCAGTTTTCTGACTCCGGACATGGCGTGACACCGGGGATGAAGGCCAGAGATTTGTTTTCGGTAGAGAAGCCCACGGTCGGGACGAACCTACCATTCTGAAAAAGGAAAGAAGAGAAATATTAGACTTGAATATCGTTAAAGATCGTTGGTAGATCATCTCGAAAACGCAAATCTGAGACGGAAATGGACGGCGTAGCTTATTGAATGAACAAGAAATATGGTCCGAAAGGCACATTGTGACAAGAGATATCGGTTCCGCCTCTGAGGCGTCGCCAAACACATCCACAAATTTTCCAAAAATGGTGTTGACATGTGCACGCTTTTGGTTACATAACGTTACTATTAAAAGAAAGAAACATTGATAGCCGTAAAATGCGTTGCTTAGACCTCTATACAACACTAGTACCTGGAAGGTGAAAAGAAGAAACTCTTGAATCCTGCTTCCCTGTCTGTCGAACTCAAGTTTGCCAGTCAGACCTGCACAACACGAAATAGTCGTTGATTTTTTATATTCTAAAGTTTGACGTCCACATTTAATGACAGGAAATAAACTGAATGCAATGTAATAATGATACATTTTCTCACTTCACGGGCAACCCGGTCCCCTCACAAAGTCAACACCGCTGTAGCTACAAAGCATTTTTATATTACATAAAGATTATGATTGAAAATTAAAACGTATCATAAACACTTTTGTTACCCCAACCAAAGTATGTTTGTAGTAGAAGAACAAAAAGTTGTTTGCTGTTACTTAGGTGCCTTTCTATAGCTGAATGTTTCCCGTGCGGTTAGTGAGTGAGATATGATTACCGTCAAGTGCGGTGTTTCCCACGTTGTGAACTGCCGCTGACCCGGTGGTTATGTCGGAAATATGCGTGGCGAGCAGGACCGAGTCGTAAACATAGGCAGCCATGGGCCACGGTCCTGCGGCGTCTACAAAGTCCTCTGTTAAAGTATTGCTTCTCTGTATCCTGGAGTACATGTAAATACGTACAGACCTAAGTACCGTTTCTATGAAAAGATCTTCAGTGCACTACATGCATAGTTGAACTTTTCCTCTGTAAGGGACTGTTTTAAATTTTATCCGACGTTCAAATCCCTAAAATGTGGAATGGGAAACCAATACGAACTTCCATATACGTTCATATTTACATAATCAGACACATAGTGGTACTCACACATCCACGTGAAACTTGTACCTGTATTAAACTCACATTCAGCACCAAGGACCGGGACAGACATAACAGAGAGCGCCAACAAAGCAGTCTAAGTTATCACTAGGTTTAACAATCCACCATTGGTACCTGGGTGCAAGAAGAAGCAGTGCCTTGTAAGCCTCCTGTATAATCCCTCCGATCACTGCCTGAGCGATGTTGGAAGAATTCCAGCTTTCATTTCCCAAAACAGGCAGCGGCGAGAAGTCTATGTTTAAGAAGACCGTGTTTGTCGTCATCCCGAGCTGATAGGCGGCGAGCATCAGGGTGTGTTCATCCTGCATCCCTATGGACAGTCTCGGGACGGCAAAGATCACAACTGCGTATGAAATGACGATATGAAGGGTTAGCAAAGGTGAAAAATTCGAGACCAAGATCTTACAACAAAAGGAATCAATTCTACAGTCGTAGAAGTATTAGTTATTAACTGTACATGATGGCTGATGTACGTAAACATATTCATAACCTGTATTTTACACTAGTCAAATGGTTCGACTATACGAAACAGCTTACCTTTTGGTTGCCCTTTCCCACTCAGCATAGTCAACGCTTCTTCAAGGCTTATGGCGCCCGCGTATGTCAAGGTCTTCGACACAGTTGTGACGTCATCCAGCGCTTCTTTCATGATCTTTCCTAACGTATTCCAAGGCTCTTCTTCTTTTGTTAACATCAGTATATCCGACCATTTGTAGTAGTTAACCAAACTTTTGACGCGTTCCGCGATTGCCCTGGGTGGTTCCATGATTGTGAAGAAGTCCTTGTGTTCGGAAGACGTCGCGTCTCCTAAACAAGAGGGAACGACGGTCGAAACGTTGTAGAAGTCGCTGAGCGCAGCGAGTGCCGAACACCCCACTTTACACGGGGGGCCTACAACTACATCTACTCCGCCTTCCGACATCAAGTCCACGGCAGCTCCCACTATCTCACTAGCCTTACACGACGTAAGTCTCTCAACACGATGAAACGTTAAGTTGGAAACCTGCCCCGAGTTGTTCATGTTAACAATGTCCGCAAGGGCAATGTCGACTGCTCTGTCAAGTCTTGGTCCCCAGAATGGCAACATTTCTCTGGGATCAGGCATCATAACCCCCAGTTTGACAGCACTGCCCAGCGAAACTTGCGGAAACGCTTGTATGAAAACAAGGAAACACCAGACTGTTGAGCCCCCCATCTCTCCCTGGTCATGTTAAAGTGAGCTATACCTCAACTGCACTGTTCCAAATGGCCGCACTCACGAGGCGTAAAACAGTACTGTACTTCTAAAGGCAGTCCTCAGATGGCTTTTTAATGTTGTTTGCAGTCCAGACAGGTTTACTCAGTCTACCGGCAAAGTAGTTTTAGATGTTAACATTCAACCTGCGTTATTCTGTCGTCAGAGAAACAGGACTAGGAAACAAGTCATAAACATACATTGTTACAACGTCCCTTTTTTTATTAAGGTTAGTATCCTCAATATAAATAAGTTCATGTTATAGGAGGGATGGCATACAAATAAAATATGCTTTCAATTCAAATGACACTGTTGTGTGTACATACTAGTAACCAAAGTATGAACAGTCACTCGTCTATGAGAACAAAAAATTCAAAACGAGAATTCCTAAGCTGCATTGTCTTAATGTAAGCCCCATAACACAAATTAAGGGTCTGAAGGGGTTTTGTGAAAATGTCATTTCTGGCATCAGCCATTACACCGCAAGTCATTGAGGAACATATTTCATATTTACACATGTTTAGTGGTAAAAATGGGCAAAAATGTTATGATGTAGTCTATCTATTCCTTTTAGAACTACATATACCAGTAATACAAAGTGGAAAATATGTAATGTTTCTACAATTGTTTCTAGACTCTAGGGACCTCCATGTATACATGTACAAATGTAAGTAGTCCTTCAGATGACAATTCATGTTGTTCTAAGATAAAACATAAAAGCCATCACCTATCAATAAAGCAACTGGTATGGGATGTCTCCCAAAATGCTTGTTGGCCAGAATTATTGCTGGGGGAAATATATAGTTGATTACGACTGAGTTGGACAGTCCTGTTGACTACCTATTTTCTTGAGGAAAGTATGCATCCCAATCAAAATACGCACCCAATTTGGGGCAAGCAATGGAAAAACTCAAATTAAGTATGCACCTTTTTTACCAATCTTGAACTTGATTCAAATCTTCTTCTCTTTTTGCTAAGTAATTCTACATAAGCCCCCACAGTCAATGTTTCTAAAGACTTACAAATTGCCTACTGCAGGTTATAAAAAACATTCAGAATAGAAGAAATGTTGTACACAAAAACAATGTGTATAGTTTTGCACCCTTCCTAGAAGTGTAGCACAACTTTGCTCTATTTGAGGTCCTTTTCTCATTTGTCTGTGCAATAACCTCAAACAAGGTAATACATGCACCCCGTCTTTGGCAACAACAAGCAGCAACTTTTCATCAGTTCATCACAGTGCTTACTTTATTCGAGAAAATATGGTAACTGGTTTATAAATACATATGGTAAAACATTTCAGGAAACCATACCTAGGATTCTTTAAATAAGGCACTGACATATCTTTTTAGGCATATCAAATCACAGTATTTGTGCAATTCATTTTTCAACACATTTTAAATAACTGCAGCTCCAACATCTTCAGTAGTTTTAGGTTTACTATAGTTCATCCAATCAATTCTATCTTAGCTCCTTCTCTACATCTTCTACTGTGATGGAGTCTCCTTTAGGGAAACTTGTGACCACCGCTGGTTCTGACTGTCCTGGCTCCAACCGTCCACTGACAAGGCATCTGCTTCCATGGCAACAGAACCAGCAACTCCATCTGTTGGCATGGCAACAAGGTCCTCTGCCTCCTCCAGTAGGCTTTCAGCTTTTTCAGAAATCAGAACCTGAATCATGGGTGCATCATGTGATTGTAAATGTAAATGAAAATGTATAGGTCAATACAAACTCCAACCAATGTTGTGTAGTAGTGTATATTCTAACTTCTGCACATCATACTCTCTGTAGAGTGATGATGTTTTGGACTGGATGAGAAGTTTGGTATCTTGGTCATTAGCAAGATCTAACAGAGCCTCTCATTGCTTTGCCCTGATAAGATAGTTATCTTCTACCAGGTACATTTTATTAGTGCTTCATAAAAAGATATTCACTTACATGTATATATGTAAGCATCAAAGTTGCTACCCAAATCTTAAAAAGGTACTATTTGGTGAAGCTGACTGACTTCTTGTAGCAAACCTTTTCAAAATTTGCTGATTCTAAAGTCTCATACCTGGGTACATACATGCTCTAGCACCAGTACCTTACCTTTGCAGCAGCGATGATCTGGTAGGCCACCTTCCTCGGCATGTGCTGAATGTTCTGAACCAGACTCTCTGTCTCGGCATGAGCCAGATCCTGTAAGGTCTTGTACCCAGCCTTGTACAGCTGTCTTGCTCGACCCTGTTGTAATGTCAGGAATCATGTTAACTGAGTGATAGTGTGAGGGTTCATAAAGCAATGGTCCGACAGCACTTTGACATCTGTACAATAGACATTCTGAGTGCTGTCAAGTTTTCATAAAACGGCTAAGCTGGCCTCACACTGTGAAATACCCCAGTCAAATTTGCAAGTGAGTCAGTGAATTTCAAAATTGCCAGAGCTTCAGGGATGTTTTTCATCTGGAAATCTTTCACATTGGACTTGCTCGGTGACACACATCTGTACAGCCGAAAATGTCCTTTAGAGCTTGCAGAGCTCTTTTTCTACTATGTGATGCTAACTTTACAACTGCCTTGTTGTTACTGCTGTGGTTTCCACTGATACATCATTACTTAGCCATTTCCATATGGTGTGCTATATTACTTACCAAATTTGTACTGGTAACAGCAGTGTAATTGATACATGAGGATATAGCTACAGACCTGTTTGACACCAGGCACCTCCATGAGTGGGATGAGTTCACTGGTAACACAGTAGGACAGGTTCTTCACAAGGGTTTCTAGAAGAACCCTTAATGGCCACATCTCCTCCAGTGCCTATTGTTCAGAAATACATTACAGTCATAAAAAGTTGTAGAAATGATACAGTACAAAGAAAAGGTTAAAATGTATGTTTTGCACCATTTACACATAAGTATGTTACTGGATTTACAAAAAAAAAAAAGAAACTTTTCTTTTGCAAATTTCGCATCTCTCACCTCACAAAAGTGCAGCACACAGGCACAGAAGCTGGCTGCACTGGACAGCAGGTTTTGTAGAAAGCCCCTTGGTACCTCAAACTTGTCAGAGACGTCCCAGATGCTGTGCTGCTTCATCAGACTGTAGATCATCAGTGTCAGGTAGAACCTGCTCACCACTGCCTCGTCTATGGAGGCCTGGTAGGAGAAAATATATGCACAGGTTGAAAGATCGTCAAGCATATGTGCAGTAGCATGCAATCCATCCTAATTTCTAGCGCAAATTTGCGTCTTCCCAGAACAGTCTGGCACTTATTCTCAATCAAACACCTGTTGTGTATCATTTGGGGAATTAAATACTTCTCACAAGCAGTAACAGGGGTTACTGCTGGAACCATGCCATCACGAGGAGCATGTGACTCAGAACCAACCAATCATTTCTCCAGTCAGTGAACAATGTACATACTGAATGGTACTGTGGGGATATTAGGTACTACCTGTCTGGCTCTCTGTCCGGACGCCTTCCTGGCAATGTAACCCTCCGGAACACCGATGATTGTTGCAGCCTTCAGCTCAATGGGTTTCAGCTGGCTGAGCTGTGTCAGGTGAAACAAGGTGATGCTTGTTGGATTCAATGTAGAGATACTTTAAATGTACACTAAGATAGTCAAGGCAATTTAAACATTAAATTGAAGACTTGTAACCCTACCAGCAGCAGACATATATGTGAGTAGTGTTAGATTTTAGACCTGTAACATAGAAGTACAGCAAACTGCCATACAAGTACTAGCATGGATACATTTGCACCATACATTGCATCTGTTACAAATTAAGTTTGATATTAAAAAAAGAACACAATGTCTTGACAAACAATTAATCATGAAAATCAGGTAGTGTTTTTATATCTGTCTAAAGTATATAATCCAGTTTGGATAAGTTTGGTGACCCAGAAAATACAATTTCTAAGTTACGATAAAAAATGTGACATGCAGTCTTTGCTAACCTTGCATTTTTATTTCCTTTGATAGCCATAAATTCACTGCACTAAAAATTTACAATAACTTGTTTATAAGTCTGTACCTGTCTGAAGTATATCATCCAGTTTGGGCGCACACTCCCCACCATGTCGTAAGGTGTGACCAGGTATAACATGTGCAGGCTGTTCTCCACCACCAGGGCCTCCTGAGCCTTACTCAGGTCCTGGTACAGCTGGGTACAGTACTTGATGTCTATGGGACCTGGGGAGAAACACAGGATAGAGGATATTATACATGGGACAGCTCTTATTCAGTCTAACATTTCCAGACAAAAATAGGACCCAATAGTAATGCAAAGTGACATCCAGCTATCAATTACATCCTATTCCACCTTGCATCTATTACAGATTCAGAATAGTTTGGTTTTGATCTGGAAAATATGAAAATTCCATAAAATGATTTCTAAAATATAATCATAAATGTGTCTCTTGGCAAGCTGACATTTTTCTTTCCTTTGTTAGCAATGTTACTGATCATAAATCAACTAAAAACTTACACTAACTTGACACAAACCTTTGAAAGAAGCTTGTCCCAGTCTGGTCACTTCTAACAGCATGTCCTCATCTCCACTGTCTGCTGGTAGTAATGTCTTCTCTGTAACTAGCCCCACTTCTACCAAGTCCTGAACAAGGAAAATGAGACTATTTACAAGACAAAGCTGGTGTGTTACGCCAAAGGGTGGCTATACCGGCTATATAGATACAGATACAGATAAAAAACGTTCAAAATAGACATAATCTCCCAATAACTAAACAACATCCGAGTAGAAAACATTGTAGAAATGATCAAGGTAGAAATGAACCTGGGCATAAGTCTGGATGTCCATCTGGCAAATTCAAGCAACCATAACATTTTCCATCTTGATCATTATTTATGGGACATATTGTAAGTTCATCTATTATTGTGGGGACTATATTATGCGGAAAGAATGGAATGAGGTTTTTGTAGTGTTTGAGGTTTGCAGTTGAAGCAATTCTATACTTCTGTAGTAGGAAAACAAATCATATTGGCAGTGCATGATTTCATGTCAAGAGAAAACCACAAAAATAAAACCACTGCAAACATTAATTTCAAGATCATCAGTACAATCTAACTCACCTGCAAGGCATGCTGGGTGAACTCCAGGAAGCCCTGGTCCTGCTGAGAGTCACACTGCACACTGAAGAGGGTGTGGCTCAGAAAGGCTGACACCGCTGCTCTGCTGGTGGCAATCTGGGTAACATGAAATTTATGGTCTTGGAACATGAGAATATTGAGATAAAATAGAAGCTGATTAAAGGAGAATTTGGGGAGTCATATCATTAAGTTTGACCTCCTATGGAAGATTGCCATGTCTTACATTGAAATATGAACTACAGTTATTACTGGCATAGGCATTGTCTGATGATAAAATGTATATTGTTGGCTGGAAAAGGAAGATTTACATGGCCGACGCTGATTACCTTTTTTGGACATACCATGGATTCAGGAAATAAAACAGTGAAATGAAATGCCTTGAAACACCTACTTGAAAATCAGAGGCTGACTCCCCTTAATTAAACTGACCGTTTCAGCACACCGTGCATGTTAAGAAGTATTTCCTTTGAAGAAAGAATATATGTGTGAGATCTCATCATGCATGTATTACCTTTAGACCAATGAGGTTTAAGATAAGTGTTCTCAGCCCTTTTCCATCATC
This sequence comes from Branchiostoma floridae x Branchiostoma belcheri, assembly GCA_019207045.1. Taxonomy (NCBI): domain Eukaryota; kingdom Metazoa; phylum Chordata; class Leptocardii; order Amphioxiformes; family Branchiostomatidae; genus Branchiostoma; species Branchiostoma floridae x Branchiostoma belcheri. The sequence continues at coordinate 20,989,177 of CM033026.1, read as the reverse complement.
ATACATCAGACTGCTGCGGCAACTCTCAAATGGTCTCCCAATCAGCTCAATAATCTAATAAAAAAACATCAACATTAAAAAAAGCCTCAAATCCCTCAGTAACTGTCAAGTCATGAGTGTAACTTGTAGGCAGTCTCCCTACAAGTCCATGTGTAAAATATCATTGCTACAAAGGAAGAATGACTTGAAATAGAAAAAAAATCACAATTTCTTCTACTTTTTTTTCTATCGACACCACATCAGAGCTGAAGTGAACTACCTTTGCCTTGTCCTGAGGCTTGACTATGGTGACACTCTCCCCCGAGGAGTCGATGCCTGCCCTGCCCGCCCGCCCCACCATCTGTTTATACTGGGCTCTGCTGATGAAGTGTTCCCCAACAAAGGGCGCTCTCAGGATCACCCTGTGGTCATAGGATAGGAAAGACCAGCATGTGCATCAGTATGTTTGAAGGAAGAAACTGACAGTTAAGAAAACATAGTACATTAACTTTATCTTTCCATCATCAGTATAGCCTTATGAACTCAAGAACCAGTTTTCTGGTTCATCTTCTTAAGCCCCATATTCTCAGGTTTCATGGAAATCTTCATTTGTACATGTATATACTCCAAGCCTAGTGTATAGCCTAAGTACAATTCTCCGTAGTGACCGCTGGCTCAATCCTTTCTATGTTTAGCAAGCAAAAGGATTGAGCCAGCGGTTACTATGGAGGATTGTATACTCAGGCTACCTAGTACAGGCTGATCAGTTTTAAAAGGATTGAAAACTAAAAGTCAGCTTCTGTGATTTTTGGGTAGCAATGTTAACCCTTTCCAACCCAATAACCAACCTACTCTAGCAGGGTGAAGGTTAAAGTGTGACCTTTTTGCCGGCAGGTTGACCCCTGCAGCGAGTGTGGAGGTGCAGGCCAGTAGACACAGCACCCCTTCCGAGTACGCCTCCTCAATCAGTTTCCTCTCGTCCATGGTCAGCCCGCTGTGGTGGTACGCCAGTCCAAACGGGATGGTGTACTTCAGCACAGGGCACACCGTACCATTGCCATCAGACTCCAGGGCCTTCAGAAGGGCCTTCTTCCCTGGGACTTTGTGTCCACGGAGAGTTCTGGGGAATCATAGATACATTCTCTTTTGAATAGGAAACGGTAGGAAGGAAATACCAAGACTTGAAAAATGGTACAAACTGCTTTAAGCTAACTCAGCACATTGGAAAACAAGTATGGGAGCTGCATACACCTCACTGCCAATGCTCAGCTGTAGTGGCCTGTGTAATGGCTATAGAAATGAAGATGGCCACCGCCCTTATACACTGTAAGGTATTGGAAAGGTTTTAACTTAAGAATAGAAGCAGGGGTTATGAAGTCTGCCTGAGAACATTACCAGCCCCAATTCAAGTAAAAATGCAGATTTTGAAACCTTCCCCTTTACCTTGGCAGTAGCTTACACAGCATGTCCACCACATTCTGACAGTTCTTCTTGGTGGGGCAGAAGAGCAGACAGGAGTGGGTGGGGATCACGTCCATCACCATGCCAACCAGGTGGTCTGGGTCTCGGGACTGCATCTCTTTTGGGTACTGAGTAAAAATGACAGATGTCATCAGTACCAGTAATGCTTAAACTTGCAATGTAACATAGTATAGGTAGTCCTCCAAAAAAGTGTAATGCATTTAGGGGTCCTGTGCACTGGTATTGAAATCAGATGACCTTAAATTTGGAATGGGAATGCCTATACCATATGTACACATTACTCCATTCACATTTTTGGCATACAATAAAATGCAACAAATGTGAAAATTTGCACGCAAAAAAATTCTATGGTTGATGCACAACTACATGTACATCCAGGTACTATGATTGTACATTTAGATATGTACCAGTTCATGCCACTTACCTTATAGCTGACCATTCTTGAGAACTGAATCTGGTCTTCAGGACATAAGGCCTTTGAGTTCACCTCATAAATACTGTCTGTAATCTTCAGATATTCTTTAAGCTGCACCTACAATTAACAAAGATGAAATATATTCTACATGTAAGTCTCTTTATCAATGACCGTTAGGTAGAATTGTTGACATTGATATTAATTTTTTGTAGTTTGCTTGAGAAAAATCTGATGTTTAATACCGGTAGGGATGTTCCTCAGATAGGAAGTTAAATGGAGGTCCTGTTTGACTTTTGACTTTGAGTTGTGTTTGAGGAGAGCCACACAACTAACACATAAAGGAACACACCACACTTATCAATAAGATCCTTCCTAATTTGATCTGTCCAGATATACAGCATGTACTCTTCAGTACGAACCTGGTGTATTATGCCATGAGGAAGCTTGCCCAAGCATTGGAATAAAAACTAGAGTTCCACGACACCCAGGGCTCTAGCCAGCATCCGTTTTTCCGTCAATTGACGGAAATTTGCTGTGTGTGACAGAAAAATTTTAAAACCAATCCGTCAACCTTGACTGACAAAAATCCTTGATGGAAGCTACAGGCGGCTTGGGGACGCCGTCCACGGCCGTAAAAGCCACACACTGTTTGCTTTGCTATTGTTATGATTGCTGACAATGTGTGTTGGCGCCCTTTCGCATACGATAATCTCATTAAAAACCCATTTTTCAAAGTCTCAGTTCAGTCTCTCTAACTCATGGAAGAGTGTTTTCGCGACAATGGGCATTGGCTGACGGAAAAAAAATTCGAGCTGGCTAGAGCCCTGATGACACCACACCTTCCCCAAATGATTTCAACCTTTACAACTGGTGTTTCCATTCTGTTTGTCTTAAATTAGGCAAATAAGGTGCTAATTTGCATAAATCTCTTCCATCCAAATTAGTTCCTCATTTGCATAATGCCGTGAGGCAGCCTTACGGCGCGGCAGCTTCTCGAATTTTATGCTGTTTACCTACATATCCGAAAATATGACCTTCTTGGCGAAGGTAAGAAACAAACAAACAACTCCTTACAGGTCTGAAGTTGTTGGAGTACACCTCAGCAGAGAGGAACGTCTGCAGTTCTTGGATGTTGTTCAGTGTGGCGCTCATGCCAATGATTTGCGAAGATTCTGTAAAAAACATACAACATTTAATATCTATCTAGCTTGCACATGTACGTTGTATGTGTATTTACACTGCATTTTCACAATATGACCTCTTTTAACTTCTATTAGGTTATTGTGAAATTCTACTTCATGCACCACATTTGTTGAGTATATATATCAAAATAGGTTTCATGATCCTCTAACTCAGGAAGTAAGAGCACAATTAGCAATGTTAAGTCCTTGCTGTCTAACCTTAAAATAGGGCAAATTTGGTCCAAAGGAAAATGTAGTCCTCACCATGCAAGAAAGGCCTGTGGATAGTAGAATTAAGTAAAAAATAGGGTGATTAACTGGCCAGGAGATAAAGCTACAGGGTAAAGGGCAAATGAAATTTCAACCCTTAGGTGGTGGCCAAACAAGCAAATTAGTCTACCTATTTGGCTAGACTTGACTGTTTTTCAGCCAGCATAGTTAGTTGGGCAGATACTAGGAGGAAAAATATTTCACCAAGAGAATGAGCAGAACTTACTGCTGATGTAGAGCACCTTTGCCAGGCACATCTCCAGAGTGGCACCTCGACTGCCCCCCTCCCCAAGCATGTGGAGCTGGACAGAGAGGTTATAACATATTAAATCAGTTTCTGCACCCTAATGTAATGCCAAAGTAATATATTGTCCTTACATTTCTCATGTGTAATCTCCATGGGTATTTATTATCAATCAATGTGTATCACTTTACTACTAGTCCCACAGACAATAAAACTTTAAAAGCTGATGCACATGTATCTGCAATGCTCGGCATTGTGTACCGGTATATTGAAAGTCACATAGATAATGATGAATCACACTCTTGAGGTGAAGTTATATATATTCTGCTTTTAAGTACCTAAAATATCTGCAGAATTCAAAAATACCTGTTCTGTTCATTTCTTCTTGAAAATCTACACATACCTCATCCACAACAACAAGGCCTATCTCTTCAAGTCTTCCTAGCTCCACAAGTGAGTTGACTAAGGAGTTGGCCTTCTCGATGGTAGCGATGTATAGGGCATGTTTATTCCGCCGCTTTCTGGGAGGGAACCTTCCTCGACTCCCGGCATACTCTTCCACAATGAAGTCCAGATCAGCGGCAAAGGGAGCAATTGTGCGAACCTGTCCACAGAAGGCGTTCAACAAAAGTTTACAAATGTACATTTTTCAAATGAACTTACAGCAATAGATTGATTTCATGCCCACCATCAAAATGTAGAAATGTGAATAAATTCAATTCAAAGGAAAATATTAAAATGAAATATTTGATGGATATGAAAGCCAATCTATTATTGGTCAAGTTGTTAATTGAAAATGCCATTATTAGTTGAATTACTAATTAAAAATGGTCAGGACAGATGGACAGCATATTGTTATTAGCTCAAAGAAAAGCAGCAGTCAGTCATAGTCATACGGTGTACCGTAAATGCAGAAATGTTCACGGTGGATTAATGTACGCGGTTTTTGCGGTGACCACTTCACCGCGAACTTAAAACCACCGCGAACATTTTTCTATTATAGTATATACTATATAAGACTGCAGTCTATGGTGTTACCGCGAAATTAAATCCACTGCGAAAAGTCCTTTTTCCCGCTACCGCAAAATTAAATCCCCGCGAACTTAAATGCATTTACAGTATTACAGCACCGTTGGGGTTATACCGCCCCTGACGGGTGGCGTATCCTTTCTTCTAGCTGAATAACAGCAGTTTGACTTTGACTTTAAAATTGTACAACATTACACTTATAGCATTTAAACATATACATTTTTACATATATTTTATTGTTCCATTTAGTATACTCACCGTTGTATTACAAGAAATAGTTTTACAATGTAGGGAATTTTCAAGCTTCAAATACATCTACAGGCATTGTATGTTGGTCTCACTTAAAACTATCAAAAGAAAGCAAATAGAAATGGCTTACCTTTTCTTGTACAATAGAAACAAAGGGAAGAACCAACAGAGTGTCCTTCTTCCTACAGAGGATCTCCTTCATGATGAGGATCTCTGCCACCAAGGTTTTCCCCCCGCTGGTCGGGAGGGAGTAGATCAGGTTTCCCCGGTTCTGGATGGTATCTAAGGTCAGACACTCATTCTGCCAGTCTAAACATCATGAAAGAGTACAACATAGTGAAATATATACTGGCGATTTTGCTGTACTTTAAGTTCAGCAACAGTGCATATTATTCTTTTTAACTAGTTCTTTAACTGGGTTTTACATGACATTGTACATCTGTATCTCTTTTCTGGGTACAGCATGAACCTGTCTTGTTTTGGACATTTCTGTCTTGTTGCTATTGTCATTCTGTGAAACTGGGCATACCAAAACTAGGACATCAAACGAATTCAGAACCTCAGATTTTAAACAATGGATCTAAAAGAAGTTTGCAATTGTCTGTTAATGAGCCATTAAAAAGGCCCATTTCTAGTAGCTAACAAACTAAGATTGAAACATCTTTTCAAGAAAGCTTTATTAAAGAATTGCTATCCTAGACTTACCATAGAGCTTCCCAATCCCTCGATGTTGGATGAGCAACTCCCTCACTCTGGAAGGCAGCCCATAGAATGGACCGACATCGTACTCTGAAGTCTTCTGGTACGTTTCCATAGCATCACTGATCACCTTGGTAACCGACTCCTCCCTCATCTGTTTGCTCTTGGTAGCCTGAGGTGTGGTGTTCTTGATGTTGGTTTGCAGTGCCTGTCTAATTCTATCCCTTAACGACCCCGATGGTTTGGGAGTGGACACTGCAGACTTGATTGCCACAGTCTGTTGCTTTGTTATATCAACACCTGGGCAACACCTGTCTTTAACATTTTCCTGTTTCAAAACCATTGGTTTTGTGGGTACAGCATTTGCCTCCTCCCTAACTTTGTCTTGCGGTGGCTTAGTGTATTTTGTATCACTTTCTTTCTTCCCATATGATGAAGATTGTGCACAATGGTTTTGGATAGTTGTATTGTCCAACTGTTGTCTCTGTCCACTGGTACGAAATACTTTTCCAGAAAGTGGCATTGTCTTGCAAGATGGGTTGAGGTTCCCTATACTTCCACTTTGTATTCCACTGAGTTTTGGTTCTTGTTTGGGGTCGTTTGCTCCTTTAACTTTACCACTAGTCCTACTGAGTCCATCAGTCAATATCTTCTTTTCTTGCACGTGTGTATTTTCACTTCTGTCATCATTTCGAGATGCTTCCATAGCTATAGGAGCAAGGATGACATCATCTGCTATAGTTGTGGATTCTTTTACCTGATTGGCCGATTCTGATTCCTGAAATGTGGAAAGAAAAAAAATAAACAAAGAGGGCTATGCATATAGCACAACAAAGTTTACATTTTCATTGTTTTCTTTTCTAAATTTGTCTCTAACAAATACATTTGTCAGTATATACCTATAATGGTGGAATACACTTGAAAAATGGCTTGCATATAACCTATACTATGACTTGGCACAACCTGAAACAGTGTTTTTTTTAATGAGTGAAGAAAACAATTCAATGTACTCAGTAATCTTACGAGAAATGATGAAAGAAAACTATAAACAACTAAGATGTGACACTAACCTGTAGATTGCTGAGGTTCATCTGTGCAAAGAGTGTGTCGCTAGAGTTAAAACTATCCTGAGGGTGTGCAGTGTTACAGTCTTCATCTTGGAACAGCATATCAGGTGTTCCAGGACACTCCTGTGGTTGTAATTAAAATAAATAGAGCAATGATAAATAAAATTTAGAAACAACTTAAAGGTACATTTTGTAGTATCATACTCATAGAGTCTTACACACAATGCTATGGAGGCTGTGCCTCAGACCCGCCAAGAGACAATACACACAGGGCTTTCTAAAACTTTAAGAAGGAAACAATGGTCTTCAAGAATCATTAGAATGACATCTGTCTTACCTTGTGCATTTGCACAGCTTCAATAATGCCATCTGTCCTACCTGTTCTATTATCATTTTTTTTTAGATATCCTTGTTGGACAGTGAACAGTGATCCAAATACATGTATCTGGACAAATAAAGGATCAAATTTTTAAAAAATCCAAATTGATTTCCAGTTGCCATGCAGCCCCCTATCACTTGAAAGATTTACAGTGCATTTTATTTTTACCTGAAAAGACTTATCAGGTCCTGGTGTAGAACTTGCACAAGGAAGAGGCCTTTTCCTCTTCGACATATCTTCTGGTCTTTTCACTTCTCTTGCTGGCACTGACCCTGACCTCAGTCCTTGCCTTCCAGATGATACCTCCTCTTGCCTTGAGAAAACCTTCAAGGAGTTTGGCATATCCTGGTACATCTGCTTCCCTTTCTTTTCTTCAATGGCATTCCCTTTAAACAATGGTCTTCTTGATGGCTGGCCACAAGATACTGCACTAGTATTTGTCACAAGTCTTTTATTCCTGGGTGTTTCTTCATTGTTACTGACTGGATTTGACTGGCAGGTTCCCTCACAATACATTGCTTTAGAAGTTTTCTGTTTTAAAGCAGTGTCTGAAGATTGTACCTGGCTAGCTGGGCCTTCTGTAAAACTGATTTGTCTGGCTATCTTTCCCTTTGCGGGCGTGGTCCCTGTGGGGTCACAGCGGCGCTTACGGGAAGAGTTGACACGGCGCTTGATATTGCAGGCTTCTGTATCCATCTTGTCTGCCTGTTAATATCTCGTCCTCATATATCTACAGTGACAGAAACCTGAAATGAGAAAAAGTGATACAAAAATATTTGCTCCAGACTCCAGTTATGAATGACAAATTTACTGACGTGGTCTAAAAGACAACATATAATTTTCTTTTCTTTTCTTTTTTCTTAATTGTAGATATCTTACCTTTGATTCATATTTGTAAAAAAAAACTGAAAACTACAAAGATGTTTTAATCATTAATACAAAAACGCCCTCCAAGAGCCACGGCTATAGTTTCCTTTAGCGTTACACATCTTATTGTTATGTTAAACGTTGGATCTGCAGCGCAACAATACAACAAGGAGGTTAAAGATACAAGATAATTCGTCAAAACTGAAGTCAATGTAACTATTTATATGATTGATACGTTGAATAACCTATCATAATTCTACTTCTATATTTGGCACAAGTATATCAAAGAAGAAGCCTGATCCTGAAAGTGTACGACTGTCGCCCCCCTCCCCACCGCTAATCGACTGAGATACAATCGATTCCATCTTGATACGAAGTCAAATATGTTGCTACTATGGGCTGACCTTTGTGTAATGTTTCAGTACCCACCTTTCTATACTTTTTCATTCCTGTGTAACGTCCTTGGTCAGACCTCCTTGGTATCAGACTGTATCCGAAAATTTGAAACACCCTCCATCTTGGATTTTGCGTCACGTGACTACCCTTGGACTCTAAGGTTCCGGAGGTACTGGGTCCATCTGGCATTTTTCGTCGGTACTGCAGCAGACTGTGTATGTTTGTGTGTTTGTTTGTTTGTTTGCTTGTTTTTGTAAGGACGTTATATCTCATATAATGTCATTGGTTTGTGTCCAACAGCAAAATTCGAGGCGATGTGAATGGTTGTGTAATTGATATTTGATGGATGGGTAGGGGTTGCAAAAAGGAAGATCAAATTAGTTGTTATTGGTTGCCATACATTGTACCCTGTGCGATTGTTGAGCAATAAACTCATTCATTCATTCATTCATTCATTCATTCATTCATTCATTCATTCATTCATTCATTCATTCATTCATTCATTCATTCATTCATTCATTCATTCATTCATTCATTCATTCATTCATTCATTCATTCATTCATTCATTCATTCATTCATTCATTCATTCATTCATTCATTCAGTGGGCCTCATAGCGTCGAGTTTCGGTACTGCATCATGTAGCGGAGCTCGTGTACTGCAATTAATTTCATTATCTCAGATAACCGATCGTACAAGAGCATTCTTTTGACCAATGACACCGGGGGGATTTTCTAGACTAGATCATAGTGAGAAGTAGATCACTTGTATGACAGACTCACCTCGCAACTCCCCATTATAAAATGAAATCACGGCCGCTGCTCTTTGCACCTTAAGCCCCGCCTTACCCAAGACAACGGGTTAGTAGGGTCGTTTTTCACAGAGCGCCTTCATGTGTTTTGTGCAACTTAACATCAGTCCGATAAAGATGTATTGCCAATAATCGGCAACGTTAACGTTGAATTCTTTTGTGGCCGTTGGAGGATGTAAACGCATATATATACCAAGGACGTTATATAACGTTCTTGCGCATACCTACCGGTACTTAAGGTGGGGTCACACATGCGTATATATTTAAGTCGGTTTGAGGTGCATGCGTATGAAGCTCTTAGTCTCTTCCAGGCTCCACAGGTCGCGGGAAATATAGTACAAATTGGACAAATATAGATAGACAAAATGGCAGATGAGTTAGCTGACCGAGAAGTATGTTTAGTGACCCAGCTAACCCGTCTGACATGTTACCTGTTTACATTTGTCCAATTTCTATTATTTTTACAATGACCTGTGGAGCCTGGTGGAGGCAAATACTCCCATGCGCGCCTCATACGGACTGAGATACATATGCACGTGTGACCGCACCATTACATGTATAAGGCCTCCTTGTGCCTTATAAATTACACCAAAGCAAGAAGACCGTTTCGACCTAAGTTTAATAATTTCGCTTTGTTGTTTCCAGGATCTTATTGGTTCCATCAAGCCCGGATCAACTGCAGCTGCAATGTTCCCGGTGGGACTTATCCTGGTGAGAGGTTGTCCGATGTCATCTCCACGGCTAGCTGTACGGTGACGTCCAGAACGATCGGTGCTTGTGTGTACGCCCTGCCAGCGGAACTGAAACTAAGTTAAGTTCTTGTGTGTCTTATGGGGTATGGAATCGAAACATATTGCTGAGATGGGCTGGGATTAACTTGTAGGCATTATTGGAAGTAAATAATCTGTGCGGCCTTTATTTATAGTTTTCAGTACCAAGGATAGGCTTAGTTACCCATACATTGATGGTGCTCAGCACCAAGGACAGGTTTACTTGCTCATGTATTGATGGTGTTCAGCGCCATGGACAGGCTTAGTTGTCCATGTATTGATGGTGTTCAGCACCATGGACAGGCTTACTTGCTCATGTATTGACGGTGTTCAGCACCATGGACAGGCTTAGTTGTTCATGTACTGATGGTGAACCAAGGACAGGCTTAGTTACTCATGTATTGATAGTGTTCAGTACCAAGGATAGGCTTAGTAAGTTTCTCATGTATTGATAGTGTTCAGTACCAAGGACAGGCTTAGTTTCTCATTTATTGATAGTGTTCAGCACCAAGGACAGGCTTAGTTGTCCATGTATTGATAGTGTTCAGCACCAAGGACAGACTTAGTTGCTCATGTATTGATGGTGTTCAGCACCAAGGACAGGCTTAGTTGCTCATGTATTGATGGTGTTCAGCACCAAGGACAGGCTTAGTTGTCCATGTATTGATAGTGTTCAGCACCAAGGACAACGATAGTTCCGTATGTGTTGATGGACTTAAGCACTTGATTGACTTAAATTACCATGTTGTTTACAAGAAAAACAATAATCACACAGCAATCACGGTAAGGAAGATTTTACTTACAACGTTCCCTTTATTAGCACGTTTTACTCAGCAATTACTACAAAGATAAAACCCAGCTGTCAGATCCCAAAGTCAGACAGGCAGACTTTCATATCAACAGACGTAGATCAAGAAATATCGTGCTGGTGTTCTGTTAATTGTCAAACTACTGTATGGTTGTTAAGACATGTACATTTTCTTCAAGAAACGGGTGCTGGATTGTCCAGACGCACCGATATCGTTGGTAACTTTGTTCATAGCAGCTTTTCACCAATCTTCAAGTTTTGACTCTTCAATTTTCCAAAGCAATGGAAGTATCGCTTTGCTGTAGTGTAGGGTTGGCTCCTGCTGTGCAATGGCGCCCTCTAGCTATTCCTCACCGATGTACTCCTGCAGCCAGTCGCGGAACCTGTGCACTCGGGTGTAAACGCCGTATTTGTCTCTCAGTGCGCAGCCGTCACCCCAACTAACGATTCCTATCAAGTTCCACCTAAAAAAACATTCACATTGCAGAATAATGAATGAGAACTGTACTGAATCAATCAAGAAACATATTGATGTGTAAAATATGTGTATTCATTTAAAAATGTCTAATAAGCACAGCGCCTGAAATGTACGAGGCTTTTATGATGTAAAGTGATCAAAAGTATTATGCGATAAAAGTTACTGAAGGACTTATATATTACTAGCATTAGTAGTAGTAGTAGAAGTAGTAGTAGTAGTATTACTAACTTCCCGTTATCGTAGACTACAAATGGTCCTCCGCTGTCGCCATCACAGGAGTCCCTCCCTCCGGTTTCACTACCGGCGCAGAACATGTTCTTTGTTACGTCATAGCGTGCATGGGCTCTGCGGCATTTACCTTGGCGTATGATCGGCACATTGACCTAATAAACATGAGAAACAAAAGCAAAGTATAATGAAATTTATGTTAGCACATGTAAAAATCTTGACCTAAACAAACGCGGCAAGTTGACTCAAGCATCATTCTATCGATATTCCTAGCTTACATGCAACATAGCACTACACAGCATAACTCCGTTAACTTAATTAGTAATACACTCTTCGCGTAGTTCGAATACGTCTCAAGTCTTTTTCAAAATCATTCTTTTTTTATCATTAATTTTTCTATGAAAAACATAATTTTACAGAGCGACAATCATGGCAAACATTCACAAGAAAGATGCATATGAGTAACTGAAACCTAAAATCCGAGAACAAAATGATCACAAAATGTCGTGAGAACCCCTATGATTGTAAGCAGGAGGATAACCTAAGTTAACTGTATAGGACAAAGTGTTGAATAATGTGTAGTCTACCCTACTTACCAATGTTTCGGAATCGTATTTTGTCTTTGAGCTATTATTAATTCACAACGTTTTTAATCTGAATTCGTATATTATGCAGTTTATGCATTATACGCTTATGTTGAAGAAGAGTACAATTATCTTACCTCTTTAAGCGTAGCCGAAAAGGTGCCATCCTGCATGGTCCTGCCCCAGCCGCTGATGGAGCCCACGGGCAGCGCTGTGAGCAGTCGGCGGGCGTCCTCTACCGTGGGGAGGCACACCGGCAGGATGTAGTCGGTAAAAGCGATCCTCTCAGCAAGACGAACAAGAGCGATGTCAATGTCGTAATTTTTCGGGTCGTGGTTTGGGTGGATGATGACCTCTTGTACTGTATACGGGAATAATTGTAACAGTGTTCGCATTAAAACAGACATCTTTCAGTCATGTTACAGCACATCATCAATGCATTGATTGCACTGCAATTCGTAACGGCAAGAAAGGAACACATTTGTGCCAATAGTACACGAATCATACTGTAAAATTCCCGACTACTAGTACTAAATCTCCGCCACTCAACCTCTGCTTGGAGAGTACACGAATTACGTTTTACTGCTTCGCGGCGTCAGACGAACAAGTATGGAGATGTTTAACATTTCGCTCCTAAAGGTACCTTTACCGCGCCGAACCCAGATCTTATACCTGGAAATTTGGCGTAGTAAAGGCTAATACTTGTGGGACAAACCTGTTGTGGATCTTTCGTTTTCTTCAAAAACGCCCCGCTCGGAGCTGAGTTTCCCGAGACGAATGATGAAGTCGTCCTTGGTGACCTCCCCCTCCAGAATGCAGTGTGCGGCAGTAACGACCCACTCCGCCGTCAGCAGACTCCCGCCGCAGAAGAAGCGGTTCCTGCCGGGGCGGATGTCCCACAGCATGGCGATCCACGGGACCGCGCCCGGGGCCACGTCCGTGCCGCCAACGATGTAGCTGTCCGGGGCCTGACGATGGATGGGTCTTCCACAAACTGCATTGCAAAACAGAAGAATTGATGCAAAACACCACAACGTATGCTTTTATGGTGTTCTGGTGGCAACGGTCGAAATATACATTATTTGTTTTTTTCGTAGCAATCCTCATGACTATATATTGATTGCCGTCACAAACATCGCAGAATGTCTTTGTCGTACGATTTAAGGGAGGCTATGATAGAAACTACCACCAACAAAGACCCTGGTGATTATCATTTCCATCAAAGCACAGCTAAATTTTGTATGACACGCACATCTACGACTGTCTGAACATGTTCCTAATCTTTTGTCGGGATCGTGCCCTATCCATGTCGTATCTTGCCGAGTTGGACAGACTGTATGAGACAAGAGATTACAATGATCCAAGACTCCATAGCAAAAGATTTTCAACGATTTTGTAGAAAATTAAATCCTTACCGTTTTCTAGTTGTACGATGACTTCCAAAGTACCAGAGGCCTCCAAGAATTGTCCGGTAATCTCGTTGAACACCCTGCATGTATAGGTGCCTACGTCAGACAACATGGCCGCCGTGATGAACAGGTCGTCCCGATGCTGGATGACCCGACGTCCGTCGATGAACTCGGAGCCCGGCATTCTGTCCTTTTGCCAAACCACTGTGTTCTCGCCTACTCATGAGTGGATAACAGTAACGTGTGGACGTGTATTTCGTACACTCTATTAACTCTAGTTTACTCCTTGGGCTTTATTGTATTCATGAATTTTTACCAATTTTGGTAAAAAGGTTGTTACATTGAACCATTCATTCCCAGTAGATGCCATACTTGCCATAATTGAAATACCACGTGAAAGGTAGCTTGGTTGTAGCGCAATGTGTGATGGAGTACGGCGGACTGAATAGAGTTGTAACTGAATATGTTAATGATGATTATGTTATTTAATATTTCTAATCATCTACGTAGAATATATTCATCATTGTCGAATATGGCTACATTATGATTTTCTCTGTTAGTTTTCGGAAAATATTTGTAGTCTAAGGGTACTACGGCCACTATCCTGAGACATAAAGCAAAATCATTACAACTTCGAATTCAACATTAATATGACAAAGATGTGACTTTACCTGATGCCTTACACTTGAAGATGACGTTTCCGCCGAACGGAACTTCCTGATCTTCTGGTTTCTCCGTGAAGTGAAGCTGTCCGGTGGGCCCTGTCAGGGGTTGTGGTCATGAGGTTAGTGAATGCACAACACCAAAGAACATAAAGAAGGTCAAATTCTCTTTACCCAATCTCGCTGTGGGCTCTATAATATAATACACACGCATATTTTAATGCCAGCATACATATAGGAGATATACCTTTGTGTCTTTTGAACTTTTATCAAAGACCACAAGAAACGACAGTCAAAAAACATGTAATTGTCAGTACAAACAAAGCGTAACAGATTGTGTAATTTGATTGCTTGTGATAAGAACTAGACTTACTGTCAGAAGTGAAAGTAACCCACACAGTGGCCTCCGCTGTTTTACCGTTAAAGTCGAGCCTACATGTGTACTTTCCCTTGTTCTGTTCGTCCACTATCACCAGCAGCCCACCAGTGGCCAGCGGGAAAATCCCTCCCATGAAGCCCGAAATCTCGATCCCGTTTTTCAGCCACGTGGATGTTGGCTCTTCTCCATTAATCTCGTTCCCACGGCACGGCAGGATGACCTGTTCCCCTGGCTCTACTGTAGTGTTGGCCGGCTGTTCGGCGAAGGTGGGCGGTGTCTCTGGTGATGGGGTAGTGGGCAGGTCAGGAGGCGCAGTCGATGGGTGACCGCCACCACCACACTCATCTTCATGGCCGCACTGGACGCATCTATGCGACTGTGTGCCTCCGCATTGACAACCGCCATCTTTACAACAAGCACAACCGCCCCTGGTGTCGTTGTCTTCGCAGGCGCACCCGTCAGGTGTCAGAGTCCACATGTCCACCCCGCAGTCGTCCCCACACCTGGCGCACCTGTGTGGACTGGTTTCGTCACATTGACACCCTCCGTACCTGTGGGATGGCAAAATTACATGTACACATCCGCCAATTGTTAACCAGAGTATTTTTCATAAAATGGGCACTACAGAACCACTACACCAAAGTTACTAAAGCCGTTGACGATGTTGCAGATACGCTTTGTGTTGATATTGACAAGGCAGTATACAGGTACACAGTCTTGCAAATAAAGTTAATGATTGCAGTGACGCAAAACTGTTACGAAGGTACACCTTTAATTGTATCTTACCTACAACACGCACAATCTTGTCTGGAAGCGTCGAACCAACACTCGCACCCTGTACCGGTAATCTCCCATGGTTCCGCCTCGCACCGGTCACTGTCACACTGTACGCACAGGTGCCTGCAAAAATGCCAGAACGGTCACTCAAGGTGACAATGTTGTAAATATTGCCTATGAGAAATCACGTCACTGTTTCATCGTTGATGGTGTGTCTTGATTATAACATTCTAACATTCTTTTTAAGTTGTCAAAACTTTAACTATTTTGGGATAAATTTTAAGAATGCGCAGAATACATTTCCTTCGACTTCTCCCTATACCTAAAACAATTCCACAACCAGCAAAGTTAACGTTACATGTCGGTTCCTTCGTCGCACTGACATCCTCCATCTGCACAGCACGCACAGTCTTCCCTGCTCTCGTTAAACCAACATGGACAACCGGTGGGGGCCACCGTCCACTCATTCACGTGGTATTCTGTCAACAAGAAAATGTCGGATGTTCAGTTCAACGCGTCAACTGTCTTTTTATTAATTGTTTAGTTCTAGTATTTCTTTCCGACAACTCTCTCATCTCATACCTTCTCATTTCATCTATCGTTTAGTCCGCCGGCACACCGAACAACAAATAAAAGATCGATTTCTGACAACCAGTTTTCTACACGGTCTTCTTGGACTCCTGTTTTTCGTAATCTTTCACTTTGTATGATGCCTGTCCATTCCGTGATATTATCCTCCCATCTTTTTCCGTTGCCTATCCTTCTTTGATACCTATTGCACCAATTGATTTTCTTAAGGTAGTATCTCAGGGTGGCTGAGCAAAATGTCAAAATGATATTTTCCAAAAAATAGCTATCAATGTTATTTTCTATGTAATTCTATTTTCATAATCTAACATACTTTCCCATCAAATGTTCCTTTTTGTCTGTCAAAATTCAAGGTCAAAGTAGCTGTCTAAAATTACGCAAAAATTTCAAACTCATCATAACTTTTAAAACTTGATATCATTGGATAGGTCTTAGTAAAACAAATAGAATGGTTTTTATTTCAACAAAATCGGACATACCGTTAGAGAGTTATGGCCATTGAAAGGCCTGAAAATTATGCATAATTTCTCTTGATCAGCTAATTAAATATGCAAGATTACAATATCTCCGTACTCATACAAGATACAAGGAAAAAAATTGGTGTACAGGGGTTTTATAATATGTTGATTTGAATTATTGTCCTGAAATTTATACATCTAGTTCAGAAATGATGAATAATCCTGAATAATTGAGTTCCAGGGGTAATAAAATCAGAGTCCACTAATTAGATATGCAAAATCGCCATATTTTCCCTATCCTTAAAGATACAAGAAAAAAAATTAGTATACAGGGGTTTTGGCACATGCTGAATTCAAATTTGACCTCAAAAACATCACTTTGGTCTTTTTACAACCTGTAAAAGTGGATTACGTCACTACTACCACAACAACTTGATTTTTATGACCTAATTTTTGAAAAACTGTTCATCGAAAATGTGTAAAATTAGTTTTATTATGAAATTTACCCTGTAAGGAAAAACTTCGTGCGCTCCCGACGCAAAACAATGCTATTTAGTGCTCCCAAATGCTGTTAGCATAAGGGGTAATTAAAATTTCAGGAAAAAAATTAATAAAAATCAGCATGACAAGGTATGATAAAATCCACGCCCAGATCTATTCAAATCACTATTATGCACATTTCTGAAAAGTTTCAATAATAACAGACAAAATACAAGTCAAAATTTAGGCTTTTTAGGCTTTTTTTTCTAAAAATGGGCGTGGCCTAAAAGTAGTTGATGACGTCATTGTGACATCATACCAATTTGCATAGATTATCTTTATGCGTTAGGGTACTACCTTAGAAAAAATCAAGGTCCATACATTATCTAAGACGGTAATTTTAGAAGACCAAAAACACCCCCCAAAACTCCTCAGCCACCCTGAAATCCTAGTGATAGGATATAACATTTGATCTAGGTGATACTGACCTTCCTCATCCTGGTCCTCTTCCTTCTCTGGCTCCTCACAAGTCACATCTTGTAAGTTGTCACAGTCCAAAGCTGACGGCCACGGAAAGCCGAACTCGGACAAGACGGGTAGGCAATCGCGCTTGGCGGCAAGACAGAAGGAGCGGCATGGCGGGGGACTTCCGCAAGGAGGCGCGTACATCGAGCATAGGAACAACTGTCGATGAAAAGAACAAACCTGTTATGTGATGAAGGTGTAACATTGCGTTTGCTAAAGTGTATCCATCTGCCCATTCGTATATAATTTCATTATTATATTACTAGCTCGCGACATGCAACAAATGAATGAATGAAGACATTTATTGTACATACATTCCCGTCTGATCTCAGTCTTGTCATACCAACGACAAACATATGCACACAACATTGTCTTGATTGGTCATTATGCACTGCTGTCAAATCCTCTATGTAACTGACCTTTAAATGCTCGTAGCAGCCGTACTGAACCAAGGGTGTGTAGGTTTGCAGCTGGAGTTCCGCATCTTGCTGTAACTCGTGCCCTACTAGATTCGGCAGGTACGTTCTGTTGTACCCCAGCCCCTCACATAGCCGTACCTGGAGCGGCTCACATAGGGGAGGAGGCTTAGGGGACGGCGTCGCTTCTACTGAACCTGAAGAAATTCAGATTGGTCAATATCAAACCACTCACGAGTGACGCAAGGTTTTTGTACGATGCTGAACACAGTCGACTGGTAAACTTGAAAAAAAAATACCCACCAATTCTCAAGTTCCATCTGTCTGTCTTGTATGTTCCAGCGAAAGACGAGACGGGACCAAACTGTCTTTTGATGTACTTCAGCATCTCCACAGTCTTGCAGCCTCCGTCGTCCTTCCCATATGCACATGCAGGAACGCCCCCTGTCCGAGCTGATAGGCGCTGCACATCGTTCACGGAACCCCTCCGCAGAGTTACGTCACTTTTGTCGATATTATACGAAATCTGCGGAAACAATTGTTAACTCGTCACATTTCATCAAAATTGTGTAGCCAAAAGCACCAAAAGCACTGTGTGATCTCTGCTGCCAGATATGTCAGGTTTTTCCCAGGTCCACAAATTCTTGTTCTTACCAGAAGCACTTTGTGCACTTCCACGTCCTCCGGCAGGTGGAGCACCCAGTTGACCGCCTCGTACGAGCTCAACACCAAGACCAGAGGTTTGGAGACCTGGCCTGCGGTCACATGTACGTTCATCTCCCCTGCCAACCTGAAATTTGACAAAATAGATTTTGCTTTGGTCGCATCAGTCTGCATATAATGCAGTGCATACAAATCGGATATAAGTTCCTCGAATTAATAAAATATGCAAACTTTGTACGTGCAAAAGCACACTATGTTTTGACATAGAGAAAATGATTAGTTGTCACCAAGATATACGGAAATTGACGAGCTACCCGCAACTCTGATATTCTCGGGATTATATGCCACAGGGATACGGTTATTATTCAGAAAACATGACCATAGACAATGAGCTGTACACACCTTCTGCCTCCGACCCCCTCGTACACCCCCAGCACGTGCACTTCATACTGGCTGTTGTCATCAGCGACACAGCTGAAGGTCTGTTCTGCAGCCTGGGAGGCCTCCGCATTTTCAGATCCACGTCTTATGGCACAGCTCCCAACAACCGCTTTTGGTGATAAACAAGTACAGACAAACTAAGTGACAATTTGGCTTACGGTCGGTCCTTTCGTTAAATTTATCTAAAGTTTACATTGGTCTACCTGCCAGCCAGAGCACCACGGAGTGGCTGAGCTGGCTAGATCAGTAGGACAGTAATTTCTAAGGTGAGTGCAGCTGATTGGTCGAAAACAGCGTCGCGTGAAGTATGCACAGTTGCGCGAGGTACTATGATTGGCTGGCAAGCAAGATCGCACCAAATATAGTAATCTAATGAGTATGGACAAAAAACGACGTTGGGAAAGTTAGGGTAGCAGGCTGGATTGACACTCGGGTGAGCTGCGCGGAACCTGGCTGCAGAGAGAGGATGGGAAACATACACACAGAATAAAGACTGTACTTACGTAAACACGTGTACCGCTGGTAGTGTTTTTTCGTGCATTCACAGAACCCATCGACACACCTGGCCCCGGTAGTGCGAGCCCCCGAGCAGTACCCACTGCTCCCGATGCAGCGGGCCCTTTCTACCGTCGGAACGGTGACTTCTGCAGGGTCTGGAGCTGGTTAGAAAGAACGGTTCATTTTAAGAAAAGAAAAATTGGAGACGGATCTGAATACGTGATGTTCGTGATGCAATGTATGATGTATGCATATTAAGTTAAGTAAACACCTTGTGTTGTTACAGCGTCAGTTTGCTGACAGGGACAGTCGGCACAGCCGGGGCAGGTGACCATGTCCCCTGTCGGGTCGATCTCCCGTCCCCAGGCGACAACCACCACCCCGTCTCCCGGCTTGGCGTAGTGCGGAGTCCCCGCCTCGCCCACCGTCACGGCGATCCTTTCTCCCGGTGTGACCCTGATGACGGCCCGGGAGTATCCTCCCCCTCCCCCGGCCCGTCCGCCGGCCCGGCTGCCCCCTCCTCCCCCGTACTGACCGCCCTTACGGCTTGTTGGTTCCTCACCTCCTGGTCCTGATTTACCTGTGGTTCATGAAAAAAAAATGTTTGAAAACTTGTAAACTGTCAAAGTATTACATATCTCTACACATAGCACTTCTCTTGCCTGATCTTAACTTAAAAAGAACCGTAAGGTCAATTTGCTATTGCAGAATATATGATATTGCATTCTTGAATGATAGATGATGCTTAGGGCTGGTATAGAAAAATCTTTCCTGTTAACGTTACCCGACCGCCCGGAACCGACGTCAGTTGCCATATTGCTTGCATCGAAAGTTTTAAAGATAATTCTATCTTTTAATGACGAATCTGGCCTAGTATTTGGGTACACACCTGGAGGCATATCCTCAAACTCGGATCCGCAGGAGGACCCGCCGCTGCTGCCCCCTCCCCCACAGAACGGGTGTGTGGAGGATCCCGGCACCAGCCCGCCTCCGCCTCCTGATGTCTGCCCGGCAGCTCCTGCGCCTGCGCTACACCCACCTCCAACCCCGCCCTGTCCTCCGTCCGCCACGGTCCCTTTCCCGCCTTCCCCGCCTATGCACATAAGATGTCACTACAAATTGTTAAAGTTGCACAGATTTCCGCTATTCTAGCGACTAAGGCGACCGTTGATACTTCCTGTACCTTCTGAGTCGTTAACGTTACGCACGTTTAACGTCTATGCCAACGTCATGTTGTAGTCTCTATTGAATCCATTCATTGGCGCAAGAGAATTGGAAATTCGTCGTGGTGATCTACCTTTTGATTTTTCAAAAGTTTTCTTTGTAAGTTCATCAGCGCCCATCCATTTTGAAGTGATCACGCCTTTTGTAGCTGCACTTACCGGCGTTTCCCGCCTTGGCGCCTTTCCCTCCCTCCGCCGTCAGGTACCGCCCGAATGAAGAATTCCCGCCGTTCCCGCCGTACGGATAGGCCCCCAGGATCTCGGCATGGTCGTCACGCCCCCCTCCCCCACCTCCGATACAGATGACATCAACTGCGGTCACCCCTTCAGGCACAAGAAATACTCCGGACCTGGTGAACTTCGCTTGTCCTTTAGAACCTGTGATGCACAGAAACATATATAATCAATATTGATGATCAAGCAGTACTAGTATTTCTTTTTTTTCTCTTTGATTACCACAAATTATGCCTTGTAATTTTAAGTACCGACAAAAACATACCGTCACTTCCTATGTCTAATATTCCTCCTCCCTCGCCATCTTCATCTGTTTCAGGCGTCCGGCGGCAAAAGCAGAAGGAGGGTGACAGTATCAAACCTGTAACGACAAGATGCCGTCATCAGCTGTATTCATCCACAAATTTTGTCTTACAGACAGTCATGAGTCCCAAGACGTTCCTCTTCAATTCCGCAACTAATGTTTATATATGACGTTAGCGTTACTTGATGATCTCCACAGTCGCAGTTACTCTCCTGTAGTCAATCAACAGCGTTGTTCCGACGGTAACACTGCACGTCGAAAGCTCAAAAGCGCCACCTACCTTGAGCGGCGCAGTTCGGACAGCAGCGCTTGTCACCGTTCACGCTCCCTACATTCCCGGATGGGCATGCGTCACACTGGGAGCCAGTCCAACATGGCACCTGACCAGGCGGAATCGACTCTTCAGGAGGTTGTCCTGAAACGATGTCAAACGCAAGTTATATCAATGTGACCAAGCACTATTTCCATATCTAACGTTATATACGGTGTCTTATCTGGCTTAATGTTAATAGATATTGGACAGTTGCACATAAAATTGTGCATATCAAAAGTGAAATTTCGCATGAGGAAATTGCCCTGAGAGCATATATTAAGCACTCGTCTGGGAATATGTTGAAACCTAAATGTCATTTTATCTATTCACGCTTTGAAAGACAGATGACAACGAATGAATTTACATATTCATCCAGATTTGTATGTAACGTTAGTAGTAAACCATTTACCTATGCGCAAACTCCACTGCGCCGCCCTATATGTTCCGGTGAAAGACGTCACGGGTCCAAATGTTTCTTGGATGTATTTCAACAGCTCCAGTGTGTCGCAACCGCCTTCGTCTTTCCCGTACGCACACGCAGGGACGCCCCCTATCCGACCAGACAGGCGTAGCACCCTTTTGACTGATCCACGTCGCACGGTCACACTGGTATGTTGCGTGAGATAGTAGGCCATCTAGCCAAAATATTTTTAATTGTTATTACTTTGTTGACTGTATTGAATTCGTTTTACAGAAACCTGTATCATTCTGGAGAACACAACTTCCCAAAGTGCTTTTATCTAACACGCCACAAAAGCAATTCGCTTCCACATACCAGGTCAACTCTATGAAGTTCGACATCATCCGGTAGATGGATCACCCAGTTGACAGGCTCGTAAGAACTCAACACAAACACGACAGGTTTGGCCAGCCGGTCCGCGGTGACGTACACGTTCATTGTGGCTCCCCTTGTTGGCTCCTGTTGGAAACCCCTAGACGGATGAAATAGACATACATTTTATAAAGTGGAACTATAGTCTAGTTTGCGTTTGGCAACTCTGACAGACTTCATAGGCCAAAGAGAATAAACAACAAAAGTTTTGGATTCTTTCTGTTCCGATGAAAAGGCTGTACACACGCACATGTTGACATACCTTCGTGGTCCGTAGCCTTCATACACGGCCAGAGCGTGGACTTCATACTGACTGTTGTCCTCCGCTACACAACTGTACACCTCACCCGACCTGGACTGAAAACCAGGCACAGCTCGTGCGTCGCTGGAGTCACGTGATATTGCACAGCTTCCGACAACCGCTAGGGTGATTAAGATGACAGGTTTGATTGGCTAAAAGCTGCAATGGCTTTAGATTATACGATATACCGTTACACTATAGTATTGCACCAACTTCTTTCTCTCTATTACTCTAAAATATGAACTTCGAGATATATATGATCGCAATATCCAGCTACGGTGTACAGCATGCGATACATGATACATAGATGAATGTAAAGTCGTTGGTCCTTCCGCGTGATGCCGTCTGTACGGAAGTTTTGAAGCAGTGCATGGCTGATGTGGACTTCTGCCTTCTGCCTACAATGGAATCGTATCTAAAGGTGCACTCTCACTGCACTTGCGTCAAGCTTGCGTCACTGCGGGGTTCAAAAGATACTCAACGAATTTCAGAGATAAAGAACGAATTTTCTTACTTTTTGTGTACTTTGTCGTCTTCTAAGTCATACTTTTACGTATTACGCAGTATATAAATTATTTTAAGAAAACGGAGAAAATAACAAAACAGTGACGCAGTGTACGAACCCCGCAGTGACGCAAGCTTGACGCAAGTGCAGTGAGAGTGCATCTTTACATTCATCTGTTCAGTAATTTACATGAATGTAATTCTAGACCAAAAAGGAAACGTCAACTTACGTAAGCAGGTGTATTTCTGGTATTCCTGACCGGAGCACTCACAGAAACCGTCTACACACCGCGCACCGGTCACGTGTGCACCTGGACAGTAACCGGCACTTCCGGTACACCTCCTCCTCTCATTCTCGGGTACAGGGGGAGGCTCGGTGGTTACCGGAACAGCGGGATCTAGATATGTGAATTAAAATGATTCAGGAAGTGCATATGAAGTGCATACATGTCTTTCGTTTTCTTTCTTTTCTGGTCTTTCCACTTTCACCCCCTACTCCCTCCTTTTCTATCTTCCCATCTTTCCACCCCTTTCCAATTCTTTTCATTTTCTCTCCTTTTTGCTGTCTTTTTCTTTGACTTTCTTATTTTTCTGTTTAGTTTTGTCTGTTTGTTCTGCATTACCAGTAAACCGCCTTTAGACGTAATACGCCATTTTTTTAACAGTAAGCACAATCAAGCTGCGTAAGACCAGGTTTGATCCACTCACTGCAGGATGGACCAGTATCGGTACCTTTCGACAAGTGTGGTGAGCTCGAGGCATGGCTCTCCTCAAACACGGGACCTGCGGCTTTACGTCCCAACCGGGAGAGAACCTCCCTAACCGAAGTTGGGTACACATGGATGGCAGAATTACCTGGTGTAATTTCAGCCCACAGACAGGGACAGTCGGCACAGCCGGGGCAGGTGACCATGTCCCCTGTCGGGTTGATCTCCCGTCCCCAGGCGACAACCACCACCCCGTCTCCCGGCTTGGCGTAGTGCGGAGTCCCCGCCTCGCCCACCGTCACGGCGATCCTTTCTCCCGGTGTGACCCTGATGACGGCCCGGGAGTATCCTCCCCCTCCCCCGGCCCGTCCGCCGGCTCGGCTGCCTCCTCCTCCCCCGTACTGACCGCCCTTACGGCTAGTTGGTTCCTCACCTCCTGGTCCAGATTTACCTGTAGACATTCAAGTTATACAGTTTACCATATGATTATGAAACGGTCCAGCTCTTTGTTATATCTGAAATTTCACAGAAATAAATGACTTTGTGTTCTAACTAGATATTTCATGATCACTTTAATCATCGCCATCATTTGTCCAGTATTCAGATGATCATGACGAGTTTACAGCAGGTTACTAACCGGGACCGATACTGCCGAACTCGGATCCGCAGGAGGACCCGCCGCTGCTGCCCCCTCCCCCACAGAACGGGTGTGTGGAGGATCCCGGCACCAGCCCGCCTCCGCCTCCTGATGTCTGCCCGGCAGCTCCTGCGCCTGCGCTACACCCGCCTCCAACCCCGCCCTGTCCGCCGTCCGCCACGGTCCCTTTCCCGCCTTCTCCGCCTAAATCACACAAGTTGTAACACGTGTCAAATTGACAATAATGTATAACGGTAACGATATCTACCATTTTAGCACTGTTCCTATATCAGGGACGTCATATCATATAGCGTCCTTGATCAAACATATTCACTATATACTAGTATGATATTTTCACTTGCTTTTTTAAGGTTTCCGACACTTAAATCGATCTTTAATCATCTTAGTTGTTTAGTTTATAACAGTTGTGTTGTAGGATATCAAGTTGTTATTTTCGCCGTGATTTTTCGCTTTTAAGAACGTAAGTTCCCTACCGTCGTTATTTGCCTTGGCGCCTTTCCCTCCCTCCGCCGCCAGGTACCGCCCGAAGGAAGAATTCCCGCCGTTCCCGCCGTACGGATAGGCCCCCAGGATCTCGGCATGGTCGTCACGCCCCCCTCCCCCACCTCCGATACAGATGACGTCAACGGCGGTCACCTCATCAGGAACAACAAATACCCCGGATGTGGTGAACTTCACTTGCCCCTGGGGACCTAATACATATATCAAGACAATAGAGTAACTTCGATTAGTACCCTGCCATTTAACTTATTTCACTGACCACCGGCTATGTCATGCACATCAGTAATTGAAAGGAGTGAGCTGGAGCGGGTCGACAATAGTCATGCATAAACGATTAACGCGAGATAGAAAAGAATTAAGGTATCTTCTTCGCATGTATGATTTCTCCAGCCATCACCTAAAACGGATCTATATGTAGCTACTGAATGAACGTCTTACAGCGAGCGGGAAACCACAGTGAACACAAAGAAACCAGTTCTTTCTTCGTATACGCGAAATGATACCGAATTGACTGACCGTTACTATCCAGAGTCACCCGTTCTGTCTCCGGTCCTCCAGTGGGCTTGGGCGTCGGTCGGCTCGGGTCGGGTTCCGGGCCGGGTTCGGGTTCTGGGCCTGGTTCCGGCTCGGCCGGTTCTGGGCCGGGTTTGGGTTCTGGGCCGGGCTCGGGTTCTGGGCCGGGTTCAGGCTCAGGTTCAACACGGTCAGCATCTTCTTGGTCTTCAGGATTCGTCGCCTCGGTCCGACGGCAAAGACAGACGGAGGGCGACATTATCAGTCCTGTGGGTACGTTAGAAATGGATGAAAGCTATATAAACGCTTGCCTATAGATAATGAATATTTGAACATCTTGTACACGTAATCTGTACCTGTGCTCTTCTACTCCGCTTCTGAGGCGTCGCCAAAAATATCTGCCTCCTCCAAAGCCTACAGGAAATGGATTCCCAAGACTGAAGGCTAATCTGCAAGCAGATATTAGTAGGGAAGGTCGTATGTCTTCTAAATGTCATAGGTCTATTTTTTTTCTAACTCACCACCTTTGGAGGGTTGGAACTCTTCTCTTCGGATCCCTTCCGATCTTTCCTACGCCTTACGGAAAAGATGCAGACCTTCTTCCAACATCTGCTGACTGTTCCTGACTGAATATCTAGAGACTATTGATGCCGTATCCGTACAAGCGCGCCCCCTACCTTGTGGGGCACAGTTCGGACAGCAGCGGCTCTGGCCGTTGACGCTGCCGACGAAGCCTGCGGGGCAAGGGTCGCACTGGGCTCCCGTCCAGCAGGGGACATAGTCCTCATCAGAGGCCGACGGGAACTGGGCTGCAAAACAAAGTCCATTCCCGTACGTGAGTAAGATGATGTTTGCAGCACTCAACGAGCTTGGTACAATCCAGTACCGTAAACGATTTTATGCTAAAGTTTTAAATCATTACTATTGAAATGTATTCATACTTTAAACATGCAAATACCTATGAGCAAAATGTTTTCCTACCTAATGTTTGTCACATACAAAGCAAGATCATTCAAGGTAATGAACTAGTCAAAGGTTGATTAAAAGATATCAAAAACAGGTTGTTTGTCCCCCAAATCAGCATCATTCTTAAAGTGGACAACCCCAAGAATATGCAGAGAGGGTTGATAACATTTATATAGCGACATAAAGATGTTATCTACTTCAAGTTTGCTACCGTGTGATCATCACATGTTGTTATGACGGCACACGTGACAATAGTAGTCAAACTCACCTATTGTTGTTGACAAGCAGACGCAAGACACAATGGATAATCCGAACAGGAATTGAACAAACAACATCATGGCTTCTAGTTGTACCGCCGCTGTAGTGGTAGCACTACCACAAAGTTGCGACGATGCCTGTCTTCAAAATGCTGACCTTAGAAAACAAGTTATGAACTTTCTTCGATGCAAACAGGAAACCGGATATTGAAAGGGTTTCTTGAGATAGAACCGGAAGTGGGGAGTGTGCCGAACCTGTCTCCTTGCCCTCCAGTTACCTTCGTGAAACCGGCCAACACCAATCAAATCAATGAGTGTTCAATGTGCGGTCAAAAGGTCATCTTGCCGTTTAATCTTGCTATTCAAACAGTGCTATGTTTATGAATCAAAGTGCGCACTTCCGGACAATCAAAGGTTTTAAGGTTGATATTTCACACGATTGTGAATTTAATAGTACAAGCTCTTTGCAGATGATTCTCATAAAGTCTGGTGCCAAATGGTCCAATTGATCTCTATATCCACGTGCTTATTTTCATCTGTGAAATCAGTTTTCTTTTTCCGTTTGCGTTGCTGGAGTGGAGTGATTGCGAGCTGAATTCAGAGCGGACACCAAGGCCCTGAATGTGCGTTGTGTTGATGAACATTTTTTCAAACATATTTTTTCATGAAATAAGAGAAACAACATCTTGAAAACTTGATACACTTCTCGGTCTTTACTAGTATACTGTCAAGTTTCGTTCCTTTTTGTTAATGGGAAAATATTCTACTATATTAAAAGCCTTTGATCAACAAACTGGTTCTGGTTGATATCACAACCCATTTCATCTCAGCAGCTGTAAAAGCGGAACTACTTGGAGTTCATAAATGAAAATTGTTATATAACCTACAAAATTGTAAGGGCACATTTGTAAGTGGGGTAGATCTATATCTACTAGAGGAATTGATCGTCTGACAGACTTCCAATGCGTTTTGCAATTGCCAAATTTCAACTCGATTAAAAAATGAGCTTGTTATAAAACCAATTACATGGCGTCTTGACTCACCCTCATACATGCTGCTGTACAAAGAGTGTTGGCAAAACGTCCGGTTTACTAGCATGTCCGCAACAAGGAACATTATCTTATCTGTTGCATGGGCATATACAAGTGTGCATTTGTAAGATGTCTGTTACATTTTAGTGGCATTACTATTTCCTACTGGTGAGACAACTAAGTGTAATTTAGGCCAAACTACTTGCACAAGTGTAACAGATAGACTGTCGTTGTCTGTAATACCTACAATGTTCAAATTTGTTTGGCTGAATATGTTTCGCGAACATCATTGATTGGTCATTCAATTGAACCCGGAGAAGAACAATGGAAAATGCGGGAAGTTTTGTCAGTTTTGGAACAAAATCATCTTAGAGCTTAGATCCTCCAACACTGTTGCACTTGTTAACTCGGTGAGTGTTACCGCGTTATCTGAAAATTGTTTGAGATTTGATCCTTTAACGCCTACAAATTCAATAGTATTAATTGCATCTTACTCACAGTCTGGCTATTTGTTAGAATGCTTCATTGAACAAGTACTCCAGAAAAGTACTTCTAGCAAAGTATTGCAATAACGTTAATAACTTTTAAGTATTAAAAGGTCTTAAAATAGATCAGAGGTAGACTACGCAAAACGTATGTACATCAACTTTGTGATGATTCTGGCTGCTCGGCTGAAGAACTGCCCAAGGCTATGGAGGATAGGGAAGGATGGAGGAAGAGAGTCATGGCCATCCGTGCAACCAGCACGCCCGGATGATGATGATGAGATCATAGTCTCTACCTTTGCGTTCTGATGCCGTGTCATTGCAGACGACAACTGTACAACGCATGCGCATTAGCTTTGATCACCTTGCCGCCATTTTTGAATTCCAACCTTCAGCCATAGTGTGCTGGTCCTAGTAGGTAGAGTTAAGACTGCCACCGAAAGTGTATTTATCTAAGCCTCGGGTAATACCGTAATGATACCATTTGCTGTCGATCAGATTGCAAAGACCTTGTCATGTAATTCTGAGAAACTTGCTCTGTTTTAGGGTAACATTTGATAGCGCTGTTGACGTCGGCTTACTTTATTTGTTATCTTCGTCACTAGGGAATTCTTGTGTGTGGTTGCTGGTTGACAAGTTAATGGCTCGAACCAAGCAACTCTCGAGAAAGCGTGGCTCACGACAAAGACCAGTGACGTTCGCCTCTCCGGTGAGATCGCCTACACAGCCCTGGCCGTCTCCTTTCGTCACGGAGGCAGCGAATCAACACGGCACGCAAGGCCGAGGTGAATGCATGCTGCGTAATTGCGTATTGCTATGAAGTTGAAGAAAAAACACCCCAGCAATAAGATATATGGTCAAAGAACATTCAGTGATTTTTTCATAGTATAGCAGATTGAGTTAGGACTAACGTTATCAATGGAACGAAAATTAAAACAATTTGAAACGTCCAGTACTAGAACTTATTAGAACTGTTTGCAAGCGATCTCTCCGTTGCTTGTATGATCAGATCAACACTCTGAGCACCGTATGTTTTTCTAAAATATTATCAATACGATTAATTATACCTGTCTGAAAACCTCCATACGTTGCCAAAAAGGCCAGGCTGAACTAGCAGTTGATATAATGATACTGTACAATGATTTATTTTCAGGCACAAAGATGCACAATGCAGACAAGAGGAAAATGCAAAGGCGTTTCCGCCCGGGGAGGAAAGCTCTCAAAGAGATCCGCAAATTCCAACGCAGCACGGCACTCCTCATTCCCAAGATGACCTTCCAGCGACTTGTTAGAGAGGTCGCCTGGCGGTTCAACCTGGAATTGAAGTTTCAAGTCGATGCTCTTTTTGCATTGCAAGTACGTGCCTCAGCTTGAAATTTTGCAGAAATGTAATAGCTGTACGTTCATAGCAAGGATGAAAGCTCCCGTTGGTTATAATTGAGCAAAGAGTCGTATGTTTTGTTGGTGAACAATCAAATGAAATAAAGATCACTTGCGCAATAGCAGTTTGTTTAAAGATTTTGTCTAAACGACTGTTTATTGTTTGATGCCTACAGGAAGCCGCAGAGGCCTACCTTGTGGGGTTGTTCGAGGATTTGAACTTGTGCGCCCTTCATGCCAAACGAGTCACCGTCATGCCCAGGGACATGCACCTTGCATTGCGGCTGCGCGGAGAGAGATTACATTAGCCCATAAGAAAACACTGGGTGACAACTCTCGGACCTGAATTTTGAGCTCGCTCTGGGACACTGCTCTTATTTATATCATCATAATGATCCATAATTTCTAGTTGTACGTACATTCCATTAAGTATAGTTATGTTATGTGTAATGTTATGATGATGATACTGTACATTTATCGACTAGATAAAAGGAACTTTTTTTGCTTTTGGCAAAAATGTGATATATGACACTGTTCAACCGTTCTATGAAATGTTATTTACCTGTATCTATGGATGGCAAGACTGATCAGAAAGAAGAAAAAAGATATCCATTACATAGTACATGTTTGTACTAACTACTGTCCCAAATAGACAAAACTGTAATGAAAAAAATAATAATAAAAAACAGATTGGATGAAAGAAAAGGCATCTGTATTACAGGATTTGCGCTATGTGCTATGTTCTTTTCAAGAAAACAAATATCACTTTGCTCCTATTTACAGGAACCTAAAAGAACTTGTTGAAGTTTGTAAGAAGTTTTTTTTTTCTTCATCACCCATTTTCAGTGAAAAATGTATCAAATTGCTTGTATCAGAGGTTCTTTAAAATTTATTGACACACAACATGTCTTTATTTCCGAATAGATTTATTATGAAAATTGTCCCTTAACGTTCGATGTTTATGCGTCAAACAAATAAACAAGCTAGCACTGCGCTGTGATAAAAATCCAAGGAACTTTTCACCCCTCCAAAGTTAGTAGTTTCTTCCCGCGGGAGGATGACGGGAAGAACTGAAAATGGCGGCTTTTCGTAGGAGTGTGTGTGAACTTCTCCGCTCAAGTTTATGCCAAAAAGTCGTTTCTCCGCAAATAACAAGGACAGGTTTGTGTTTGAGGACATGCTCCACATCTGTGGGGAACAACACATCCAAGGGTTACAAGTATTTAAGAGACAGCGGTATTGTTGTCGGCTGTTTTGCTTGGGGTTATGTCATCGGTAAATTCGGAGTCCCCTACATCTGGCCAAGTACGGATTCAGCCGACAAGGAGGAAAGTTCGTTTGTGAAAAAAGTGGACGCCGCAGAGCCTTTCTATGGAGGTGAAGGGTACGGAGGAGTACCAAGGTCCAAACAGTTTAATTTCATCGCCGACGTTGTGGAAATTGCGTCACCGGCCGTGGTTTACATAGAAATCCAAGGAAAGTAAGTCAACGATCTTTACTTCCGGGTTCAAACTTGATCGATCAACCAAGGAGGTTTTTATAAACCTTGATCAAAGACGTTGATCATTTTATATTTTAGAGTTAACTTTTATCCCATTGTACATTACATTGTACTTAACAGAGTTTGTTAGTGCTGATTCTAGACTATGGAAGGCACTGTTGTGTAATGAGCTAATAATATGTATTCCCCATGTATGAGTCATCATGCAAACTTTGGTAACATGCTCCACGTATTGCGTCATAGATGTACATATGATAGTGAGAGCTGTTTTGTCCATTGGTCATCTAAATCAGTGAATGAAGGGTACGGAAACATTAACTTTGCTTTTACTAATCATTATTTTATTTCATTGGTCTCTCTACAATTTTAGAATTAATTTGAAATGTACATATTCTATTGAAAATGCTGAAACTGTTGACATTTTCCTGGACTGATACATACCAACATGTGTAAACGCCTGCTGTTATAATCTGTTCATTGTCTAATCTGTCTGAGATCCAGTCCACTGAATTTTTTCAGGTCCAGTTTTTTCCAGTACCTACCCCTAATCCATGACTTTGAATTTCCCCAGGAATCCATTCACAGGGGGTCGAGCTCCCACCTCAAATGGCTCTGGCTTCATTGTACGTGAAGACGGCCTGGTGGTAACCAATGCTCACGTTGTAGCGAATAAGAGGTACGTAAAAGTCCGGCTACAGGACGGGAGACTGCTCGATGGTGTCGTGACACTTGTGGACCAAGCTGCGGACATTGCAGCAGTCAAGATCATCAACTGCAACGTAGGTCATTTTTGTTTAGATTTTCACAGCCTTTCTGTTATGTGCAATGTATCACAGATGTATTTTGGAAAAGAGAATTGATATTCCGGAGATGCTTCACTGGTATGATCACTGTAAGATATACATATGAATCATTCACTTATGATCACATGAAAATAATAACGCTTGACCTTGATCAGGCAACTAAGTGACTGCTACCTAAAACTTGTTGGAATTTGTTATCAACTAATAAGGACAGCACATGTACCATACCTTGACAGCAATATGCAGAACTTACAACTATGTATACTTGCTTACAACTGTGTATACTTGCTATACTTGCCCATCTTTGGTTCTCTGTGCAGACACCACTGAAAACAGTCAAGCTCGGTAACTCCTCCACCTTGAGGCCTGGGGAATGGGTGGTCGCCATGGGGAGCCCACTGTCGCTTAGCAACACCATCACAGCTGGCGTGATCAGCTCCGTGCAGAGGGGCAGTCGTGAACTTGGACTCCGACACAACGATATGGACTACATACAGACAGATGCTGCAATCAATGTAAGGAAAACATTGTAACTTTGAATCCTTTGAGCCCTTGCAAACCATGGTCATATTGTCCAATAACATTTTGCAGTCCTCATTTCAATTTTTATTTTATTCTTTGACAGTTTGGTAACTCAGGTGGCCCTTTGGTGAACTTGGATGGAGAGGTCATTGGGGTCAATACCATGAAGGTCACAACTGGGATCTCCTTTGCCATTCCCATCGACAAGGTCAAGGAGTTCTTGAAGAATGTGGAAGAGAAGGAGAAAGGTAAAAGAATCATAATTATGATATGCAGGCATAATGCAGCTGTAGCATAGCCCATTCATGACTAATGTAAGACAATTAATGTAAAGTAGAGATATTCCTGTTGATAATTATTATTTCGTTGGCTGCTTGAAAAAGCACCATCCTCTCTTTTGTCATCATTCCAATAGGGAATGACAAAAAAAGATGTCCCTTGATTTATATATAATTTGAATTTAAAATGTGTCTTTTTCACATTCCAAACCCAACAGCCCAGAAAGGATGGTTTGGTAGAGGACAGGTTGCTCCTCCCTCCCCGCCCAAAAGGCGGTACCTTGGTGTCACCATGGTTACGCTCACACCCAACATCATCATGGAGCTGCAGGAGAGGAGAACAGACTTCCCTGATGTGAGGACTGGAGTACTGGTGCACAGGATCATTGTGGGGTCACCTGCATACAGGTAAAGTTGGGGGAAATAATGGAGATAGATACAGTATCAAGTACTGAATGATTGAACTGTTGTCCGACTCCAAAACAAGAAGATCTATGAAATATGAAGATTAGTGTTTGTGAAATTCTGATTTTATACTATAGTCATGTGAAAACTAGATAATGCTTAGATAGCAATAAACGTTGACTGGATTTGACAATGCTGATAATTTCGCACATTTTTGTGGTTTCAGTGCGGGTATCCGTCCTGGTGACGTCATCACCAGTATCAACGGTCGACAGGTGACGTCAGCACGAGACATCTATGATGCGGTAAATAGTGGGCAGCAGCTGAACATCACCTGTCACAGGGGGAGAACTGTCCATCATCTTCAAGTCACACCTGAGGAGGCTGACTGAGGGGGGTTGATTTAGGGGGGACCTCATCTAACACATTGTCTTGTATTTACTACTACTGCTGCTGGCACTGATCAAAACACAGCCTGACATAATAATACAATGCCACCTTACATTGTGGGTGGAAACACATTCATATGTACATGTAGTATATATAAACAAACTTAACCTTTTCATTCATGTTGCTTGTTCAGGACTAAAAGCACCAATACATATACAGAGGAGTTTCCAAACATATGTAAATTGAAATTTGAAAGCTTTCTTAACATGTGTATAGAAGAAGTGTTTTATTAGTTGTACTAGTTACAACAAGGAAGTCAGTCCCTTCATCAGGATAATGCACACATTTGAACAAGGAATGTTCAGAATTGTCCTCATCCTGGCTTTGTATGTACATTGTACAATATGTAGTTTTTGTTTGATGTGTCATTTTGAGGTGCATAAACTGTTAGGTAAAATTGAAAAAGGACATGTTCTTCTACTAACCTGTGGCCATCTGCAAGATTGAGTATGATGATGATTAAGAGGAGGATTTACATAGTTTTAAATAAGAAGTGGATAACTGGTACTGATAAATTATTTACATTGAATTTAATAGCACAACTGGGAGACAAATGTGTGTACAACTTGGAAAGTGATGCCTACTTCATCTTGTGTACTTGTGAACATTTGGTTTGGTTGTTGCAAGGTGCCAAATTGTTTTGGCTAAAATTTTGTGATTTACATTAGTTGAATCGGTTGTAACATTCTTGTGGAGTGTATTCTGATAACTTGTAAACTAGTAAGATCATGGTATCTCATTCAGCCCTTGAGAAAAATATATTTTTCCCAAGTACAAACTGAGACTAAATTGCACTCATTAAAAGTAGGTTGACTCCTAACTAGTGACTTAACATTCTTGATTTCGGTTGCAAATGTTGTCATTTAAATGCATGAGAATCTTACCAACAGAGCCCCAAGAGTTGGAGTTGTTCATTAAAACGATAATGTTATTCTGTTCCTGCTGTTGTTGGACTTAATTGCATCTTAATATGACTAAATAGGCTTTTGCTGCAGTAACACAAGGTACAAGATAGCTTGTTTTGATAATACATGTATGTCACAAATTGACTGTCCACTATACTTTGGCTGACAGCAAGTACTTGATGATCTATACTCACAATAAACTTCGAAGAATTATTCAGTTATTCCCCCAGAATGACTTTGTTATTAATGAAGGACAAAAGTTGCACATTCTGTCATCCAGACAAACTTGATTGGTCTTTAAAAAAATGTCCAATCAGGCCAGCAGAGAAGCATGGGCTGGCTGAGATGATTGGACATGACCTACATGTATAAAGATGGGAAAAACCCTGTTAGCATGCAGTCTTGGATATCCTACAGTTAAATAAACTGAGAAGGGAGGATGTGCAGGTATGCTGAAATTGAATGCTATTTTTAACTTACTGTTACTTGTTTGGATTACTTTATCTTAAGAACGCTGCACTTTCTTGGTCATGTACAAAATGTATACTGTAGTCTTGGGTTTTGCCATTTGAATATATGTGGTTCTCAAAAACATTTTATTTCTCATTGAAAGTTCCCACTGTTGATTGATGTAGTCAGGCCCCTTTCCAGCTCAAAAAGACAGATGCCTGTGTGATTGTCAACAACTTTATTTTTCACTTGACATGTAAGGCACTCAGTGAACAAACTAGAACTTACTGTGCACAGAGAAGTGCTGTACGTTATCTTGGATAGAGTTCATGGCACCAGCCTTTGCACAGGGTGGATTCAATACTGCAGGTGGAAATTGTGTATGTGGAACAAGCATACATTGCAACCTCTTTTTAAAAGTTCAACTGCTTAAAACAGATGGTATACTGCCCTGACCTGCATGGAAAAACTTATAATTTATAACAGTTGCTTATACTATAGATGGCAAGCCATTTTAATACCTGATAACTGTACCAGTTAATTCTAGGACACTTCAGAATATATGTCTTTGGTCTGTACTTCACTGATTAAATATGTGTAACAAATAGAAGATAAATTTAAGTAAGGAAAATTAATCGACTTCCAGTTACTAGCTGTGACAGCAGAATACTGAGCAAATGCTGGCAACAGTCTAACTGTAAGAATTTTACAGTGCAGAGCCAAGCTATCAACATAATGCCTAGTACATTTATTGATGAATGACAACAGTTACTACAAAAAATGTCCCCAAAACAACAACTAATGTCCAATGTTTTACAATGGGCAAATGTCATGGTACAGAGAAACACAACATATACATATCTTACACTATGTACACAAATTGTCAGCTATCTACTGCAAGAGTGGTGGCACAGAAACCACTAGGCCCTTGACAAGAATTGACTTCAGGTAGATATTTAGAACTAGAGGATGGTTTACAACCTTTGAGTTTGCATACATGTATGTGCAACACAATTTCCAACAGTAATGAATTGAATTCATATCGACAAAGTCGTCATGGAGAGTGTCTATTATTGCATACTGATAATTTTCTCTAAGTCAGTCTTTGTGTATGAATTGTTTTTGAAATCAGCATCTTTACTTTCACATATGTATGTACGTATACAGCTAAGGCTTGAATTCTGTGTACTGCACAAGTGTAGGGAAAATGTTCAGAACTTTCTATTCTAGTTTCTTGATTGCACATATAAAAAAAAATTGAAATCATTATAAAACATTTACAAGGACTGGACAATACAAACAAGCACAAGCTATATTGTAAGTCAGCAAGTGCAAAAAAAAAATTCTGCACATCATGTACAAATGTACATATATGCACTGTAATAGGGAAACATAAGTACAATTTTGGCCACTGCGGTTTAATTTGACAATGACATTTCAAGGTGATAAAGTCTAGAAAACATAATTAACCTTTGGTAAAAAAAATATTGCAGAAGGATTACGTACTAGTATATTGCAATGGATTATATGATTGCCACAATATTGGTTCTTACAAGATTGGTTCTTATAAACATGAAATTTCCAGAACAAGGCCAAATAAGCCTAGAAGCAACAATATAAAACTTTTTAGAAATAAACTAAGAAAGACACTTGTTTTCATATAAACTGCAATCGTATGGAAGAAATAAAATGTATTCCCATGGAATAAAAGTAAAGCAGCTGAAGGAATGTACATGAAAAATGCTGATGTAATGTATGTCAAAGATTATTTATAAGTCTAACTTTCATTTTCTACATACAATTTATATTGGTGAAAGGAATGAAGTATATTCTGGAAAGGGACACTTGATGAAGTGTGACTGTTCTTCGTGTCCTTTAATGGCAGTCATGAATATATGGGAAAATGTGAATATATTGGAAAATCAAAACTGTGTGTTGGAGATGGTGCTCCTTGGTTTTGCCAGGCTCTCATAATGGGGAGGGTACATCCTAGGCGTGGTCGTAGGTGAAAGGTCAGGGTTGAAGGCACGGAATCGGTACTCCAGCTTGGTGTCCGTCCCGCCTCGGACCAGCTCCCTGTGTAGCTGTTCTGCCTGATGAAACGGAAGTGTAGACATTTTCAGTGTTTATTGCAACGGGACTACAGAGTATGCTGGGGAGACAGTTAGTGTAATATATAGTATTACACATTAGTTTTTCTAGAAACACATGCCTGGCAACTTTATATAATGAAATGATACCTTTGCCAATCACCATACATACATACACATACATATTCATACTTGTTAACAAGTTGAAGCATTCACATAGTTTTGCTTCCATTGTTTTCTATCTTTCATCAGTTCATGATGGTCCTTATCATGGTTGAAAATATTATCTATATATTAAGGGACCCAACTAGAACCAACTAGTATCTTAACCAGAAGACCTATCTGTGCGCACAATTTCCAGATCTTTCCTGGCCTGCTCCAAGTCTTCCTTGGCATCACCCTTCTGCTTCTGTCTGTCCTGAAGTTTTGCAGCATGCTCCTTGATACGCCTCTGCAACTCCATGTCACGGGCAGTCCTACGCAGATTGGTTTAAACAGAAATGAAGTGATCAATCATAGTTTTTCATCCCGTACTACATGTAGCTAGGTGTGTTATACATGCACTATTTAGTGAAAAATAAATATATACCTTAAAAGATAGCAAAGATGTTTATTCAGCTTGCAAATGTATTAATTATTATAAAAATTCTCCATTTGGCAAGATATACATGTATGAACCTCACATGGAAAGAAGATTTATAAGCATACCAAATATCAAGATCTTGCAGACATTGTTTGAAACCAAGGTGAAATATTGCGGGCTGAAAACAATACAAAAGGAGCTCACTTGGCTCTTTCTGCAGCTTCCCTGGATAAGATCTGGTTGATTCTTTCCTGCTGGGCTTTGGTGTCACCTTGCATCCTCTCCTTCCTGTCAATAATCTTCATGTGGGCGGGGTCCACTCCGTAAGGTGTCTTAAGGGGCTTGTGGTCTTGAGATAAGGATGTTTTATAAGTTGTTACTGATCGCAAGATACTAGTAACATAAAAACACACAATTTGAAATTTGACCAACATTCAGCCACTCATTGATTGGCTGAACTGCCAATTGTGAGAAACTTGTCAATATCCATTGTCTACACATACTATATATGGCATTTAGGACCAAAATGTTATTTAAAACTATTTGAAACAACTTAAGACTTTGCCTCGACATTTTCAATGGTGTCAGTAATAATGACCTAGACAACATGTACTTCAGCATGAGGTCATAGACATTCACCTTTCTTCACAGAGCTGAGAAACTGCCTCATCTGCAGACGTTTGCCCTTGTCTCTCCAGTCTCTCAGCAGCTGCTGGTCCCTGTAGCACAAAGGTCTTAGTTAGGCACAGCATTTACAGTACAACTAACAACATCCAAATTATCAGAGATACACCTAAAGCCAAGGCACAGCACACGTAATGATAGATATAGCTTACCTTTGCTAATAGATTGGCATGCAGGAGTATGTAATTTAGTGATATGTTGAAGTCGTCACTCATATATACAACTTAATTTATGACTTCACACCTACATGTATCTAACTGACATATGATTTATTGAGAGATTATACTGCAAAAATGTTTATCTTTCCTGATCCAATCCTAGGAATCTCATTTCATTCCGGCGCAATGTGGCAAAGGCGGTGTTCATCCTAGCAGATGAGGCATTGCAGAATTACTAGTTGCGCAGCATTCTACATGGTCTGTGTTACAGTGGAAGTTTCTGTCATACATTTCATGCAAAGACCACTTCAAGGCCAAAGTGGTGACTAGGCAAGAAAGAGTAAAGATGAAAACGAATCCCTTTTCACTTCCCTACATTATTACGATAGGGACTTCCAACAAATGTGCTACCAGGGTGTTGATGCCATCATGCTTCAACAGTCTTTCTAAGAAAATAACATTAGATCAGATAATGATTCAGAGGCAGAGATGTCAAAGAAAATGTTTATTGAATCAAACCCTCTCACACACATCAACACTGAACAGGTACACAAGAATGTACAGCGCTGTACCAACCCTGCCACCCTGTGCAAAGGGACACAGCGTACACCCCAGGCAGAAGCATTTGAAAACTCGACAAACAATGCAACACCGAGAGTCGCGTGCTCTGCGTTAGGTTTCCTACACAGGGAGGCAGTGGTCAGCATGTATCGTGTGTGTGGAGGAAAGATCCAACAAAGCACCATCTCTCTCAGTGTTGGATTATTCATCGATTTTCAAACAGCTCTGCCCTGCTTAAAGCAATGATATAAAAAAAAACTAGCATTATATGAAAATGGCTTACAGTCACATGAACACTGATATAGTTTTGTAAGATGATATTGTTTGTATGAGGGTGGACTTATGGATAATAATTGAAAATGAATCATAATACTTGATGGTAGGCACGCAATCCTACTTTCTTTTCCACAAAGCTCTTAAAAACTTACACTTTCATCTAAAGTCTTGGTTTTCCAATGTTCTACTTTTCAAAAGTTTATTAGGAAAGTTAATCTCTGATGGCAGTGCAGCATTTGAAACTGTTTTGCAGCAAAAGGCAGACTACTGGTATCAAATACCAGCTGGCAATATCTCTCAAATCCTATTTCAAAAATACATGATTTTGTGAATATGAATATTATGATAATGTTGATGTTACCATTAGCTATCATCTAACAAAGCTATTTTACCAATCATACAAGAAAAATCACAATCTTACTCTAGGAAATGGCTCTACTATCATTTTGATTCACTCAGTTCAAAAATGTTAAGTTAACACAATCTCATATGGCACTCAACTATAGCAGCAAACAGCAGTTTTGAGGTCACATTTGGATCATCAACTGCATTTTATCCAGATCAAAACTCTGGCTATTCAACTCTCTTTAACAACTTTCCCTACACAGGCTGTTCAGACTGTCAGTCCTCAAAATGGAAGTTGCCTGTAAAATTAGACCAGTAGAAACTCACTATGGCTTCAGAATCTCATTGGCAAACACCCAGTGACCGCAGTCACAAGATTCACTCCCTTGAACTCCCAATAAGCACCTCTACTTGCTAGTTTTCCCAGCTATCTTCTTATAATGAACCTTCAACTTTGAACAGAAATTGTTGCAGCCATCACATCTCTGGGAAATGGGTTGACAATATTTTGAATACCATTCCCCTTGTGTGCACTGTGCACTTGATGAGATGACTGTGCAGTTTGATTTTGCCAATTGCAAGGTAATGGCTGTTCCCATGTCTGAGGGAAAAAGTCTCAACACTGGGCAAAGTCATATGTCATGTGCTGTTACCCACCATTTGGCCATCCAATTTAACCATTTGGTTCTCACATATGGGCAAAGATTATGGAAGAGGAGACACAAAAAGCCATAGAAATGTGAACAATTTTCACATCAAACATTTTTCTATCATTTTTGTATCCTCTTATAATTGATCACAATTGCTGATACCAATTTGTATCGTATGGGGACACCTCCAGTATGATAAAGATTAATGAAACATTCTTTTGTAATTTTCAAAATGAAAGAAAGGAATTGTGAGAACCAAAAGAAAAATTGGTATAACCATGTCACTGGCTAAATCAAAATGGCTTCAGCAGTGACTTCACCCACTTCCTCCTCTGTTCAATAAGCGCCTGCTTCTCCTTCAGTTCACGCAGAGCTGCTAGGCGGCGCTCCTCCGCACGCTTGGCATCCAGCAAGTCAATCATCAGTGGTGAGGTTGACCGCTTCTTTTTCCTGGGTTTAAAATCAAAGAGTTCATCATCCATCTGGGGTTTTCAAATTGATATGATCTAAGAATCAAATTTCCTGTTTCTGTTTCACTGGAGAGTGAGGTTGGACTGAAGGACCGCAACCTGCTAACCGCCATGCTAGACAGAGATGCATGGTCTGATATTATTAGTGGCACCTCTTATGAATATGAGGATGAACTGAACTGAACTGACGTGGTACATTTCAGTTGAAACTAATATTGATTTTGAATGTTTTACAACTCCTTCAATGGCAAGGAATATACCAATATACCAGCTGCAAGGAGCATTGCAATGCAAGTACATTATAACAACAATTTTTCTTCTCAATGCTTTAGAGCTAGCTAACTGCCATCAGCCAGTCACATCAACAGACAAGGTGATTGGATAACCAGTTAACCTTCCCTCCAACAACATGAAAGGGAGTATCTGATTGGCTGATTTGCTAACATAGAAAGCTTGACATAACAAGTGGCAGCCTGTCATAAGTAGCTATAGGTGTGTGTAGAGTCCTACCTTGCCTTCTTGGCCTCTCCCAACAACCCCGCTCTCCTGAATTTATCATACTGCTGTTGTCTCAGCTCGCTGTAGCTAGCGGGCTTGTGGAGTGCTGCTGGCATCGGTGTGGGACCCATCTGCATGTGTCTGGCAAGTCCAGCCTTGGACACAGAAGACTCTCTGCTCGGAAGAACTTTGTCAGAATCTAGATCTCGTAGCTCAGGTTCGGATGACTGGTTCCCATCTTCTGACTGATTGCTGCTATCACTGTCATTCAGTGTGAGCTGTTCAATGAGAACTCCTGTGGAATCGAAAAACTCATATAAGTCAAGTCGTTTGAAGCTGATTTTTTGTGATTATTATTAATCTAGTAATAGTTGGTGTAAGTATTGGTATCAGTCTAATAAAGCAATTATATATTAGCATCATATCAACAGGTCTTATCATGTCCACATACCAGTGATAATTAGTTAATTACTAGTCGTATGAGACAGTTAAGATGAATACCAATAAAGCTTTAATCTTTTACAGACACTCTAAAATATCATGTCTGAAAACAGTACATTTATAGCAATGATGCACATGTTTTCTGTGTTACCTTTAGCCATGGCATCTTCCCTCTTCCTTGCTTCTATGGCGTCCCGTAAGTGTTGCAGTATCGCCAGCGTGCCCTGTTCCATCACTGCCGGAGGGGGCACATGCAGGGGGTTGTCTCGGAGGTTCAGACCCTTCAGCGTCATTACCTGGCCTGGTTGTAATAATGGACCAAAGCAGTTATCAGCAACATCTTATAACTCCCTGCCAATTTCTGTATCAACCAAATCTTGAAACATGATTCTTTATGAACAAATGGTTCAAACACCATATCAAATTCAAATTCAATAACAAAAATCTTACCAAGTTCTAAAGGCAATGATGTCAATTCATTCCCCTCAAGTAGCAGAGTTTTAAGGCACCTGGAATGAAAAACAAAGACTTGATATATATACATATACATAATAAAAAAATTCACACAGCCTAACCTAACAGACACACAATACATACTTTTGTATATTACTGAGTAAACATATTATCATGATATAACTCATGCTGCTGTTGACACTATAGCTAGTTCTACTCTGAAAATTGAATAAAGATGTTTTTTTGAAGGTGTGGTATCCTTACATAAGCTTGTACTATGGAGAGAGTATCAGACTGAATTTCAACTGTTGGTCATAGTCAATAGAGACTTAACGATCACTTTCTGTTAATAAGTGTATTAACATTTACACTTAATTGTCAAAACTCAAAAGTAGTCCTGTGTATGCTTTTGATTTAGAAAATTGCCATCTACAATTCAAGCTCCAACCCCTTTTTAACACTTGATGAATGCCAAGGTTTCAGCTGTCCCAGACTGCCCATAGGTAACAGGTGTTAACCAGTACCATGGTAGGTAGACATTGAAGGGAACCACCTGTCAACAAACTATGCAGCCATGCATACCAGCTCACTAGGGGGCTGTTTCAGCCAGCCATGCTTGACCTACAAATGTCGTTGCTTCAGTTACCTTGTTGTGCAAACACTGACAGCTTTGTGCACTGGAATTACACATAGATAAGCCACTAACCTGGCAGCAAATACCACATGCAAAAATATAGACACCTTTGGGGCTTAGACTTTGATATTGATTCTGTTAAAAGGTTGCTACAAAAACCAAACATTGTTACAGGAACATATACTGACAGTGATGTGACCGTATGTGCTTTTATGTGCTCTGCGAATACCAAGCTTATTAGCTATGCCTGACCAATTTTATTTCCATCAACTTTTTTAATTCCACAACAAGTCAATCATTTCTCCTCCAACTGTGAAAATCATCAAAATATTATTACAATGGAGGAACATGCATATTTACCTATGGCTTCCCACTGTAGCTGGGAGATGTTTGAGTCTATTTCTTCTCAAGTCCAGCCAC
Source organism: Branchiostoma floridae x Branchiostoma belcheri (assembly GCA_019207045.1). Lineage (NCBI taxonomy): Eukaryota > Metazoa > Chordata > Leptocardii > Amphioxiformes > Branchiostomatidae > Branchiostoma > Branchiostoma floridae x Branchiostoma belcheri. The sequence goes on along the minus strand of CM033026.1, from coordinate 20,946,160 downwards.
TTCAGGTTAGGTAAGTATGTGAAGAAGTAGTCGGGGATCTCAGAGAGGTAGTTTCCTTCCAAGTAAAGGTACTGTAACAGAAGAAAAACATGTATATTGGATAAGAGCGATCACTAGTATGATGTCACTTTGATGTACTGACAGGCACTTCTGAAAGCAGGTGGAAGACAAAAAATTAATGTGCATAGTAATTTGCAATTTGATCTGCTAATTTATATATTAACTGATAATCTAATCTGCTGATATTTTGGTAGCCAAATCTAGTAACTGCTCATATTGGATGAGTTGGATAAAACAAGTTATTATCCACCAGATCATGTTCAGACCCGACCACATTTTTGTATTTGTTGCTGTACTTGTGTGCTTATCTCAAAGCAGATATTTGGACTGTAAATCTATTTTCCCCAGCTGGCTGTAACCAAGATAACTTTTCTGTGACTGGTAACATTCCTAATATCTGCTTGGAGATCAAGAAGTGCCTACAGACACAGTACAGTACACTGTACAAATGTATATGGATACCAGTTAAAGGAGTCGTGTTACATTTCAATGAGTGACTATCCACACCTGAACAGTGATCAAAGCTTCCGCCTTGTTGTTTCCGCAACATCGGCAGCACACAAAAGGCAACCATGTCAGGGCGTAAACAACAACACCGCAGTATTCTAGTACTGGGCACAAACAAAACAAACTACACCTGCAGTTAATTTACCATAACTTCCCATAAGATTTTAACGAACAGTATTAAAGACAGTGTACCTCTAGGTCTTGAAGACGGAAGAGTTCATCAGGTATGCTTGTCAGTTGCCTTCTTGTGAGGTCCAGCGTGTCTGCACCTAACGCCTGAGCAGAAGAAATCAGATTTTTCACCATATCCGAGCCCCTCCTGCCGCTACTGGCACGTTCGTGATCGCCCGCCATTTCTGCAACCGACTCAAACCGTCAGAAGAGCCGGCTAGCTGAGTCCACGGAACGGTCAAAATCACAACAAAAGTATTTAGGCTACCATGACACATCTTTTGAGCCCATTTGAGTCTCCATCGCCTTCTGCGAAACGCATACAGGGTAGATATTGCACGAAAAGTTTGAAGAGTCAAGAACTGATTGGCAGGACGTATTCAAAATGGCGGTGGGTCGATTACATCGTTACTATGGAGATACTCTTTGACCTCGAAAGTAGTACGTTTTTTTTTTTTTGTTATTTGAACAATAACCGACCTATAGACACATATTCTAAGCTTAACATCATATTCTTGTATAAATGGCTCACACAGAAGAATATCATGAAGTGTATGATTGTGCTGGAAGTGGTTTTCAGGGGTCAATCGTGAGTCAACCAATCAGATTGCTTTGGTATAAATCATTCTATGATAGGGTCCAAAATTATCTTATTCAATTTTTGTGGTATCAAAACTACTAACCTGTGGTATCTTATTTCCTATGTTAGATCATTAGAAAATTATAATAGGGTAATGGTTAAGTTTTTTTCATAACAAAACTATATTTTCAAAAGAATCTTAGATAGTGTTACCTATTACTGAATGGTATGTTCTACGCAAACTTACAAATGCTAGCGCGGGGGCGCACAGTTGCAGATCTCGGGGAGGTGTGGAGGGGGTTGTGTGCAGGCGTAACGTTTATAGTGAACTTGGTCCAACAGGAAAATCAGCTGCTCTTTCACTGCCACTCAACTAAATCTCATGTAAAGGTAAGGATTCGCGCGTTTTGGCCTGTCTCAACAGCACGCAGCGTCGTTTGTTTAGCCAAAGTTAAATATTATCGCGGTTTAAACGTTAAATACGTGGGCCCGTGGGTCCTTTTTGGATTGCAACTGATCGGATTCAGGCCATATATATATTATATTTTTGTATTATATTGTTTTGGTGTTGCACTTTCTTTCTCTACAGAAGCTAAAGGACATGCTTTGCATAATTCGTATTGATCCGATAAGAAATAAACTGTGGCCTTTATGTTTATGTTCCTAGCTGACGAAAAGTATTTTGTCCCGATGGTAGGCACTTGTTGATTGATCTATTACAAAGTAGATCCAAGGAGGTGATATAACCTCCTTGGTAGATCTAACATTAGATACACAATTGTATTATTTTGACTGTAACTAATCTCCTAGCAGATCCTACGTTAGCCTAAGATAGTAAGTATCATAAGCTGGAGTGTAGGTGTGTTCTTTGGCAGCCAAATGAATACTCATAGGCCGGCTTGGAGATTAAACTGTAACTGTCATATTTTTAAAAATGTTTGGGATCATCATCATCAGAATATAGTAACGTTAATGTTTCTTCTGTGTTATCATTGATTTTGGTTCTGCTGTTCTGCTGTTTTACAGATTAGAATAACCATGTACAACATTGCAAGTTGTTGTATTGTTATTAACTGCCATCCAATAATGATTTCATACTTTTTGCCTTTGTTTAATAATAATGATTAAAAAATTACTTAGCACATCCTCTACCCTTCTTAGCCTTGCCCTGTTAGCATAATGTTATATGAAATGTGTAATTCAGTGATAATAAAATACTTTTCCTGCCCACTGATTAATCTGATTGATGGTCTTATTATTTTCAGTAAGGGCATGTACTATAGTGCTCTATATGATCTATATGATCATGTTGCTCATTTAATGGGTCATATAAAGGCAGGGGCCCACCAGTCATTATTTTGTGTGTGACTGCCTGTCCTATATTGATCATGTTGGTATGTAGTATGGCCTGGATACCAGACCACCGCGCTGTGGTCGTCTTTTTGGTCGATAATCCCTTTGGCTGGGGCAGAGAAAAATGGCCTGCTACGGCTGATAGCACTTTCTAGTGTGATAGATATTCGAGATGGGTGCCAAGAGCAACCAGTTGCCAATAGGGATCGTTTGCCAACTCTATACCAGGCTTGTGCCCTGGGTAAAGGGTTATAATCTAGAGGGAAGGGTCTGGTATCCAGACATGGTAGCATTTCTTCTTGTCACCCAACAAGGTCACTGGGCCAAAGCAATGAAATCTTTTACCCTGTTCCAAGTTTTCAATTTTTAGGTTAACCAATAAAATAATAATTCCCACTTTGGTTAAACTAGAGATGAAATTGGCTCAACGTGAAACAAGAAATCGCATTTCCATGGCCTGATACCATCCTGACAAAAAAATTGACTCCTAACATTATTGTATATAATATGGTACCCGTCGCCCACACAGAATAATTTGTAAGCTGGAGGCTGGATGGAGATGAAAGCACAGCTGCATCCTTTTCCAATAAATATGGTTTGTGAAGATTAGCTTCCATGTAGCAGACTTCAAGCAATGTTTTGATGCAGCCATTTCGTGATGACGTTTAATAGTATTATGTGCCTGCCACAGTATTCAGATAGTTGCCATTTACAGCAGCAATTGCTGACAGTGAACACAGTGTGTACATGTGTAACTATATCAATTGAATAAACACCACTTTGAAGGCTATAATTTGATGGTTCCCAAGCTTCCTTCAAGAAAATTATTTAGCCCATGCTGATACAGATGCAGAATATTCAAAACCTGCTAGCATCTGTATTGGCAAATGTTGTTATGGGCAGAGATAAATTTCCTTTCAATCAGAATTCAGACCTGATGTTTGGCCAAGTCTTCAAACAGAGGCCTCAGTCATAGATACCGCAGAAGATTTAGAGAAAAAAAGATGGTGTCATGAAAAGGGCAGTGCTTTATTCTTATCTCTATGGTACTCATAACGTGTGGGTGTTCGCACACACAATATTACTGATTTAGGCCTTACTGATGTCTATATGTAGGCTCACATGTTGTTACACTCCAGCAACTACATTGTAGTGGCAGCAACATTTGCCAGCTTGCAAACTGTTATGATAAAACTGAAGCCTCCTACCATTAGTTTATGTGCTACCAAGTAGTGTTCTGGCTTTGTTTTTGTTAGTAACATCCTCTACCATTGGTACATACCGGGGTAACAATTTGTTACCCCGGTATGCATCAATAGTGGAGGATTTTTGCATCAGTAGAGAAATACAAGCAGTTCAAGGCCAGTCTTTGGTTGTCTTGTGGTAAATGACTGTTCACGTTCAACTTGCACAAATCTCGCCATTCAAACACACCTCCTACACTTGTACTTGTGCCATTGAAGGAATGCCAGAGCAGATAAAGGTATCATTCCTGTATTGCTCTGACTGGTTCCCCGTAACAAAGTGAGAGTCTAAAAAAGTAATTGAGCCCCCAAACCATGTGCTTGGGTCAACCATAAACATAAAATTCCCTTTCATAACAATCCCATCCGAGATAAAAAGTATAATGGATTCGAGATAAAAGCTTGTTTATTACTGATTGGATTAAGTATAGATTGTACAGTAAACAAGATCCCAAAATCCCAAACTGCTGCAGTCCAGCTGGATAACTTCACATTGTTGCACCACCAGGATAATTGCACGGAATACTTACTATTACAGTGGCAAATGGGGTGTGCAAAAAAATGGCTTCTACTGTATAAGCAAATTTGGGCATCCAAGAACTGTCAGACATGCACACTTTTCTGTGCAATCTCTTGCAGACTTATGAAGTGTTTAGATGCCATAAAATTTCTACATTAGATTTGGGGGACCTTTTTATTGCATACAAGACAAGTGTACTGGCAATAGAAAGTAGAAGGGGGATTGTAGAAAGAAGACCAGCATAAATCTAGAATGCCTGTTCAAATTGATTGTATTGATATTCGGTATTGTGGATAGGCCTGGAAACAACAAGAGTTGTAGCGGCTTCTTACGGCACTGATATCTAGAGCTCTTGGCATGATCTTGCTGATGTAAGTTTGGACCCCCTAGTGGCTTTTTTTTTAAATTTTGAGAATAACTCATACAGATATGCATATTTTATAGTGTATACAGATCATCATAATTTTTGGTATCTTAATATCATTTGGCCAAGGTATGAGGTCATAGAACTCATTGTTGAATATGCAGCCATAAAATGTGCCTATTACCTAATTGTTGTATGGGACCATAAACAATTGTTCCAGATGTTATCAATCCTGGTCACATCTCTGCTTCCTAATGACTGTTGTATATCCAATAGGAAACGTGGCTTTGCTTGATTACATCTGGTCCCAAGATAACAATTTAATTCCGTGATTGGAATAAGCAGCTTAACAGAACATTCATGTTATTTAAGTCCTTTGTATCGGTGCTGATGCCTCTAAAGAGCCGAATATGCAGACATTCTAATATAATGTTCAAACTAACATCAAACTGGTTGATATATATTTCTAAATTTGTTTCAGCACTTGAAAACCCAGTAGTTAAAACCAAGAGTATGTTAAGTGGAAGGTAACAATTGAAGAATTTATTAGGCAGTACCTTTTTAGTACTTTTGCAGTAAATTCATATACATTGTGCATTGTTCATTGTCTCAAAAATCTGGGAGCGATACTTGTGAAGATTTAAGCTCAAGGTTTAAGGTACATGTGGCATCCCTCTATCATAACTTAGGTGTTCCACGAAATTTGGAACAAATCCCAGGGCCAGCCAACAAAAGTCAATCTCAGACTAGCGTCAGAAATCCTATCCAGATCATCTATAATAAATGCAATCAACATTCTTCCAAGCGATCCAATGTCCATAATGCCCTCAGTGTTGTCTGAGCTGTAACTGACTCCTATTTTCTATCTCTTGTCTCTCCCTCAGGAACTGCAAGGTCAGCACATGTTCCGCCCATTTAGGGCGGCGTAATAACATCAATGGCATAAGATGAGTGAGCGTCGCCAAGTCATTTCCTTTCTCGGAGGTGTGGAAATCTACAGGGGGAAGAAAGCTACGGAAGCGGGAAATGAGCCGAGATTCTTTGTGATGAAGGCAAGTGATGGGGAATCCCTACAGCAGCTTTTACTGCTGCATGCCACAAATGGTGATGTAAAGATCTCAATTTACCTTTTGGAAGAGGCTATTGGGATTGTTTATTGCAATTGTGAAGTGTAACCTTTTGAGTGGAGGCTTTTCACCAGGGAAATGCCACAGTGACTCTCTGATCTATTGAGAACAGTTAGGACTCAAGGACTGTGTAAAGCAAAGCTGTCAAGGCTACTTACGTACGTAGCCCAGGGAAAACCTCTCAGGAATACGAGTACAGTCCACACACAGTGGAGGAGGTGCAACAACAGGCAGGACTACAGGAGCAGAATGGGTCTCAGTCACTCCGCCAAGAAGAACCCGTGTGATCTCAACGGAGATGGTGAGAAATATTGATGTGTTTCTTTTATTCCTGAGTTTTAGTCGTTAATGTCATACATGAAGGTGAGGATAAAGCATAGTGTAATAAATCAAACCCTCAGTTCTGGCTGATTTTTCTTAAAATGATTTAGTCTGCTGGATTGAAATGTGTTGCTTCCATTGATTATTGTATGATGGAAATGTTGAGTGTATTCAATGTTACTCCTGAGACTTTTCAATCTTTGAATACCAGAATATGCTAGGAAATATATGGGAAAAGGAATAAAAGATAAATTATATTTTTTTTTTCATATCTACCATGTGCATGTATTCATGTCTGCAATAAAGGTTAGATTGAGGTCTGTCTGTGTTATCAGACATGATACTATATATGCTATATGGATCTTATAAATAAACCCATCTATACCTGTCCAATGGCTTTTATCAATATGTAATTGCCATTATGCAGGTGCCACCTATGTAACCAGCTTACTCAGTACATCAATGTGACGTGTACCGTCTGTCAGCTGTTTGTGTAATGTCTGTCAAGTTGTGACAACGATGGTACAAATGATTTTTTCTTTTTTTTTATTCCTTCGTCACCAAAAGAATGAAGCAGTTAATCTCTGAACCTGTAGATTGGTTTTGCCTAATGATAAGAAGAAAATTCGGCACGTCTAGTAGCAATAGCAATATGTGTATGGTAAACTAATAAGAAAAAGATTGAAATCACATAATGTGCAAATGTAGGTCAAATCAGGATCGTGCCTGCGCTGCAGGTGATTGTATTGGCATCTTGGGGGGCTTGATCGGACAGGAAAAAAATCTAAGGGCTTTGCAAGACATTCTATAGCTGAGAAGGAAATTCAATACTGGATTCAGAAGGTAGAGATTTTTGGATCATATACCACCATTCCCTTTAAATATGAGACTGAGAAAAGGCCAGTCTGCTTTACCATGCTCAGCCTTTGATTCCCTCATAATGTATACAGAGGGCCCTGAAGTGCATGATCTGCCTTATCGCCTTGGGGCTAGCATTATCGCTACATGAGGAGCACTTCAAAAGCACTCACTGATGATCGAAAGTTCAAACATAAATTAGTCCAGCTAATCTGCATGGGCCACTAGTTATAAATCTAGAAGATACAAGAAAAAAAACATCATCCTTGTGTCTGAGGGATAAAAAGTATTCATTGAGTCACAGAATACCAGATTTAAGTTACATTATGATAAGATGGGGATGAGGATAGGGCTACATGTAGCCATTGTACTAGGTAAGGTGAGGTGACACTGATATGCCTTTTTTAACTATTTTTTTATATATAGATATCTTTGCTCTGGAATATGTCAATCTATTTTACTGTTTAATGAATCTCAAGTGCTGACTATACAATTTTCTTGTTCATATTGGTCATCCTATGGCAGAAAGAAAATTATCATCCTTGAATCCCTGTTTTTTTGGTAACTTGCGCATCTGGCAATTCCGTACACTTTCCAGGATACTTCTAATTGTAAATTTACACTGGATGTTTGGAAATACTATAAAACAAGTTTCCACATTCAAATAACCTTGTCACAATTCAACAGAAGGAGAGTTGGAAAACGTGATCAATGAATAGTGGGATCTAAGAATGTCCTCTCCATGTGCATGCCATAGAGCTTACAGCCATCCAGAATACTTAGCTGATTTATGAGGATCCAATATCCCGTGAAAGGAAAGGTTAAGGGCGTCGTGTTTGGCTCATTAGCCTGTCTACAAGTGTCTCAATCCTTCAACTTCAACTCACAGGCTTTTCTAAGGACAACCATTAGGCAGGTCGAAAGCAATTAGAGTTTAACATTGGTAATACACAACTGCTTGCATAATTATACACACAATGTACAAATGTACAACATGTGATATAGGCTCCTTATCCTTCCATACATGCAGGTTTACTAAAAGTTTGCCCAGGTATGTCTTTCGGGTCTGCAAGTGCATCATAGTCATACATGTACGTAGCTGTTGTGATATATTGACATCCCAGTTGGTATATTGTGAGGAGGTTTTAGCACATCATTGACCATTGCCTTTGTCTTTTGTGGCCACACTTGAAGTTAAAGATAAATTATTGGTTATGCTGAATACATGTATAAGAAAACTGGCAGCCTTGTAAAAAATATCAATCATTTATATCTCTGTTCATCCTCCATGTCCATATATGACTGCTAATAGTATAGGATTTAAATAATCCAGGGGATTAGTGAGGATCAGTTTCATGTGAGTATTGGAAACATAATTGGTCACTGTCTCAGCAGTGATGTTGTTACAAGCTTTATCCTCAGGGGTTTATAGATAAAGGTTCTTATCTACTGCACTTTATTAGGTTTACTTGTTTGAATTCCTCCCTTGTTTTTTTAGATAGATGCTTATTATGATCCTTATCCAGGAAATCGCTATAATCCTCAGGCAAAATTCTTATCATAGCATCTGTCAACAGGTGACATTAGAGAGATGTATGTGAATTTGGTATCTGTTTTGCCTGAGGGCTATTCTATTTCAATTTTACATACATTGCAGAGTGCAATGGTCTACTAGTAGTGTGTATACAGTGTGCATGCAGGGCTCGAAATACTGGGTGCATGTGCACCCAGGTGCACCCAAAATTGGAACTGTGCACCCAATTTTTTTCAGTGGGTGCACAGAGTGCACCCAAATATTTTCTTAGGTTTACGTATGGAAAGATATGAAGGATACTACAGTAGTATACATCATATTCTTGACATCTAAGTGTTAGAAAGATAATAAAAATGTCTGTCATGTTACTTGTTTAAGAATTTGATAGCTGTAACTAAGTTTTGTTATTAGTTTTTATTTACATTCTACTTAATTTTAAGTGGTGCACCCAAAAAAATTTTGGTGCACCCAATTTTTTTAAGCTGGGTGCACCAGTGCACCTAATCCCCAAAATAAATTTCGAGCCCTGGCATGCTTGTCTTGCATTCAGTAGCTCATAAGTTGGAGTACCAAAGGTACATACTTTAATTTATCTGCTTAGAACTCAGCATTTTGGAAATGGTCAGGGAGTAGAACAGACACCACTGGACTAGTCCTGTGCTACCCATTTTAGGTTATTGATGCCACCCTATCACCCTCTGGCATGACAAGGAATTGGCTTACAAAGTCCTTGGAATTTGGGGGATATTTTCAGCCTCTCTCCGTCTACCTTTTAAGGGCTTAGTCTCATTAATAAGACATGTATGACTTAACATTTAATATCAAACTTTAGAACTAGGGCATCCTCAGGATTGTTAAAGGTTTTTCTGTAGACTTCCCCCATCCCAAGAGTGTTAATGGTACAGCCCTTGGTAAAATATGGAGTATTAAAAGGCCTGGCATGTAATGATTTTATTGATTCTGACACCACTGGCTTCATTGCTAGCTGTCCATGTCCCTGGTGCTGAAAGGCAATCCCACAGTTCCAGCTCATAAAGTAAGGGCATGGCTACCACTACATTACCTGTGGGGTCATGGATTTCCCACAATCCTCTGCTTGCCACCTCTTGCCAGCTATAGTATTATGTGATAGAAATATCACTTTAAATGCCATGTAATTGGCCAACTAAACATGTGAAATTAGATTACATTGTTCTCATGAATTACATTGTCAGTAAAGTTTCTTGGCCGAGCTGTTTTTCTACTTTACTACATGGTCTGCAGGGTGATGGACTTCTCTAAATCTTGTGCTTGACAGCTCTTGTTAGCTAATTATGATATAGAAAATATAATTTGTTCAAGAATTACATTGCTAGCAAAGTTTCTTGGCCTAGCTCTTTAGACTTAACTATATTTTAGGTTTTTTTACTTTCTTGTAGCAATATCAATGTCCATTTACATTATGAACAATTTTAGAGCTATATTACACATATTACTAAAGTAGTTATTTCCTTTGACATGTTGAATATGACTTTTGAAAAAAGACATAATGGCAAGTTAAACAATAAGAGTCTCAGCATGTGAGTGCATAATTTTTTTTGTTACTAATGATTTTTTTCACACTATTCTTGTTTTGTTATTGTGTATTATTTTATACTTAAGTAGGAAGTTATCCTTTGATGAAATGCCATGATTATAGAATATAGTACAGTACATAGAAATCCTCTTATTTTACTTCTCTCAGTACTGCTTACTAGGCTTTTTGCACAAAAGTGTTGTATATTTGTCCCCTCTGTAGTACTAAAATCCAACTCACAACTTACCTTTACTTGCGCTTTCAGTCAGCCTGACAAAAATAATGTCAGATGATTAATTACAGTTAAAGGGATTCGTGCTGAATACTATTCCCACTGCACATCCCCTGTACAATCTGCATATTTATGGCAACGTGCATGGAGTGACCGACATATGCATGTATTAGACGTCTGACCAAATTTAAACCCACCTTCATCTAAGCTTAGGACAATATCTACCCAAGTGTAGTCAACTCACATTTTCAGAGAATACCATTTCAGGGCTCGAAATACTGGGTGCATGTGCACCCAGGTGCACCCAAAATTGGAGCTGTGCACCCAATTATTTTCTGTGGGTGCACAGGGTGCACCCAAATATTTTCTTAGGTTTATGTAACGATATTAAAGTATACTAGTATACAACATATTCGTGACATCTAAGTGTTAGAAAGATAATAAAAAATGTCTGTCATGGTACTTGTTTAAGAATTTGATAGCTTGTAACTAAGTTTTATTATTAGGTTATTACTTAAATTCAAGTGGTGCACCCAAAAATTTTTTGGTGCACCCAATTTTTTAAGCTGGGTGCACCAGTGCACCTAATCCCAAAAATGAATTTCGAGCTCTGCATTTTAATGATTTAACTAAGTCCATTTTTTTTCTAGATGACTTTATATTAAAATCATATCTGGCTTATCCAACTCACATACTATCAAGCTGAAGCAGTATTTGTCACCTTCACCCAAAGCTAGCAATGTAACGTTATACATGGTGAAATTTTCAATTGGAAATGAAATTTGTAAGAATCTTCTAGCTGGAGCTCAGGTGGTCTGACTTCTTGTAACAATGCCTTTCCACCAAGGGCTGGGACCTAATTGAAATGTTTGATAGATAGAACAATCAATCAACAAATGTCAAAAATAGTGAACAATTTTTATGATTGTGTGTTCTGACACTAGTCACTAGGAGAGACTTGGAGGGAACTTGACGGAGTGTGTATGAGTGCAGTCGATGAGCCTCTGTCTGGTGGAATGGGGCCTAATGAGCATGTTGTCCTCTTACATTCTGCTGGCACTGTGATCCATGTCTTGTTTTGTGATTTGGTGCTTTGCAATTAGAAGCTGGTTTGTCTGTTTGCTGGAGACTATGTTAGACTACATAGATAGTTCCCCTCCGTGTCATTTGGTAGATATTATTCTTTCATATTGCCATAGATGCCATGGCAACTACTTTTTGTACGAGATTCTCTTATACAATGTTATGAGTAAAGAAAAAAGAAGACAGCAATTTTATCTAATGTTGCATCATCATTCTGGTGCACTCTACATGTTGACCCTGGAAACTTGGCAGTATAAAAGATAATTGTTATATAACCCCAATTTGCTGCACAGTCAGTTGGCTGCGTTGGCTGAGTAATTAGAATTACTGCCAACTCTGTCTAATTGCCAGTATTGATTTGTCTGTCTCTTATATTGCTGACAGGAATAACAGCTGGATATACATGTTGCATGCATAGTTTCCATCCCAGTAACCTGCCCTTTGTAAAGCTAGTGGCGCACAGTACTATTAATACCATTTAAAAAATGAAAAGGGCAAAAAATTAAAAATCGTCAAAAAAAATTCAAAAAGGCAAGTGTCAAACATATGATGCCCTGTTCGCAAGATGAAACTGTTGGATATATGAGATAGATGTAAAGAAAAAAATAGATTTTGAAAAGTTGTTTATACATGGGACGCAAACCCGTCCTTCAGCTTCATAGACTGTAACATAATAACGTTATTGATTGAGGCACCTTTGTCTGTATTATGTGATGGCGATTTCTATATGCGATATGTAATGTTTTAGCCTACATCACAGTAACATCGCAGGCACAATGGGCATGGAAATTGTAGAGGGCACCATGGTCACTTGCAGCCTGGCACAACAGTTGATTTCCATTTCAAACTTTGAATATTTACCAATATAAACATAGACTTCTATTATAACATATCTTATACCATGTAAAAATTAAGGCAGGCATGGCAAAGTGAATAAAAAGAACAGATTCACTGCGCAAACCACAATCAGAATCGTAGGCAAATATGTCATATATGATATACCACATGTTTGCTGATGTCATTGGCAGTTCTATGCCCTGATTGGCTGATGAAGAATAAAAAAAAAGAACAGGCCAGTAAAAACGATATGATCCGTCGAAACTTTATTGTTACTTGCATTTTGTTCAGGGCTTGAAATACCACCTTCATAGGCAGGTTAGTGCAGGTAAAATTGGATCTATGCAGGTATTTCTCGTGTCTACATGCACCTAACCTGCACTGGTCCATATACTGGGTTTTATACATAAATGTCCTATAATGTAGCTGTATATGGATTTTTACTTGCTGCATTGGCTGTTAGAAATATGGTTCCTGATAACCTGAACAATTTTAGTATGATCCAATACTTTCTAAATTCAGATAAAGTGGTGCAGGTAAAATTTGTCAGTTGCAGGTAATTTTCAATGTTACCTGCACCAGTGCAGGTAATATGCAGAAAAACGTATTTTGAGCCCTGTTGTTTCAATACTACACCTGTTGTCAGTCTGGTGGTTTAAATGTTGTGAATCATAGTTATTTTAGATTTGTAACATCTGGCAAGAAATTTTTATTTTTTACAAACATTGTTTGGTCAGATATTTTTAAAAGTTGAATATTTTGATCACTGTTGACGGAAAGAGCAGTCTGAGAATGATATGTTAATTATTCAAAAGAGATAATGTTTGAGATCTGCATTTAGAAAATGTTCCAAATTCAAAACATGGAGCCTCCCAAGGAGGATCATCCAAGTTGTATTCCATGAAGCCCATGACTCTCTCAGTTGTGCATCCTTTGTGAGTCCAGGAGTGGCTTTCAGAGCCCAGTTGTATAACCAACAGGCAGAAATACCCACCGTCAGCAACAGCTGAATTCTGATTTATCAGCATTACCACAACAGGAGACAGATCGCTACGCTTTTATTGGCAAGCTGACAAACGAAGCCTCCCTTTCATCCATCAGTTATGCCTTGGCAATTACCGGCAAACCCAGACAGCAACAGCTTTGTCACCAACAGTAAATCAAATAAAGACCTCAACTTGGCTCAAGGCTATGTTTTGGATGTTGACTGATATGTGAGGTCTGGAAATTGGTCATCTCGAGTGACAATCAAAGAGTGCTTTGGTTGTTTTTGGTGATTGATATGGTCGTTTTAGGCTTTTCTGCACTTTTGCTTAGTCACATGATGTTACTACTGGGGTTGATCGGAGAGGACCTAACATTTACTGTTAAGATTTTATGACCATCCAGGGAAATGTTCCATTAGTAACAGGTTCAAGTTATTTCATGGCAGGATCCTGCCATAATCTCCCTTCTGGAAGCATTCAAGTTCTTTGACGGCATCACTATAGATACATGTATATGATGAATATCAATATGGCTTCATTGTGTGCATATGGTGTAGCCATCTAGAACTTGAATGTATGCACTATGTATTGTATTAAAATGAGATTCCAATCCTTTATGGAAAATAACATTTCTTTTTTCTTTTGTAGCTTTAATTACGATTAGACTAGCCCCCTGTTGCAGTGCTTGTACTACTTCATGGTGCAAGGAATATTATTGATTATACAAAATGGAGATGCACTGAAAGTTATGGATCGAAAGGATTCTAACTTTAGCCAACAGTGCATCTCTGCATTCTCTTCTAACTTAAGCCTTAAAGTTGCTATATAATATTCTGCCAAAGACAGACCAGCATACACTAGTGTGCAGCTGTGGCACATGACAATTGCCAGTTGGGAAAATTGTTCCCAGCACACAAACAGAATATGCTTACCTTTGACTATATTAAAAATTCTGACCTGATGTACCCAGAAATTTTAATAATTGCCAGAGCTACAAACAAATTAGCAAGAAATGTTGCATAAAGATCATATTATGCAGTAATGTATATGTGTGCAGTATATATGTAATATATATGTGTAAGAATTAAACCAGTAAAAACTGTTGATTTTAAGAAGAAAAAAATTACAGGCTACGACGCCGCTACGTTAACGGAAAGAGAAACATGTAGTAGCAAAATAAAGGCACAAGCTGTGAACAACTATAAAGCAGTTTGCCCACCCTCTGTAATTCTTCTTGGGAGGTTCGTATCTATCATGAAAGACATCTCAACATCCCTTTACCATTCAATATATTCCTTAAGCCCCTTCCCTGCATGTTGGAGAATCATATCAATATTGCATTGACACTCCTGCCTGCCTGGCTTTCTAACTTCAATTTCCAACAGTCAGATGTAATCTCTTCCTTATCTTCTTGTGCCATTGTTGCCATGGCAATGGTGAAGCCCTGAAGCTCAGCGATACAGTCAGTCTAATGAGAAATTTTTGGCAATAGTATTTCATTGTGTAGTTTCTTGGAAATCCCTTTTATTCTGCTTCAAATCAGTAGGGATGTGTTTCTTGTCAGAAGACATCAATAGTACTGAATGTGTATTCATGGCATGTATGCACTTCACATAGCTGTCAAAAATACAGCCTTAACACTTGTTATTTTCACAGACATTTGGATTCATCTTTGATGTATCCTTCTGGAGCAGGGTGCTACGTCCTTATATTCAGCCACCTTCTAAATTGCATGGTTGCCAGATCTAGAATTTTGCCCGCAATTTAGTGTGCTACTCCTCAAAGGGTGCATGGATGCACTGAAAGGCAGGATACTGGGCCAAATCATAGTAATTTTTATGGTAGAAAACAAATTGAAAGGGACTTATGTTAGAAAAGTATTGACCTTCAGACTTGGTGCATGTGCATGTGTATCAATTCTTTGCCAAGATGAAAGTGGAAAGATGAAACATGAAGTTCACTGCAAAATCAGCACTTGCAAAGGAGCGACTACTTACATGTATCTAATATAATGTGTTATAGATGACTCAAACAGATATAAAATAGCAGGAGACAGTTTCTAAACAGCAAGTGCAATGTATTGAAACCATGTAACTGTGCATCATATGCTCTCAATATAACTGAGCTTTTTTTTCATTTTCTGTTCTCTTTGCAGTCAACTTTGACCACTTCCAGATACTCCGGTCCATTGGAAAGGGAAGTTTTGGAAAGGTGAGATTAATCATTGCCTAATGTGCCAAAATCCAAAATGACAGATATGGTATGAAATAAGTTTTTGATATCTGTGTACTGAAGAAATCTTATGCAGTCTTATGTGAGATACAGCTTACAACTTCCATATGAAATAGACGTTACCGGTATGTAGAACTGGTCATCCTCACTTGAGGTGAAGCATGACCTTTTAGTATGGTGTGATACAGCGTTGGTTTGGCTCGTATATTTAACCAAGGACAACGGATAACACACTGTGCCACCCATGGCATATATGGTTGAATGGTGTAATACAGCCTCAGTGTGGCTTGTATATTCAACCAAGGACACAGCATAATACACTGTGCTGCCTGGCAAATATGGTACAATACAGCCTCGTGTGGCTTGTATATTTTCTTTAACCAAGAATACCGCATAATACACTGTGCCACCTGGCATATCAAAGACATTTCCAATTGAGATTTTTTAAAAATTGCTGCTTTACGAAGCAAATGTAATGACAACACATTATTCTTACAACCTGTCCATGGATTGAACTGCGCATGTGCAGTGAGATGTGTCGTAGGTAATATGTCAAAGTTGAAGGCCCCTGATACATAAACAAAATACATGTGGACACAAGACCTACCGGTATTTACAAGTTAGAAGCCTTATTATACACAATATCACTGTGCATAAGTAATTCAATTAATGAACAAGCTTATTATGCAGAATTTTCAATGCTCCTTTTATCTATTGAATGTTGAATAGTTTCTTTATCTTTTTTTCAGGTCTGTATTGTAAGGAAGAAGGACAACAAACAGATGTATGCTATGAAGTATATGAGCAAGGCTGCCTGTCTGGAGAAGGATGCGAGCCACCACGTCTTGAGAGAACTGGAAATTCTCCAGAAACTGGAGCACCCCTTCTTGGTCAACCTGTGGTTCAGTTTCCAGGATGAGGAAGACATGTTCATAGTGGTGGACCTGTTGCTAGGTGGGGACCTTAGATACCACATGGGCCAGGATGTGAACTTCACAGAGGACATAGTCAAATTCTACATCTGTGAGCTGGTGTTAGCGCTGGACTACTTACAGAGTAAAAATATACTCCACAGGTAAAGTCATTCTCTTTTTGTGTAGTTTCAGATAACAACTCTGACAGGATTACAAATTACATGGATCGCACATTTGGTCTTGGAGGAATAGTGTACCTGTCCAGTATCCAATCTTTCTATTTTTTTAAAGTTTGCTTTAAAGATTTGCTATTTTCAGACAGATCATCAGAAAAATGACAAAGAAGCATTGTCTGTCATTAGCTGCTGTAAATAACACAGTAACGAAGACACAGTAACAATGCGTCTATATAGCTAAGACTAAGAGATGAATCCTCATTGTAAATGGCAATCAAATTGAGTTTAGGATATTGCCATCAATTCAGTCTGTAGCCTTGTTTGGTACTGCAGAGGCTGTGATAGTTTCTCGATTTCATTTAGGTGCTGCCCAAAAGAGATCAGACCTTAGATAATGGAGGTTGCTTGGAAATTATTGACTGGGTCTGTACTCTGTAGGATATCAATAATATCAGGGTCACCTCCCTTGCATGCTAGGGCAAGGCATCCATGTTGGGTTTAAAGCAATATCATGAACAAGTGGCAAGTATTTTGATCTGTGTATCTGGTACATCTGGTATTTTTAGCTTACTGGCTAGGTCATGAAAATATGAGGATCAAACTAATCAATTATCACACTATTATGATTGGCTGGTCAGGGTAACACAGGAATTTTCCTTTTATTCTGTCATTTGACATAATTCTGTTGATAGCTACTATCTAGACAATCAAATCACAACAAGATGTGAACATGGGTTTGCTGTAGGGGTGGGTACCGGTACAGTGCACGGATACAAAAACATTTTTTTTTTCTTTTTGGACGGGCAATCGGGACCATAGTTTTCATAGATAATCAGTTGCAGACCTGTACCTGAGCCAGACATGTACCTCAACATTCTTTATCGGTTCTGACCCCTAGTTTGCTGATATGGTATATAAGATCTAAGGCTAGTGAAGACCCTGATTTAGCAACTGTCAGTATTGAGTAATGCTATCCGTGGTGCTGAATAATGTACTGCTGTGTGTTTTGCCTTCTGCCACCACCAGGGATCTCAAGCCTGACAACATACTGCTGGATGAGCAAGGTAAGAACTATAGATCTATTGTCATCGTGTGTGGTCATGTGTCTTTGCATTTTACACTTTGTATATAGGCTGTAGCTACGGTATGAAAGCCCACATACAAGGCAAAGAAAATTGCATAAAACCTCTAGCAATAAGCAATTATAGAAAAGCCTGATTTTTTGTACCTGTCAAGCAAATGGGTAAATTGATTGCAATATCAATAACATGACAATGTCTGCTTAATTGTAATGTTTGGGAGAACATTCAGGGCCCATTGATATTTATGCCTTATACTTGATTATTTAAAAGTGAGAACAAAGAGCAGTGACATTCTAATCAGGTGGCCAAAGAGAAATAAAAACTTTTAAAAGAGAACAGAAGGGAGACTGAAACATTTTGGTTGTTGTCTTATGTAACAATGTTTTGTACTTCTATTTCAGGCCATGCTCATCTGACAGACTTCAATGTTGCTACAGTGTTACGGGAAAATGAACTTGCAACATCACTATCAGGAACCAAGCCTTATATGGGTAAGGAAAAAATAACTTCTTGTTGTATCATAGTCCTCATTGTAATAAATAGGTGTAGCCCTCGTTTTAGTTAGACTTTCGGACTCTGATGGACGCCCCTTCAAAATTTTGTATTATGGTTCAGTTTGAAATTCTTCTTCAACAATCTTTTGGTCAATTTTCATTGTAAACTTGAGGTACAACTTTTCATGGATCATGAATTGTGTCTCCACCTTGTATGATAGACTACATGCACTAGAGCCGTGATTGTACTTCGTCTTTAAAGTTACAGAGACAATGACGCAGGTTTATCATTGCCTCCTCTGTTTGTGGGAAATTGTCTTTCACGGTCTTAGGATTTCATGGGCCCAACAAGACTGGCATTAAATGTTTGATCAGATTGGTCATGCTTGTGCACAAGGCATAGATGAGTTGCCTGCAGTTTGAGGATTTCCTGATTGGGTTGACTTACACCCTCCCTTTCCAATTAAAGACCCCTCAGAAAGGATGTCACTAGAGATTCCTCCCCTTTCACTTGGATGGATTGGTGATGAATGTTTCAACATGGACTGCATCAGACATAACTCAACAATCGCCTCTGATTTTCCCTCCTCTCTGTTATACACTATACCTTACAAAGTAATGGACTGTCAAATTGAAAATTGTTTGCAGTTCATTTTTGTTAAAGATTTACGCTCTTTCAAATGCTCCATCAATTTTTCACATGCAATGTTCTGCCTCATTAGAGATGGAGGGATCAATATTAATGGCCTTGCCTCGTACACTTGGACTCATCCAACCACATTGGATGAGTGGGCTTTGAGCTAATAGCCTGAGGCGACTGTAACATTTAACACCAAGAGCTGGGTCTGATCACGCCCAGCAAATGGACTTAACTTCTCATCACCAATTTCTTCATGCGATCCATACCTCACCCTGTAGAATGCTAAATGTTAAAGTTGCACCATGGAGGAACAGTATTCCATCAAGCACATACACATGTAGACATTGTTTTCTTCAAGAACTTAATAATCTTATGCAAATACATGTATTCTGTGTCTTTAAAAAAAATCTTACACCTGTTTCTTAAAAGACTGCAACATTGGTTTGTCAGTTGAGCAGTTTTTACAGACACTACAGTTATATTGTTTATGACATAGCATGGCATATCAATGTGTCATGATATTGGAGAGTTGGGTAAACTCAAATATCCTTTTCTTTCAGTGATTTTGACTAGGGCCTGTTTCGTTGTTGCCTTTTTATTACTATATTACCTAATATTACATGTAGCTACTATGACTTCAAGCTGTCTCTCACTGCAACAAAACAGCCAATTATGAATACATGTACTATGATGTAGTACTATTACCTCAAAAGATTTTCCACAGAAAGCATGCTTGTCTGTAACGAGGCTGTACTGAGGCTTTTGAAGTACTTTCCTCAATACATTTGCAAATATCATGGCATCATGTGTCAGGTGTGAACGGTAATGAGTAAATGTGTCCTTACCATTCTTTTGTGCTGGCACTTAGCTTTTTCTTATCCATGAACATGTACTTGATTTATATTCATAATAACAAGTAGTTGACAAAGCTACATAGGCCGTGTCCTATAAGATTGACTTGCAAATTGTTCTAGGTCAATGACTGACATGGCAATAAAGGTCATCAATATTGTAAAAGAAAATGGAAAAAAATCGATTGGATATGTTTTCCGCAATCTATAGTGGTATGGAAACACCCAAAACACATAGAACGCATGATTTGGATAATCAGGTGATAAGGCGTTATCACGCTCTAATACCACGAAGTATTGGTTGGAAGACCAAATCTGCATGACCAAAAAACGCTACGAAGAATGTCCTTTTTTTGAAATACAAAAGATCAAACATTGCTTTAGTGATAGCCCAAAAAATATGGAGCCTGAACTATTGAGAAAACTGATAATTTGTGTCTTATTTTTAGGGACTATTTCGTCATCCGGTCAAAAGTAATTCGGAACAGGAACTTAAAATAAGTTTGCAAATTTTTACAGAGCCCCATTTATAATGTGTTCCATTGATACAAGCTCCCTCCCTCCTCCCTCCCATTATCCATTGATAATACCAAGCTATTGTCTGCCAAGTTTGAAAGGCAGCATTGTGCAGCAGGTAATGTATAGTTTGTCAGAGTCAATTCCACAAGGCAACAATGATATATTGTAAGCCTGGCTATAGATGTCATTTTCAGTCAAATAAGAATGCTTACTGTTACAATTACTGTAATCTTCATATTTCATAATATTGCCGTGGTAAGATCCTACATGCATCATACTTCTCATGAACTCCTTAAAAACCCTTCCATTTGCCATGAGAGCCACTAAAAGCTTTGCCCTTTTTCCACAGAGTAGTCCCTTGAGGGTAGTTCACCCCCTTGACATGGTATTCTGTCTGCCCTGCTGTGGCATTAATGTTTGCTCCAAGAAATATTACAGTCATGAAATTATCCCCCAGGTAATATGTGATATTAAAAATCAATGTGAAAGGGACACCTTAAGTTAGGTGTCAGCCAATGCAATGTAAATTTTTTTGCTCCTCTCACAATGTAAATGTTAATGAATTTTTCACATGACCTATTTGGAAGGTATGAATGTCATACAGGTGGCATTCCATGATATTCATCCTGGTCTCTTTCAAGTTTTCATGGCTTGCAGAAGACTACTTAACTTTGAATTTCAAATCTTAATCTTTTGCAAGAACATTGGACTTTTTGGTCTTCGTTGTCCTTTTTTAAGATTTTTATTTTATTTCCACTATTAGATTGTTGGTGCTGTACATGTAACGATAAATGAAGAGGTCAAATAATTTGTTGCCAATGATTGATTCTATGGTACAGTATACGGATATCAGACCTAAAATCAAGTCAACACGGTCAGGTTTCAAAGTCTAAAAATCAGATACATGACCGAACGTAGATTCAACTTGTTTTGGCAGTATTGACGGAGCTTGGAAAAATGTTGGTTTGGAGCAAAATGCATTTCCTTCATGACAACAAGCACATAATCATCATGACATATTTTCGAGATTTTATGGTCTTATCATCTAATACAGTATATAGCTAGCAGTCATGTAGGTCGTTGAAAGCAGTGGTAGAGTTCCAAGTGGGAATGAATTCGCATTGAAGGACTCTTTTCCCACAGGATAGATCTTCCATGATAATTAGTTGAAGGGAGATCTTAAGTGCAGTACTCCCTTCATTAGGCGCTACTTGGACCTACAGGATACTAGAGATTGATTTGCTTTGCTGATAAAAATCTCTTGAGTATGTTGTTGGGAGGCACACTGTAGTGTCTGTGGGATTCATTAATAGCTTCACATGTATGCCAGAGGTATTTCCAGTTGCTTTATGTGTCTTGCTTGACAGGATTTGGATATCTTAGTAAGAGCTGTAAATTTAAGCTTATGCTGCTATGCTGAAAAAGAACTACGAATGAAGTTTAAAGGTAAACCCACAGTCAAACACTGCCTTGTTCTATTTTTTCCTGTGACAATGTTAATCTTGCTTCAAGTCCACTAGAGGGGAACCAATAGCCTATGTCAGCATTGTGCAAATTTAAAATCAGTGTAGCAGGTACTACTTTGCAGTAGTCTTTGAATTTGTTTGTTGGTTGGTTGGTTTTGCATAACTGGTAAACCACCTTAAAGCATAACACACATGTCCAGTTTTGTGCCATAGGTAGAAACTGTGTCAAACTGGACTGGAACTTTTGATCTATTTATACCAGCCCTGAATGGACCCTTAATCTTTATAACAAGTGTGGTGAGACCCTTAATGTGTTTAAGTGTGGCTTCCCCCTCAGTGGTTTTGTGTCCTATCCAAGAGGATGTTGTCCCCAGGCAAAGCTAGTTTTTTTCACCTTGAGTAAAGAAATACATGTCAGTGTTAATTGCCTTTCCCAAGGATACGACCCAGAACCTTTAGATTCTGTGTCAACAAGCCTTAGCACAGGACCACCCTAAGTTACATACACATGTAGATGGAAATGTGATTGGTTTTCCCATTGGGAAATCAAAAGGCCTAGTCTCTTCCTTATCCATGCTCTTATATTACATACCTGAAAAAATTGATTTCCGATTTCAGTCCTCCATTAGGACTTGTAATCAACTCTGGGATCCGCCAGTGCTCTACAGCACTTACATTTTTCTTGTCTAGTACATGGAAGCAAAGTTTGTACACATACACTCAGCACAAAAAGTTTGGAATATCAACTTCGGTTGATCATATTTCTGTTGTTTCTGCATCAATTTCAATATATTATATATCAGTAGAAAGCTTGCATGATTTTCTTTCCAATGGTATGAAACTCATTATCATTGTTAACTCATGGAACATACACTAGGCCTGCTAACGTGAGTGGGTCACGAAAAAAAAGTGCCCAAATTCCCCCATTTTTGTTCAAAACTGTATCGTCCGGTTGCTATGGCCGCGGGTGACAATGATTCAATCAATCCCTTTTTCACCTAACGTTTGGTATACAGAACATCCAAGTTTCTTTTTGGCATATCTGAGTAGAGTATTTTATGAGACTCAGTGTAAATTCATGGAACGAGCACCAGGCCTGCTTACGTACAGGGGGTCCTAAAGATAAAGTGCCAAAATTACCCTTCTAAAGAGTAAAGTCAATCACTCCATTCTGCTCATTTTCTTCCGTCGGTATTGACTTGTGAATGAAGGCAAGTTGAATAAGCAGGACATGTCAATCAAAGCTACTGTTGCTCTTTATTCAAGCAAAAAATCTGAACCATGGCAAGAGGTGATCAATCGAGTGCTAGCCATAAGCCGTAGGAAGGCTATTCCCGGTCCCTAAGACTGTACTCCAGCATCCAATGGTCCTTTCTCTGTGTGGACTGGTGTTGTAATCTTGCAGAATGGCATTTGGTCCAATATTGAAGAGGTAGGATATTGCTACTGGATGGAGGATGGTGTCCCTATATCTCACCACATTGAAGTTGCCTGGAATGATGACGAGTCTTGTTTTTCCTCCACCACCAAATGCCGAAAGTTACTCTTGTCGTGTCAGCGTGCGGTTCTCCTTGCCGCATCGGCGCTTTGATTTGTCCATCCGACTAACAAAAGGGCAGATACTCTACTCTAAGCGTGCTAAAACCTTGTATGTTCCGTATACCAAGTGTGAGGTGAAAAAAGGATTGATTGAACCAGTGACACACGCGCCAATATCAACAGGACGATAGAATGTTGAACAGAAGCAGGGGAATTTGGGCACTTTTTTTTCGTGACCCACTCATGTAAGCAGGCCTTGTGCTCGTTTCATGTGTTTACAATCATGATAATTTTGATACCATAGGAAAGAAAATCACACAAGCTTTCTTTTGATATATAATACATTGAAATCAATGCATAAATAACGGAAATATAATATACCAAAGTTGATATTCCAAACTTTTTGTGCCGAGTGTAGTATGAACAAAGTATAAACCACCAGAAGTATATGAAAATTGTATGGCAAATTAAGAAGAATATCACTTTTTGATTACAAAAATTTGAACAGATTGTATTCTGTCATGTTTAAGAACCCATCACAGGATGAACATTTTTTACCTATGAGTCACTATGCTGGGATTCAATTCCATTTCCTATGCCTTTAATTTTCTTTTCATTTAATCTATGAAAATGGCATTTTGCCAATAATTATGGAGTTTTGGCTTACTGCATCTCAAATGAGTGACACTTCTGCCCCACTGTAGTTTTAATTGTATACCTGGAGGGAGCAAAATTGGATTTTCAGTTGCTAGGGAGAGAACTTCAGAAGTCAGATTAGGGAGTAATCATTGCAACACAGGTTCTAGATTCATACTAACTTAATCACAACAGTTCACTAAAGCCAAGCCTAACAGAGAGCAAATTAAATCTGTCTGGCCAACTTCAAAGTGATATGAAGTACTCCCCTAGGCAGGTTTTGGAGTAAATTTCCGTTAGATCTGTCTCTAAGACACTTAACTACGAGTAAAGGGCATCTTATATTTGATTCCCTGAGAATAACTTGATGCAAATTGTTTTATGCTCTGTGAGAAGGGATGTAATCACAAGATATCTGTGTGAGCAATTGGAGTTAGTCAAGAATCAATGATGTTTGCAAATGGTTGATAGTGCATCTGTCACAATGCCATGATGTTGTAAACTCAGTGTCTGTTTTTGTAGTAATATTGTAGCCAGAGAAAGAATGAAGAAAAATGACACCAGGATAGGAAAGTATTCTCAGATGAATCTACATTCAATTTGTATCTTTTGAATGGTGGGTAGAAAATTTTCAGTACCAAGGACAGGCCAGCATCGACTGACATGTAATTGCACTTGTTTCATAGATAACAGAGTGAGACAACCAAAATCAATATTTGCAATTTGAATCCTAAATTCTTTGAACTCAAGGTGAGTCATGGTTGGTCCAGGTTATGGAGGATGAGATGAAAAATACAATCTGGTTTTCCCCTATAATATTGCAGGTGATGATGGAGATTTTAGATGTTGGAAACCCTAAATGCTTGTACTGGAAATTTATTCAAGCTGTAATCGTCAACTGTCCAAGTGGGAAGTCAATTTTTGTTTAAGTGAAAGTAAATATGATCTGAAACCAGTTAAGCTCACTGGTTGTGATGGAGAAAACAGATGATATACTGTAACAGTATGTTTCATTGTATCAGGGAAATTCCACTAGTACAATGAACAGTCAACACAGCGTACATGTTGGGTAAGCGACAATAGCAGGGATTCGAACTCCCAACCTTTTGGTCCAGGGGCAAGGTCGCTCATCCACTGGATTATGCATGTATACATTGTATATGCTGCTGGCATTGTGGAGGATAGTTTCTGATCTGTTGTCAGACCATTGTTGGCCAAAGTCTATCTGTAATGTACTAGTATTGTTTCACAATAGACACCTAAAAAAATTGTTTACATTATGCTGTCTCTCTCTGCTAGCTCCGGAAGTCTACATGTGTGCTTTGGAGATGTGCAGGGGATACAGCTACAGTGTCGACTGGTGGTCACTGGGTGTTGTTGCATATGAGATGCTCAGGAGAAAGGTAAGACCCTTAAATACAAAGTCTTCATTATGCAGTTGTGATAGAGTTGGATTTTGATATGCTGTCAAAGTCAGTAACTAATGGATTGAGGACAAATGGTTTAATGAGATTGCTCTACACGAATGGGCTGTCTACAGGAAAAAAGAAACATCACAAAAACATGCCTACAGAGAGATGGCCACAGTTTATAAACTTCATACGTTTGTATAGAAAAAATATTGGTCAACAATGAGAGCTGTATGTGTTTGTCTAACAACGCACTGCAGTCTTTGGGTAGGTTGTCCAAAGCAACCAAAAAATTACTTCCAGTTTTTCTATGTCAAAACTACCACTGGTTCAATTTGTGTGCTTCACTGATTTTGTCTTGTGTATGAAGCAATCATCATCAATTTTAGCTGTTATTTAGGGCATGAATACTTCTTCAATATTGCAAAAAAAGTGGTGAAATCGGACAGTTCTGTTTTAATGTGGCTTATAACTGGTGAGGTGGTTGGCAGGCCATGTTTGACTGTAACTCAATTTTTCTCAAATAGATATGCTGTCACAAGCATTGCTGAATCTCTGAATCTAAGGCCACACCGATTTAATTTCTTGGTTCACGGATTCGCTCGCTCCTATTTTTTGGGAAAAAAAATAAAAATAAAAATTACCACTCAGCAAATTTTCACCATTAATGAAACCATTCACCAACTTTCTGGTGTAGCAAATTGGCCTTTATATTATAAGCTCCTTTAAGTGTGGGTACAGGTGCTGTTACTATACAAAAATAGTGTTTTTGTACTTTTTTCAAGCTGAAGACTTTTTTTCTTTATGTTTTGGATTAGCTGTTACCTTTACCCCAACCATTTTACAATTTTTATTTTTATTTTTATTTCGCCCTCTCGCTCCATATTTCTTATGAAAAAATCCGTGAACCAAGAAATTAAATTGGTGTGGCCTAACTACCAGTTCGGGGAAATTCTGGGGCACATCCAAGGTTTTCCTCGTCCTTACAAATTCCATTTAGCTCGTGTCCTTGAATGAAATGGAAAAATTCACACTTGAGTGGAAACATTCCAAACCATGATGAGAAAAAATGCAGAAAGTAATGATGATGAGATTTCATATTCAGGGACTTGATTGTGAGGACAAGATAGGTCTAAATCACACAGACCTGGATGGAGTGACTGCCAGTGCAAAGTTAGGTAACCTTAATTTGACAATTAAAAGTTACCGGCACATTTGATGTTCTCACTGTTCTCTTTTGAACCTGTACTAAAATGATTTTCATGGTGTTGTACCAGTACTGGATACCCGGAGGGTAAAAGAACTCTTCTGGAACAACAGCCTTTATCAATATTTAGGGCGAATCATGCTGTAGGCAAAAATTTGATGACTGACATTGTTCAATCTATGAAACGTGATGTTCCTCATCCTGAACAGAGCCAACTGAAGGTCAATTTAGGCTTTTCTCTGGCTTTTGTGTGAAGACATGCCCAGAAGGGATGCTGTTCATGCATGTATGATATCTGCTGAGTGATTTTGACCTTGGACAACAGTGGAAAGGTTGTCGTTCTTACATATAAAATATTAACACTTACCAGCAAAAAAGTTTTGTCTTCTTTGAAAGCTAAAAGTTAACCGTTGTCTCAAAAATTGATGATATGGTCACTATGGAATTTGATCTGTTTGCTCTATCCAGAATGGGCCATAGCTGGGCAATCATGTTGGTGTAAAGTTTCATCTGTCTGGTTCTAAAAACAATGTATAATTATAGGGATATCCTCCAGAGCCCTCTGTTCCTGTCGTTTAATCCCACGGTTTGATTTTGCCTTTGTGCTGAAAATTCCTTCCTTCTTATTACCAAAAATGAAGGAAATCATGCCTATGATATTGTACATAATACTTACATATCACATAACCAGAACTCCTAAAATATATCATATTCATTCCAAAGTGACAGTTGCCAGATCTATGAGTACCGGTATCACATATTTTATAAATGATTTGGTCCAGTGCACAGCTGGTGTAGACCTTTCCATTTGCAGTATATTATTGATATGCAAGGCACAAGGCTGTTATTCTATTTCCAGAAACATTTTTGAGAATGCACAAAACAAACTTGCAATTTGAGGACTAAAAGAATACAGACCTCATTACCATTATTCACCTCTTGCAGGAAGCAGGAATGAAATGACCATTTTGAGCCCAGCAAAAGATGCAGCCTTTTCCTGATAATGATAATGAGCCGACGTTAGCCCATTAACCCAACAACCACCAACAAAACCGCACATTTCCACTCCCCCGCATCCCGACCATCAGACACACGGATGTGTCAGGTAGATTAATGGGGTACTCTCCTACTTTATTGCTGCCATGCCAGCAGCCCAGAGTCTGGATAGACTGGCCATCTTTATGAAAATGTCCAAAAAAGCACACTGTCAGGCATTACTAACTGATGTTCTAGAACATTGTTAATTAATTAGGACCCGAATTAGAACCTTCCATGCCACATACAGTTGTTTATGAGAATTACAATGAGGATATCGCATTTGGTGTGTCCACAAAATGTTGTTAAATTTGACAACTTTTCTATATTTAATATCGCTCGCGAAGCTCAGTCATACAGTTGATGCATACAGGACCACTTTTCCAATGTGATTCCTATGCATGGCTGAGGGAAACAGAAGGGAAAGCCAATGGAATCATAGCTAATTTCCGTGATAATTGATTTTTCACCCTTAATCAGCTGCAGAGATAAGGATAAGAGCCTGTTGACCATCAGCTCTGCCCATCTCTCCTCCTAGGGTGTGACTGATTACCAGGAATCACAAGAGGCACACATAAGATTCACTGTCTGTAATTGGCGAAAAGGAAAGTTGTCCGTTGTATGTCCTCTTAAACAAACATTAGAAGCTCTCTGACTGGGTAAAAAAGGCAGGATACACACAGGAAATAGCTCTTTTTTTGCCTGGCGTGTTTCTCCTGCATTTCTCCTGTGCTTCATCTGTATGACTGAGCTTTGGTTCTCATGATCTCTTTTACTCATATTTTGGAACATTTGATGTATAAGGTGCTGATATTGTTTTCTAGTCTCTTAGAGACAAGTACATACTTAACCTTTGGATAAGCTGATAAACCAACATGGTTGTACATGTATATGTTATTGTGTACATAGTGCACAGGCTGTGCAAAGAGAGTTGAATTTAATCAGAACTACTCCATTTCCTCAAGCAATTACCATGAAATGTTTAGTGCATTGTAAAGACCTTTAGCACCATATGGTATGTTAGTCATTCAATGTACGTCTTTCAGTAAAGTGAAGACTATTCTACAAATTTCTACTCAATTTCCTCAAGCAATTACCATGAAATGTTAAGAATACATTGGAAATTCCTTTAGCACCACATTGGCATGGGCGTGGGTACCGTTTTTTCTTGATCCAACAAAAATGGACCTGACAAAATTCAGTGGACCAGATGTTGGACCAATTAGAAAGTGAACAGATTATACCAGCACTATGGTAGGTAGGCTTGTTTTGGGGCTTATTGGTCCAAGAAAATAATGAGTGAAGTATACGAGAGTTCGAGTCATTCTTACAGTTTCTACAGTCAAACTTGGTCCAAGTTATCACAGACAGTTAGCATGGTTTATGTGAAGATGGAATACTCCACCAAACATATTCCTTTGTACCAAAATAGACCATTATTTTGAGTATCACCCATTCAAAAACAATTAGGTCCAGGTCCTTGGACTGTACTTGTACCTGAATTTTCTGTACCGGTACCCAACGTCACACCACATGCTATGTTGGTCATTCAGTGTTCTTCTTTCAATAAAGTGACAATCCTGCAACTTTTTAAGTTGAGAACACCATATACCAGCCAGTCATAGTTATTTCATGCACCTCACGCAGTGATGCCATGATACATTAATTCTTATAGGCCAACGTTAAGTATAGATCTGTGTGATGCAATAAACAAAAAAGACTGACAAATCATTTGTGTTTCCACAGAGGCCTTATCACATCCACACAGTGACATCTCTACAGGAGGTGGTGCATCAGTTTGAGACAACAGGGGTGCACTTCTCCTCCCAGTGGTCCAAGGACACGTGCAATCTACTTAGGAAGGTGAGAACAGTTGTCAGTGATTAAAAAGGACCAGGATAGTAACATACATGTACATGTATTGCTTTGCTTCAGGTAAAGGTGGGGACAGTTGCCATTGGACAGTGTAGAAGGCCATGCAATACTTGCAGGAAGTTAGGTCAAAGGTTCCAGTCGAGTGTAGGTTATCTCATTTCCTGTCTGAGAGCCAATGAGGAAAAAATGCATCAGATGGAATTAGGGAGAAATTCACCATAATGAATAAAACCAGAAATTTACATAAACTAGAAAACCTGATGTATGAGATTTTCTATTGATTGGTTGTAATGTACTACCCAAGTGCAAATCCATCACTCACATCATTTTTTTTCAAATGATACTCACAATGGAGTCTTTTACAACCCCCCTGTTGATACAGTTGTTGACAGTTGATATTGACCAGAGGCTATGCAGTCTGTCTGAGATGAAGCAGCACCCAGCCATGGCAGGGGTAGACTGGGACAGCCTGCAGACACTTACTGTTCCCTCACCATTTGTGCCACCAGTGAGTAGCTGTCTGTGACATGTTACATGTTTATAACTTATACAGATTATTTTAGCTTTGGCTGTAGTAGTTTTTGCTTAATGATTAGAATTTCAGTGTGACAATGGCAACATATTACATTTTGTATGGATAAACTTTAAAGGTGCAGTGTAGGCATAGGTACATTTTTATCATAGATAAGAGATAAGGTATCATATCAGAGTTTTCATAGAAAAGACTCCTTGGCAACATGGTGCATGTGGTGTTTGCATGTACCATGCTTCAAATCAGTGGGTAATGTACTGCAATGTTTAGTGGATGTTACAGCTCTTTCCTGAAACCTGAAATTGTTTTAAATTATGTTTACAGAAGGACCATCTAAACTGTGACCCCACATTTGAGCTAGAAGAGATGATTATTGAGTCCAAACCTCTGCACAAGAAGAAGAAGAGACTTGCCAAACAGCATTCAGACAGGAGACAAAGCAACAATGTAAGCTCAAAACTGTCTGTTAAAAAATCTCTTCACTTATAATATGTACACATTCTATTGTATATTGTTGCACAAAGGATTGATGGGAATGAAATATTCTGCATTTGTTTGTAGATATTTCCTTTCTAATGTCTTGTATTTTGGACAATGAAAAGTTTGCTTGGAATAATTTTTTCATCTCTGTTGATTACTAATAAGTATATCTAAGATCGGTGTTCTACCATGCAGGCAGCTTTACAAAACCCACTTCAACCCCAGCTGGACCAGCTTCAGAGACAATTCAAAGTGTACAACAGAGAAAGGTAGGGGCAGCTATATTCTTTTCAGTCAAATTACCAAAAGCATTCTAGAAAGAGGTAAGATATTTGAAATTTGATGTTGCTTCTGTTGTATATTTTGTTGATTTGGTTATGTTATGATGGGCTATCTCTAATTAACATGATGGTCATTGTTTGTTTGTTTGTTTGTTTATTAGGAATCTCCATTAGTTACATTGAACTATTCTTCCTGGAGTCCTCTACACACAATCAAATAAAATACATAACAACAAATTATACAGATAATGTTGACCAGACAACTAGCATAAATCAATCATTAACATTCTTAACTTATCATGTAATGCAATACATTAAATTACTCATAACGTCAATCAATCAATTCATCGTTATCCTCATTCAATTAACATAAACAAAAACATTATTATCATATTATATCATACATGTACATAATATTATCATATATTGGATATTGTGGAGGTCAGAGGTCATGAAATATACAGATGTCTTATAGTCAAGTTTACCACCATGAGCTGATAGGTGAGTTTTTATGTCTTTGAGTTTTTGTCCAGGACCAGATTTTTACTTTGAATGCACATGGATTTGAGGATGTAATGAGGATGTTCTGATAGCTCTGTATAAGAAGGTTCGAGTAATGGCATTAGTTCTGGAATTGTAAGATTGATATGATTGCTTTGATGACTGGACAAAAGTACAGAAACCTTTGGTTTTACATAGTCATCTACAATTGTTACAGATAATAAATAATCAACAGTTTAAAATAACATTGATATCTTAAATGCAAATGTGAAACAATTTAAAGGTGAATAGAACAAGCTATGCACCAAATATATTAATTTTTAGGTGCACATTACAAAATAATAGTTTCAGAAGTCTGTATTCATGGCCAGAATTTCCCCATATCTAACCTTGTTGGAATCACGGGTCAACTGAGGTTTGGAAATCTTTGCCCATATAGACATCATTCTAATGCCTCCCAGGCAAGCAGATTATGTTCTATCAGATGGTACTACAGGTAGTGCCAAGGCGCTCCCCGTAAGTACATGTACTTCTGATGTTATCTGTAACTACAACTGAACAGAGTGCCTGAAGTGTTCTGCACAAAGCAATTTGCAGCACTAGACGATGCTGATACATTTCCCTGGCATCACCATGCTTTATGTTTTGTTATTTCTGTTGCCAGATTCAAAGGTCTATGTAATTCCAGAGTTAGCTTTTCATCCCCGGTCGGAAAACCTATTTGATGGGTGGATAAATTCTACATTTGCAGCAGTCACATGAAAAGGTGTGCCTGGAGTGAGGATATCCAATGTCACCTCCCTGATATGATGTGATGTATTTTTGTCAAGCTACATAAATCCATCATTCCTCATTCAATCATTCATGGAAGAATGTTTATGTGTCAAAAGTACCAAATCATGTTTTGGAGTCTATCTAATAAACGCTCCACCTTACTCACTGATGTGAAATGTCTGTTGACACTGTTTCTGCTGCCTAACACATAAAATCAATACAAGATTGTTTCCAAGATACTTCATCAGCAGGGGAACATGGAAAAAGGAACTATCTATTTTGGGGAAGAAAAGCTCCCAGTTTGGGTCAAAATGAGAGGAAAATGTCTGCCTAAGTAACCCCTGTCCTGGGGCTGAGCAGCACACCCACCCATAAACACACATCCCTGTCCTTGGTACTGAAGGACACCCACCCACAAACACACATCCCTGTCCTTGGTGCTGAGGGGCACACCCACCCACAAAGACACATCCCTGTCCTTGGTACTGAAGGACACCCACCCACAAACACACATCCCTGTCCTTAGTGCTGAAGGGCACACCCACCCACAAAGACACATCCCTGTCCTTGGTACTGAAGGACACCCACCCACAAACACACATCCCTGTCCTTGGTACTGAGCAGCACACCCACCCACAAACACACATCCCTGTCCTTAGTGCTGAGGGGCACACCCACCCACAAAGACACATCCCTGTCCATGGTACTGAAGGACACCCACCCACAAACACACATCCCTGTCCTTTTAGCTGAAAGACATCAACCCACAAACACACATTCTGTCCTTGGTGCTGAGGTGCACCCACCCACAAACACATCCCTGTCCTTGGTACTGGAAGACACCCACCCACCCACAAACACACATCCCTGTCCTTGGTACTGGAAGACACCCACCCACCCACAAACACACATCCCTGTCCTTGGTGCTGAAGGACACCCACCCACACACACACATCCTTGTCCACAAACACACATCCTTGTAAGATGTCATAATCCCATGGGGTTACCTGTGGTCACGGAGTGGTTCGAAATTCATGTTCGACAAAAATTGTCACAGGCCTTAAACTGCCTGAGATCCCTGTCCTTGGTGCTGAAAGACACCCACCCACAAACACACATCCCTGTCCTTGGTATTGAAGGACTTTCACAGGCACCGGCAGGCTTTCAACTCTACAGTGTCCTTTATATTTTTCCTGACCATCCAGTTTGATCTGAATTGCCTGAATATATTTGCCAACATATCAGTTTAAGCTGATATATTTGAATGTAGGTTAAAAACTAGAAAGGCCGACATTTGCTTAAGAGCAAATACAGCATATTTCAGCCATACCCCTTCCCACGCAACATTGGACTATTCCAAATCACCCCTGCGCAAAAATGGAACATCCTCTTAACAGTACATTATCCCCCAAAGTGGACTGGTATTGTGAATTGATTCCAGGTAAAGACAGAACTTGCTTCTATTATTCAGAAAATGACAATAATCACACCTTCCATTCAGAAAATTTTCATCATGACTGAAAATTGTTGAATGACTTCATGTAATGTCATTAACAATTTTCAGTACGATAACTAGGTGTAAGTTTAAAAAAGTATAAGCTCCTTGTGATGTGGGTACATTTATTATTGCAGTGAACTTTTTTTATTCAAGTAGGGCATACGATTTAATAATTATCAAGCAGGTGCAGGTACTGTAGGAGCGTTTGTTTTCTTCAAGCTGTAAAACTGTTAAACTGTTTTACTTTGTATGCAATCAGCCATCGAGCCTATTCTTATTTTAGTTTAACAACTCAGTCCTGCCAGACCCGGAAGATACGATTGAACCTTGTTCGAGGATTTATTTTCGTCTGTCTGGTCAGTCTGTTCATACCCTGGCGCTGAGAGTGTTTTATTGGGCTGAAACTCTGGCAGTTTAAAGTTACTTACAATTTAAATGTTCAAAGTTTATGTCAAACAACAACAGCACTAGGAAATGTGGCCACTATAGACAGGTGGTCACTATAGAGAAAATGCTGATCTATTGACTAGGAGCCATACACATGATTTCAGTACACTGATCATTAATCATATAAACATTGCACAGGTAAGCCAATTGTTTAGATGTACAATTAAGTTCAAATAATTCTGAAGAGAAATATTGATGAGAAAATAATCATTCTCGCCACTGTCTAACTTATAATTACGTATCAAAATTAAACGCAGATTTTCTAACTAACGCACCTTTCGCCGACTTCATCAAAGGACCGCCGGATATCAATCAAACACGGCTGTTGATTAGACTTAGAGTTTCAAACAGTCATGTGCTGTGTGCCAGTTGACAGCGAACTTCATGCTACGTGATGTTTTACATTGCTTGGACCTTCTTTCCTACAGCGGTGCTTCTACAAAATATTTAGACTGTAACACTGAGTCCCACATAGAATAGAATTTGACGCAGAACAGCGTTTTTTGCTGGGTATTTTTTTTCTTGAAACATGTCCGTGGGAATATCAGCGAGGCGGCGACGTAGGGATATCAGACCGTCAACAAAAGTCGCACGGCGGCTAACGGCGCAGCGAAGATACTAGCGCTATAAATAAGCGCTTCAACTAAGGATGGCAACCCGTACAATATTTTTGTATACTGTTGAGCTAAGTAAAGTTTGTTGTTTATGAGGTTTTAGTTGTCTTTGAAGCTTTGACCCGAAATATTTTAAAGTCAAACTGCTGAAGAGAAGTAAGTGATTATCGTAGATATGGCCCTAAAAAAACTGATAAAAGAAGCCTTCTCAATAGTCTAAAATGCAAGAGCTTCCGGGGGGGCTTCGCCCACCTGGGTTCCCCCCACAGTGGCCCTGCCCCTGGACCCCGCCAGGGACATTCGGCGGCCCCCGGACCCCTGTCCGACGCTTTGAAAAAATCCTGGCGAGAAGTCTGTACGGCCTGAGTCTTCAAGTTAACGTATTGTGTGGTCCCGCTTATGAATATTAATTAGCCTTCGCTTTCCTCTTCGCTGATTGGCTGAACCATTAATTGAATTAACTCTTCCTGCCGGCTAGACGCAGGTGCAGATGTCGGCTCTGTGGGGTGAACGTCCGAAAGGTCATGGCATGGAGAACGAAAGAAAACCAATTTCCCCTAAAAAAAAGTGCTGTAATTAAGCCCTTTACAGTACTTTATGCCAAAAATTTTACTTGGATCATTTTACCAACTATCTTATGCCTATCTATACCAAATGTTACTCATACCAGGGTACAGGGGTGCAAAATATACCGTTATAAGACCGTCAACAACAGTCGCACGGAGCAAACAGCGCAGCGAAAATACCATCGCTAGCGTTTCAACTTCGGACAACAAGTTATAAGTACTGTTGAACTCAGTAACGTTAAAGTTTGTTTTTAGTTGCCTTTGACGGTTTGACCTGAAATAGTGTTACGCTAAACTCCTGAAGAGAAGTTAAGTGACTGCTGCGATTATCATAGATATGCCCCTAAGAACTGATACAATATAAAGCCTAAATGAATAGTCTAAAATGCGAGAGCCTTAGGCGGGCTTCGCTCCCCCTGGCGGGAACACTGCTATATACGGGATCATGAGGCCCCGCTTATGAATATTAATTAGCCTTTGGCCTCCTCTGATTGGCTAGGTCTTTGATTCAATTGACTCTCCGGCTGACGCGGACAGGTGTGGCTCTGTGCGGGGTCACGGAAGGTCACGTCAGGAGGCCAAAAGAAAACAAATTTCCCCTCAGAAAAGTGCCAAAATTAATCATTTTAAAGTTGTTTATGTCAAAAATTTTACTTGAATCTTGTTACCAAGTATCTAATGCCTATCTATACCAAATTTCAGGTCATTTAATTGTAATACCAGGGTACAGGAGCCAAAAGTGTCCTTTTTTGGTCAAAAATTGGCCAAAAATCGCAAAAAAAAAGCATTTTGTTGCACTGCACACCAAAAGTGTTATTGAATTTATATGAAGAGATTATCAAGGCACATCTGTGTCAAATTTCAGCTCATTCGGTTGCAATACCAAGGTACAGGAGCCAAAAGTGTCCTTTTTTGGTCAAAAATTGGTTAAAAAATCGCAAAAATAAGCATTTTGTTGTATTTTACACCAAAAGTGTTATTGAATTTATATGGGGGCATTATCAAGGCACATCTCTGTCAAATTTCAGCTCATTTGGTTGTAATACCAGGGTACAGGGGCCAAAAGTGTCCTTTTTTGGTCAAAAATTGGTAAAAAAATCGCAAAAATAAGCATTTTGTTGTACTGTACACCAAAAGTGTTATCGAATTTATATGGGGGCATTATCAAGGCACATCTCTGTCTAATTTCTGCTCATTTGGTTGTAATACCAGGGTACAGGGGCCAAAATATACAGTTTTGGTCTAAAATTGACCAAAAAATCTCAATAAAATCATTTTAGAGTTAGATATGAAAAAACTGAGAAAAAAGCATCAAGGTATTGGCCTATTCTACCCCTGTGCCAAATTTCAGGTCATTCGGTCCAGGAACGGCGGAGATGAATCACTTTGAAGATTTGACAGGAGAAAGAAAGAAAGAAGAAGAAGAAACATTACGAAGACAATATATTTCACCATACTATGTATGGCTGAAATATAACAAAATGTGGGATTTTCCTCAGCTTGTGCTGCAATAGGGGTCCACCCACATGCAACAGTCAAAACTTTAAAAAAAAAAGACTTCATAAAATCTACCCTTGTAGTGAAGCCCAGATTACATTATCTATCCCTGCCCTTTAGAGCAATCCTCCCCACTCAATCAACCCGGCTCTCCTCTACACGGGATCAGGAGGTGACCTTTCCCACGAGCCTGTTCCCACCACTAAACACTGCTGTCTTAGACTTCTATCTATCTTCACTTGGGAAGGACTGATCTTGTTACTGTGTCTGCATGAACTCATTACTGTAAGGGTCTAAAGGGGACAAACCAACATGGCTCCCTGGGACAGGTGGTAGGGTGAACACTAGGATATATGTCAAGTCATTTTCCCCACTCTTTGGTATGTATTTCCACTCCATTTTCATTCTTATGTCTTAACAACTAGGGATTCACAACAAGTAGAAATGTTCAAAATACTGAGTGCATGTGCACCTTTGTCACCCAAAATTGGAGCTGTGTACCTAATGAGGGTGACTGCCTGAGGGTGCGCCTAGATATTTTTGTAAGATTGTAGTGTAAATGTAATATTGTACAGAATATTCTTGAAATCCCTGTTTCAGAAAAATCAGTAAAACCTTTGTTATACTGTGATGTAGAACAATTTTGTAGTCAGCCATAGAATTACAGATTCAAGTTCTTGAGAGAGGCCGCAGGCCTTGAGTTTGTTATCATTAGACTTTATGTTGTGCACCCAGAAATCTTTCTGTGCACCCAAATTCTTGGGTTAGGTGCACTGGTACACCTTTTCCCAAAAATGCATTAGGATTCAGCAGATGGATGTTCTACCATTACCATGAACCCTTTTAGAGTGTTGCAAAATGTGCTGCTCCTTTTCCTCTTCACAGGAGAAAGCAGGAGGAGCAGGCCGCCGCTGAGAAATTGGATGCCGGCGTCCCCGAGAGGAAGAGATCGTTTATCGACTTAATGGTGAGGAGAAGCGAGCGAAAGGAATCTACGGTCAAAAATCCCAACATGGGGACACACTTGAAAGTGGAGGAGGGATGACAATGGAAGGTCATAACACTTAGAACTCTCTAGCTCTGTCTAATGGACTGGAAGACAACAGGAAAGCCTGTATCAGATGCAGACTGCATGAGCTACTCTGGGGCATGTTGCAGGGAAACTACAGGGCAGGAGATGGCGACATCAAGACATTGCTGTGTTTCATGTTCTAAATCTTTTGAAAAATATCCGTTAAACCAGACCTTCATGAGCTGTGTTACAAGTAAGGTATTGTATACATTTGGCATTGAATGCAGCATTTGTATAGGGTAACTTATTTCTGTAATATAAAAGGAGCATTTCATGCAGATTTGTTTCTCTTATTTGTTGAATGATTGGATTTCATTGTATAATTTGGTCAACAGAAGTATGTATGACATGTGTAAATGCCACATTAACGTGGTGCTTTCAGAGCTGAAACTTCACTTAGTTGGTTGAGTAGATGCATGTACATGAACATAAAAGCCCTTGGTACATTGAGTGCCTCTGTGCAGGAAATTAATGTCACAGGCAAGCTCTATGTATAATATGTGATTTGTTTTTTGTTGTATTCATGTTTTTTCATGCAGAGGGTATGATTTATTTGTTACTCAGTTGCAGGGAGGGCATTTATACCTTGGGTAACAAATTGAAGATGGACTATGGTGTACAGAAGATCCATAGGTTGGAGGGGTAAGGGATTCAATGTACTTACTTAATTAGCCTGGTATCCAGCCGTATTTGCGAAGAGGACAGAAGAGACTCAGGAGCTATAACACGGCTGGATACCAGGCTATTACTTATTCACTATTCACTATATGAAGTTCAAATATGCGAAGGACATACTTCAAACCATGGCTACTATTTTACATATTTCATATTTCATCTTCAAAACTAATATCAAGGTTATCTAAGTATTTATTTACATCTAATTTATCTATAATTCACAGTATTAACATAATGATAAGTAATGTTCTACATGTATATCGGTGATTTGCAAAAATGAAAATAACAGTCATAAAATTATTTTTACCAAGGAAAGGAAAGTAGCAACTTTCAGATATCCAGAAAAAATCTGAAGAACTAAATGAAAAATGTCAAATTCTCTTGAACAAGGTATTTTCTATTCAGTGGGACAGTTAAGAACACATTGTACAGAAGTTTGAAAAGAATTGTCTAAATGTAGCTAATTCCCTCTCATGCCTTCCAAATCATGTTAGACAGATGGTGACTTTGGTACAGAAGTCATTGTTTACAATGCCAGTGTGTTGTATATATGTCTGGATAACTAGTTCTATGGAACAGTTGTACCAACTTTGGAAAATTATGTCTACAAGGCCTTGGTTATTGGACTTTTCTCAGCAAAGCATACAACAGAGACTGTATGCATGGAAGGCAAAAGTTGGGTTGCAGGCCAGTAACCAGATGGGTAGATGGTTTTCCACCTGCCTTCTTTCCCACCTGGTTACTTAATGAATGTAGGGAGACTAAAATGATAGTCATGAAATCACCACAGTCTATCTCCTTTTTGGAGAAGATAATGAGTTGGCTATTTAGGGAAATTCACAACATTTTCATCTAGCAAAGTATAAGTTATCACAGTCTTATTGTCTTCATGTATTGTTACAATTTCTGGTTATGTCATCTGTTCTTGACTGTCATATTAATGCCAGTTTTTTAATGAGAGGCTGCAATTGATTATCTGTTGTATAAAAATGTTTTGCTCTGTTTGGGTCTAGAAATATATATATATTTGACATGTATAAAGAGAGTGTTACTACCAGATCGTCCAGTTATATGGACAAGTGTTTTAAAGTTTATGTTAGGAGGCTTGTCGACAAGCAAGGGATGCAAAAAGTTGCTTTCCAAAAGTTGTGAAAATTTTTCCATTAGATAATGTATAAGGACTGCCTTTTGTAAGTTATCAGTTTAATGTGTCAAAAGGCTTACTTCTTGTTGTGTGAAACATTCTGGCAAACCAGGGTTGCAGCAAGCTTATCAATTTAAGTTTATGGCCTACCATGATATGAGGTGTTAATGGTAACGTAAGGCCTGGCCAGTGATCTGGTTTATGAGGTGACTGTGGGTCACCAGCCCATGTTATATCATCGTTATAAACTCCAAGGGAAGAGCCATCATCATCATATATTGCTAATTTAAACTGCTTAAATAATGTGAAATTATGGCTGTATCGTATCGCCAATAGAAATGGATGCCCGTGATCGGTCCATACAGCCTGGCTACATGATTATATGCAATACTCCACCAGTACTATAGTGTACCAATATTTAGTACATGTAATTGCATAGTCAGCTTGTTGCAGCCCTGGTGTGAAAGAATGGTTTAAAACAGTGTTACATCATGCAGAACTGCAGAGTGGCTGCTGTAGGTTCCTGGAATGAACTAGTCCTGCAGTTCTTGTAGAGCCATGTTGCAGTGCTATAGTTAGTTTATCAGATGCAGTATATTTGGAAGCTTGATATGTAGATAATTAAGGTAGACAGTGCCTGATTAGAAATATTGCAATCAAGCTAGAAGTCAAAAACCCTTCAATCGGACAATGCAGTAGATTTAATTCATGCAAAATGTAATAAATCAAAGACACAACAGAATTTTGACATTCTTTTCTTCTGGAATTAACGCATGTTGACATCTCTTCCAGCTGTAAAGTAAGTAAATAGTATTAAAGTACACGCCAATAGAGACGACAAAAATGATGCAGAGCAGAAGAAAGTAGTGCTTCAAGCTTCTGTCGCTTGGAAGAAGTATCTCGTCTTGGGGACTCTGGTGGTGCCACTTTACACTGTCGAGTCTTGGGGACCCAGGTGGTGCCACTTTACACTGTCGAGTCTTGGGTACTCAGGTGGTGCCACTTTACACTGTCGAGTCTTGGGGACCCAGGTGGTGCCACTTTACACTGTCGAGTCTTGGGGACCCAGGTGGTGCCACTTTACACTGTCGAGTCTTGGGGACCCAGGTGGTGCCACTTTACACTGTCGAGTCTTGGGGACCCAGGTGGTGCCACTTTACACTGTCGAGTCTTGGGGACCCAGGTGGTGCCACTTTACACTGTCGAGTCTTGGGGACCCATTTGGTGCCACTTTACACTGTCGAGTCTTGGGGACCCAGGTGGTGCCACTTTTTACTGTCGAGTCTTGGGGACCCAGGTGGTGCCACTTTACACTGTAGAGTCTTGGGGACTCTGGTCGTGCCACTTTTTACTGTCGAGTCTTGGGGACCCAGGTGGTGCCACTTTTTACTGTCGAGTCTTGGGGACCCAGGTGGTGCCACTTTACACTGTCGAGTCTTGGGGACTCTGGTCGTGCCACTTTTTACTGTCGAGTCTTGGGGACCCAGGTGGTGCCACTTTTTACTGTCGAGTCTTGGGGACCCAGGTGGTGCCACTTTACACTGTCGAGTCTTGGGGACCCAGGTGGTGCCACTTTACACTGTCGAGTCTTGGGGACCCAGGTGGTGCCACTTTACACTGTCGAGTCTTGGGGACCCAGGTGGTGCCACTTTACACTGTAGAGTCTTGGGGACTCTGGTCGTGCCACTTTTTACTGTCGAGTCTTGGGGACCCAGGTGGTGCCACTTTTTACTGTAGAGTCTTGGGGACCCAGGTGGTGCCACTTTACACTGTCGAGTCTTGGGGACCCAGGTGGTGCCACTTTACACTGTCGAGTCTTGGGGACCCAGGTGGTGCCACTCTACACTGTCGAGTCTTGGGGACCCAGGTGGTGCCACTTTACACTGTCGAGTCTTGGGGACCCAGGTGGTGCCACTTTTTACTGTCGAGTCTTGGGGACCCAGGTGGTGCCACTTTACACTGTCGAGTCTTGGGGACCCAGGTGGTGCCACTTTACACTGTAGAGTATAC
This sequence comes from Branchiostoma floridae x Branchiostoma belcheri, assembly GCA_019207045.1. Lineage (NCBI taxonomy): Eukaryota > Metazoa > Chordata > Leptocardii > Amphioxiformes > Branchiostomatidae > Branchiostoma > Branchiostoma floridae x Branchiostoma belcheri. Next base: position 20,904,662 of record CM033026.1, on the reverse strand, counting down.
GTTCTGGAAAGACAACATTTGAGAATTAATGTGATATCTTGTTTCAACATACATTTGACATGATATAATGGCTAAACTTATCAACCAATTAATCTGTCACTCCTAATAGCTCACCTGTGTGACACAGAGAAAATGTTTTCCGAGTCACAGAGTAGCAACAGGGACTTCACAGCCATTCCTGAATGACATCCCCACAGGACCAAAATGGCAAGCGACCGTAGCCATATCAGCCATCAACAATCCCCAAGCCGGTAGCGATGAACTGTCTATTTGCGCCACCTATCTGTTCTTGTCAGTAGACCCATGTGGCCTGTCGAGAGGACTGCACGGACGATCTCTGTGCAGAAATGTACAATAACCTTAATATTATTCACCAAGCAAATGTTTTGTATTTTTAAAAATAGCGGAAAGCCTACATTCTGTGAACCTTAAATGATTCCATATGGCTTCATTCTATTTGTCATCTGTGGACTATCACTCGTCACTAGGCATCAAAGGTTAAGTTAAACATAATTAGAACGTATTAAGGTAAAGGGTCGTAAGCCAAGTTTATGGGCTGAGATAACGTTAGATGGTGGTTTATATCAGATTGACCGCATCTAACATTATTGGTTTTCATACAATACTAGTATATTTTAGACTACCTGAAACAATCTTACCTTTAACAGGGACCCCTCAGTTGCCACCACGGTGATGTGCTGAAAACAGCGGTGACCGGGTCGTACAGGGAAATCTTCGCTCTCCGGTCATGTTTAGTGGCGATATAATCATCGTGGGAGGCGGCGTCTCTGTCCTGCTTTCATATTGCTGTTGATCCGTGCTCTGGATCAGACCTCTCCTCGTTCTTTTGGATGACGGCATCGTAATGCTCTACGCCCCACCTGGCGGAATATGACAGTACTACAGGGGTACCGGACTCGTTGCCGCTGTCAGGTGTGATAGAAATAGTAGGCTGATTGGGCTTACTCGTGATAAGGATGACACTCCTTGAAGTGAAGTTCGCTAGGGCATGCGGCAAGGCATCAGCCAGGTCTGTGGACCATTGTCCCTCCACCGACAGTTTGTCTAACTGCTTCCAGAACGCCTTTGGCCCCCCTACGAGGAACGGGATGTAGAAGTCGGCTTGGGACTTGATGTACTTCACCAGATCTTGTCTCAGCTCTTGCGCAGTAGTAGTGACCCGTGGTTGTCCTCTACACAACTGCCTGGCGGCCGCCCAAAAGAAGCAGTTTCCGTCTCCCGGCACTCGGTCCCGCTCGTACCCTAAACTTGCTATCCGCTCTTCCAGAAGAAGTCTGTCACTCCGTGACTTGAAGATCGACTTCCGTTTGTGACGGAAGGAAAGCTGGCCGACGGATATGGATCGTCTGAGACGTCTGGAATGCTCCGTTGTCGTGTCTTCAGCCACCATTCTTGGATCTGGATCCTCAAGCACTATTTTCATATCTGTTGCCTCAACAGGATGTTGGGTTTGGCCTGGATCTTCAATTTCCAAATTCGGATCTGGTACTTTATTTGAGTGTGAGACTGTGTTGGGATCTTTTGCCTCAGCAAGGTGTGGCACTGTGGCCGTACCCTCAACTTCCATCTCTGGAGACGTTGCCTCAGCAATATGTGGCACTGTGGCCGTACCCTCAACTTCCATATCTGGAGACGTTTCCTCGGCAATATGTGGCACTGTGGCCGTACCCTCAACTTCCATATCTGGAGACGTTTCCTCAGCAATATGTGGCACTGTGGCCGTACCCTCAACTTCCATATCTGGAGACGTTTCCTCGGCAATATGTGGCACTGTGGCCGTACCCTCGACTTCCATATCTGGAGACGTTTCCTCGGCAATGTGTGGCACTGTGGCCGTACACCCAACTTCCATATCTGGAGACGTTGCCTCAGCAATATGTGGCACTGTGGCCGTACCCTCGACTTCCATATCTGGAGACGTTTCCTCGGCAATGTGTGGCACTGTGGCCGTACACCCAACTTCCATATCTGGAGACGTTGCCTCAGCAATATGTGGCACTGTGGCCGTACCCTCAACTTCCATATCTGGAGACGTTGCCTCGGCAATATGTGGCACTGTGGCCGTACCCTCAACTTCCATATCTGAAGACGTTTCCTCGGCAATGTGTGGCACTGTGTATGAACCCTCAACTACCGGATCCGTAGCCTTAGCAAGGTGCGGGACTGTGCCCAGATCCTCAACTACTTTATCTGGAGACGTTTCCTCAGCATTGCATGGGGCCGACCCGACAACTTTCTTGACGTTCTTCTCTCTTCTCTGGAAACACTTGGCAATCCTTGCCTGAAGCTTCCTAGCCTGTTTTCTGGCCCGACTAGCTAACCTGCATCCAGAAGATAATACTGTGGTCACAGCCTGTTCCCAACATTTACCCAACTTAGGCATTAAAGGCGCTGAGTGCAACCGAAGAATTCGAGGAGGTAAGAGAAACAGGGGAGGACAGGAAAATGGAATCAGATGATACGATATGCGCGCGCGATATCTGATTTTTGACGAGTGCGATCTTGAAACATAACTAGATAGCTAGATAAAGATCACCAAAAATTGTCGTGACCGACGCGGTGGGAGACCATGAAACAGACCAGGAATGATTGCTAGTCAATCGCAGTGTTTTCAGGTTTTATAATCTGGGTCCTCCTTTTCTGTCATGGACCTCTTCTTCTTGCTGAATCTATTTTGTTCATAGTCCTCTTGGTCTGAAATTGTTTTGTTTTTTTTGTTGTTTTTCATTCAATGACGTCAGCCTCTGGCACCATTCCTGATTTTTAATGGCACAGAAAATGCACATTACGTATAGAACGAAAGGACATGTCTACAATTATTGCCCGGCATATTGGAACGGCAGCATTTGTAAATCAAAGTTTAATCCAGTCTAAAACCAACTCACCTGGTGTTTGGCAAGGACCGAGGAGCGGCTTCTGCTTCTGCAGGTTTAATCTTACATTTCGACCAATTGCAACCCATACTGACGATTTCTTTTAAATCTCCGCGCAAAGTTTCAAACGAATGTATTTTCAAGGACTTCGTCTTACGTTTGTTTACTCAAAGCATTCTTTCTCAAAGTCGCGACGTTCCACGGAAACGTTTGTGACGTTCCAGAACGTCATTCATTGTACGGAGCTTCCCAGAATGCATTGCGCGGTCACAAAGTCCTCAAACTACCTTGTCATCATCAAACTGATCTGTTCTCGACACACACGCTAATACTGCTGTTCAGTTTCGCTTGAGGGTTGTGAGATAGAATAAAGCGTTTTTTTTATCTAAGCAGATGTTCAGTTTATAGTAATAGGACACTTGTTCCTATCGTACTTCGGAATATTGCCCAAGACCCGGCGTGCAAAGGAGCAACACACGATGGATGAGATTTTAAGAAAAAAATGTGCAAAGGACTAGTTAGCATTCTGTCTTCCCCAGTTTATTTATGAATCGACTTATAAACAAACTAACTTGGGCCCTACTATATCTGTAGTTATCATGATATTATTTCATATTATCATATAGCCAGGCGCCGTGGACCAATCAGAAGTCAAAGTCAAAGCCTTCCCGCGCCTGATAGCCCTGGGCCACACAACTTTGTGCAATCACTACATCAGGGGGCTAATCCACTGGTAGTGGTGTGTGCTCAACCTCCATACTCTTTTTCGAATGCTAAGTGCTAAGCAGAGAAAGCAGCATGTACCATTTTTAAAGTCTTTGGTATATGACTCGGCCTACCGAATGCAAGGCGAACACTCTACCCATTCGGCCAATCAGAAGGCCCCATTGGTTATGACGCCGTAACACATAGATTCTGGCCAGCCCGGTGTTATTGATTCAAATCAACACCGTTGTTTATTCTTTTGAATACCTGACCAATCAGAAGGAGCTAATCACAGGAAAACAACATAGCACAGAGCATGGAGGAAAGATCCGGCCCCGCAGGGAGGAATTATCATGAAAACAGTAGAGTAAAAGTTTTAAAAGGCTTGACATGCCAAGACTGCAAAGTTTCGAATATTTTCTGTGAAAATTTTGGTTTCAAAATGCAATCTGTAAGCTCCTTACAAATGTATGTACCAAAGAATGCCAACGAATGTGAATTTTCATTACCAAACTATAAATGTCAATTCTCAGAAATTCGATAAAGGAATTCACACGTATAGTACCAAGGGATCTATGCGTTATGCAGGAGTATAACACAACGCTTTGCTCACTCGGGAGTTTTATTCGGTGGTTATAGCAGAGGACCAGGCGTTATGGCACCATATACACCTCGGGGCGGGTCCATATCAAACATTGGCACACCTTTTTGCCCAACATTTAACTAAGTTACATATTGTTTCTTTTCAGGTATCTTTTAATTGATTAACCCTTAATTAGTCTCCACTGATAACTAATCAACATAAACGGTACATATCATTGAACAATAAACAAATATCAAGGATGAAATTTGTTCATTCATGATAAATTAAATTTATTCTCAACCTTTCTCTTTTTTCAGGAGGAGAAACAGTGTTCTTAGTACCCCGCTCAGATATCGAACACAAGCGAAATAACAGGCATGTAATGTATGTGGTCTCAGTATGTGATTAAATTGTCTTTAATATATACGTGTAATCCAGATCATCCTCCTCATACTAGCCAGGTCTTGCCGACTACGGATGGCGTAGTCACTACAAAGCTAACGTTCAACTTGTCGATATGTCCGCGAATGATTTGATTGCTTCCCGGCGAATGAACTGCGCATGGACGTTTTTTGACGTTTGTTATTCATGATTCAGACGTTTGGAGCCAACAGGGGGTCAGCCTCAGAAGGAGCACATCTTTTGTTGTCATCTGAAAAATAGTATCGGAAAAAATGTATCATTTTTTGTGTCATATTTGACGATTAAGAAACTGCCATCACGATGTTATCATGACATAAATGATGATATGTTGACGTTAGTTGTTTGTGATACCCCTGCACTGATCACAGGTAACAAAGAATAATACCAAGTGACTAGTTGATATTGAAACTTGATTTAGTAATGAGGATTTATGACGGGTTCATCATTAGATTATATAATAAGACACGTACCATAATGAAGGTGATGATACATCCACACAGAGCAAGGCCAAACAGCAGAGTGAGAATATACCGTAACCACGCCCAGAGGATGGTTGCTGCTACTATCTCAGGGAGCTGAATGATGGCCCCATCTTTCAAGAACAAGTAGCTGAAATACAAACAGAGCTTATATGAACTTTGAATGATCATATTGTGATAAAACATGCCTTACATGGAACGTGAATATTACCATTTCGCTAGGATTTTTGTTTGGCATAAGAAGTTACAAGTTTACTACTAAAGTTTGTATAAAACAGTGTGACACCATATAAAACTTACAGACGCTATTGGTACTCTACCCACTCGGCCGTTGCATCGGCATCGTATACGTACCGAAGGTCAATTCAGGTCAATAACCTGTCCTAATATTCACCCTGCTGGACTTTAACCTGTTGGTCTTGTGACTGTGTCTAGTAAGTTCAGTAAATGGCCCTGAAAATATATTCCTCAAAGGAATAGCTATTTTACACGCCAAGAACTGTGAGGGGTCCATTGTAGATCCTGAATATCCACTTTAACACGAATCTTAGGCAGGAGAATCTTACCTTTCTTCGGGCGCACAAGGCATGTACCCGACATGGTAGAATTTGGTTTGAACGAAGGCTTCCTGTCCATCTACCGTGAAATGGTCGGACTTTCCGAAAAGATGTGTTCCGTATCGGATGATGAGTACCATTGTGTGAGGTGGGAGGATCCGGAGTTACCAGAAACAGAGGGCTGAGTGTTTGTGTTTCCGGATATTTGTGGACATCATAACTTGAGAACCTCTTGATGGACTACGATGATATTTGGTATGTGGGTAGGAGTTGGGAAGACGAAGGTCAAGGTCAATTTTGGGCCCCCTGGTGTGTGACCTTGGCACTGCAGCAGAACTTCAATTTTTTGTATCTTTTTACCTGGACATGCTATGGTCTTGATATCTTGGTGGCAAATAGCTTTTGATGTAAGGAAGAAGTGGTGTATGTCTAGGCCCCCTAGCAGCTTGCTCTGGAACTGCAGGAGCATTTTTGTCAAAATCTTCCAAGGAGCATAATGGTACATAGGAATGATGAATTTCCATGATATTTGGTATGCAGGTACCTGTGGCATAAATGTACATAATGAAGTGCAAATTATGCAAATTTGGACTTAATTTGCATACTTAATGAGGAGAATCTATATTTATAGTGTTTTCCAATATAGGACTCAACTACATGTTACATATGTAGTTTGTGGCAGGCGGAAGTTAAGCAGATACTAGTTATGTAAATAAGTCCTTAATTTGCATAATTGATTTTAAAGTGTCCTAATTCGTACGTGTAGTAAATGATTGGGCTGTCAACACTGTGACCTGTGTGCGTTAGTGAAAGGTGTACATGAGCAAGCATAAATTATGCAAATGTGAAAGTCATTTGCAATATCAGAATATATGGAGGTATGAGGTCTCCGAACTCTTGTTTCCCCTGCGTTTGTCTGTCTGTGTGTAAACAAGATAACTCAAGAACGGCTGGGTGAATTGGTTTCATACTTGGTGTGTTGGTAGTGTGTGATGAAAGTTGAAAATAATTAGATTTTTGGCCCCCTATCGGCTTCCCTTGGTACTGCAGCACAACTTCCGGGTTTGGTATCTCGTGTTCTGAACAAGCTATGGTCACGATTTGGGGCCCCATAGCGGCTAGTTTTGGGATAGCAGGGGCATTTTTGTCAAAAACTTCTGAAGACGATAACTCAAGAGGGGAACAACGGATTTTCATGATTTTTGGTATGTAGATACCTTAGACAATGTTGTTCAAATGATAAACAAATTATGCAAAATAGGAGTACATTTGCATAATTAATGAGAATATTCCATCATAGCAGTTTTTCTATGTATCTCTTGTCCCGGATGTGATATGGTCTGGACATTTGGGTGGTAGATAGCTTGCAGTGTCATGACAAAGTGGGGGCCCCTAACATTTCATTTCGGAACTGTGTTTTTGTCAAGACATTCCAAAGAGGATAACTGCAGAAAGGATTGACAGATTGGCATCATTTTAGGCATGCACGTAGTTTAGGCAAAGATGTTCATAATGATATACACGTTATACAAATGAGGACTTCATTTGCATAATTGATGAGGCAATTGTATAATTCCATTGTTTGCAATAACTGGACTTCAATAAATGTAACACTTGTTAATTCTGATATGTGGAATATAAGCAGATGGTAATGAAGACATTATTTGGATAATTTATGTAAAAATTGTAAAACTGCTTTATGATTAATGATGGGAATTTTATAATTGTGACATGTGTGCGTTAGTCAATGATGAACAACACCATGCATGAATTATGTTAATGTGTTAGTCAATTGCATGAAATCGACAAAGGCTCTAAATATTTCATGGAGGTATGAGGTCACCGAACTCTAGTTTGTACATTTATTTTACGTCTTGAATATACAGACTACTAGTAATTCAGTGCATCCTTCCTTCAACCAATTATGTGTAAAAATTGTTTTGAATGTGACATATTCTATTTTCAATAACATGTGACATCAGTTACAACACCTCGTTCCACTTCAATCTGTTGATACATTGTCGATTTCATCAAAGTCCCCTTAATTGCATATTTTCTTAACTTTCCCGCCTAAAAGAATAGAGCGCAATCCAGCACTCCAAACTCCCATCAACTACTCTCCAAGCAGAGATTCGGCTCCGGCTATTCTTTGACGTGTTTTTAGTTGTTTTTATTTATCGGGCATTCTATTTTGTACTGTTTTCTTCATAACTTCCAGTCATTCTTCATAAAGAAAACAGTACAAAATAGAAACCCGTATAGAACGCCTAAAATAGCCTGAGCCGAACCTCCGCTTGGAGAGTACCCACCAACGGCGACTTTTCTCTAAGTCCTTGGCTCCACTTAGCGGACAACAAAATCATGACACCACAGTAATATCGTCTAAATGTTAATCATGCTGACTGATTACGTGCGACCGCTAACAGCGAGTAAAATAATGATGCAGCTTGAATTCGACATGCTTGTTGCGCTGGCCAATCAACACATAGCACCAATAAATGTATCGGTATGGTAATCATACATTGAATGCTAATCGGCTAGGGGGAAATGTGAAAATGAAAACAACAACCTGAATAGATATTAGAAATCTAACGGACTTACCATTAGCATTCAATCTATATTCTTCTGGGTTGGTAAAATTACATGATAAGTATTAAAATCTTCTCCACCTCAAAGGAGAATATGACTACTGTACCTGGGTCTAGAAAGCTGAAGAAGACCATGAGATACGGTCGAAAATTCCGGTGAGTCATATTTTCTTTGAGTTGGAGAATACTAGTAGTTCAATTTTCATCATGGACTGGCCAATTGGACACTCCGTAGCCAATCAATTTTCAGCTCAGGTGGTACATACAGCCTACTTGAAGTCATAATCTCACAAAGGAAATATTGGTCTGCATTGATATCTTATTGGATCAATCATCCACAACTTTGTCTCCTTAAGTTGCAATTCTACTTCATTTCGCTAGATCATATAGCGCCCTTGTACCGTTCCGTGTTGGACAAATTAAATGGCCACAATGACTGGATTTTTTAACAAGTCAGTTAACACTTTCCCAAACGGGCCTACGTCCACACATCTTTACAAAGATTCAGAATTACCTTTAGTGAAATAATTTAGAACACTAAGCGTCTGTTACAAGGCCATGTTGGTTTGAGTGCAGGGATGGCATTCCCGGCTTTTTTTTTTACAAAAATTCGACCATATTGTAAATGGTTCAGTACATCACCATAATCTGCGTGTTCAGTGGTTTGTTCAACCTGCCTGACCACTCATAATAAAGGCAGTTTTTTGCCATCTTTTTTTCTGCGCATGCTACATCAATTTGGGGGATCCTAGAGGATATCATCCATATAATCAAATCAACATGGCCTAACGGACAAGAGAAGAGTTTGCACTTTGCAGCGCCCGTAGTTTGGTGGTTCCAAATGCGACTTCCAAGGGAGTCGTTCCATATTGTAACCCCAGGCTACGACACAAGCTACAGCATTTAACGTATGACTTTAAGTTTCTCTAGGAATGTAACTTTGTAGGGGTATTCTCTAAGTCTAATGGTTCTCTAAGTCGCTTAAAGCATAATTTTGTGTCCCTATGATCTGGCATACTACAAAAAAATAGTTTTCAAATGTATAACCCAAAAACTAGCCACTAATACTGATAGGTACATAACGATTCATTTCACCCATCCTGGATTTGTTGGGTCTGAAAAATTACAAATTGTCCTTTTTTTCTCTTTTTAAAGATTACAATTTTCAAGGTTGAAGGCGGGTACTACAAGGGCTGCTTGGCTTTTGTTTATATTAGAGTTACTATCGTGTAGTAGTGCACTGTACTGTGCTACTGTAGCAGTGCTCTGACCTGGTTTCATGGGTTCTTGAACTTGGAAAATTATTGCTGATCTAGTAATCTGGAGGATCACCAGGAAAACAGAGCCTGAGGATAGTATACATTTACCCCAAAACAGTGTATCATGGACTAGATGTACATAGATGCATGTTTTCTTCACAGCCTCCTATTTCCAATTGGACTTCTGCAGCTGACTTTTTATTCCAAAATGTCAGAGACAAGAGAATGAGTTGCTGTGTCCTTTAGCAGTGTCCTTGTAGAGACAATGGATTGTGAAAAGCTTTTCGGATATTATTTATGTTGAGCCTCTTTTCAAAACTGCTCACAGTCTTTAAAAAATTCATGTGCTTCAAATGATCTCACAATATTTGTTTTCAATTGTATCAGTGACCATTCATTTTTTAAACTCATCAGTTGACCAACAGTTTCCTTCCTGGTAAAATGTGGATCTACTTATGATGTTTCTACTTTGGCGTATAGAGAGCTCAGCTGTGAGACAGTAGCCCCTGAGCCATAAAATAGATTTCTAGCATCCCTGGACAAGGTTTCTGTGATGGCCTGAGACTGGCCCTGTCCTGTCTGATCATGGCCACTGGTTACTACAGTAGCTGTGGTGTTTGTGTTAGACTGGCCCTGCCCTGTCTGGTCATGACCACTGGTTACTACAGTAGCGGTGGTGTTTGTGTTAGGCTGGCCCTGCCCTGTCTGATCATGACCACTGGTTACTACAGTAGCTGTGGTGTTTGTGTTAGACTGGCCCTGCCCTGTCTGGTCATGACCACTGGTTACTACAGTAGCTGTGGTGTTTGTGTTAGACTGGCCCTGCCCTGTCTGGTCATGACCACTGGTTACTACAGTAGCTGTGGTGTTTGTGTTAGACTGGCCCTGCCCTGTCTGATCATGACCACTGGTTACTACAGTAGCTGCGGTGTTTGTGTCAGACTGGCCCTGCCCTGTCTGATCATGGCCACTGGTTACTACAGTAGCTGTGGTGTTAGTGTTAGACTGGCCCTGTCCTGTCTGATCATGGCCACTGGTTACTACAGTAGAGGTGGTGTTAGTGTTAGACTGGCCCTGCCCTGTCTGATCATGGCCACTGGTTACTACAGTAGAGGTGGTGTTTGTGTCAGACTGGCCCTGTACTGTCTGATCATGACCACTGGTTACTACAGTAGCGGTGGTGTTTGTGTCAGACTGGCCCTGCCCTGTCTGGTCATGACCACTGGTTACTACAGTAGAGGTGGTGTTTGTGTCAGACTGGCCCTGTCCTGTCTGATCATGGCCACTGGTTACTACAGTAGAGGTGGTGTTTGTGTCAGACTGGCCCTGTCCTGTCTGATCATGACCACTGGTTACTACAGTAGCGGTGGTGTTTGTGTTAGATTGGCCCTGCTCTGTCTGTGTCATATTTGCGTATAGAGCGCTCAGCTGTGAGACAATAGCCCCTGAGCCATAAAATAGATTTCTAGCATCCCTGGACAAGGTTTCTGTGATGGCCTGAGACTGGCCCTGCCCTGTCTGATCATGGCCACTGGTTACTACAGTAGCTGTGGTGTTTGTGTCAGACTGGCCCTGCCCTGTCTGATCATGGCCACTGGTTACTACAGTAGCTGTGGTGTTTGTGTTAGACTGGCCCTGCCCTGTCTGATCATGGCCACTGGTTACTACAGTAGCTGTGGTGTTTGTGTTAGACTGGCCCTGCCCTGTCTGATCATGGCCACTGGTTACTACAGTAGCTGTGGTGTTTGTGTCAGACTGGCCCTGCCCTGTCTGTGTCATATTTGTGTTGTATTCAGTGATGCCCTGAGACTGGCCCTGTCCTGCCTGATCATGATCATTCCCATTGTTAATTGCTGTGGAGGTTGGATCATTTGTGGTTGTTTCCACGCCTTCGTGAATAGGATTTGGATTTAAAGTATGTGCTAGCTTTTCAACTTTCACAGGAAGAGTTTTAGCCTGAGATTGGCCCTGCCCTGTCTGATCATGACAGTTGTCAATATCTTCATACTGGTGATCATGATCACTGGTCATTACCGACTCTGCTGTGTTTGTGTTGCTACCAACAGAAATGGGATTTAGTCCTAACGGAGGATTCCTGGCCGTCCTCTTGTACCAAATTGTTAGAATGAAGATGCTAATAAGGATAAAGCCCGATACAGGAGCAGAGATGGAGCCAATCAAAATAGCAAAGGAGAAATTGTGAGCAGATTCATGGCAACTGTTGTTTTCTGGTTTATCTGAGGTGATTGAAAGGGGTGGGGTATGTGTTACTCTTGTTTTGTCTGCAGGACGTGCATTTTCAGTACCAGTATTACGTTTGAAGTACCAGTGACAATGAGAGCTGGCAGAGCCGTTGTACAAGTTGTTGGAGGTTACCTGGATATCAACAGGCAGTGTTGTTGATATGGCCGGGTCTTCACATATCAGTTCTGCAGGATTGACATCTATAAGCTTCCGTCCCTTGAATTTTGCGGGTTGGTTACATATTATCTGGTCTTTAAATGAGGTAAATTCGGTAATATTTAACCTAAAGGGAACCGCCCTACAGTCACACTGCCAGGGATTTCCGTCAAGTTTTACAGTAAGAATAGATGTCAAAACGCCGTAAGCTGAAGAGGGGATGACAGACATCCTGTTTGACTGAAGGTCCAAAAGTTTGAGTTTGGGCAGATTCACAAATGCAGCTGCCTTAATCATAGTGATGTGATTGGAGAACAGATATATGTCTTGTAGCAGAGGTAGGTTTTCAAATACGCCAGACTGAATTATCGTTATTTTGTTGTCATGCAGCCATACACGTTCAAGCTGATGTAGATTGGCAAATGTACCCGCCTGAATCTTTGTTAATCTGTTGCCGCGTAAGCTTAACGTTTTAAGCGAGGGTAGGTTCGCAAGCGCGCCAAGCTGTATCATTGTTATGTGGTTGAGGGACAGCTCCAAGTCGACAAGCAAGGGTAAGTTTGCAACCGCACCCTTCTGAAGTATTTTTATCTTGTTCATCATCAGCCACAATTCCTTCAAATCCCTATACCTTACCAGCTCAGACTGATTTACACTTGTTATAAGATTAAATTCTAAACGCAAAGCGTAGATGGATGTCGGGAGGTCCTGTGGGATGCTGGTGAGATCTAGAAATAGGCATTTGCAGCGTGATGATGGCTCACAGCTGCAGCTACCTTCCGGCATGTTGGGCTCCTTCAGGATGATGAGAAGGAAAATCAGCACGTGTCGCAGCTTTCTTCCCATGTTGTCCTGTCACCTAAACAGAACAGGAAGCCCCTATGTAAAGCCGCAACAACATTATGTCTCGGATCTTGAATATACGGAGATAATGCATAATTGGAACATCAGCGTGAAAACAGGGTCCATGACTGAGGAAAGTCTGTTCCTTGGACACACCGATACTCAAGCACTCAATATTAAAAAAAAAAAGTGGCAACAAAGGGAAAGTCTTGGTTCATACAGGAGAAAAAATGGCATGACTTTGTTTCCATTTTGACTTTTTGAACTAAAAATTCAATTGGTATCGGATATAAATTAGAGATGTTGGAATAGATGTCCTGTTTGTGTAAGGCACAAAGTGTTTTTGTCCTGTTGTTTGCTGATGTTACGTGTAGAACGTGCTTAACACATTTAAATCACTGTGGTCTTGTGATACGACTGATGTTGATTGTCTGAAGCTGGTTGTTTATTAAATATCAATATTGATATTGTTGACTATTTGGGCTGACTGTTTTCTACCTTCCAGATTAGGAAACGAGAAGACAAATAGAAATATCTAATATACTTCTAGCATCAGAGATTGATCTATAGCAAATTCTGAAATCATTTTAAGGAGCCATCATCGGACCGTGCTTTTTCATCAATCTCGTCGAAATAACACAATAGCACTATTGTGTAAAAACTCTTGCAAGTGTTAACAATTACGTTTTGACAAATTCTGAAGTATCATTACAAGTAGCCACTATTGGACTTTGCTTCTTAATCATCAATCGCGTCGAAATAATGCCATAACACTATTGTGTAAAAAAAAAACTTTAAACAAGTAAGCTCTGACACGTATTATACGTAACGTATTCATTAAAACCCAGTAAGAGGGGGAATTATATAGTTACAAGAAGTAAAAACATTCTAACAGACTGGCCTGGTAAGGTATAATGGCCAATCTGAACTGTGTTGTTCGGATAGAATTTCCCTAGGAGTACGACTTCACGAAATAAATGTTTCAGGGCGCAGCACTCCTGTTCCTAGTCTCAAGGTTACTCCTGCCCAACACAAAGCCCAACATCCCTGAATAAGGTACGTATAACAAACTGTTTACATAATAGAGATGTCTTTCATAATCATCCGCTATCAGAAACATACCTTTTAAGCCAGTCAGAATAGCTTCAATTGGCACTTTCTGGGCAGGAGCTCGTGTAGCCGATGCCCGAGGAACCGGCCGCAGTCGGTGCGTCCTTCGGTAGCTGCTCCGTTATGCCGTGTGACAAACGAACCCAGGGTTAGTCTTACTTACATGTTGGTGTTAATTGTCTGGAAGTGACTGTTGAATATTAATACTGAGGTTGTTTACTCCTTTTGCTGACGTCGATTGTATTACTCACCGTGCAGATTATGAAATCAGCAGCATAGAGACTTTAAAATCTGCAATAAAGTGCACTTGTCTAAAGCCTTGTCAGAGGGAAAATCATAGTTACAAAAGGGCAATATTGACTTAAAACATATTAGACTGTGGCCTTTTAAAAAATCAGACAAGAGGACACGAACATTTTAATGTGACTGATTTATTGATATTCCTTCCTCTGAAACTGCCGAGGTACAGAATTTCTCTTTATACTCTTTTCATATTTATCGTCCATACAGTCAAGCATCGTTTACTTTATCTGCACACCAAGACATCAAGTTTGTGTGACTTTGACTGTAACAACCAATGGTGTTTAAATTTGGAATACATTTAGTATTCATATGAAAAAATATTGACGTCGCATGACAATGATATTAATATTTTGCAGTTGGGGAGAAACATGCAAGTTAAATTCAGAATACTATATTAAATTAGGTTTTTTGGGGTAAGAAATTCCTTTTCCAGACTACATATAACTATATCATACATATAACTATATCATACAAAAATCCTACATTTTCTGTTGGATTTACTGTGTTTTGTTTTTCAGCGCCTGTCTGGCATCATGTCATGCGGCCATTTATGATGGACGTTGTAAAATACACTCTTTACTCCACCCGTCTCCACCCAAACAAGACGAGTCATCCCTCCAGTACTTAACAACTTATTGCAACTTTGATATTTGGCACCAAACTACAAATATTGGGTCTTGTGGCCTTTACTTTGAGTGTAGAAATTCAGAAAATGGACCTAAGTGCTCTTTTCCAACGCTGATAACGAAAAAACAGACTTGGTACAAAACGAAGGGTACATGCTGCTGAATGTGGATGTTTCATTATTGTGCATGTTATTCATTTCAACTGACTAGCTGACAACTCAAATAGATGTTTATTTCTCTGTCATCATGCCACATAATTTTTTTAGTTGACACTTTTAGCTGTTTATTAATGTTGTGCAGTGCAGCAGCCATGATAAAATGGCTCAGCAATGTTAACTCTGTGAAAGACTATACTATACTAATGTTATATACATGTACATGTAAGGTATAAGTTTAGAGTATAGCAATGACCATTACATTCCAAAACAGTTGCCGTGTCTTTTTTCTGCATTTTCAATTACAATTTATGTATTTATATACAAGTAGCGTGCCTTGTGCATTTGATCGAAGTGTTCTCAATTCATATAAAAATTCTAATGTCAAAACATATGTACACAAACTATACTACGTAACTTTATTAACGAAAACTTTTGAAGGCTACATACAACAGATTTGGTACCATCTACTGTATCGATCTTCCCTGTACCTGGACCACTTGCTGTGGTTGCAGTTCTTGCCTAGCATTAAGACCGCGCTAATTTTTCACGTTTTTTTTTCTTCATTTGTGCCATTGAACTATGATTATGTCTAATGCTAGTTACTTATGTATATTTTAACGATGTCATTTCAATGTTATGATGATGCTACTATTGTATATATTATTGTATAGTCTATGTTGTGCCATGTATGTGTTTATATGTGCAGGAGGGCAGCTTTCAAAGGCGCATTTTGCACATTTCCATGTGATAGATCCAAATAAAGAAATAAAAGAAATTATACATACATCCAATACTCCCACCCCTTTTCTCTTCAAGTCTTTGGAAGATTTCTTGGCATCTTCTACAAAAAGTTACCTCTGTCAGTACTTTCATCAAATGTTACAAAAATAGTCCATTAAAAGCAAATTCAAGCAGTATCTGAATCAGTGATGATACACTTTACATTATGCCGGTATACAAATACACTTTACATTGTGTAGGTAGCAGGGTGGTCTCACAGTGCCTGTATCAGATCTGTATGGAGTTTTACATTGTATCCTATACAATTGTTGAGCAATAAAGTTCATCCGTATCTGTTGATCAGTGAACAAAACTTCTGCATACACAACATTGAATAGACATGGTGCCATAGATGAAAGGTCTGTCATCAAGCAAAAAGCAGCAATTTTGTATTCCAATATCTTGTGTACAACAAGCGCTCCATGCATGTTAAACTTGTGTTACTGGAGGTTACATTGGTTGCATACCTTTTTACAGCATGAGCAGGGTGGGCATGATACATGATACATGATACATGATACATTTACATTGTACCTGTACAGTGTACCTGTGCTGGCTGTGCATGTAACATCCATACAGCTGTGTCCATACATTCAACTTACCTCTTGTTGTGTGAAACATTCTGGCAAACCAGGGTTGCAGCGAGCTTATCAATTTAAGTTTATGGCCTACCATGATATGAGGTGTTAATAGTAACGTAAGGCCTGGCCAGTGATCTGGTTTATGAGGTGACTGTGGGTCACCAGCCCATGCATGTTATATCATCGTTATAAACTCCAAGGGAAGAGCCATCATCATCATATATTGCTAATTTAAACTGCTTAAATAATGTGAAATTATGGCTGTATCTTATCGCCAATAGGAATGGATGCCCGTGATCGGTCCATACAGCCTGGCTACATGATTATATGCAATACTCCACCAGTACTATAGTGTACCAGTATTTAGTACATGTAATTGCATAGTCAGCTTGTTGCAGCCCTGGTGTGAAAGAATGGTTTAAAACAGTGTTACATCATGCAGAACTGCAGAGTGGCTGCTGTAGGTTCCTGGAATGAACTGGTCCTGCAGTTCTTGTAGAGCCATGTTGCTGTGCTATAGTTAGTTTATCAGATGCAGTGTATTTGGAAGCTTGGTATGTAGATAATTAAGGTAGACAGTGCCTGATTAGAAATATTGCAATTAAGCTAGAAGTCAAAAACCCTTCAATCGGACAATGCAGTAGATTTAATTCATGCAAAATGTAATAAATCAAAGACACAACAGAATGTTGACATTCTTTTCTTCTGGAATTAACGCATGTTGACATCTTTTCCAGCTGTAAAGTAAGTAAATAGTAAGTACACGGCAATAGAGACGACAAAAATGATGCAGAGCAGAATAAAGTAGTGCTTCAAGCTTCTGTCGCTTGGAAGAAGTATCTCGTCTTGGGGACTCTGGTGGTGCCACTTTACACTGTAGAGTCTTGGGTTCTCAGGTGGTGCCACTTTACACTGTCGAGTCTTGGGGACCCAGGTGGTGCCACTTTACACTGTCGAGTCTTGGGGACCCAGGTGGTGCCACTTTACACTGTCGAGTCTTGGGGACCCAGGTGGTGCCACTTTACACTGTCGAGTCTTGGGGACCCAGGTGGTGCCACTTTACACTGTAGAGTCTTGGGGACCCAGGTGGTGCCACTTTACACTGTAGAGTCTTGGGGACCCGCAGGTGGTGCCACTTTACACTGTCGAGTCTTGGGGACCCAGGTGGTGCCACTTTACACTGTAGAGTATATGTTCTGGAAAGACAACATTTGGGAATTGACGTCATATCTTGTTTCAACGTTTAACATGATGTAATGGCTAAACTTATCAACCAATCAATCTGTCACTCCTAATAGCTCACCTGTGTGACACAGAGAAAGTGTTTTCCGAGTCGTAGCGTAGCAACAGGGACTTCACAGCCATTCCTGAATGATATCCTCACAGGACCAAATGGCAAGCGACCGTAGCCACAGCAGCAATCCCCAAGCCGGTACTGATGAACTGTCTATTTGCGCCACCTATCTGTTCTTGTCAGTAGACCCATGTGGCCTGTCGAGAGGACTGCACGGACGATTTCTGTGCAGAAATGTACAATAACCTTAATATTATTCACCCAACAAATGTTTTGTATTTTGAAAATAGCGGGAAGCCTACATTCTGTGATTCCATATGGCTTCATTCTATTTGTCATCTGTGGACCATCACTCGTCACGGCATCAAAGGTTAAGTTAAACATAATTAGAACGTATTAAGGTAAAGGGTCGTAAGCCAAGTTTATGGGATGAGATAACGTTAGATGGTGGTTTATATCAGATTGACCGCATCTAACATTATTGGTTTTCATACAATACTAGTATATTTTAGACTACCTGAAACAATCTTACCTTTAACAGGGACCCCTCAGTTGCCACCACGGTGATGTGCTGAAAACAGCGGTGACCGGGTCGTACAGGGAAATCTTCGCTCTCCGGTCATGTTTAGTGGCGATATAATCATCGTGGGAGGCGGCGTCTCTGTCCTGTTTTCATATTGCTGTTGATCCGTGCTCTGGATCAGACCTCTCCTCGTTCTTTTGGATGACGGCATCGTAATGCTCTACGCCCCACCTGGCGGAATATGACAGTACTACAGGGGGACCGGACTCGTTGCCGCTGTCAGGTGTGATAGAAATAGTAGGCTGATTGGGCTTACTCGTGATAAGGATGACACTCCTTGAAGTGAAGTTCGCTAGGGCATGCGGCAAGGCATCAGCCAGGTCTGTGGACCATTGTCCCTCCGCCGACAGCTTGTCTAACTGCTTCCAGAACGCCTTTGGCCCCCCTACGAGGAACGGGATGTAGAAGTCGGCTTGGGACTTGATGTACTTCACCAGATCTTGTCTCAGCTCCTGCGCAGTAGTAGTGACCCGTGGTTGTCCTCTACACAACTGCCTGGCGGCCGCCCAAAAGAAGCAGTTTCCGTCTCCCGGCACTCGGTCCCGCTCGTACCCTAAACTTGCTATCCGCTCTTCCAGAAGAAGTCTGTCACTCCGTGACTTGAAGATCGACTTCCATTTGTGACGGAAGGAAAGCTGGCCGACGGATATGGATCGTCTGAGACGTCTGGAATGCTCCGTTGTCGTGTCTTCAGCCACCATTCTTGGATCTGGGTCCTCAAGCACTATTTTCATATCGGTTGCCTCAACAGGGTTTGGAATTTGGCCTGGATCTTCAATTTCAAAATTCGGAACCGGTACTTCATTTGAGTGTGAGACTGTGTTTGAATCTTCAACTACGGTATTTGGATCTTTTGACTCAGCAAGGTATGCCACTGTGTTCGGACCTTCAACGTCCATATCTAGATTCCTTGCCTCAGCAAGGTTTGGCACTATGATGGGACCCTCAACTTCCATATCTGGATTCCTTGCCTCGGCAATTTTGTGCACTGTGTTGGGACCCTCAACTTCCATATCTGGATTCCTTGCTTCAGCAATGAGTGGCACTACGTTGGGACCCTCAACTTCCATATCTGGATTCCTTGCCTCAGCAATTTTGTGCACTGTGTTGGGACCCTCAACTTCCATATCTGGATTCCTTGCTTCAGCAATGAGTGGCACTATGTTGGGACCCTCAACTTCCATATCTGAATTCCTTGCTTCAGCAATGAGTGGCACTGTGTTGGGACCCTCAACTTCCATATCTGGATTCCTTGCTTCAGCAATGAGTGGCACTATGTTGGGACCCTCAACTTCCATATCTGGATTCCTTGCTTCAGCAATGAGTGGCACTGTGTTGGGACCCTCAACTTCCATATCTGGATTCGTTGCTTCAGCAATGTGTGGCATTGTGTCCGGATCATCTACTACCATATTTGGAGCCGGAGCCGGAGCCTTAGCAAGGTGTGGAACTGTGCCCGGATCCTCAACTACTTTATCTGGAGACGTTTCCTTAGCATTGCATGGGGCCGACTCGACAACCTTCTTGGCGTTCTTCTCTCCTCTCTTCAAACACTTGGCAATCCTGGCCTGAAGCTTCCTAGCTTGTTTTTTGGCCCGACTAGCTAACCTGCATCCAGAAGATAATACTGTCGTCTCAACATCAGATAATACTGCCTGTTCCCAACATTTACCAACTAAGGCACTTTAAAGGCACTGAGTGCAAGCGAAGAATTTGAGATAGTAAGAGAAACGGGAGGACAGGAAAATGGAACCAGATGATACGATATCTGATTTTTGACGAGTGCGATCTTGAAACATAACTAGATAGCTAGTTAAAGATCACCAACAATTGTCGTGACCGACCCGGTTGGAGACCATGAATCAGACCAAGAATGATTACTAGTCAAGTGCAGTGTTTTCGGGTTTGATAATCTGGGTCCTCCTTATCTGTCGTGGGCCGCTTTTTCTTGCTTAATCTGTTTTGTTAATAATCCTCTTGGTCTGAAATTGTTTTTTCATTCAGCTTCTGGCACCATTCCTGATTTTAAATGGTACAGAACACCCACATTACGTATAGAACGAAATAACATTACAATTATTGCCCGGCATAGTGGAACAGTAGCATTTGTAGATCTATAATTCAGTCTAAAACCAACTCACCTGGTTTTGGGCAAGGACCGAGGAGCGGCTTCTGCTTCTGCAGGTTTAATCTTACATTTCGACCAGTTACAACCCATACTGACGACTTCTTTTGGCACAAATTAAAAATCTCCGCGCAAAGATTCAAACGAAGGTATTTTCAAGGACTATCCTCTTCGTCTTACGTTTGTTTACTCAAAACCTTCTCTCTCAAAGTCGCGACGTTCCAAGGATACGTTTGTGACGTTCCAGAACGTCATTCATTGTACGGTGCTTCCCAGAATGCATTGCGCAGTCACAAAGTCCTCTGGCAAGTTATTCAAACTACCTTGTCATCATCAAACTGATCTGTTCTCGACACACACGCTAATACTGCTGTACAGTTTCGCTTGAGGGTTGTGAGATAGAATAAAGCGTGGTTTGTGATAAGCAGATGTTCAGTTTGTATAGTAATAGGACACTTGTTGTTCCTATCGTATATGTCGAAATATCATTGCCCGAGATCCGGCGTGCAAAGGAGGAAAAAACACACGATGGATGAGATTTCAAGAAAAAAATAACGTGCAAAGCAGTCTGTTTTCCACAGTTTACTACTTCTAATCCGTACTACTATATTGGTAGTCATCATAACATTATGTCATATTAGTCTCTACTGATGACTAATCAACATAAAGGGTACAAATCATTGACCAAGAAACAAACATCAGTGTTGAAATTTGTTCATTCATGATAAATTAACGTTATTCTTAACCCTTTTCTTTTTTTCGGAAGGAGAAACAGTGTTCCGAACTACCCCGTTTAGATATCGGACCCTGGCAAATGTAATGTATGTGGTCTGTGTGACTACATTCTCCTCATATACGCGTAATGTATAAGTATATCCCCTTCATACCAGCCGGGTCTTGCCAACTACGGACGGCGTACTCACTACAAACCTAACCTTCAACTTGTCCATATGGCCGCGAATGATTTGATTGTTCTCCGGCGAATGAAGTGTGTATGGACGTTTGTGAATCGTCGTTGACAACTTTCATAAGTATTTCTAACCATATTCTAACCATAACTTCATCAAACTACTTTCTATCATGGAACATCAGGGACTGATGACACAGCATCACTACACTAACTCTCGCCTTGTTTTATTTATCTGTTTGTTTGTTGTTGTTGTTGTTTTCAGGATTCAAACGCTTGGAGCCAACAGGGGGTCAGCCTCAGACGCCTGTACCGGTATCTTACTGTGCTGCACGTGGCCCAGTATCTGCAAGTATTTCTGTTTGTTCGCCTCGCTGGCTTTTGGTTTGTACACGTACGAAGCAATGAGCACAAGGAAGAAGAAAATGCACAGACCCAAACACACCCAGGGCAGCACATCCTTTGTTGTCATCTGAAAGATAGTATCGAAACAAATGTATCATTTTTGTGTCATATTTGACGATTAAGAAACTGTCATCACGATGTTATCATGACATAAATGATGATATGTTGACGTTAGTTGTTAGTTGCGATACCCCTGCACTGATCACGTTATGCTAAACCTTCAAGCAAGAATTACAGGTAGTGGTGCGTACCTAAACTCATATTCAGGTTCAAGGCCGGATTCAAGTCCAGCAGTTCAGGTTCAGGTCCGGACCTGAATCCATCATTGCGTATCATGTTCGCTGGAAAGTTTTCTTTTTTGAGGGGGAGGGGGGATGGTGCATATAAAATTGCATGTTAGCATGAACTGAAATGCAATGTGAAAAATACATGCAAATTAAATACAGCCAGTGTAGACACAAAATGTTTTTTTGTCCTTTTCCAGTGCAAATTTCACTGTCTATGGAAGGTTTTAGATGGTTTAGAGCAAGAATAGGTGTGATAGAAGTGATAGATAGCTTTTTGCAAATCCGGACTTGAGTCCGGACGTTTAGGTTTTTTTTGGACTTGGACCTAAACATTTTTAGGTCCAGTTCCTAGTCCGGGGTTTAGGTACGCACCACTAATTACAGGTAACAAAGAATAATGCCAAGTGACTAGTTGAAAATGAAACTTGATTTCGTAATGAGTTATGACGGGTTCATCATTAGTTCATATAAAAAGACACGTACCACGATGAAGGTGATGATACATCCACACAGAGCAAGGCCAAACAGCAGAGTAAGAATATAGCGTAACCACGCCCAGAGAATGGTCGCTCCTGCTATCTCAGGGAGCTGGATGGTGGCCCCGTCTTTCAAGAACAAGTAGCTGAAATACATCGAGAGGTTACAGGAACTTTGAATGACCATATTGTGATGAAACATGAGTAACATGGAACGTTTGTATCAAGGGAAGATATTGACATCTTATTAGCTATCTCTTATCACAAGAAACAAGTAGTTTCAGCCAGCTGGGATTCATACGAGTTAGCAGAAGGTTGATTTGCGTGAAAATTACTATTTCGCTAGGTTTTTTGTTTGGCCTAAGAAGTTTAATTACTACTAAAGTTTGTATATGCAGTGTATATACATACAGTGTGATTTCACCAGGTAGGCACTGTATAAAAACTTACAGACGCTATTATATACGTCAAAGTCAAAGTCCTTCCCGCGCCTGATGGCGCTTAGGCTAGGGCGGCGCCCATTTCCGTTTCAGTAATGTTTGCCCTGTGCAATCACTACAGTAAAGGCTAGTCCACTGGTAGTGGTGTGTGTTCAACTTCAATACTTTTTCCCGAATGCTGGGTGCTAAGCAGAGAAAGCAGCATGTAGTACCATTTTTAAAGTCTTTGGTATGACTCGGTCGGGGTTCGAACGACCTACGTATACCGAATGCAAGCGAACACTCTACCCACTCGGCCATTGCATCGGCATTGTGTACGTACCGGCGGTCAATTCCGGTCAATAACCTGTCCTAATATTCACCCTGCTGGACTTTAACCTGTTGGTCTTGTGACTGTGTCTAGTAAGTTCAGTAAATGCCCCTGAAAGTATATTCCTCAAAGGAATAGCTATTCTACACGCCAAGATCTGTGAGGGGTCCATTGTAGATCCTGAATATTCACTTCAACACTAATCTTAGGCAGAAGAATCTTACCTTTCTTCCGGCGCACAAGGCATGTACCCGACGTGGTAGAATTTGGTTTGAACGAAGGCTTCCTGTCCATCAACCGTGAAATGGTCGGACTTTCCGAAAAGATGTGTTCCGTATCGGATGATGAGTACCATTGTGTTAGGTGGGAGGATCCAGAGTTACCAGAAATATAGTGTTGTCTCGCATTTGTGACTCTGAACGACGTCTGTTTGTGAGGCTTATAAGTCACTCACCTTGTGCACTTTGACCTACAGGAAACACATACCCCTGGCAAATTTGATTTGATACACACGTTTAGTCATGCAGTGTGTTCACGCATGTCCACGTCTAGAAATTACAGCAGAATCATGTGTTATTTGTACCTTTATTTTACATCTTAGATATACAGACTAATTCAGAATTTCTTCAACCAATTATGTGTAAGAATTGTTTTGAATGTGACATCATTCTATTGTCAGCAACATGTGACATCAGTTACAACACCTCGTTCCACTTAAATCTGTTGATACATTGTCGATTCCAATTAAAGTCATCACAATTGCATATATTCTATTCATAAAACTTTGACTCCTCTAAGAATAGAGAGCAATCCAGCACTCCAAACTCTCACCAACTACTCTCCAAGCATGAATGACATAGACTTAGACATGGACTGGCCTAAGCACTGAACAGCTCATCAGAGGGGCAGAGGACAGAGCGAGATGGGCACGGATCACTGCTACTGCATGTCGGGGAGCCCCTACGACCACTGAGGTTACGGGCCGTGAGACCTGAGAGACCTATTTTTGACATGTTTTAGGTGTTTTTATTTATCGGACTTTCTATTTTGTGCCTTTTCTTTATACATCTTCCAGTCATTCTTCATAAAGAAAACGGTACAAAATAGCAACTCCTATAGAACGCCTAAAAATAGCCTAACCTCTGCTTGGAGAGTACCCACCAACAAGGACTTTTCTCTGCATGTCCTTGGCTCCACATAGCAGATGAGAAAATCATGACACCACAGTCTACACATTATGTTGACTTTTGACGTGCGACCGCTAACAGCGAGTAAGATAAATGATGCAGCTTGAATTCAACATGCTTGTTACGCCGGCCAATCAACACATAGCAACAATAAATTTATCGGTATGTTAATCATATATTGAATGCTGATTGGCTAGAGGAAATGTGAAAATGAATATGAAAACCTGAATAGATATTAGAAATCAATAAGTAATCAAACGGATGAACCCATTGGCGTTAATATCCATCCGAGGCGGTACCACCGGTATCTATGCATATACATGATGACATTTAGAATATTCCCCAACTCAAAGGAAATATTTGACAACAGTACCTGGGTGTGAAAGCTGAGGGAGCGAAAATTCCGGTGAGTCATATTTTCTTTGAGTTGGATGGAGTATAGTTTAATTCTCATCTTGGACTGGCCTACTGGCCATTCAGTAGCCAATCATATTGACAATACTCAGCTCAGGTGGCACATACAGCCTACTTAAGGTCATACTCTCACAAAGGAAATATTGGTCTACGCTGATATCTTATTGGATCAATCATCCAGGACTTTGTCACCTTAAGTTGCAATTCTACTTCCTTTCGCTAAATTATATGGCGCCATTGTACAGCTCCGTGTTGGAGATGGCCACAATGACTGGATTTTCTAACAAGTCAGTTAAACACGTCTTTACAAAGATTCAGAATTACCTTTAGTGAAATAATTTAGAACACTAGTCGTCTGTTACACGGCCACGTTGGTTTGATTGCGCGCGGGGATTGCATTCGTGCGCGCATCAATTCCATATAATCAAATCAACATGGTCTAACGGACAAGAGAAGAGTTTGCACTTTGCAGCGCCCGTAGTTTTGGTGCATGGCTCAAAATGCCGCGACTTTCAAGAAAGTCGTTCCATAGTGTAACCCCCAGGCTAAGACACGAGCCACCGTTAACATTAAACGTATAATTTTACGTTTCTCTAAGCAATGTAATTTTGTAGAGGTAGTCTCTATAAGCCTAATGGTTCTCTAAGTCGCTTAAAGCATAATTTTATGTCTTTATGATCTGGTAAACTACAAAAATAGTTTCCAAATGTAAACACGAACTACTTACTAATACTAATATGTACATAACGATTAATTTCAGTCTGGATTTGCTGGGCCTGAAAAATTGCAAATTGTTTTTTTTTTTCTCTTCTGACAGATTTTTTTGTGCAATTTTCAAGGTTGAAGCGCTGCTTGGCTTTGTTTTTATTAGAGTTGCTACATGTAGTGCTGTACTACTGTTGTGTCTACTGTATACGTAGCAGTGCTCTGGGTAGGTTTCATGGGTCTTGAACTTGGAAGATAGCATTGCAGATCTGGAAGATCACCAGGAAAACAGAGCCTGTGAAAAAGTATGTACACGTATGTACCCTGAAACACAGTATCATGGACTGGCCATGGATGTACATAGATGCATGCTTTCTTCACAGCCCCCTGTTTCCAATTGGACCTCTGCAGCTGACTTTTTTATTTCAAAATGTCAAAGACAAGAGAATGAGTTGCTGTACGTGTCCAGTAGCAGTTTTCTTGTGGAAACATTGGATTGTGAAAGGCTCTTTATGTTGGACCTCTTTTTAAAACTGATCAAATTTTATGTGCTTCAAATGATCTCTCAATATTGGTTTTCAATTGTATCAAAGACCATTCATGTTTGGAACTCATCAGACCATCAGTTTTCTTCCTGGTGAAATGTGGATTTGATTATGATGTTTCTACTTTGGCGTACAGAGAGCTCAGCTGTGAGGCAGTAGCCCCTGAGCCATAAAATAGATTTCTAACATCCCTGGACAAGGTTTCAGTAATGGCCTCAGACTGGCCCTGTCCTGTCTGATCACGACCACTTGTTACTGTAGTAGCTGTGGTGTTAGTGTTGGATTCTGTGATGGCCTGAGACTGGAACTGCCCTGTCAGATCACGACCACTGGTTACTACCGTAGCTGTGGTCTTAGTGTTGGATTCTGTGATGGCCTGAGACTGGCCCTGTCCTGTCTGATCATGACCACTGGTTACTACCGTAGCTGTGGTCTTAGTGTTGGATTCTGTGATGGCCTGAGACTGGCCCTGCCCTGTCAGATCATGACCACTGGTTACTACCGTAGCTGTGGTCTTAGTGTTGGATTCTGTGATGGCCTGAGACTGGCCCTGCCCTGTCTGATCATGACCACTGGTTACTACCGTAGCTGTGGTCTTAGTGTTGGATTCTGTGATGGCCTGAGACTGGCCCTGCCCTGTCTGATCATGACCACTGGTTACTACCGTAGCTGTGATGTTAGTGTTGGAATCAGTGTTAGCCTGAGACTTACTCACATCTCTGTACAGAAGATTCAGCTGTCCATGTGAGGCAGTCAATCCTGTAGCATAAGATAAATCCCCGGAAACCAAAGATTCAGTAATAGACTGTGGCTGAACCTGTCCTATCTGAACATGGATGCTGTGCACTACAGCGGTTGTGGTGTTTTTGTTAGACTGTCCCTGCCCTGTCTGGTCATGACCACTGGTTACTACAGTAGCTGTGGTGTTTGTGTCGGACTGGCCCTGCCCTGTCTGATCATGACCACTGGTTACTACAGTAGCTGTGGTGTTTGTGTTAGACTGGCCTTGCCCTGTCTGTGTCATATTTGTGTTATATTCAGTGATGCCCTGAGACTGGCCCTGTCCTGCCTGATCATGATCATTCCCATTGAAATTCGCTGTGGAGGTTGGATCCTTTGTGGGTGTTTCCACGCCTTTGTACATAGGATTTGGATTTAACGTTGCCAACACGTTATGGGATAGCTTTTCAGGCGGAATTTTAGCCTGAGACTGGCCCTGCCTTGTCTGATCATGACAGTTGTCAATATCTTCATACTGGTGATCATGATCACTGGTCATTACCGAATCTGCTATGTCTGTTTTGTTACCAACAGAAATGGGATTTAGTCCTAACGGAGGATTCCTGGCCGTCCTCTTGTACCAAATTGTTAGAATGAAGATGCTAATAAGGATAAAGCCCGATACAGGAGCAGAGATGGAGCCAATCAAAATAGCAAAGGAGAAATTGTGAGCAGATTCATGGCAACTGTTGTTTTCTGGTTTATCTGAAGTGATTAAAAGGGGCGGGGTATGTGTTGCTCGTGCAGTCGGACGTGCATTTCCAGTACCCGCATTAAGTTTGAAGTACCAGTGACAGTGAGAGCTGACAGTGGCGTTGTACAAGTTGTTAGAGGTTACCTGGATATCAATAGGTAGTGTTGTTAATATGGTCGGGTCTTCACATGTTAGTTCTGCAGGATTGACATCTATAAGCTTCCGTCCCTTGAAATTTGCGGGGTGGGCACATATTATCTGGTCTTTGAATGAGGTAAATTCGGTAATATTCAACCTAAAGGGAACCGCCGTACAGTCACACTGCCAGGGGTTTCCTTCAAGTTTTAAAGTAAGAATAGATGTCAAAACGCCGTAAGCTGAAGAGGGGATGACAGACATTCTGTTTTTCTGAAGGTCCAAAAGTTGGAGTTGGGGCAGATTCACAAATGCAGCTGCCTTAATCATACTAGTTATGTGGTTGTAGGACAGAGTTATGTCTTGTAGCAGAGGTAGGTTTTCAAATGCGCCAGACTGAATTATCGTTATTTGGTTGTCGTGGAGCCACAACTTTTTGAGCTGAAGTAGATTGGCAAATGTACCCGCCTGAATCTTTGTTAATCTGTTGTCGCGTAAGGCCAACGTTTCAAGCGAGGGTAGGTTCGCAAGCGCGCCAGGCTGAATCATTGTTATGTGGTTGTGGGCCAGCTCCAAGTCTTTAAGCCAGGGTAAGTTTGCAACCGCACCCGTCTGAAGTATTTTTATCTTGTTCATCAGCAGCCATATTTCCGTCAAATCCCTATACTGTACCAGCTCAGACTGATCTATACTTGTTATATGATTAAATGAAAAACGCAAGGCAGTAATGGATGGTGGGAGGTCCTGCGGGATGCTGGTGAGACCCTGCTGGCGGCATCTGCAGGGTGATGATGGCTGACAGCTGCAGCTACCTTCCGGCATGTTGGGCTCCTTCAGGATGATGAGAAGGAAAATCAGCAGGTGTCGCAGCTTTCTTCCCATGTTGCCCTGGCACCTAAACAGAACATCAAGCCCCTCTGTAAAGCAACGACGACTTTATTTCTCGGATAATGAATATACGGAAATACCGCTTAATTGGAACATCAACGTGTAAACAGGGTCCGTGAGGAAAGTCTGTTCCTTGGACACACCTCTACTCAAGCAGTCAATATTTTTAAAAAGAGGTAATAAAGGGAAGTTTTGGTTCACACAGGAGAAAAAATGGCATGACTTTGTATCCATTTTGACTCTTTGAAGTAAAAATTGAATCGGTACTGAAAATAAATGAGATATTTTGGAATAGATGTCCTGTTTGTGTAAGGCACAAAAGTGTTTTTGCCCTGTTGTTTGCTGACGTTACGTGTCGAACGTGCTTAGAACAGTGTGTAACAAACATTTTCAAATCACTGTGGTCTTGTGATACGACATGTGTTGATTGTCTGAAGCTGGTTGTTTAGATATTAATATTAATATTGTTTACTATATTGGCTGTTTTCTACCCTCCAGAGAAGGAAATCAGAAGACGAATAGAAATTTGATTTACTTCTAGCATCAAACATTCATCTATAGCAAATTGTGAAATCATTACAAGGAGCCATCATCGGACTGTGCTTTTGAATCAATCTCGCCAAAATAACACAATATTGATAACGCTATTGTGTAAAAACTGTTGCAAGTGTTTACATGTAAGCTTTGACGCGTACTAAGCGTTGATTGGAAACCTAAGAAGATGGAATGTTTAGTTACAACAAATAAAAACATTCTAAAACAGACTGGCCTGGCAAGGCAGTATGGCCAATCTGAACTGTTGTTTTGATAGAAGTTCCACTAAGTGTACGACTTCACAAAATAAATATGTCAGGGCGCAGCACTCCTGTTCCTAGTACTCCCGCTGACAGTCAGAAAGCGTCACAGTCTTTCTCCCCAACATCACTGAACAAGGTCTAACAAACTGTTTGCACAATATTGATGTCTTTCATAATCATCCGCTATCAAGAAACATACCTTAAAAGCCAGTCAGAGTAGCTTCATTTGCTGGCACTTTCTGGGCAGGAGCTCGTGTAGCCAATACCTGGAGTCGCAGTTGGTGCGTCCTTCGGTAGCCGATCAGTTATGCTGTGTGACAAGCCGGACCCAAGGTTAGTCTTACTTACATGTTGGTGTTAATTGTCTGAAAGTAACCATTTGAATATTAATACTAAGGTTGTTTACTCTTTTTGCTGATGTCGATTTTATCACCCACCTTCCAGATTATGAAATCAGCAGCATAGAAACTTTAAAATTTGCTATTAAGTTCACTTGTATAAAGCCTTGTCTGTGGAAAATCATAATAACAAAAGGGCAATGTTGAATAAAAGAAACATATAAGACTGTGGCCTGGTAAGGTGGCATGGTCAATCTGAATGTCTGAATTCTGGTTCTGGCATAAATTTTCCAGAACACGAGATATCAATTACGGATGTTCAGTAAGTACCATAGAAAACCGCCTGGGGACCCCACTAATTAGACAAAATGTATTATCGAACTTGACCTTCGTTTTCCCAACACCCACCTACCACACCTCACGAAAAACAAGAGGACAAGATAGGGCTGAAAATTTGAATCTGATTATTATTATCCTACAAATGGTGTTTAACTTTGAAATATAATGTTATTTAGTTTAACATGTGACAAAATATTGGTATGATAATGATATTCATATTTTGCAGTTTAGGAGAAACACTAGCTTCAAACAGGCAAGTTTACTTCAGAATAGTTTTCTTTGGTTAAGAAATTCCCTTCCCAGTCCGTCAGTACTTCCATCAAATGTCACAAAA
Source organism: Branchiostoma floridae x Branchiostoma belcheri (assembly GCA_019207045.1). Lineage (NCBI taxonomy): Eukaryota > Metazoa > Chordata > Leptocardii > Amphioxiformes > Branchiostomatidae > Branchiostoma > Branchiostoma floridae x Branchiostoma belcheri. The sequence continues at coordinate 20,874,390 of CM033026.1, read as the reverse complement.
AGACTAGAGTAGTCTCTTGAAAGATTACCTCCAGTATGCTGGAGTACAGTCTTAGGATGGAATAGCCTTCCTACGGCTTATGGCTAGCACCTCTTGGTTCAAATTGTTTGCTTGAATAAAGAGTAACAGTGGCTTTGATTGACAAGCCCTGTTTATTCAACTTGCCTTTATTCAACACGATTGCGGCACTTTATTTTATGACTACCCTGTATGCAAACAGACTTAGTGCTCGTTCCATAAATTTGCAATCATAAAATACTCTGCTCAAATATGCTAAAAGTAAACTTGGATGTTCTGTATGCCAAAAGGTACATGGAAAAAGGATTGATTGAATCATTGTCACCTACGGCCATAACAACCGGACGATACAGTGTTGAACAGAAGCGGGGAAATTTTGGCACTTGTTTGGTTACCCACTCAAGTTAGCAGGCCTGATGCTTGTTCTACGAGTTCATAATGATAATGAATTTCATACCATTGGAAAGAAAATCACACAGGCTTTATATTGATATATAACACATTAAAATTGATGGAAAAAAAACAACAGAATTATGATCAACCGAAGTTGATATTCAAAACTTTTTGTGCCGAGTTTACTTATAACTACATATAGTAATACAAAAGCACACACATTCTTGTTGGATTTACTGTGTTTTTGTTTTTCAGCATTGACCTGGCATCATATCATGCGGCCATTTCTGGAGGACTTGCTAAAATACACCCTTTACTCCACCCAAACAAGAAGAGTCATCCCTCAAGTACTTTACTACTAACTGTTACTTTGATATTCGGCACCAAATTACAAATATTGGGTTTTGTGGCCTTTACTTTGTGTGTAGGAAGACAGGAAGTGAACCTAACTCGGCTTTTTTCCAACACAAAGGAAAAAGTGGTACCAAATAAGGCTGGTACATGCTGCCAAATGTAGATGCTTCATTATCATGTATGTGATACATTTCAACATGCTGACAACTCAGATTCTCTATCATCATGCCACATAGTTGAAACTTTTTAGCTGTTTATTAATGTTGTGCATGGCCATGATAAAATGGCACAGCAAAGTTATATTACTTGTTTCACAGAAGGTTATGTCAAACTCTGTGAAAGACTCACTAATGTCACATACATGTACATCTAAGGTACAAGTTCCAGAATATAGCTGTTACCATTGCATTCCAAAACAGTTTTTTACCATTAGCTAAGTTTTGCTCTGCATTTGAAATTACAATTGATGTATTTATCTATGTGTTCAAAACCTTAGTAGTGTGCCATGTGTATTTGATCAAAGCTTAAGTGTCCTCAATTTGTATAAAAATTCTAATGTCAAACCATATGTACACAAAACTATATTACATAACATTATACATACATACAATACTCCATCCCCATTTCTCTTCAAATCGTTGGAAGCATAAAGATTCCTTGGCATCTTCCAGAAAAACTTACCACTGTCAGTACTTTCATCAAATGTCACAAAAATAGTTTCTTGAAAGCAAATTCAAGCAGTATCTGAATCAGTAACAACTTAACATTGTGCAGGTAGCAGAGTGTACTCATAGTGCCTACATCAGATCAGTGAATAACACTTGTGCATACTCAAGCTTGAATAGATAACGGTTCATTAGATGAAGTGTCTGTCAGGTAAAATGGGTAAATTTTGTATTCCAATATCTTTAGTACAACAAGCGCTCAATGTGTGGATATACTTGTCACTGGGCGTTACATTGATTATATACCTAATTTGAATATATATGACAAGAAATTGGACATAGTAGAACACCATTTTTGAACATAACACTGAATTCCCAAGGGAGACATGAAATGAACCTGTGGTGTAGGTTTTATTTGTAGCTACCAGCTCCATATGCTATGCCACTGTAGATAGTCGATTGTCAAAACACAATGAGCTATCTAAAAAGTAAAATGATATCCTGTATTTTTGTAAAGTTTTCTGTTAGGTTCTGAAATGCCCCTTGTCTTGCAGTGTCCAATATCTTGCCACTACTGAATTTGAAACTTCAGCAGCCATGATCTTACACAACATTGGGTTTCCCAGGAGTAGGGTAGCCACCGGGGTTCCCAGGGGGAGGTGTGGGGCTCCCAGCCATTGGGACACCAGCAGGCGTGACATTGACATTGTCCTTGTGCAGGCCTGGATAGGGCGGCGGCTGCTCGATGGCGACGACTTCGTGGGCTGGGCCACCGTGAACCGCAGCTGCAGCCGCCATTTGGTCGTGAAGGTACCGCCGGGCCACCAGCTGACCAACCATGTTCAGGTACTCCTGCTTGCTCTCCTCGCTGGCTTTTGGCTTGTAGACGGTGACAAAGATGGCGACGCCCAGAACCACTACAGACAGCGCAACCAGTGCCCATGGCCACGCCTCCTCAGTTAGGCCCTGGAAGAGAATTCTGCCTGAAGTAAGTGCATGCCAAACTTTGATATAAAATAATCTACTAAGCAATAAAACTACAGAATCATATGCAGAATTTCAAAAACCTTTTGCATAATGTATAATCATTGTTCTCCAATGTCCCTGTTATTTTGCTATTATGTATAAAATTTTGTAGATACAGAGACAGAAGTTTGGTTCCCTCCCGGACATGGTGTGAGGGATTGCATTTGCCAGCAGCTTCATGTGTGAGGAAGCTTCAGATGTTTAAGAAAGAAAGTAACAAAGAAAGACCTTTACCCTACTTTAGGCCCTACCATAGTCATACATGCCCCCCCCCCCCATCAATGCATAACTAGTGACAGCATCATTGAAAATGATGTTACAGATGCCTGCACCAAATTTCAATAATAAATTGTAACTGTCACTCAATGGCAATATGACTTGTGCCTTTAGTGGGACAAAAGGCACAACCATGTTGATATGAGGAATGAATTAAGATCTGAACAAGATGGTTGACTGTTAACATTTCATTAACATTATATTACATAAAGTAACTTAGGTAAACAGGACTTTCAAAGCACACAAATAATGTATAACGTTATAACGTTAATGATAAATAATCTCATTTGCATGATCAATGCTGTAATTTCTTAGGGGTAAATGGGGAGTAAAAACACCTGGCTATAATAGCTTACCGTAGTAAGGAAGATGACAGCCACACACATCACTGTGAGGAAGACGACCCAGGCCAGGTACCGAAGCCACGCCCACCCAACCGACCTGCCCACCACCTCCGGCAGTTCGATAGCTCGTCCGTCTGCCACGAACAGGAAACTGCACGGTCAAGTACAAGAGGAAAGGGAACAATGGTGGTCAACATTAGAACAAACACAGCTGCATAATTTTTTTGTACAACAAGGCGCACCAACCAATCTAGCGAATGCTGAAGTTATTGACTTGTAACAAACAGATAGAAAGTGATTAAAAAACATTAATTCCTTAAAATCTTAGCGGTTAACTCTTCTTTTATTTGTGACGGGGGTGCATGTTCTAAGTGAATTGTTCTCCATTTCTGGTCAGGGTAACGTTACTATGAAGACAAGAACAGACTCTTCTTCACTGCTAAACACAGCCACAAATTTTAATAGATTATTGCATAACTGAAGAAGGGGAGGGGGGCGGTCCGGCTACTGTGGCGCCTTTTATAATAGGTTACAGATATACATGCACATACTGACTGAACCTAACTGATTACCTCTCCTCGGGCGCACACGGCATGAAGTTGAAGTGGTAGAATTTGGTTCGCACGAACATCTCCTGCCCCTCCACACTGAAGTAGTCACAGGCTCCGAACAGCCGGCTACCGAAGATACACACCATCGGCATGTTTAGCTTAGCAGAGAGAGACACTGACGAGCCGCAAATCAGTCTCTAGTCTAGTTGTGCCACACAGTACTTCCTTGTGAAAATGGCTGCCGGTTGCGAGGTACTATTTACGAAATCACGTCAACAAAAAAGACCCGTGCAGACTTAATTGTTCAGTAGAGGGCCGGAAATGCACACCAATGCACATGTTGATGAGGAGGCACGTTATTGGTGGAGACCTGCTGCTGGTTCATCTGAGGTCACACCACGGCTTGCACTTCCTGTTCCCTTTGCTGACAACATAGCCGGGTTCTGAGTAGGCTTCCAATTCGTGTTATGACATGTCACGTTCATCAAGATACATAACATTAGAACGTTAGTTATTCAACGTTATTTACCTTCACCAACCAAGGCAGGTCGTTTGGTATACTGTAGGTGCCGTTTGTTTATGTGTCTTCTTGTTGGAGAAACTATCTTGGGCTCCCTAAAAAGTGGTATTGTAGAGATTGTGACCCCCTTGCGAATTACAAGTAACGTTAACGCAGGGCCTGTTTTATTTGATATTTTCAAAAGAACAAGGCAGGAAGGAGTTAACGGAATTGTCGGGATTTTTGTAGAATCTGAAAATATCGACATAGTTTCATACCCCAAAAAGTAGTTACTCAAGCAACTGGATTGGTTTTTGGAAGCTGCTTGGCAATGCGTAACTATTTTTTGGCGTATCTTTACCTGGGTGTCTAACCTACATCGACGTGACATAGTTTCATACTAATTATGCAAATCAGAAGCGAATTTGCATAATTGATTAAATGTTAGATTCCGCTTTGTTCCATGATAGATCTAGTGAACTTTCAAACATGTGACATATGTACTGAAAAAAGAGGAGGAATATTAATTATCAATTATGCAAATGAAATCCTCATTTGAAATATGAATTGATGAGAAAATATTATAATATCAAATGGCGGGAATAGATAGATAGATGGTTTATTGCGCAACAATTGCATCAGTGACAATGTATCATTTATGGCAATGTATAGATAACAAAAGTTACAGTCTAATACTACATATACACGTTATATTACACCAAATCCAGTTACTACAATACTAGTGGACTATATCGAGTGGAATCTACGGTAGGTAATAAAGGGAACTATTACATACATCGGATTGAGTATTTCTATGCTACTTTGCGACATAACATTTTGGGAATCTGTGAACATCATTAACAGGGCTAGCCCTTGATAATAGCCTCAGGCTAGTTGGGTAGCCCTGGCTGTATTTCTCATGATTATACAGCCGAATAAATCAAATCAATCAAATCATTAAACAGAATTGCCGTGGTGTGTCCTCAGATGACAGCAAAATTGGGGAAAAAATAGCCTTCTTGTGGAACTTTTCTTACAAACGCTTTATTGAATGTTGAATGTACAGTTACATTTATATGCCTAAAATGATCTAGGATAGCATCAAATAGTTGGATGATAGCGGGCATATTGTTTATCATGTAATACACTGTTCTGTGTGTTCAATTGTTTTTACAACTTTCCTCGGATTTTGGTCATCTTTCTCCAGTCTTGTATGTATTAGGATGTCCATAAAATGGCATTCACAAAATTGTAGGCTGTACGAAAAGTTCTAGTATATCAACTTAAAGTACTCTGACATGCTTACCAAAGATGTTTGCAAAAGGAGTGAGTTCAGTTTTTCACAAGGACGGTTGGCAATGCCTGATATGCATCCACGCGACAACACCGAAATAGAAATATCCAACCAAACTGGCTAGTATAGAAGCTTGAAAACGCTATTCTAGCCAGCACACAAATATTACACCATCACCCCTTTACCCTCAATCTAAGTCTCATGGGGCCCTGTGTTGTGTGTGTACATGTTATCCTATTGAGCCCAGCTTGATGAATACTATACAATCTTAGTGGTGTACCAACATCTCGAATAAGCAAAACAAATCAGAGCCAACCAACGCTGGGCAATCTAGAATCAAGGAAATAATCACTGCACCCATACATACACTTGTGAGACTGTAGTACAGTAGGACAACAAAACCCAATAACAACACATTTCCTGATTTATCGAAGCATTTATTACTTTCTTGTCTTGCAATTGCGTCTTTCGTGGAATCAGGGAGGAGCTGGCGTCAGAACCAATGTTATGTCCTTCATGACCAGCACCTCAATACAATAAAGGGTTACATCAATAAGAACTAGCCTAGGTAAGAATTTCAAAGTACAAAATAAAGCGGCCATGTAACAAAGTAATGTTAGATTACGATTGTTGGTTTACAATAACAATAAATCTACTGTTCAATACATTGTATATCTAAATGTTTATGCAATTGAGACTGAAAATTAGGTAATACGTAGTCCATCTATTATGCTAATAATTAGAAGTTTCTCGTAACACATTTAACACCATTGCTATTTAGCCAAAATGTCAGTTGAAGCCTTACGTGGTATTGAATCGTTGCATAAATTGTTAATACCCGAAGAAAGCACGACAGGGTGCCATGTGCTATGCTAAATTCTACTTGGTGAGTTTCTTCCTCTTAACTTTTCTGTAGGGCGGTGGCTGGAACGCCAAGGCGGATCTGGTCACACCCTCCCTCCTTACACGGTTCACTCCCACCTGCCCACCAGCACGGCTGTCAGCAGAGCACTCAGCAGGACGTCCATGCACAGGCGACACCTAGCGGCCATATTGGTGGCTGCGGATGGGAAGTTGCGAATGAATGCTTAAGTAAACAAACAAACAAACGAACGAACGAGCGAGCGAATGAATGAACTTCGGAAATCCCCGTTTCATTGCCAGCTGTCAGCATCAGACATCGTTTTACTAAACAAGTTAACCGTTAGATAAATTTGTTTTAGAATATGAGATGATCTACCTACTGATTGCATGGAGTGACATTCGTTTGGAAATGTCTGTTCGGTATTGATACATTGCTGCATTTTCCCCTCGTTAACCTATTTACTATCTATGAAGTGTAGGTAGATGAATCACATTTTGTTAGGAATATTGATTATTTTGGATATCATCTTACGTGTGCATGTTGGGATGTTATTACTCCATGTCCCGTCAGTTTGACACATCGTGTACGGGGCGCCGTTCCGTGCGTATCCCGGGTTACAGGTGAGCGTGATAACGTCATTGTAGGAATGTGGTCCGGGAGGACTCAGCGTTCCATTCTCTGGAGCCTTCAGCGTCGAACATTGCTCTAAAAAGGTAAACAATCTTGGTCAATAAACTTGGTGATAGGGATGATTTGGACCAGAGGTCAAATGAGTTAATTGGCGCACGACCTCTGAACTCCAGCCCATATACTGATATAGGGAGGCCAGTCACTCCGATCTGCCCCTGGACAAGACAGTTTTAGAAGTGTTCCACACTGTTATTCAAGCTACCAAGCTCAAACCTGATTGTCGCCTCTGTGTACATGCGTGAAAGGGAGAATGCAGATAATTATGCAGGGAGTAGCAGGGAGTAACATTCGTTAGAACAGGTCTGTACATTGTTGATACATGTTTTCTCCTGTTACTTTCTTTACTATCTACTGATGAATTACATATATATAGTATGAATGTTGTTAGGTCAATCTCCATCTTACGTGTGCATGTTGGAACAGTATTACTCCATGTTCCGTCAGCTTGGCAACTGGCATAAGAGGCGCCGTTCCGTTCATATCCCCGGTTGCAGGTGAATGTGACCCGGGTCAGATAGGAAGTCGCTCCGGCAGGACTCAGCGCGCCATTCTCCGGGGCCGTCAGCGTTGGACATGGTACTATGAAATAAAGTAACCTTTACTAAAGTTGAAGTCTTTGTCAAGAAGGTCGAAGGTGTCTACCGATTATGTATAAAGTGGCATTCGCTAGAGAAGTTTTTTTTATGTTTTATTAATATGGATTACTTTTCATGCCATCTTACCAGTGCATGTTGGAACAGGTCCACTCCATCTTCCGTCAGCTTGGCACGTCACACTAGAGACTCCATTCAGTTGGTAACCCGTGTTACAGGTGAACGTCACCACATCCTGGTAGGAGTTCGCTCCGGTAGAATTCAGCGCTCCGTTAGTTGGAGCCGTCAGAGAACGACATTGTCTTGCTAAATAGAAGTAAAGAAATCTTGGTCAATATAGTTCAAATGAACCACGCTACTAATATGCATGAAGCGACATCCGTTTTGGAATGTCTGTACGGCAAATTTGTAAGTTATATTTCCCCCTCATAGTTCATTTACTGTCTACTGTAGATAGATAAAGTACAATTTGTTATGAATATTGATTGCCATCTTACGTGTGCATGTTGGAACAGCATTGCTCCATGTTCCGTTATATTGGCACGTCGTCACAGCAGCGCCGCTCAGTACGTATCCCGTGTTACAGGTGAATGTGACCCTGTCCTGGTAGGAGGTTGCTCCAGTAGAACTCAGCGCTCCGTTAGTTGGTGCGGACAACGTTGGACATGGTATGGCTGAAATGGTCAGAAACCTTTAGATAATGTACTTGAATATCTGTTTCCCCCAATCTGTATATCATCTGTTTGGAATACACAAAAAAATATCACATGTTTTCCTTCTAATAGGTTTCTGTACTGCAAATGAATAACAACAACGTAAATACCTAGGCCTATTCTTCTCAGGGTCCATCCACCTGCCCTGTAGGCACCGGTGAAAGACGAGACGGGGCCAAACTCTTTTCCGATGTATTTCAGCAGATCGACAGTGTTACAGCCGTCGTCGTCCTTCCCATATGCACATGCAGGAACGCCCCCTGTCCGAGCTGACAGGCGCTGCACATTGTTAACAGAACCGCTCCGCACAGTCACACTACTCTGGTCGATATCATTTGCAATCTGCGGAAACAATTGTTTTCAGACATTAACTGTTAAATATTTTACATCTGCTATTATAGTCAATAGCTATAATCGGTTGCCATGAAATGAAGTAAAAGCCATCGCCGACGTCATACATCCGCTCAGGTCAAGTGACGTAGCCTTCGGGTCAAATGAAGTTGAGAAAGACCAGAGGACTGACCAAAATAAAGCTTGTTGGTAAGTGCCTTACGTTGGTACGGACATTGCGTGTAAATTTCGTACAATGCAGTAAAAGCTAATATTGTGACACCTCTAAGACTGGGTACTAGTATGTCAGTTAAGACCGCAGTATGGGTATGCATGTCAAGCGTCTTCGAATACTTAAGATATTTTACAACTTCAAATCCCTCCGAGAAGGTTAAGTGCATTATTTGGTCCACGAATGCAAGTTCTTACCAGAAGCACTTTGTGCACTTCCACGTCCTCCGGTAGGTGGAGCACCCAGTTGACCGCCTCGTACGAGCTCAACACCAAGACCAGAGGTTTGGAGACCTGGCCTGCGGTCACGTGCACGTTTATCTCAGCTGCACCTATGTTGCTTTGTCGGACATCACTAAAATGACAATGGTGAGAAGTCAAGATCAAAGCAATAGACCCTAGTTGTTGGTTCATTGAAGCTAACCAAGTGGTCGCCTACTAGACCCTGATTTCCATACTCCAGCGCCTTTGCCAAATCTACACCTCCAGCAAATAATGATGCCCGTTTTCAGCATATTACGCACGTTCTGTCGTGTAATTGCACGTTTTCTCGTCCGAAATTTCTTCACCAGCCTGATAACTTGTGCTCCCTAGCCTATACAGAATCTATACACACCTTCTGCGTCCGACCCCCTCGTACACTCCCAGCACGTGCACTTCATATTGGTTGTTGTCGTCAGCGACACAGCTGTAGGTCTGTCTGGGTTCAGTGTCTTGGAAGGCCTCGGCTTGGGCAGCTGGAGAACCGCTTCTTATTTCGCAGCTCCCAACAACCGCTATGGGTATACGTAAAAAAACACACGCATTGATTCATGATGATGATGATTGATTGATTCGCCAAATAGCAATTACTCAAGCAACTGGATATGATTTTGGAAACATACATTGATTAATGAACATTCGTGATACATATGTCTCTTTTTTAAGTATAGGGTACGGGACTGTGCATTTGGAAGATACTTCCTTACATTGAGTACAATGTAGGCTTCAATACAATGACTGATTTCTATAAACGTTGTAACTGTTATACATCATGAAGAATTTTGTCAATGAACAAGTGGTTTGACGGCTTGATTCCAGTTCTTCTTTGAGCTGTTTTTAGCTGAATTTAATCACTGTCGTTTTACATGGAATCATACACAGGGTACTTGTATTCGTATTTTTGTATGGACTGTTTACTTACGTAGGCACGTGTATCGCTCGTAGTTTTCACTTGAGCACTCACAGAACCCATCAACACAGCTGGCACTAGTGACGTTGGACCAGGGGCAGTGTCCTTGCTGGCAGCTGGTTCTTTCTGGGGTCGGGAATATTCACCAAAAAAAACAGTGAATTTAAAGTTTATTTGATTCTGCTTTGGATGAATAAGAAGACCAAGTAAAAGTGCTATAACGTTATCTTATATATTGTCCGTCATGGATATATTGCCATTGATTATGATTGCTATCTTAGACTTGTTTTTTGTTGTTGCTAAGGCTTAGGTCACAATTCGAAAAAGGGGCCCTGCCGGGCAATTCACGGGCTGTTTTTTGGCACTTTCGGGCGTGACCCCTGCGTGGCCCTGTGGGACACCTCGCGGCTGCCGGGGTATTTTGAGGCCCGGCCGGGACCCTGGTTCAATTTAAGTCTGAGTTAAAATGAACCAGGGACCCGCTCGTACAACCACCCCGCGACCTAATCGTGACAACACCGAGAGGGACCCCTCCGGTTGCCGGCAGTCTGTCGGAATAAATTCGTTACGTCAAAGACCAGGTTTACGGAATAAAAGTGTGTAATTCGTAACACCGGGTCAAATATGTGACGTCACAGATCACGTGAAAGGACAAAAGCCGTGAACTTACACGTATCACACAGTTCTCGTATTACAGTGGAGTTAAGTGCATAGCGCTATACCAAGGGAAAGGAGAAGACCAGGGGAAACAGCCCTTAGCCCACTAGGCAGGCGGAAGAATTCAGCAACAGAAACTTCTGCAGACAAGGGCTGAACAGAGGGGGATAGGACAACACACCACGCAACAGACCACATAATAGGCTGCATCACTGAGAAGCAGGACGAACAGATAGCCTCCTTCATAGAAAGCTTCTATGTTTTTTACGATATTACAACCCCAGACTATAGAAACAAGCTGAAGAAAGATGTTCGGCTGAAGAAGGACGTTTCCTCTGCAATTGGCCGACGGAACGCCAAACTTGCAGTCATTCGGACCCATAAGCCATTTTTTTTCGTTTTACAAATATAAAAATATAGGCCTCAACAGTTTGGCAAGTCATCCGCCGACATTAAAAATTCCAATAACATGTTTATTTAGTTTAGTTTAGAAACGTAACAGTGCCGCACGTCAGTGCGAGTGCGAGGAAAAGTTGGCGAAAAAAACCGTGCCGCAGTGAACGGACCCCGACGTACCGCACCAGTACTCCAAGTTCAATGATGTACTACCTTAAGTGAATGCAGGCAATGCTTGTTTTTATACCCCTTAAAGAGTGCCCACCAGGAGCCTGCCTGGTTCCCTGCCGTTGTTCGCAGGGCATGCGGCAGGGACCCTACAACTGCCCCACCGGGCTGTGAGAGACAAACGTTACCCTGTCGGACCCCGCAGGGGTGACTACAGGACACCGTCAGAACATCTGACGGGTGTCTGCCGGAGACGAACCTAGGAAGGTGGAAATTTTTTAAAGAAAAATGACGGGGTGCCCGCCGGAACACTCCGGGACCCCCATGGGGCAGCGCGAAGGCAACGTTTGATTGTGACCACGACAGCCGGTAAACAGCCGGTGTCCGCCCGACTTCAGAGCCCGGCCGGGGCTACATCCCTGACGGGCACCGGGCCAATTGTGACCCTAGCCTAAGATGCAGCAAATTTTTCTCACCAGGATGACAGGATCGTCCATCAGACCCCAGGCTCCACCCATCCTGACAGGCGCAGGTCCGCCCTCCGCCGGGGACGGGGAGACACAGCTGGGCACAGTTCCCGTTAGACGTCGAGCAGGCTGTTATCAGAGACAAGCAGAGGAAGGTAAACAATCAAATATGATTCTTCTGTAAGACACGTGGAACAGGTACGCTCTCGCAGTCACACACATAACAATAATAATTCCCAGGCTTATAATATACGCTATGCATATCAAGTCCAAAGTGCACTTACCATTTGGTTGACTCGGAGTGTTTGAGGCTGTCTTGACGACAATGCCATGCAGGCTTTTGAAGTGTGCAGCATGGATCTTATCGTATCCTCGCAACGACTTCCTGATCCTGCAAACACAAGTTACCCAACTGTCATCCACGAACCTTTATCCACAAAGACTACTGATTGAGTTTCACCGAATGATGGCCAAATACGTACATGTGAACGCCTGGGTCGTTGGTAGCTGTCCAGTACAGATATGTCTCATCCACCGCTATCCCGAACAGGCTTCTATCTGTGTGTGTGAAGATCCTCCTCGGGTTGCTGCCGGTCACTCCAGATGTCCAGATCTCACCACTTCCACCATTACTCCAGTACAGCCGGTTTGCTGCGGAATTTTTATAGATAATGTCAACTCAGACGACTCGGCGAATATTATTATTTCCCAAGCTTTTAACCTTACCGACCAACAAAAATCAATCTTCTTGCTTAAGTCGTCCAACCCCTTTATATATGAAAATGTTGGACAATTCATCTCCTACTGCTTACGGAAAAGAAGTCAAACCCATCAAATAGCTTAAGTAGAAATAGATTTAGTTTAGACGTTATTCCCTTTTAATTTATCTATGAATATCAATTCCCTTCTTTGTTAAGTATGTTTATGTATACCACTACTACTTTACTTTGTATGCAATTAGCCCTCGGGCATGGATTTGCAATAAAGATTATTATTATTATTGATGTACTACATTAATTGCCGGTATTATCTTAAGGTCGGTCTATCTTGTCCTGCAAGGAATAATGATACGTTTGGTACTTCCACAAAGCTAAAGTCTGCTATCACTATGTTGTAGAAACTACACTGACCTGCTGCGTCCAAGGCCAGTCCATTCGGCCATTGGCCCTGTCCGATGTTGACAATAACAGACCTCTCAGTACCGTCCATTCGCGCACGCTCAATCTTAGGCGGGCTTCCCCAGTCGGTCCAGTACATCCAACTATAATGGAAGAGGTTTTAGAATTTTCGTCTAACCATGATAAGCACTGCTTTATTTTTCTCAATGATAGTGTCAATATTGGAATTTCAGGGTTGGTTTCTTTTCACTTATGACATTATACGTATCTTTAAGATATGATGTCACAAGTTACATGTTGAAAGTCTTCGAGTACACTTACTAGAAAACGAAAAAAAAAATATGTACTTACCCCGAGTTGGGGTCCACTACGATCGCCCTGGGTTTGTCCAGCCCCTGGGTGATGAGGGACTTCCTGAAGCTGCCGTCCAGGCGGGAGACGATGATGCGGTCTGTACCGGTGTCTGTCCAGTACAGGTTCCTGGAAATGGGGTCCACTGCAATGCCTTCTGGTTCTGGACAACGTAAGAGCGACAATCAATTCAGGTCAATTCAATGGTTGCTGTAAAAGCCAGCAATTTGTTTCGAAATCTTTACTTGAACTTGGAATTATTATGGGGCTGTTCCCTTATCTCTTTCATAGTTAACCGGTAGAGCACAATTGTGCCTTCGTCGTTTTAAGGCATGTCGATAAAATGGATTCTCGTCTGAACAAAGTTTCACAAAGATACGTGTTTTGTACATATCTTGGTTTGTGCCCTGGTTTATGTTAAAAGCAACATACAACTAGAAAGGCCGACATTTGCTTGAGAGCAAATACAGCATATTTCAGCCATCTCCCTCCTCATGTAACAATAGACTGTTCCAAAATCACACATGTGCAAAAATGGAACACTTCTGCTTAAAATGACTTCTAACTACTAATAACACTTATGAGCAAAAATGAATCTTACAAAACCTCCTTCAAGAATGGACTCTTCTAGTGCACCCCATGTAGAAAGTTAAAATAGACGACTCCAAAAACACTTCCGCTAAGTAATGGAATTTTGAATCATCAGCCGTCCAAGACCATATATGAAAAAAAAAACCTCTGTGCAAGAATCGACTCTTCCTGTTATACCCCTATGTAAATTGGAGCGATCCAAAAATACATCAGTTAAAATAGGACATCGACATAATCAACAAAGTCCACAAAATGAATTTAAAGGAATACCCCCTTCGTCGAAGAATGGAATCTCCCAGCACACCCTGTTTAAAATTGCACAATAGTCAAGAAATACTCACAGTACATGGCCTTTTGTATAATAAGCAACCCAGTCCAAAACTGAATTTTAAAAAAGTCCCCCGTGCATGAATGGACTCTTCCAGATAACACCAGGCTTGCTGATTGGCTGCCGAATCCTCCTCATGTGCAGTCTTCAGGTGGGGGTCAACTTCCATTGAACAAATGGAATTCGGAATCATCACCCATGTCCAAAACTGAATTTTTTTAAAAATCCCCCCTATGTGCAAAAATGGACTGTCCCAGTAGTAGTCTTATGTCAAGTGGTTCAGTGCAAAAACACTTCTGCTAAAAAAAAAACCATTGGCATTATCACCAAAGTCTAAAAGTAAAATTTAAAAAACACCCCCTGTCCAACAATGGACTCTTCCAGCAAAATGAGCTTGCTCATTGGCTGGTCATTAATTGGATTTACCTTGTCCCCCAACCACCTGGATGTCTATGGAATAGGTAGGTAGGTAGATAATTGGATCTACCTGGCACACCTGTGGCCCTGACACACCAGAATGACCTAAAGGTCGTTGACCTCGGCACTTCAATCTCACATATCCAAAACTCTCCCACAAAAACCTCCTTAAGGAGCCATTTTGAAGTGATTTATACCAAATATTATACATGGATCCTTTGAATAAGTATCTAGGGCACCTCTGTCCCAAATTTCAGGTCATTTGGATGTAATACCATGGTACAGGGGGCCAAATTATACAGTTTTGGTCCAAAAGTTGCAATAAAACCTTAATAAAATCATTTAAGGAGCAGATATGAAATAAATGAAAAAAACACATTTTGGTATTGGCTCACTCTACCCTTGTGCCAAATTTCAGGTCATTCGGTCCAGGAACGGCGGAGATAAATCACTTTGAAGATTTGACAGGAGAAAGAAAGAAAGAAAGAAAGAAAGAAAGACAGAAAGAAAGAAACATTACGAATACAATATATTTCACCATACTATGTATGGCTGAAATATAATAAAATCGAAACAAACCATACATTCTACGATAAGCCACGGGATACATCAACTGCATGTTAAACTAATGGGTTTACAATATAAAGAGAACAAGCTAAATAATGAAGCATTTTCATGACCACATACCTGATGCCAGCTCTCCATCAAGTCCTAGTATAGTTCCAGTCTGGTAGGGAAAACGGGCCACAACACTATCCGCCCCGTTAACACTGGTCCAGTAGATGAAATCCCCCTGTGAAAGGTGCACGAGTACATATGGTTGCCGTCGTATTGTAAAGTAGTTTCTACGTGAAGTTTACAGGGGCAAAGATAGACAAGTGCTTCAATCTGCTCTAGAAAAACAAAAACAACGAAAATAAATTCACGACATGATAAAAAAATTGAACTGTCTTGGCTAGATAGGCTGCCCGGCCGAAAGCATGTATTAAAAAAGCGTGTCAAGTCACAATGGAAGCTCAATAGTTTAGTAGAGTACCCCACTTTCTTCCCTACACAAACGTATACACAGATTCGTGTATACGTTTGTGTTGCAAGAAAGTTTAGCATTGTGCTACCAACATGTGAAGTCAATTGGATGGTCATTATATAGCTATAGACCAACATCCACTTTACTACAGCAATATCAAACTGCACTTTTAGTTTAGGTGACCCTGATGACCCGTACAGTGAGAAAGCTCAACTGCTTGTATTGAAAACCTACCGTTCTGTCGTAGTCCACAGCTGTTGGCTTATGCGCGCCATTACCAACGGTGTACTGAAGAAACAGGAAATAGCCAGGAAGGAACTGGAACGGGGTCAACCGAGTTATGGTCCTGTCTCTTGGATCAGCCACTATGATCAGTGTCTGTCCTCGCCCGGGGGCTTTTACTCCTGCAAGTCAGATAAACAGAACAATCGTTTGCTCACACAATAATGTCACTTTAAATTCCTTCCAACAGGAATTAAACGTCCCAAAAAAATCGGAGCAATGTATATTGGATATGGTTGGCTGATGGTTGCTTTGTTGTTGCATCGGTTGCCAAGTGGTTATGGTCAATAAAAGTCAATAAAGATGTTCAGCAGAACGCCATAATATGTCGCCAAAACCTTACCCGTGGGCTTGTCTTCGCTGTCCACAGGCTCGCCGAGCTGTAAGGAGTCCATATCACCCTTCACAATCACCGCTTTATTGACTCCATTGGTAGACTCGAACATTGCTGCCTCGTCAGGTGGCAAGTCGGTGTCGGGACCTTCACTGTCCTTTGCGACTGCCTGGTCACCTGGAGGCAAATTGAAGCAGACACGTTGTAAAGATTAATGAAAATGCAAGTAATAATGACGTTGGTCAGCGCTCAGATAACCATTCTACACAATTTGAAAAAAAAAAGACGTTGAAAACGATCGTTGTTCACTTGTTTTAATAATAATAAAGACACCATCTGACCATCTAGATGGATAATGCTGATCTCAACATAGACTCGATTCAAACATTTCTAAGCAATAAACGTATTAGTTTTAGCGCTTGCTTCCCTTAAAAACTATCTAGTTTGATTTCGAAAACTTTCATACATGAGTTGTTGCTAGAAGTTTAATATGTTTGCATGATACTTATAATGTTAAATCAAAAATCAAATAAATGACTGGTATACTTACAAAGCATGGGTACGGTTACTACTGCCCACACCAGCAGCAAGATCCTCCTGCGGGGCCACACCATAGCCTACCCAGAAGAGAGTAGAAAATTAATTTTCATTCGAATTGCTTATGGTTCCCTATCATACTTTTGAAATCAAAAGTATAAGTATCGAAGTGATGACATCACTAGAAACCAAGTTTTAATTTCATGGCAAGGGGAGAATGACGATGCTGAGGCGGCGCATTGATAAAGACATATCAGCAAACACGATACAAAAATATTTTCATATATGTTTTCCGCAATGTCTCCTGAGATTAGGCTATTGTTGTGAAATGCAGGTGTTGCCTGCGCCCAATTGATACCATTTTGCTAATAATGCCTTGCCTTTATTACTATCCCACATGTTGATATTGTTTGAAAGCTTACAATATGGCCGTCGACAGACAAAGATTTCACACTTTGCTGATAATGTGAAAGCAAAATAGCACGTAAACAAGGTCAAATGTGAGTATTTCAAATTCCGACCGATTCTGAGAACGTTCAAAGTGACCGCTATTTTTCCTATTTCTCTACATTATAAGTGGAACCTACACGGTGCTTATTAACAGCGTATAAATGTAAAATTTCTCACCGCCGCTTACGTTTTGTCAGCCATTTTGTCTGGCTACCGAAAACCCGGGGACTTCGAGAGGCTTGCAAAGTGTGGAAATGTGGAAAATGACGCGACTATGTTGACAAAATCAATCAATAATCTGAATGGAGATTTCTGTAAGTTCAGATTATTTGCATTTTGGCGCCAAAATTGTACAAAAAGTCCGCCGTTTCTCTAACGTTACACCATGAAGCGTCAACATGGGTGTCATAATGAACATGTAAGATTATTGTCTAACCCTGGTATTTGCTCAGCATAGAAAAGTTTACCTTAATCATACCTTTACTTGTTGCCGAGAGTGTTTGGGAGGAATCCTATCGGCCAACTTGATGTGTGGTATGGTAGACTCGTCGTTTCCTGTCTGTGCACCACCTGTGTGAAGGGACGTTCTCTACCTCAATGAAGATGCAAATCTGAACTGTCGCGTTGCGAATGTTCTTCTGACAAGAGTACCGCGATGGTCGCCCTTTTATTCTTTTCTCGGTGACCGAATATCACGACATACAGATATTTTTATCCGAATAGATGAGATCATGATATGATCTAAATATGGATCAAGGTGCCCTACCCTTCCACCACGCCCGATCAACGACCTCTACAGTACTTATGTATGCAAATCAGCAGTTGAACGCTGATCTTTGATTAGGGATGCCTTTTAAACTATCGATATAAATTCTGTATGTATAGTCAAACCTGTACAGTCAAACCTGTATTAGGGGCCACCTCTACAGAGGGGCCACCTGTCCATAGTGGCCACTTTTTGTCGGTCCCTTGGGTATGTTATTTACAAGTTGCCACCTCTATACAGAGGCCACCTGTCTATAGTGGCCAAATTTGTCCGGTCCCTTGAGTGGCCGCTATAGACAGGTTTGACTGTACTTCATTTCCTAATGATCCTATCATTAAGTTCCTAGTGGCCACCTTTCCACTGTGACAAGTTCCTTTAAGTCCACTGAGACTGTGTATGGGTTTGAATGTGCTTTAGGAAATATGTACAGATAAGCCGATTGAAGAAACAGTATGATCAATTTATTCTTGTATTCTCTAGTAAGTTATTCGAGACAAGATTTAAGAAAGCGCCGTACTGCTGACAGTGCAGAGGGACGCGAACATAATTAAGAACAGTAATGAAAAATGAGAGAAAGTGACATTTAACAAAGTTATTTAAAGTAAAACACGTAACACAGTGATTTCGACTGGTAGGTCAATATAACACACTTCATTAAACCCATTGAACAAAGACAAAAACGAAATTTTCCACACCATTGTTTAGTGTTGGGCGGCGGTTGTACGTCAGCAGCTGGGTTTAAATCCCGTATTTGTCCGGTTACTGTCGGGCAATGGCTGACAGGAAACCTAAAACATCGCTACAATAATCCACGTAATGTTCTAACAATCTGACAGAAACCCACGACAGTTTGATCACTAACATGGTTCAGGAAGATGCACAATGTTCTATGAGATAATACTAAATATACGGGACAATACCTCGCTTCTGAGTATTTGTGTCTACATACAAGTTAACTAGTATGTTTTTGCCTGTTTTGGCATAGGCAAAAATAGGTTTTCCTAATGATCCTCTAATTAAGTTCCTAGCGACTACCTTTCCATTGTAACAAGTTCCTTTAAGTCCCCTGAGACTGTGTATGGGCTTGAATGTGCTTTATGAAATATGTACAGATAAGCCGATGGAGGAAGCAGTATGATTTATTATTGTATTCTCTAGTCATTTAATTTATTCGCCACTGCACTGACAGTGCAGAGGGACTCAAACATAAGAACAGTAATGAATAAGGAGAGAAAATGACATTTAAAGTTATTTTAAGTAAGACACGTAACACAGCTTAGGTGATTTCGACTGGTAGGTCAATATAACACACTTCATTAAACCCATTGAACAAAGACAAAAACGAAATTTTCCACACCATTGTTCAGTGTTGGGCGGCGGTTGTACGTCAGCAGCTAGGTTTAAATCCCGTATTTGTCCGGTTACTGTCGGGCAATGGCTGACAGGAAACCTAAAACATGGCTACAATAATCAACGTAATGTTCTAACAATCTGACAGAAACCCACGACAGTTTGATCACTAATATGGTTCAGGAAGAGGCACAATGTTCTATGAGATAATACTAAATATACGGGACAATACCTCGCTTCTGAGTATTTGTGTCTACATACAAGTTAACTAGTATGTTTTTGCCTGTTTTGGCATAGGCAAAAACAGGTTTTCCTGATGATCCTCTAATTAAGTTCCTAGCGACTACCTTTCCATTGTAACAAGTTCCTTTAAGTCCCCTGAGACTGTGTATATGGGTTTGAATGTGCTTTATGAAATATGTACAGATAAAACGATGGAGGAAACAGTATGATTAATTTATTATTGTATTCTCTAGTCATTTGATTTATTCGCCACTGCACTGACAGTGCAGAGGGACTCAAACATTAGAACAGTAATGAATAAGGAGAGAAAATGACATTTAAAGTTATTTTAAGTAAGACACATAACACGACTGGTAGGTCAATATAACACACTTCATTAGACCCAATAGTGTTGGGCGGCGGTTGTACGTCAGCAGCTAAGTTTAAATCCTGTATTTGTCCGGTTACTGTCGGGCAATGGCTGACAGGAAACCTAAAACATCGCTACAATGAGCCACGTGATGTTTTAACAATATGACAGAAAGCCCCGACACTAACATGGTTCAGGATGATGCGCATATTTCTATGAGATAATACTGGATATACGGGACTGTACCTTGCTTCTGAACAGTGTGTCTACATACAAGTTGACTATGTTTTTGACTGTTCGCGCAATATCACACACAAAGGTTAAACCGTCGAACATAGACAAACACGGAATCTCTACGCCATTGTTCAGTGCTGGGTGGCTCTGTACGTCAGCAGGTTTAATTCTGTACTTGTCCGATAGGTCCTAATTACACAGCTCATTAAACCCGTGAACTCCGCTAACCCCGAACGGTGATGGAACTTTCCACGGCCACGTTCATAGCTGGGCGGGTCTTCAGGCCGACAGTTGACCGGTCACCAGCGGTCAGCACACCGTGTGATGACCACTGATGACCGGTCAAGTGTCGCCCTGTACACTCGCCCAGGTGACCAGTCAAAAGTAAGTAAAGTTTCCACGAGAACCATAGAATTTCACACACATGAGGCACCACCATTGTTACTAGTATTTTACTCTACATCTGAATCGTAATACAAGGAACAAAAAGAAAACAAAAAACAGCACAAGCAGTTTCTCTTTTAAGATTTGTAGTGTTGTCTTGTTAAGCTAAATGATTTTGATACCTGGTGTAACTTTAAGTCTCATATTTAGGGGAATACGTAGTTTTCCTGGGTCGTGGCTGGCGTATAGAGATCGAGAGTACATACTTACTTAGAATGATACATATAATGACGAAAGGACTATCAATTGATAGTATTCTCTAGGTCTGGTTTAACGTATTGAATGTACATAATGAAGCGATGACTGTTCAGTCATTATGACACACTTCATTAAACCAGGTGAACAAAGACAGAAACGGAATTTTCCACACCATTGTTTAGAGTGCCGGGTGTCTGTACGTCAGCAGGTTTAAATCCTGTGTTTGTCCGGTTACTGTCGGGCAATGACTGACAAGAAACCTTTAACATCGCTACAATGAGCCACGTAATGTTAAAACAATCTGAAAGAAGCCCCCAAAAGTTTGATCAATAACTTAGGGAAGCTTCGAAGATGCACAATTTCTATGAGACGTACTAGATACACGGGACCGCACCGGGCTTCTGACTATTTGTGTTTACATACTAGTTTATCATGTTTTTGGCTGTTTGGGTCAATATTACATACAAATATAAACCCGTCCAACAAAGACAAAAAAGGAATTCTCCACACCATTGAATAGTACTGCGTGGCTCTGTACGTCAGCAAATTCAAATCCTGTACCTGCCCGGTAACTGTCGGTCAATGACCGCCAAGCGACGCAATCCATCCATACAGAAAACCAGGCATTGCTTTAGATTTCTTAAGAATCTCACAAGGGTTTCCAGGCCACGCTACTTTCATTTTAAAAACAAAATTCAGCCTATTTTATTACGATGTTTTCATTTACCACAAGACATGTAGGTATCTATAGGACACAGCGATTAACTGATAATGATATGCACATGGAAAAATCAACGAAATGATTGCGATAGTGAAAAATATATAATTCGTGTAAATGGGTAGGTGATAAAACATGATGTTGTGCACACATTTCATAATAAACTCCACGGTCCTGAACGGAGTAATACTCGTGCGGCGCGGGGGACTCCACTGCAACATAGTGACATAACACAGATGGAAAAGAAATATTCCACAAAATTGCTCAGTGATGGAGGTCTTGGTACGTCTTAATCTTGCCCGGTTTGTAGATACATGTATCCATTTATTGATCAGTGCTTCTCCAGCACTTAAACGGCTATAGTGGGGAGATTCGTGAAACGTTTTGAGGCATTTGAAATTGGAGGACAACTAGATCTAGAGGAGTCCAAACTATAATCCTAGTTCAAGATGTTTCACACCTGAAAGGTAGTTAAAGTACAGGATGTCTGGTCTCTATTTAGACGGTCGAC
Organism: Branchiostoma floridae x Branchiostoma belcheri; assembly: GCA_019207045.1. Taxonomy (NCBI): domain Eukaryota; kingdom Metazoa; phylum Chordata; class Leptocardii; order Amphioxiformes; family Branchiostomatidae; genus Branchiostoma; species Branchiostoma floridae x Branchiostoma belcheri. Next base: position 20,852,441 of record CM033026.1, on the reverse strand, counting down.
AGCCGGTTTGGCGTTTATAACGTCCTTACGATTAAGGCCTTAGTGCTAACGCAAAAACGTAAAATTTTGCATTTGTCAAAGAGACCTTAGAATTTCCAATTCGGCCTTAGATTTTGGCAATTGAGAATCAATATATGCTAACAACTCAATCTTATAGATTTGGAATGCAGTTCCAGAAATAGGTACGAGGGCACCTACCATTTTACTGTGTGTTTCTGTGCGGTCAATGGTCTAGCATGATGTTTACCAAAAAAAGAAACAAACAAACGCTTATTAACTAGTGACATTTAAATCATAGAGTCCGCACCCATATTACAATGTCATGGGACAAACTGATTGGTCATAGTATGGGGAAGTATGAATGCACTAGAGAAATGGACCAGACTCATAAAGATAGAACTCAAATATATCCCCTTTAGAAAGTAGATTTTATTCCAATTTGACACCAAAATATCAACAAACAGTAAGCACCTACTTATAGAAAATTTAGATACTTAAGATTACTTAAGATTACTTAAGATACATTCACATAAAGAACCACATTCCATGAAAAGAGAAATCGAAGAAAAGCAGTTGCAAGTAAGAGTTTTTGTCAAAATGTATCATCGTTCTTCTATCTACAATAATGACGCCATGCCCTTTCTATTTTGCCATGGAATATCTAGCAATACCATGAGCGAACGTTCAACGCGGCATCTAATAACAATATTGAATACTCTATTCAAACTCTACATTCATATCATGTTGTGATCTAAATTCCAAGAATGATATGATCATGATAATGCAAATGAAGATAAACCTATCTTAATACCATACTTTTTACCATTTCAACATTTAGACTGTCACAGAAAAATAAAGATAGCAATACAAATAGTTCATTGAAATAGTGTTCTAACCTCAATAACATTTAATTTTCACCACTATCGTATCTACAAATGTTATCAGAGCTTCTGTTGGGCACTTCAGATGACTTCATACCACTGCACGTTGCCCTAATTTATGCAATAATATCTTCCTAACTAAAATTCGCAGAGACAATTTCACCAAACTTTTTGTTTCCTATCACCCAATATGATTATATTTTGTGTAAACTTATATCAATGCTTTGAAGTCGGCTATTGTATATCATGTTTCCTTAATGTAGACAAACACATGAACTTCCCTATCCGTGATAATCGTCTAGATATCATCATCTGTTCTATTCATCTCAATTATGAATAAAAAAAAGCCATCTTATGTATCTTGTGAGTTTTCTCGGCTGTTGGTCAGTCCATCGTCAGCTCACGGAGTTGCAGCTGAAATATAAAAAAATCAAAAGCCCACATTATTCCCAATGAGTATGATTGAAGGACTACTTTCATGACCAAAGGATAGTCAAAAGAATCCTACAAAACAAACCTCATTGTAAAAAGGCTGTCATTCTAAAAAGGTTAGCGATACTGATACCGTACTCACCCCTCTGGCAGACGTAGTTCCTGCGAGAATTACAGTTATAGTACAGCCACTGGTAGGAAGAGGCTGGCCACATCAGAACGCAGTCCCTCCACACATTGTTGGTGTTACGGGACGGGCGGAAAGGCCGGAAACTGCCCAGAAGTGTCCCGTCACTGTGGCGCCATACATCCTCCACCACCGTGTCATTCAACCCGATCCAGTAAGGCCTGGACATGGAGGAACATGTAGGCGTTACATCTCAATTAAAAACGATGGATGATTATAAACATACATAGCTCGTTAATATACGTGTGTGGCTGTTCGCTGATCAGCTCGTCAGCTGATGATTAGTGACTTCAGCTGATGACTAGATGACTGTACCGACAGTCTTCATCTTCAAAAATGCTACCAAAACTCACTATTACCACACCATTTGGTTGGAAGATTGGATCCCCAAACTACATGTTCATGTCTACTCCACACCTCAGTCTCACTACATTTTATGTTAGGTTTTATTGTATTATAATCTATTTGTATCAGAGCGTATTAGTTTGCGATATGATTGTATCATTATGCAATAGTAAGGTGACGACAATATTGATCTCAATATAATGTATTGATTTTAAAAAGTGGCCCGTTACCTTTGTCCTATTACATAACTCGAATAGGTACACAGATCTTAATAAACTGTCCCATCAAATTGAAGCTATCTTAGAACTATCATTTAACGTTCCTGTAACATGGATAGCCATAGAACGTATGCCACCTCTGTGTGATATCTAATTCTGTATTCACGTATAAACTCGAGAAACAACAACACAAAAGAGAACATGTCAATCATGTTGAGCCTACTGTTTCCTGTGTCGACACGTTACGTACCACTAAAGAGCGATGGTCACTCACCTGCGGTTTGTTGTAGCGATTGTCAATTTGAGGAAGTTGTGCGTGTCTTCGTCCTTCACACAAGCCAGACGGGCACCTCGGGCATCACAGTCTGTTTCTGCATTTGCCACGGTTTCCCTCATGGAAGTTGGAGAGAACCAGTAGCACTGTTTCTGGAACAGCGTAAATCCGGCAGGGCAAGCTGGAGGGAAGATGGCAGGACATTGTCTATACGGAGCAATGTTTACATTACTTTTACACACTAAACATAGAACTGGGAAAAAGCAATCGGCCAGGCGAAGATGGAGCAGGTATTACAATCCTTTACCAAACAAAGAAATCACACTGAAGCATATGTAATGATGTCTTGCGCATCCGTAAAACACTTACGGAGTTGGTTGAATCATTTAGGCTCATTCTGAATCATTCACAGTTTGTGCTTATTGATGATCCAGTTATTGACCAAAACCATGTCTAGTAACGTCAGCACTGTACGACGTTTCTGAATGCCACCTCGCCGTTGCTTTAATACAGCGCAAAACGAACAAGCAAAGAAGAAGACACAGACTACAGAGACATTGCTAAATAAACTGAAGATACCTACTCAGTTGACAGTTGACACCTCCGAACCCACTCGGACACCTGCAGGTGTAGGACAGCTGCCCGTCTGTACACACGCCGCCATTTTGACAGGGATTGGGGTCACACTCGTCAGTTTCTGGTGGCAGATGTTACAAAACAAGCTGTGCTTACAATAGGAGATAAATGAAAATACAAGACTGTAGAAAGAAAGAAACAAAGTTTGTCCGACATGGCCTAGACCAACATCTGCATAAATACAGACACGACACATGCGTTACTGGAGCTTTTAGTTCGCTAGACGTGCCGCACCTGTCTCACAGTGATCTCCCACAAACCCCGGCAGACAGTAACAGGTGTAGGACGACGGTCCGTCTATACAGATCCCTCCCTGGTTACAGGTGTCCGGTTCGCAACGTTCAACATCTAGAACAACAAGATGTCAAAATATTACATCTGTCGTCATAAACTACTATGACATCATGTGAACTGTATTCAGCTAAAAAAAATTGAGGTATGTCATGTTACAAGCCAAATGTACTGCGTTGCGTACAAATGCTCTAATGAAATCTTACCTGGTGTGGTTGGGGTTGGAGCATCTGTGGGCGGCAGAAGAGCTGAAACAGAATAAAATTTGAAATAATTCGATTATTCTAGCGTACAATGCGTTTTGATGTAATCAATAAAGTTGCCCAACACAAACACAGCAGCAAACATTTTCTTGTGTACTTAATATATAGTAGCCTTATTCACGCAAATTATATGCCCTCTCAGAGTTACGGCTACAACAAACATAGATGCTAAGTTATATCTTGAAGTAGACATGAATAGAACCAGCGTATAATGTAGTGATTATAGAAAACCACGGACTGACCACAGCGCTATAGTAAAGAGCGGTACTCACGATACTCGCAAATGTACGACAGCTGCGAGTCGCACGGCATGGGCTGCCAATGGTACCCGAAAGTTTCGCTCATGCGCACACAGTCTTTCTTCCTGCTGTTCCAAGTTCCATCTGCCCACTCGTTGAAAGGATCGCTGACAAGGTCACCATTGCTGTACCTAAACCATCAATACATGTTTGTTACAGTTTGTAATCCATAGATGGCATTTAGACAGTGTAATACATAGCTATATTGTACGGTAACAATTATATATATATATGATCTCAAGTTGAAATGTCCTTACCTCCATACACCCTCTGTAGTGCCATCGTCGATCCCTATCCACGGAGAACCTCCACCGACACGTTCGACATAATCCATCAGGAAGCGGTGCGTGCTCGGCCGCTTCACCACGGCCAGCTGCCCGTACACGTCCAACTCAGCGCAGCTCCGGGCAGCTTCACTGTAGGTGGACTGGTCATCAAGGATACAATAGCACTTCCCCTCATGGTGGAACCAACCAGATTCACACACTGCAAATTGATGTGCATAAAAAAATAGGAAATACAAACTTTGACAAGACAACATATCGAGTCATCAGAGACGAAACTGTCTATTAAAATCGTTATCAGCTTAGGATTACATTTGGACTAAAATCGACTAATATAAGTTAAAAATAATGAAACAAATCAATTGATCCTTCGTGAAATAAATCCGATGAATCAACGCACCGGTACTTGTCCCCTGAGGAGTGGTCTGTGGAGGTTCTGTCGCAGAAATTTCACAGTGTTCTCCCAAATATCCATCAGGACAATCACATGTGTAGGAGTTGACCCCGTCTTGACACTGGCCGCCATTTTGACATGGATTGGGTGCACAGTCGTCGTCATTGGTCTCACAGTTGTCTCCACTGTAGCCAGATGGACAATTGCAGGTGTAAGAGTTGACTCCGTCTTGACACTGGCCGCCATTTTGACATGGATTGGGTGCACAGTCGTCGTCATTGGTCTCACAGTCGTCTCCGCTGTAGCCAGCTGCACAGGTACAGGTGTGAGAGTTGACTCCGTCTTGACACTGGCCGCCATTTTGACATGGATTGGGTGCACAGTCGTCGTCATTGGTCTCACAGTCGTCTCCACTGTAGCCAGCTGCACAGGTACAGGTGTAAGAATTGACCCCGTCTTGACATTGACCGCCATTTTGACATGGATTGGGTGCACAGTCGTCGTCATTGGTCTCACAGTCGTCTCCGCTGTAGCCAGCTGCACAGGTACAGGTGTAAGAGTTGACTCCGTCTTGACACTGGCCGCCATTTTGACATGGATTGGGTGCACAGTCGTCGTCATTGGTCTCACAGTTGTCTCCACTGTAGCCAGATGGACAATTGCAGGTGTAAGAGTTGACTCCGTCTTGACACTGGCCGCCATTTTGACATGGATTGGGGTTACAGTCGTCGTCATTGGTCTCACAGTCGTCTCCGCTGTAGCCAGCTGCACAGTTACAGGTGTAAGAGTTGACTCCGTCTTGACATTGGCCGCCATTTTGACATGGGTTCGGTGCACAGTCGTCGTCATTGGTCTCACAGTTGTCTCCACTGTAGCCAGCTGGACAGGTACAGGTGTAAGAGTTGACCCCGTCTTGACACTGGCCGCCATTTTGACATGGATTGGGTGCACAGTCGTCGTCATTGGTCTCACAGTCGTCTTCATTGTAGCCAGCTGGACAGGTACAGGTGTAAGAGTTGACCCCGTCTTGACACTGGCCGCCATTTTGACATGGATTGGGTGCACAGTCGTCGTCATTGGTCTCACAGTTGTCTCCACTGTAGCCAGCTGCACAGGTACAGGTGTAAGAGTTGACCCCGTCTTGACACTGGCCGCCATTTTGACATGGATTGGGGTTACAGTCGTCGTCATTGGTCTCACAGTCGTCTCCGCTGTAGCCAGCTGGACAGGTACAGGTGTAAGAGTTGACTCCGTCTTGACATTGGCCGCCATTTTGACATGGGTTCGGTGCACAGTCGTCGTCATTGGTCTCACAGTCGTCTCCACTGTAGCCAGCTGGACAGGTACAGGTGTAAGAGTTGACCCCGTCTTGACATTGACCGCCATTTTGACATGGGTTCGGTGCACAGTCGTCGTCATTGGTCTCACAGTCGTCTCCGCTGTAGCCAGCTGGACAGGTACAGGTGTAAGAGTTGACCCCGTCTTGACATTGACCGCCATTTTGACATGGATTGGGTGCACAGTCGTCGTCATTGGTCTCACAGTCGTCTCCGCTGTAGCCAGCTGCACAGGTACAGGTGTAAGAGTTGACTCCGTCTTGACACTGGCCGCCATTTTGACATGGATTGGGTGCACAGTCGTCGTCATTGGTCTCACAGTCGTCTCCGCTGTAGCCAGCTGCACAGTTACAGGTGTAAGAGTTGACCCCGTCTTGACACTGGCCGCCATTTTGACATGGATTGGGTTCACAGTTGTCGTCATTGGTCTCACAGTTGTCTCCACTGTAGCCAGCTGCACAGGTACATGTGTAAGAGTTGACTCCGTCTTGACACTGACCGCCATTTTGACATGGATTGGGTGCACAGTCGTCGTCATTGGTCTCACAGTCGTCTCCGCTGTAGCCAGCTGCACAGTTACAGGTGTAAGAGTTGACCCCGTCTTGACACTGGCCGCCATTTTGACATGGATTGGGTTCACAGTTGTCGTCATTGGTCTCACAGTTGTCTCCACTGTAGCCAGCTGCACAGGTACATGTGTATGAGTTGACTCCGTCTTGACACTGACCGCCATTTTGACATGGATTGGGTGCACAGTCGTCGTCATTGGTCTCACAGTCGTTTCCGCTGTAGCCAGTTGCGCAGTTACAGGTGTAAGAGTTGACTCCATCTCGACATTGTCCGCCATTTTGACATGGATTGGGTGCACAGTCGTCGTCATTGGTCTCACAGTCGTCTCCGCTGTAGCCAGCTGCACAGGTACAGGTGTAAGAGTTGACTCCGTCTTGACACTGGCCGCCATTTTGACATGGATTGGGTGCACAGTCGTCGTCATTGGTCTCACAGTCGTCTCCACTAAAGCCAGCTGCACAGGTACAGGTGTAAGAGTTGACCCCGTCTTGACACTGGCCGCCATTTTGACATGGATTGGGTGCACAGTCGTCGTCATTGGTCTCACAGTTGTCTCCGCTGTAGCCAGCTGCACAGGTACAGGTGTAAGAGTTGACCCCGTCTTGACATTGACCGCCATTTTGACATGGATTGGGTGCACAGTCGTCGTCATTGGTCTCACAGTCGTCTCCGCTGTAGCCAGCTGCACAGGTACAGGTGTAAGAGTTGACTCCGTCTTGACACTGGCCGCCATTTTGACATGGATTGGGTGCACAGTCGTCGTCATTGATCTCACAATCGTCTCCACTGTAGCCAGCTGCACAGGTACAGGTGTAAGAGTTGACCCCGTCTTGACACTGGCCGCCATTTTGACATGGATTGGGTGCACAGTCGTCGTCATTGGTCTCACAGTTGTCTCCGCTGTAGCCAGCTGCACAGGTACAGGTGTAAGAGTTGACCCCGTCTTGACATTGACCGCCATTTTGACATGGATTGGGTGCACAGTCGTCGTCATTGGTCTCACAGTCGTCTCCGCTGTAGCCAGCTGCACAGGTACAGGTGTAAGAGTTGACTCCGTCTTGACACTGGCCGCCATTTTGACATGGATTGGGTGCACAGTCGTCGTCATTGATCTCACAATCGTCTCCACTGTAGCCAACTGCACAGGTACAGGTGTAAGAGTTGACCCCGTCTTGACATTGACCGCCATTTTGACATGGATTGGGTGCACAGTCGTCGTCATTGGTCTCACAGTCGTCTCCACTAAAGCCAGCTGCACAGGTACAGGTGTAAGAGTTGACTCCGTCTTGACACTGGCCACCATTTTGACATGGATTGGGTGCACAGTCGTCGTCATTGGTCTCACAGTCGTCTCCGCTGTAGCCAGCTGCACAGGTACAGGTGTAAGAGTTGACTCCGTCTTGACACTGGCCGCCATTTTGACATGGATTGGGTGCACAGTCGTCGTCATTGATCTCACAATCGTCTCCACTGTAGCCAGCTGCACAGGTACAGGTGTAAGAGTTGACTCCGTCTTGACACTGGCCGCCATTTTGACATGGATTGGGTGCACAGTCGTCGTCATTGGTCTCACAGTTGTCTCCGCTGTAGCCAGATGGACAATTGCAGGTGTAAGAGTTGACTCCGTCTTGACACTGGCCGCCATTTTGACATGGATTGGGTGCACAGTCGTCGTCATTGGTCTCACAGTTGTCTCCACTAAAGCCAGCTGCACAGTTACAGGTGTAAGAGTTGACTCCGTCTTGACACTGGCCGCCATTTTGACATGGATTGGGTGCACAGTCGTCGTCATTGGTCTCACAGTTGTCTCCGCTGTAGCCAGCTGCACAGTTACAGGTGTAAGAGTTGACTCCGTCTTGACACTGGCCGCCATTTTGACATGGATTGGGTGCACAGTCGTCGTCATTGGTCTCACAGTCGTCTCCGCTGTAGCCAGCTGCACAGTTACAGGTGTAAGAGTTGACTCCGTCTTGACATTGTCCGCCATTTTGACATGGATTGGGTGCACAGTCGTCGTCATTGGTCTCACAATCGTCTCCACTAAAGCCAGCTGCACAGTTACAGGTGTAAGAGTTGACTCCGTCTTGACACTGGCCGCCATTTTGACATGGATTGGGTGCACAGTCGTCGTCATTGGTCTCACAGTCGTCTCCACTAAAGCCAGCTGCACAGTTACAGGTGTAAGAGTTGACTCCGTCTTGACACTGGCCGCCATTTTGACATGGATTGGGTGCACAGTCGTCGTCATTGGTCTCACAGTTGTCTCCGCTGTAGCCAGCTGCACAGTTACAGGTGTAAGAGTTGACTCCGTCTTGACACTGACCGCCATTTTGACATGGATTGGGTGCACAGTCGTCGTCATTGGTCTCACAGTCGTCTCCGCTGTAGCCAGCTGCACAGTTACAGGTGTAAGAGTTGACTCTGTCTTGACATTGTCCGCCATTTTGACATGGATTGGGTGCACAGTCGTCGTCATTGGTCTCACAATCGTCTCCACTAAAGCCAGCTGCACAGTTACAGGTGTAAGAGTTGACTCCGTCTTGACACTGGCCGCCATTTTGACATGGATTGGGTGCACAGTCGTCGTCATTGGTCTCACAGTCGTCTCCACTAAAGCCAGCTGCACAGTTACAGGTGTAAGAGTTGACTCCGTCTTGACACTGGCCGCCATTTTGACATGGATTGGGTGCACAGTCGTCGTCATTGGTCTCACAGTCGTCTCCAATGTAGCCAGCTGCACAGGTACATGTGTACGAGTTGGCCCCGTCTTGACACTGGCCGCCATTTTGACATGGATTTGACACACACTCGTTTTCGTTGATCTCACATTTATCGCCACTAAAGCCGGCTGGACAGTCGCATGTATACGTGTGCGTAAATCCGCTGACACAGACATTGTTGCTGCATGAGAGCGATGTCCGCCTGCTTACTCCATCACACGCACCGCCGTTTAGGCACGGGTTGGGGTGACAGGCTAGAGAGAATATTCATATTTCTTGTAACCTTGACATGCTGCTGATAACAACTGAATTACTTATCCTGGATAGCATTTTCTGCAATTATGATAACATATTCAAATATCCATCAGATTTGGAATTAATTCATTTCTTTTCTGCTCTACGATGTAGAAAATTGTAGATTCAAATTCCAACATATAGATCCCACAATGCAGTAATATTAAGTACATCTTACCGTCGGCCTGACAGGACCGTCCATCCGACCCCAGGCTCCACCCATCCTGACAGGCGCAGGTCCGCCCTCCGCCGGGGACGGGAAGACACAGCTGGGCACAGTTCCCGTTAGACACCGAGCAGGCTGTTGTCACAGAGACAAATAAAAAAATGAATCTTCATAATTACGAACCTATAGTTAACACATAAATGTACGGAAATAACTCAACCTTTAATACTTACAGTATTCATCTCAAATAACACTGACCGTTTGGTTGACTCGGGGTGTTTGAGTCTGTCCTGACGTGGATGTCATACAGCTTTTGGAAGTGAGGCAGGTTGAGCCTGACGTATCCAGTCAGAGACTTGCTTATCCTGTACCGGGAAAGAGCCTCAACTGTTATCCGAACACTTATTCAATCAATGATTGCTGACGTCACACTTCCTTTCAGACCAGGTCACGTGACGTAGGTTTCAGATCATTTCCATTTTAGAAAAATGAAGGGCTGAGAACCGATCGAAAGCTTGTTGGTTTAGTTTTACTTTGTGGACGGAAGAACATCCATATTGATCATATCACAGACGAAATTTCATTCTAATCAAACAATGTTGTTTGATAATGTTAAAATGTAACACACTGTGTACCTGTGAACGCCCGGTATGTTCCACGCTGTCCAGTAGAGATGTGTCTCATCCACAGCGATCCCGAACAGGTGTGCATTTACGTCACCAGCTGACTGCGTAAACAATTGTGTAGGGCTCGGATTGCTGCCAGTCACTCCGGAGGTCCAGATCGCCCCAGTACCACCGTGACACCAGTACAGCCGGTTTGCTATCAGTGCGGTACACAAGAACATGAATGGTATAAACTATATGTCTGTCAAGAAATCCTCGACTATATGCTTTGTATTCCATATAGATGCAGAAAATATCAGGTACACTCAAATCTGTATAAGCCAATGTGACCACTTTTGTTGGTCCCTTATATATTTTCCTCATTGACACAAGAAACCTGTCTATATTAATAGTGACCAGCTGTCCACATGTTCATAGACCATATTTCATATTTATCTGTCCCCTGAGTGGTACTTGGGTAGTTTTGGCTGTGTATTTATGCTATTAAAATTATGCCACCTTATTCTAAAGCAATCAATTTTACCACGGTCAAAAATCATAGTTTTGTTCACATTATGGCACATCATACTGACCTGCTGCGTCCAAGGCGAGACCGTTCGGCCAGTGGCCCTGTCCGATGTTGACAATAACAGACCTTTGAGTACCGTCCATTCGCGCACGCTCAATCTTAGACGGGTTTCCCCAGTCGGTCCAGTACATCCAACTACGTACATACATACATGGAAAGAGGTTTTCGAAATCTTAATTTTAAAAGATCAGTTCAATAGGAACTTGGTATATCTACCTTTATGGCAACTATGCAAACGTACAGAATCTGGTCATACTGGTGTTAGAGTCTAGTGCAAGAATCATCCAACTATAAACCTGCAATGTACAAGCCCTTGATACAGAGTAAGATTACTTTGAAATATTGACATTTTAGAAGTGGCAGTTTCATGCTGTATATCCATGGGCATAATCTGAACATGGTATTGCTGCTTCTACAATGAAAGCCAATCTGAGGTACCCACCCCGAGTTGGGGTCCACTACGATCGCCCTGGGTTTATCCAGCCCCTGGGTTATGAGGGATTTCCTGAAGCTGCCGTCCAGGCGGGAGACGATGATGCGGTCTGTACCGGTGTCTGTCCAGTACAGGTTCCTGGAAATGGGGTCCACTGCAATGCCCTCAGGAACTGCAATGGGCAAGAATGACTTTGGTTACTAAAAGGATATGCATAGTTAAATTCTGGTTAGGCCTACGTCACATTTCCTACCCGGGGCCCGGCCGGGCTGTTTGCGGAAACGAAAAATTTAAGGTTATGCCAATAAATATGCACAATGCATGATGTTGAATTATTTTCGGTCCGTTTTGTGTTGTTGTTGTCTTTTATATCATACTTATCGTTTCCGAAGGCTGCCCGGCCGGGCCCCTTTGTGGAAATGTGACCTTAGCCTAACAGAGGTTTGGTAAAGCAAGTCATAAAACAAGTCCCCGTGCGTTCAATGCAGCACGTGCTATATCATCTACATTTGCAAACCACATACGATTTGTAATAATGGATTTGTACATTTGACATGTAACTCATCACAACTGTGCCGTATCAAAATTTGCAATGTTATATTCTACATGCAAACGCCCTGGGGTTGATTTTATTTCTTTGCAATGTAGCTTTGTATACAACACAATTAAGCTGTGGAGTCATCCAACTTGTGATTGTGTACACATGACTCATGGAATACCTGAAGCCTGCTGTCCATCAAGTCTCAGTCCCGATCCGCTCTCGTAGGGAAATCGGGATACCCTACTATAGGGTCCGTTAACACTGGTCCAGTAGATAAAGTCCTCCTGTGAAATGGTTAGAAACGACAGTTAAATATATTGTCATTCTTCTCGAATTGCAATACATTTTGTACTCTTGGACGATTGAGGTGCATTAGACACATGGGCGCTATGAACTGTTGTAGAAAATTCCATGATCTCATACCTTCGCCAAATAATGTTACGTAATTCTTGCTTTTCTAACGTTTCCAACAAAAGACCCCCTGCATGTCCAAGTAAAGCCGCTAGGAGCCCAAACATACACCATAGTGACGTCATAGAAAATGTAGCCAAAGAAAATATTGGAATAATAAAGTTACATGCTATATATCTTCTCGTCAAACCTTTTGTCCCCTAGTTATTTTGCTTTTGCCATTGTAGACTTTGTTAACTTCATTAACATCGTATGGTCTATACGTCAATTCTGAGCATCAAGTATAGGTATCCTACCGCACGATCATAATCCACAGCTATTGGTCTGTTGGTACCATTCCCGATGTCATAACGAGCCCACTGAAATTGGTTATCATCGTCTGTTGTTAGCCGACTGATGGTCCTGTCCGTTGCATCGGCCACCAGGATCAGCTTGTGTCCGGCCGGGGCAGCTCTGTTTCCTGTGGTGAGGTCAAGTCCATTCAAGTTAAGTCAAAGCCTTTATTTAATCTTAACGGCTTGTACCGGCCAGTTAGGTCGATTTTCAACGCGGTGGAATGGATCACAGATAAGAACCAAAACGTTATACAAGTAAAAACAAAGGTTTACATAAGGAGACATACAATGCATTGAACTGACATTATTTTTATACATACATGTGTACATGTACATATGTGTATAATTTACATAAAACAAGTATGTATGTATTTTCATGTCATATTATCTAACACATGTTAGAATTGATGATAAATGAATTGTATTCATATTATGTTTTGTACAATATTGTACAAAATCACGGACAAACCACACAGTCATCCCAAATACGTCAAAAATGTTCCAAAACTCAGACTTTAAGACATTATACTGTACTTCTATAGTTTTGATATCATCATGTGCATTCTTTTATAATGGCAGGAAATAACTTGTGACTATTTCCCAAGAGGAAGAAAGATGATGATGATGAGGAGGAGGATGTCAACTTCAGGTCCGGAAAATGCATTAGATTTGGCACTAAATGACTAAATGCAGTGATGTGCCAATAGCAAGACCTTACCAGCCGACACCGCATCACCGTCTACAGGCTTGCCGAGCTGTAGAGAATCTAAATCGCCCTTCTCAAAGCCTGCAGGTTTGGCACCCTCGGCAGTGTCGACGGTGCTGTCCGGGTCCTCTGCCTCGGATTCCCCGCCGGATCTGGCCGCAGCTGCTTCGTCTGGTGTGAAGTTCGTGTCGGAATCTGGAGGTGCTTCAGCGGCTGCCTGGTGGGCTGTGTGGTACATGTAACGGGCAGATGAGAGGATATCTTCGCTGACAAATATCGCCCGGTACATAAAAGCAGACGACAATGGAGAAACACCAGTGATATCATCATCACCGTTAGTTATGTCCTTCGTCAGCATTAACGTTAGAACAATAAATCACCATGATCAGCGGTTTGTCAGTGTACTTCGATTGAACGAATTGTCCTTCTGACAATCCAAATGTCAATCTGTGGTATGTCTTGCTATATACATAGCCCTTCTACGTATTTTTGACGTTGAATATTGTATCTTTTACTAAACATCTATTTAAGTTGAAAACTAAACAACCGAAAAGAGAGAAACGTACACATCAGCTGTACAGCCAAGACTCCCAAAAGCAGCAGGACGATTGCCCGATAGGTCTGCATCATGCCTACACATGAATGATGGAGAAAAACAAATATTGTGTTGTTCTGATATGTTGTATAACGTAAGTCGTCTTAAATCGGACCAAAATTCAAATAGCAGTTGTGCATGTTTGTGTGTTCGTGTATATGCGCGTGTATATGCGTGTGTGTGCGCGTGTATGAGTCTGTTCGTGTGTGGGGGGGGGGGGCGTGTGCGTGTGATTGAGCGTGTGTGTGTATGCGAGTGTGCGCCTATGTCTTTGTACGTGTGTGTGTGTGTGTGTGTGTGTGTGTGTGTGTGTGTGTGTGAGCGTGTGTGAGCGTGTGTGAGCGTGTGTGCGAGTGGGTGCGTATGTGTGTGTGTGTGTGTGTGTGTGTGTGTGTAGATGTGTGTGTTTGTGTGTGTGTGTGTGTGTGTGTAGATGTGTGTGTGTGTGAGTGTGGGTGTGTGTGTGTGTGTGTGTGTGCGTGTGTGTGTGTGAGCGTGTCAGTGAGCGTGTGTGTGTGCGCGCGCACGTGGGCGCGCACACACTTCTCACAAGGAACTTTTCTGCTTGAACAAATAGATAAGATAACTGGATAATTACCACCTCGACATGGGTTTTACCCACACGTCACCACAACCCAAAATAAACCAAACGTATGATGTCATCCTTCATCCACAGATGTACGTGATTTTAGACTTTTGCATACGCGAGGAACTTTGTTTCGCATCACTGATTATGTTTTTGAACCGCTTCGGAAAACACCACAGAAAACTTGGACACACTTGCAATATCCGCCTCGTTGTTTGTTCCGAGTCATTTTGAACTGAGCGTATGAGCCTCGATAAATACAAACTTTCTAATTTGTAACTTTTAAAGTCAAGTAAAAAATCAAACATGAACATTTGTGGACACAAATATGTCCTATAAAATCAGGTCGCGGTTGTCACATTGACATGAAAACAGTTGTTTTGGTGGTGCTTTGATAGCCAATGACAGTATGATTGGTGGGAGAGGTCACTGAGCATTAAACATCTACACTAAATAAATGCCAAAGGGCATTGAGAAGATTTCAACCAGTCTTCGTTTCCTTGTGAACCCGTCCCACTTTGTTTTCCGAGGGCACACTATTTGTTCTTTTGGGCAGGAATTCGAAATCGTTGTCAATCAATCACAGCACGAAACACCAAATCAAATACGTTTACTCGGGCTGGCCATGACTCTGAGATCGAGAGTTGTGTGCAGTGTGGATTTTGTGCCTGGGAAGGGGGAGGGGCACAGAAACGACATACTGTAATTATGGAACATGGGTATTTGTGAGATGATTCCATGTCAACCATGCTACAAACTGATCAAATGTATGCTGTAAGTTGCAACAAAATATCAAAAGACGAGAGGAAGGTGGAAGCTTGCATAACCAAATCAGGCTGGTTCAGTGGCACAGTATTTTGGACTAACAGAAAAGGGGGCGTTGTCAGAAGACAATGGAGAAAACATCGAAAAGCTACACAGTTCAAGGGACAGTGAACAAGTAGGGCATGTCCGGGGGTGTATAGAGATAACAAAAGATCCAGTGTCTCTGTTTAGTGTCACAATTAGGGGCCGGCTGGTGTAACAGCAGTGTGTTTGGTCCATAACCCAGAGGTTTTGAAGACTTAACGTTAGATTTCATAATGAAGGCAATTTTTGTTTTGGCCAAACTTTTTTTATTCGCACGCTCGCATCACTTTATGATTTTCCAGAGGATGTCATCCATATAATCAAAAATCAAAGCAACATAGCGTTACAATTCTATCCAACGTTAAGGCCATCACTCAAGAGACTGAGTACATACAGGCGCTCATTACAGACAGGCAGTCTCAAGAACCGCGCCACCGCTGGACCAGCACTGAGACAATCTCCCCTCAATTCAAAGCTCTTCTCGTGTGAGACAATCTCAACTCGTTCACAGACACACACTAGCGCTTTTTCAACTTTATCATGTTTTCCTCGTTTCTGGCCTGATCACCGTCATTTTACTTTTCGCTGCCTACCTCTGGACGGGCCAAAAACTACCAATGAAGAAAATAAGAGAATATAGGAACGCACATTGGCTGGTCAATCACACACATACTAATACGGGTGCAACTACTTCCAGACTCCTACTTCTTTGCTAGGGTATGGTGGCAGTGTTTTAACGAGCGATAGATTTTCTTTTAAAAACAGGCGAAACTTCTTCATAGACCATTAAGGCGATTTGATTGTGGTGAATTCCCTCGGATTAAGGGTCTTAACGGATGGTAACGTCATTTTCAAGGACAGGCTCAAGTTTTTAACGGGCGGTAGTTAAGAAGGTTTTATTAAACGGGTGCAGGGTACTGACCATAGTCTCAAAGTGGCACGGGGGGTTAGATTGATTTTTGGTTAGGCCATACTTGTCAGACTTGTTCAACTAAGTGTTGTGAATTTGGGAATGCAATTTACACCGACCTCCTCACTTAAATACGACCTATCTTCGGGCGGGACTTACAGGTGGGAAGCCCGGTCCGTTTCAGTCTGACCTGTCATGTCAATCCCTTCACAAATCACGATGAAAACAACTAAATAAATGGTCCCTTGACTAGCGTGTCATGATCAATAGTTGATCATGTCCTCTGAGAAATTATAGACCAACAAAACCGAGAAGCTATGGTGTTAGCAGGACGGCACCAGGACAATTCGGCACCTCGCCGAGGACTGTTCGGCAGATGACCGAGGACGGTTCGACATCTGGCCGAGGACTATTCGGCACGTAAATTATTTTACACATTGTTTAATGCCACCCAATTTTACACATTGTGTGTTATCTTTACTATGCAACTCAATGATTAATAGAAAATCTTTGTAAACATAAAACACGAAGACTCGAGTAGCGCGCGTCATGAAGTATCCTCGGATGAACCAAGTAAATAGCGCCGCGTGGAAAATCCAAAGGATTATGAAAACAATATGGAAAAAAAAACGTCTGGGACATTTGCCCATTTTACACACATGCTAAATTTGAGGTCATAGACAGTGAGCACTACATATGTTACTAATACATTACTGCGATGTAATGCAAAGGGAACTTACCGTCAAAACTGACCAGTGATCTACGGACTGCTGTCGGTCACCTTCGCGATGCTTACAAACCAGTGCACGGGCCTCACGGACAAATCAAACGACGAACAAAGTTCTACTTTCCCGCTCTAAGACGGAGAGCAGCTCACCTGTAGCTGCTAGAAGGGAGTTCTGGCAGACAGAGCCTCTACTCTGCTATTTATCTCCTTCACAAGGAAGTGTTTTGCTTGAATAAACATAACACGATAATTGGAAGATCACGCCACCGCAAAAATTAATAAATCAACTGTCAACTTTGTTCGTGGCAATACCTCCATGTTTGCGTTAATTCTACTAAACGACAACCGAGATTTCAGGTGCAAAATTAATGACAGGACTAATTGACAAGGGCTCGACTCAGGCTTGTAGAACATTCCCGACACAAGCAGGATGCTCGTAGGAAACACGCCCGACGTCGAATTCACTGACTTTGCACAAGTCGAGTGAGGTGTGGAGGAAGGTCGCCAGAGTTTTGTGCGATGCTCCTGAGGGGCCTGCTCAGTTTTAGCGATCATCGTCTGATTTTTAGGGGTGAAATCGGTCTATCAATCGAATGTCGACCGAATCGGCAACGAGCTCTGCGAACTCAGAGATCACCGCCGACTTGTTGCTTATGTTAAGAACATGTTTCGCACCGCGACCACCCCTGGAAACGCCGTCGATCCCTAAAAATCACAAGATGTTCGAGAAGACACCGGACGTGCGTACTGTCTAAAATGTCATTTAGACCTCGCAGACTCGTCGTCCGATCGATTTTCGCTACATGTGACAGGGGTATAATGAACATGTAAGATCACTGTCTAGCCCTGGTATTTGTTCAGCATAGAAATATCTACCTTAACCATACCTTTACCTGTTGCCAAGAATGTTAGGGGGGATCCTATCGGCCAACTTGATGTGTGGTATGGTACACTCGACGTTTCCTGTCTGTGTACCACCTGTGTGAAGGGACGTCCTCTGTCTCCGCAAAGATGCAAAGCTGACCTGTCGCTTTGCAAATGTTCCTCTGACAAGCACACCGCGACCGTCACTCTTTTATCATTTCCTTGGTGACCGAATATCACGACATACTGATATTTTCATCTGAATAGTTGAGATCATGATATAATAATAATAATATGATCTAAATATGCCTCGAGGCGCCCAACCCTTCCACCACGCCTGGTCAACGGCCCCTACAGTAGTTATGTATGCAAATTAGCAGTTGAACGCTGATCTTTGTTTGATCAGTGATGTCTTTTAAACTATCGGAATAGATTCTGTAGTATGTATGGTCAAACCTATAGTAGTGATCATCACTGCATCAGGATCACTTGGTCATCATGGACACTTTTTGTGGTTTTCCTAATGATCCTCTCATTGAGTTCCTAGTGGCCACCTGTCCACTGTGACAAGTTTCAAGTCAACTGAGACTGTGTATGGGTTTGGATGTGCTATAGCAAATATGTACAGATAAGCCGATGGAGGAATGATCAATTTATTCTTGTATTGTCGAGTCAGTTGTTCGAGACAAGATTTAAGAAAGTGCCGTACCAATGACAGTGCAGGGGGATTCGAACATAAGAACAGTGATGAATAAGGAGAGAAAATGACATTTAAGAAAGTTATTTTAAAGTAAAACACGTAACACAGCTAAAGTGATTTCGACTGGTAGGTCAATGTAACACACTTCATTACACCCAATGACAAAGACAGAAACGGAATTACTGGGCGACTCTGTGCGTCAGCAGCTAGGTTTAAATCCTGTATTTGTCCGGTTACTGTCGGGCAATGGCTGACAGGAAACCTAAAACATCGCTGCATGTACAAAGAGCCACGCAATATTTTAACCAAAAAAAGATGTCAATCTGACAGAAAACCACCACAGTTTGATCACTAATATGGTTCAGGAAGATGCACAATTTTCTATGAGATCATACTAAATAAATGTATGTCTACATACAAGTTAACTAGTATGTTTTTGCCTGTTCGGGCATAGACAAAAACGGATTTTTCCACTCCATTGTTCAGTGCTGAGTGAATCAGGTTTAATTCTGTACTTGTCCGATAGGTCATAATTACACACTTCACTAAACCCGTGAACTCCGCTACCTTCAGAACGGTGATGCAACTTTCCACAGCCACGCTCATAGCTGGGCGGGCCTACAGGCCGGCACTTGACCGGTCACCAGCGGTCAGCACACCTGGGATGACCGCTGATGACCAGTCAAGTATCGGCATATAGGCATGTCCAGATCACCAGTCAAAAGTAATTTAAGTCCCACGGGAACGATATATATAGAAATTCACACACACGAGGCACCGTCATTCTTGTTACAAGTATTTTACTCTATCATAATACATGGAACAAAAACAAAAAAACAGCACAAGCAGTTTCTCTTTTAAGATTTGTAGCGTTGTCTTATTAAGCCAAAGGGTTTTTTATACCTGATGTAACTTTAAGTCTCATATTTAGGAAGTCATGTTTGGGGGGATATGTAGTTTTCGTGGGTCGTGGCTCGCATACAGAGAGTACATACATGTAATGACGAGAGGACAATCAATTGATAGTAGTCTGGTTTAACTTATTGAAAGTACATATTAATGAACTGATGAATGTTCGGTCATTATCACACACTTCATCAAATCCATTGAACGCAGACAGAAACCATTGTTTAGAGTGCTGGGTGGCTCTGTACGTCAGGAGCAGGTTTAAATGCTGCATTTGTCCGGTTACTGTCGGGCAATGGCTGACAGGAAACCTCAAACATCGCTACAATAGGCCACCTAATGTTTGAACAATCTGACAGAAGCCCCCGATGGTTTGATCAATAATATAGTTCGGGAAGCTTCGAAGATGCACAATTTCTATAACACTAGATCTAAGGGACTATACTGGCCCCTGACTATTTGTGTTTACATACTAGTTTATTGTGTTAGGTCAATATTACATACAAATGGAAACCCGTCGAACGGAATTTTCCACACCATTTTACAGTGATGCGTGGCTCTGTACGTCAGCAAATTCAAATCCTGTACTTGCCCGGTAACTGTCGGGCAATGACCGACTGACCGACAAGCCATTTAATACATCCATACAGAAAACTGCTAGGGGGACGAAATGTACACCACATATCTCTTATGCCACAAGCTATCTGTCATCCAAAAATCAAGACCATAGCACATCCAGTTCAAAAGATCCAAAAAATGAATTTCTGCTGCAGTACCAAGGTCACATACCAGGGGGCGCAAAATTGACCTTGACCTTTGTCTTCCCAACACCTACACACAAACCAAATATCATTGTAACCCATTTAGAGGTTCTTGAGTTATGCTCACTACAAAAATCCGGACACACAGACACACAAACACACACACACACACACACAGACACACCCAAAACTATATCTCTATTTTTCGTGGAGATAGTAACAGAATGGCATGTGGCGTATACCTTGATTGAAGTACCTCACAGCCGTGGGTGGACTAACACTGGTATCTGGACGTGGAGTTGTTGTGTACACTTTTCATGATAAACTCCCGGCCTTGCGCGGACTAACACTGGTATATGGACGTGGAGTTGTTGTGTACACCTTCATAATAAACTCCACGGTCCTGAGCGGAGTAATACTCGTTTGGAGCCGTGGATTCCACTGTGACATAGTGACACACTTTATCCAAGGTATTGAACACAAATCACGATGTTATGGGACGAACTGTTTACTCTAAGGAGGAAGTACGAATACCTTCCAGAAAAGGACCAGACTCATGAAGATACAACTCAACGATATCCCTTCAGCAAGTGTATTTCATTACAAATTGCCACCAAAATATCAACAAACAGTAAGAATCAAATTTATAGAATGTATTTTAAATACATTCACATAAAGAAGTACATTGTATGAAAAGAGAAAACCGACAAAACAGTTGCAAGTAACACTTTTTGACCAAATGTATCATCATTCTTCTATCTAGACAATAATGACGACCTGCCCTTTCTTTTTTTGCCATAGAATATCTAGCAATATCATGGGCGAATGTTCCGCAGTTGTCGCATTTAAAATATTGAAACTATTGAAACTCTTCATTCATGTTGTGATCTAAATGCCAAGAATGATATGATCATGATGAATCTCTCCCTCGTCATGAATACCACTAAAGATAAAACTATCCCAAAATCATACCTTTAACACTATCAATATCAATAAAATGAAGATAGCAATGAACAAATAGCTGGTTGAAATTGTGTTCTAACCTAAAAAAACATTTACTTGTCATCACCTACAAGTTTTTTTTTCTTCAGAGCTTCTGCTTGACACTTAAGATGACTTCATAACACTGCACGTTACCCTCATTGATGGAATAACATCTTACTAACCAAAAATAGCAGAGACAAGTTCACCAATCTTTTTGTTTCCTGTCACCCAATATGATTATATGTTTTGTTAACTCTTAATGCTACGATTCAGTACGAAGTCAGGTTTACAACATTGTCTATCCTGTTTCTTTCATGTAGATAAACACATGAGCTTCCCTATCCGCGATATTCGTCTAGATCATCATCTGTTCTATCTATCTCAATTATGAAGTTAAAAAATCCATTTTTGTATCTTGTGAGTTTTTTTCGACTGTTGGTCAGGCCATCGTCAGCTCACGGACTTGCAGCTGAAATATATAAAAGATCAAAAGCCCACATTATTCCCAATGACTATGCTTGAAGGACTAGTCGACTACTTTCAAAGGATGGTCAAAAGAATCCAACAAAACAAATCTCATTGTAAAAAGACTGTCATTCTAAAAAGGTACCGATACTGATTGCGTACTCACCCCTCTGGCAGACGAAGTTCCTGCGAGAATTACAGCTATAGTACAGCCACTGGTAGGAAGAGGCTGGCCACATCAGAACGCAGTCCCTCCACACATTGTTGGTGTTACGGGACGGACGGAAAGGCCGGAAACTGCCCAGCTCTGTCCCGTCACTGTGGCGCCATGTACCCTCCACTACCCTGTCACTCAACCCGATCCAGTAAGGCCTGGACATGGAGGAACATGGTAGGCTTTATGACTGAATTACAGAACGATGGATAATTATAAATATACATAGCTCGTTAAATATACGTGTGTGGCTGTTCGCTCATTAGATCATCATGATTAGATGTCTTCAATTACGCCGTGGTGCTGTCAGTCTCCATCTTCAAAACGAATGTTACCAAAACTCACTATTACCGCCCAATTTCACCGCAAGATTGGATCCCAAACTACTTGTACTTGTTCACGGTACACCGGCTCGTGCCTAACCCACACCTCAGTCTAACTACATTAGGTTTTATTGCATACCTATTTGTATCAGAGCGTATTTGTTTGCTATTTTGTATCATTATGCTATAGTAAGATGACGACGATGTTGATCATCACTAATACAATGTATTATTTTTGGACAGACGTTGAGAAGGAACATACCCTATTACCCCTGTCCTGTTACATAACTTTGTTGCAACAATGCTGAATAGATACACAAATCTGAATAAACTACTATCAGCTCAACATTCCCGTAGCATAAATAGCCATGCAACATATGCTGCCCTGGTGTGATGTTTTTCGTATTCACTCGAGGAGCAGTACCATAAAGACAACATGTCAATCATGTTGAGCCTATTGTTTACTCTGTCGACACATTAGTACCACTAAAGGGCGATAGTTACTCACCTGCGGTTTGTTGTAGCGATAGTCATTTTGAGGAAGTTGTGCGTGTCTTCGTCCTTCACACAAGCCAGACGGGCGTCTCGGGCATCACAGTCTGTTTCTGCAGCTGCCACGGTTTTCCGCAGGGAAGCTGGAGAGAACCAGTAGCACTGGTCCTTGAACAGCGTAAATCCGACAGGGCAAGCTGGAGGGGAAGATGGCAGGACATTGTTGTCTATATGGAGCAATTTTGTAAGCACATGCACAGTGCAGGGGTAGCACTCGGTCAGGCCAAGATGGACTAGGTGTTACAATCTTGTATTAAAACAAGAAGGCACTAAAAAAACTCGAGCTAACGGTAATGAAAGTTTCGCCTTTACCTAATACTGTGTCTTACGCACCCGTTAAACACACAAGATTGGAGTTGGCTGAATCATTCACAGGTCGTGCTTAATAATATCCAATCATCAGCCAAAGATCATGTCTCTGACGTTCATACGGAACGACGTTTCTAGATGTCAAATCACCGTGGCTTTAAACTACATGGTAAGACGAACAAGCTTAAGAAGAAGGTACAGAATACAGAGACATTGATGTATAAGCTGAAGATACCTACTCAGTTGGCAGTTGACACCTCCGAACCCACTCGGACACCTGCAGGTGTAGGACAGCTGCCCGTCTGTACACACGCCGCCATTTTGACAGGGATTGGGGTCACACTCGTCAGTTTCTGATGGCAGGTGATACAAACCAAGTTGTACTTACAATAGGAGATGAATAGAAAATAAAAGAGTGTGGAAATGAACAAAGTTCGTCCGACATATCATTCTGTGGAGACGTTGGCACATGTCGTCGACAACAAGGAGGCGGCTTCTCAAGATGGCGATGTAACACTAATGTGTTTTAGTTTAAATATTTTAGAATTGAAGTATAGGGAATCAATTGTGATGATTAACCCCTCTTTTACATATAACACGCATGCACCTCTTCACTCTTCATGGCCTAGACAAACTGTATAACTGCAGCCATGATACATGCGTTACTTCAGCTTTTAGTTCGCTAGACTTGCCGCACCTGTCTCACAGTGGTCTCCCAGAAACCCCGGCAGACAATAACAGGTGTAGGACGACGGACCGTCTATACAGATCCCTCCCTGGTTACAGGTCTCCGGCTCACAACGTTCAACATCTAGAACAACAAGATGGCAAAATGTCACTCACATCTGTAACATTGTGTCGTCATGAAATAGAATGCCATCACGAAAACTGTATTCAGTTACCAAAATACTGAGGCATATCACATTACAAAACGAATGTATTGAATGAGGATTAAAATGTAGTTGTATATACATATAGCTTCCTGCTCATTGCAAGCTCTAATGAAGTCCTACCTGGTGTGGTTGGGGTTGGAACATCAGTGGGCGGCAGGAGAGCTGAAACAAAACCAAATGTGATGTATCGCGGTTATTTTAGCTTACTACACACAACAGCAAACATAGCCTTGGCTATATATATGTAGCATTAAGCATTCTTCTGTATAGTGTACCAGCAAATACACCATCCTAGTGCTGCCATGCGAGGCTACAGCAAACATAGATGCCTTGTTATATATTGTTGGATATGAATAGACCCTGCTCGTATCGCCATAAGAAAAAGCGTACTTACGATACTCGCAAATGTACGACAGCCGCGTGCCGCACGGCATTGGCTGCCAATGGTACCCGAAGGTTTCGCTCATGCGCACACAGTCTTTCTTCCTGCTGTTCCAAGTTCCATCTGCCCACTCGTTGAAAGGATCGCTGACAAGGTCACCGTCAACGTACCTAAAACATCAAGACATGTAGAGTTTGATAGTATAGTTGGTATTTAGACTATTTATTACATAGCTGTTGTGTTAATTGTGCGTTAACAACCATATAAGTAATGTTGAGTTGAGATGTCCTTACTTCCATACACCCTCTGTAGTGCCATCGTCGATTCCTATCCACGGAGAACCCCCACCGAAACGTTCAACATAATCCATCAGGAAGCGGTGCGTGCTCGGCCGCTTCACCACGGCCAGTTGCCCGTACACGTCCAACTCAGCGCAGTTCCGGGCAGCTTCACTGTAGGTGGACTGGTCGTCAAGGAGACAGTAGCACGTCCCCTCATGGTGGAACCAACCAGATTCACACACTGCACATTGGTATACATGAATAGATTGAGGCAAACTTTGACCAACCGACGGCCAAGTCACAAGAAATTCAAATGGAACTTACTGGAACCTAACAAAAGTGGCCATTCAAGTCATCTTTAGATAAAGATTATATTTGGTCTAGTAGATATGTATTGAAATAACAATAAAAAGGAACATTGTAGTTACATTTGTAAAATGACAACAAATATAGACGCACCACTACTTGTCCCCTGAGGAGTCGTCTGTGGAGGTTCTGTTGCAGAAATTTCACAGCGTTCACCCAGGAAACCATCAGGACAATCACAGGTGTAAGAGTTGTCCCCGTCTTGACATTGGCCACCATTTTGACATGGACCCGATGCGCACTCGTTGATATTGATCTGGCAGTTGACTCCACTGAAGCCATCCGGACAATCGCAGGTGTAAGAGTTGTCCCCATCTTGACATTGGCCACCATTTTGACATGGACCCGATGCGCACTCGTTGATATTGGTCTGGCAGTTGACTCCACTGAAGCCATCCGGACAATCGCAGCTGTAAGAGTTGTCCCCATCTTGACATTGGCCACCATTTTGACATGGACCCGATGCGCACTCGTTGATATTGATCTGGCAGTTGACTCCACTGAAGCCATCCGGACAATCGCAGGTGTAAGAGTTGTCCCCGTCTTGACATTGGCCACCATTTTGACATGGACCCGATGCGCACTCGTTGATATTGATCAGGCAGTTGACTCCATTGAAGCCATCCGGACAATCGCAGGTGTAAGAGTTGTCCCCGTCTTGACATTGGCCACCATTTTGACATGGACCCGATGCGCACTCGTTGATATTGATCAGGCAGTTGACTCCACTGAAGCCATCCGGACAATCGCAGGTGTAAGAGTTGTCCCCGTCTTGACATTGGCCGCCATTTTGACATGGACCCGATGCGCACTCGTTGATATTGGTCTGGCAGTTGACTCCACTGAAGCCATCCGGACAATCGCAGGTGTAAGAGTTGTCCCCGTCTTGACATTGGCCACCATTTTGACATGGACCCGATGCGCACTCGTTGATATTGATCTGGCAGTTGACTCCACTGAAGCCATCCGGACAATCGCAACTGTAAGAGTTGTCCCCGTCTTGACATTGGCCACCATTTTGACATGGACCCGATGCGCACTCGTTGATATTGGTCTGGCAGTTGACTCCACTGAAGCCATCCGGACAATCGCAGGTGTAAGAGTTGTCCCCGTCTTGACATTGGCCACCATTTTGACATGGACCCGATGCGCACTCGTTGATATTGGTCTGGCAGTTGACTCCACTGAAGCCATCCGGACAATCGCAGCTGTAAGAGTTGTCCCCGTCTTGACATTGGCCACCATTTTGACATGGACCCGATGCGCACTCGTTGATATTGATCTGGCAGTTGACTCCACTGAAGCCATCCGGACAATCGCAACTGTAAGAGTTGTCCCCGTCTTGACATTGGCCACCATTTTGACATGGACCCGATGCGCACTCGTTGATATTGATCTGGCAGTTGACTCCACTGAAGCCATCCGGACAATCGCAGGTGTAAGAGTTGTCCCCATCTTGACATTGGCCACCATTTTGACATGGACCCGATGCGCACTCGTTGATATTGGTCTGGCAGTTGACTCCACTGAAGCCATCCGGACAATCACAGCTGTAAGAGTTGTCCCCATCTTGACATTGGCCGCCATTTTGACATGGACCCGATGCGCACTCGTTGATATTGGTCAGGCAGTTGACTCCACTGAATCCATCAAGACAATCGCAGCTGTAAGAGTCGTCCTCACCGATACACTGGCCACCATTTTGACATGGGTTAGGCAGACAGGCTGGAATTGAATTGATATGAAATTGACAAATTTTTTAGGAAAACAATCCAGTTTATTCACAATGCGGTTCACACTTCACGTGCTATGTGCATACATTGTGTGCAACATATGCTGTATTCCTGAAATAGAGCTCCTGAAGATAGGTCAACAAATATATACCTTACCGTAACGTTACCGATCACAGTAGAACTGCGACATAACATAACACGAAACAGGAGATTGAGGTACCTGAAAACATTTTACGGTAACGTCTTCCATTCTTTCTAATCTGTGACAGACATACAGAATCAAAAGATTACACTACAGCGTCCGGCCTTCCTTAGAGTGCTGGAGTACTAACTTCGTTCTCGAAGGTAATACAAATAACGTTAAATATTTCTTACTATCCGAAATACAGGACCGTCCATCCGACCCCAGGCTCCACCCATCCTGACAGGCGCAGGTCCACCCTCCGCCGGGGACGGGGAGACACAGCTGGGCACAGTTCCCGTTAGACACAGAGCAGGCTGTTGAACAAACAGAGGAAAGGAACTCTTATTGAGTATGGTACACATACGGTCTGCACACAGCAAGATGCACAACAATCAGGAATTACTCAAATACAACCTTTAAACGCACAATACGTTTTCCTCTCAAATAACACTGACCGTTTGGTTGACTCGGAGTGTTTGAGTCTGTCCTGACGTGGATGTCATACAGCTTTTGAAAGTGTGGCAGGTTGAGCCTGACGTATCCAGTCAACGACTTGCTAATCCTGTAACGGGAAATATTCTTGACTGTTATCCAAAGTGTTATATTTTGTGTACGGAAACAACGTATAAAATCTTAATGTCCATTACATCACAAATGATCTTTCATTCGAATCAAACAATGTTATTTCATGCTAGTCCAGAACGATAACACGGAACATACCTGTGGACGCCCGGTATGTTCCACGCTGTCCAGTAGAGATGTGTCTCATCCACAGCGATCCCGAACAGGTGTGCATTTACGTCACCGGCTGACTGCGTAAACAATTGTGTGGGGCTCGGGTTGCTGCCAGTCACTCCAGAGGTCCAGATCGCGCCAGTACCACCGTTACACCAGTACAGCCGGTTTTCTGTGGTGCACAAGAACACAGATGATGTCATCTATATTTCTGAAAGGAAAGCCTCCTGTACGCTTTGAATTCCATGTAGATGCAGACAATATCAATCCTGTACAAGTGACCACCTCTACATTAGGAGAACCTAGACAATGTGACCACTTCTTTGTGGTCCTTAGATCTTTTTCTCATTGGCATAAGCATTAAGAATCCTTTCTATAGTGACCACCTATCCACAGAGCCCAAATTTTATCAGTCCCCTGGGTATATTTCTTTGGTAGCTTTGTCTCTGCCTTGAAGTTGAGTATTATGTTACAATTTAAGACTTTATATCCGTACACAAGTTAAAGCGCTTACCAACAAGCTTTCGACCAGTCCTCTGATCCTTCTCAAGTTGTAATGACCCAAAACCTAAGTCAGTAAAAGGGTCAAAGGTACTTGGCAGTCGGTATCGGCCCCCGTCTCGGTTGAGGGAAGGTTGTTGGGCTCTTTCACTCCCCTGATAAAGTAATCCTGTTCGGAATCAAGTATCTTCAAGAAATCCACAGAGTGTCCCAGAGATTCTTAATGGATGTGTTGCGACACCTCCGATGTTTTATCTGAGCTGGGCCGTCTATGCTCTAGAAACCTGGTTCTGAGAGCGCGGCTAGTTTTACCTACGTAAGATTCCTGACAAGGGCCACGGATGTTTTGGCCTTGGCAAGGAATGTGGTAAATGACACCACACTTGTCAGCCTTTGGGGTTTTATCCTCAGGTGCAACCAAATACTGTCTCATGGTCTTTGTGGGTTTAAAGCAGGTTTTGACTCCGTGGGTGTCAAAAATTATCCTGAGGGCCTCTGAGAGGTCTTTTACGTACGGGAGTATGAC
Organism: Branchiostoma floridae x Branchiostoma belcheri; assembly: GCA_019207045.1. Lineage (NCBI taxonomy): Eukaryota > Metazoa > Chordata > Leptocardii > Amphioxiformes > Branchiostomatidae > Branchiostoma > Branchiostoma floridae x Branchiostoma belcheri. Next base: position 20,823,884 of record CM033026.1, on the reverse strand, counting down.
AAAACCTCTGTTGATACGACCAGGATCACAGTTTACAGACCTGGGTTTATCTGTACCGGGTAAGCCAACCTTATCAATGGCCCAACCCAACTGATTGAAAGCTTGTTGGTAAGCGCTTCAACTTGTGTACGGATATAAAGTCTTAAATTGTAGCATAATGTTGACTACCGTCACAGATGAACTTACATTCAGAGTTGAGTATTGATTCACTGGCACATGAGTTAGAGCACTTTTGTAAAGCAATGATAATTTCACCGCGGTCAAGAAATGATTGAGTTGAAATTACAGTTGAAATTACAGTTTTCACATTATGGCACATTACACTGACCTGCTGCATCCAAGGCCAGTCCGTTTGGCCAGTGGCCCTGCACGACATTGACAATAACAGACCTCTGAGTACCGTCCATTTGCGCACGCTCAATCTTAGACGGGTTTCCCCAGTCGGTCCAGTACATCCAACTGCATGCATGGAAATACGTATACATGAAGAACGCTTCAACACGAAATTGGTGTTTTCTACACTTGTGGAAATGGAAATTATCAGAATCTGCTATGACCGCATCCACAAAGGCCCATCAGAGGTACCCACCCCGAGTTGGGATCCACTACGATCGCCCTGGGTTCGTCCAGCCCCTGGGTTATGAGGGACTTCCTGAAGCTGCCGTCCAGGCGGGAGACGATGATGCGGTCTGTACCGGTGTCTGTCCAGTACAGGTTCCTGGAAATGACGTCTACTGCAATACCGTCAGGAACTGCAATGCACAAGAATCAGACATCGTTTACTTAAAGCGGCCCATAGTGAAATTCCGGGGACAGATCTGGTTCTAGGGTTGATCATCAAACACGTCTCTATAGCTATTTGTTTAATGTTGCACATCTACATTTGTAAGCCACAATAGCTCATATGATGTCAAATGTGACGTATTGTAATGAGACTTTCTACAGGTAAACGCTTTGGGATTGAATTTTTTTTCCTTGGGTGTGCAATTTATACAACGTAATTCAGCTGTGGATTCATTTGTTTCAAATGCCGAACGAGATAGAAGTTAAATTTGCATTTGAAGTCAACAACAACTTACAACTGAAATTGTGGTACAAATGATTCTGGAAATACCTGAAGCCTGCTGTCCATCAAGTCTCAGCCCCGTTCCAGTCTCGTAGGGAGAACGGAACACAACACTATTCGCGCCGTTAACACTGGTCCAGTAGATAAAATCCTCCTGTGGAAACGACGTGGACAGTCAAAATATTGTAATTCTTCTCCGATTATAATGTTCTTGGACTGTTGATTAGAATTAAAACACATGAACACCGGAGACTGTTCCAGTAAAATAACTATATATAACTAGAGTTACAAAAAAATATAACTAGAGTTAAAAATATAACTAGAGTTACAAAATCTTAATACCTTCACCAAGTAGTGTTAACCTACGAGAGCAGCAATAAAAGTACATGCTATGTCTATGGTCATATCGACGCTGCCTTTGCCTCCTATTTTTGCTAACTCCATGAGGCAGATACAGTACAACAACGTATATGGTCTATAGTTAAATTCTGAATCTCAATTATTGATATCGTACCGTCCGGTCGTAATCAACAGCTATTGGTCTATGAAAATCATTGTCGATTTCATAGCGACCCCACTGAAATTGGATATCATCTTCCGTAGTTAGCCGACTGATGGACCTGTCCGTTGCATCGGCCACCAGGATCAGCTTGTGTCCGGCCGGGGCAGCTCTGTTTCCTGTGGTTCAGGCAATGCAACTCAAGTTAAGTCAAAGCCTTTATTTAATCTCAATGGCCTGTATCGGTTAGTATGACCGCTTTCCAACAACAAGGTCTGTAGTTTCTATATCACAATGTAAATAGTAAAATTCTTTTCATAAAATAACTCTTGTCAGCTTGCCAATGCATCTATAGGGATGTCAACTTAAGGTTTGAAAAATACACAAAATTACTCGTGGCATTACTCGTAGTTTATCACTTGATGTGTCAATAGCAAAATCTTACCAGTTGACACAGCACTACCGCCCACAGGTTTGCCGAGCTGTAAAGAATTTGGATCGCCCTTCTCAAAGGCTGTTGGTTTGGCACCCTCGGCAGTATCGACGGTGCTGTCCGGGTCCCCTCCATCGGATTCCCCGCCGGATCTGGCCGCAGCTGCTTCGTCTGGTGTGAAGTTCGTGTCGGAATCTGGAGGTGCTTCAGCGGCTGCCTGGTGGGCTGTGTGGTACATGTAACGGGCAGATGAGAGGATATCTTCCCGGTACGTGAAAGCAGACGACAATGGAGAAACACCATTATCGCCGCTAATGTACTTCATCAATAGTTCATCAGTGGTTTGCCAGTCTTAGTTTAATTGGACGAAATGTCCTTCTGAAAATTCGAAGGTCAATCTGTGGAACATCTTGTCATTCATTACAGACAAGACATAAGATGCATAGGGCATAGATCCCTATCATACTGCGTCCGGGCTAAATAGTCTTTCCACGTATTCTGTTTTAGAGTTGAATATTGTATTTTGTTTTCACTAGCATTTAGTGAAGTATCTACTTCATGAAAGTTGACAATTCAAGTTGAAAACTAAACAACTGAAAAGAAAGAAACGTACACATCAGCTGGATAGCCAACACTCCCCAAAGCAGCAGGACGATTCCCCGATAGGTCTGCATTATGACCTACATGATGAACGATGGAGAAAAGCAAGTCAACCGACATGAAGAAATGCAAGGTATCTAGCTGTCTAACTATGTATATGTGTGTGTGGTGTGTGTGTGTGTGTGTGTGTGTGTGTGTGTGTGTGTGTGTGTGTGTGTGTGTGCGTCCATAGGTGTGTATTCAAATTCACACAAGGAACTTTTCTACTTGAACAAATAGATAACGTTACACATTGCCCACACGCCATAATGAACAAAACCAAAATGTATCTATCCGCCTAACTATCTATATGTATGTGTTCATATGTGCCTATATCTATGTGTGTGTGTGAGTGTGTGTGTGTGTGTGTGTGTGTGTGTGTGTGTGTGTGTGTGTGTGCGTGCGTGTGTGTGTGTGTTAAAATTCACACAAGGAACTTTTCTGCTTGAACAAATACAAGTAATTGGCACCTCATGAACGGGTTTACCCACACGTCATAATGAACAAAGCAAATCAATGAATTGTATCTATCTGCCTAACTATCTATGTGTATATGTGCATATGTGCTTATATCTATATCTATGTGTGTGTGTGTGTGTGTGTGTGTGTGTGTCTGTGTGTCTGTGTGTGTGTACGTGTGTGTGCGCGCGTACGTATGTACATAATGCATATGTGCGTATATATGTGTGTGCTTGCGCGAGAGCGCGTGTACAAAGTGTGTGTGTGTGTGTGTGTGTGTGTGTATGTATGTGTGTGTGTGTGTGTTAGTCCGAGTGTTTGTGTGTTACCCGTGTGTGTGTGTGTGTGTGTGTATGTTAGTCCGTGTGTGTGTGTATGTCCGTGTGTGTGTGTGTGTGTGTGTGTGTCTATGTGTATATGCGCATATGTGCTTATATCTATATCTATGTGTGTGTGTGTGTGTGTGTGTGTGTGTACGTGTGTGCGCGCGTACGTATGTACAAAATACGTATGTGCGTATGTGTGTGTACTTGCGCGAGAGCGCATGTACAAAATATGTGTGTGTATGTGTGTATGTGTGTGTGTGTGTGCGTGTGTGTACGTGTGTGCGCGCGTACGTATGTACAAAATACGTATGTGCGTATATGTGTGTGCTTGCGCGAGAGCGCGTGTACAAAATATGTGTGTGTGTGTGTGTGTGTGTGTGTGTGTGTGTGTGTGTGTGTATGTATGTGTGTGTGTGTGTGTGTGTGTGTGTGTGTGTGTGTGTGTGTGTGTGTGTGTGTGTGTGTTAGTCCGTTTGTGTATCTAAATCTACACAAGGAACTTTTCTGCTTGAACAAATAGATATGATAATTGCCACCTCATGTGCGGGTTTTACCCACACGTCACCAGAACCCAAAATAAACCAAACGCATGACCTCATCCTTCATACATGGATGTATATGATTTTAGACTTATGCAATAGCGAAAAACACCATATAATGACAATGACAATATATTGGAGGTATTTTCAATTCCTCCTCGATGTTTGTTCCCTGCCATTTTAAACTAAGCGGATAAGCCTCGATAAATACCAAATTTCTACTTTCTAACATTTTAAGGCAAGTATACATGAGTCTTACATGAAAATGTTTGCATACAAATACAACATTTGTCTTATAAATTCAGGTCGCGGTTGTCAAATTGACATGAAAACAACTGTTCTTGGTGGTGCTTTGGTTGTATAGTTGATGGGAGAGGTCACTGAGCATTAAATGTCTCGCTTCGTAGGCTTTGCTTCATGAAATGCCAAAGGGCATTGAGAAGATTTCAAGCAGTTTTCGTTCCTTGTGAACCCGTCACACTTTTTCCGATACTAGTAGTACACAATTTGTTCTTTGTGACAGGAATTCGAAATCCTTGTTAATCAGTCACAGTGCAAATCACCAAATTAAATACATTCACTTGGGTTGGCCATGACTCTCTGAGATTTAGAGTTGTGTGTAATGTGGCTTTTATGCCTGGGAAGAGGGAGGGGCACAGATATGACATACTATAATTATGGAACCTGGGTATTCGTGAGACGATTCTATGGTGCTTTGTTGATCACCAATGTAGGACTATTCGGGGCAACCTTTTGAAACCACAGCAAGACAAATGTGTAATTGCTAGGAATGCACGACAAAAAGGATAATGAACACACTATAGCTATGTCATTTCAGTTAAACAGTGACATGTTTATTACTTGGCATTAACGTAATGATGGGTGCAGAGAAAGTCTAGATCTTGCTGTGGCGGGCACGATGCAGAGTTGTTTTAAACGTTCAAGCAGTGGAAATGCGGACACAAGTTTTCTATGTACAGTTTAACCACCACTCAAAACACTGAGCAAAAGCGGTCGCTACAGACAGGTGGTCTACATAACCGTGCTACTGCCAGACAAGAACTGCGGCAACGACCCTTTAAAGCTCCACTCATGTTAGGCACTTCTCGACTCATCTTCAGACACACACTAGCCAAAATTGAACGTTCATATTTCTTTTTCAGTTCCATTGTGTTTTTTCGGTTGCAGGCCTGATCATACTGTTTTTACGATTGCTTATATGAGCCACGGATCTGATGCAAATAAATAAATAGATAAATGATCACCGCCGTTGTACTTTTCGTTGCCTACGTCTGGACGGGCCCAAAACTGCCAATAACGAAAATAAAAGAATATAGGAACGCACATTGGATTTGCTAATTTCACTACGATTTCACTACGATTTCCTCCCAGTTAAAAAGAAGTATACTGTAGTATTCCGCTGGTAAATCGTGCTGGCAATCAGCTGGGGTAGACGTTTTCTACAAGTCAGAAATCTACAGACACAAATACTAATACGGGTGCCACTACTTCCAGAAAGGGTTTCTTTTCTAGGTTATGATGGTGGTGTTTTAGATTTTCTTATGTACGACAGTACGTTTTTAAAAGCAGGCGCATGTACCATTAGACTTAGTGAATTCAGTGCGGACTTAACGGAAATACTTGTCTATTTGACAAACATGCACGAGTTTTTAACGGGTGGTACTGACCATAGCCACAAAGTGAAAAACAAGTTTTTTTATTGTTATGGAAACCATTTTTGTTGTTTTCATCGTCTAAAAACGTCTGAGGGCACCCATTCTAAATTTTAGGTCATTTGGCTCAAATCCATTAGTCCATATGAAGAATAAATTGAACATTTGGTGGGAGAAGGAGTCAAGAAAGAACACAACAAGAAACAATACATATATATGGTATATAATGATAGGTCGAACTGTCCTGAGCCAGGTGCGGAACCGTCCTGGGCCAGGTGTGGAACCGTCCTGGGCCAGGTGCGGAACCGTCCTGGGCCAGGTGTGGAACCGTCCTAGGCCAGGTGCGGAACCGTCCTGGGCCAGGTGCGGAACCGTCCTGTGCCAGGTGCGGAACCGTCCTGGGCCAGGTGCGGAACCGTCCTGTGCCAGGTGCGGAACTGTCCTGAGCCAGGTGCGGAACCGTCCTGGGCCAGGTGCGGAACCGTCCTGGGCCAGGTGTGGAACCGTCCTGGGCCAGGTGCGGAACCGTCCTGGGCCAGGTGCGGAACCGTCCTGTGCCAGGTGCGGAACCGTCCTGGGCCAGGTGGGGAACCGTCCTGGGCCAGGTGCGGAACCGTCCTGGGCCAGGTGTGGAACCGTCCTGGGCCAGGTGTGGAACCGTCCTGGGCCAGGTGCGGAACCGTCCTGTGCCAGGTGCGGAGCCGTCCTGGGCCAGGTGCGGATTGGCAAGGGGTCGAATCGTCCTGGTGCCGGTGGCGAATTGTCCGACATCCAAAACTACATTTCACATAAAATACCTGCTCACTGTATCAAGGCGATAGACAGCGAGCACTAGATATGTTACAGATACATGTATACGTAAAGTGAACTTACCGTCGAAACTGACCGGTGATCTACGGACTGCTGTCGGCGACCTTCGCGATGCCCACAAACCAGTGCACAGGCCTCACGGGCAACTCAAACGACGAGCCGATTTCCCGCTCTAAGACGGACAGCAGCTCACCTGTAGCTGCTAGAAGGGAGTTCTGGCAAACAGAGCCTCTGCTCTGCTATCTATCTCCTTCACGAGGAAGTTTTTTGCTTGAAGAAACATAACACGATAATAGCACGATAACGTCACCTTCAAATGAATATGCATCATGCCAAGTTTGATCGTGGCACTTGATTTATGTTTGCACTAATTCTACCGAAAGATGACCAGGATTTTCCATGTTTTTTATTTAATATTCCATCACGTGACACTGGATAATGATCTCGGACTTAACAGTCGATCGGTGGAATGAAATTGAGGTTTGCTGACTCAAATGGACCGGTTCTAGAAAAGGTCAATAAAAACAACATTGACAGCAGGGCGGGACTTCAAATAGAACTCTGAAAAGGCCAGACTAATCAAATATGTCCAGTGACTGCATGCACGTTTGTATCCAATTGTTTAGTATCATCTTCAAGAATGACTATATGATAAAACTTACGATATCTTAGTATATCTACAAATGTCAATGTTCAAATCAAAGCTTTGGTGCATTTAAATTCACCTTTGAAGTTATGAGTTGAGGGGTAAAAGATTGTGCATTATGTCATATTGTAATCATTTTGTTCAGTGAAAAATATGTTAAACGTTAAACATGCACCGACATGCCCCGACACGCTGTAGGGCATACTTTCGTCCAATCCCGAACCGTCTCAGCCACAGCGATAACTGACAGTGCTAAAAACAGACATGAAGCCTCCGCCAAGGGTTCCATCCGGGGGTTCCCCTATACGCCTAAGGGCCCAATCTTTGTCCAATCACAGGCGATCACCAATCCCAGATAATTGCAGCATAATTGACCAATTATTGACTTGAATGTTGAACGGCACGGAACGTTACCAACTGAACCATGGAATAAGTCACTTGAATAGACAAGTTAATCGGATAATTGAAACATCAAAAAATTTTTTTTCAAATCTCACTGATAACAATGAATGTAACGTTAATAGAAAAATGGAGTAACACATTATGATTCTGAAAGTTACATGTTTTTCTAAGCCTTGCCGAGGACGCCACTGCTTAAGGATAAGTTTGGCACATGACAATTTCTAATTAAAAAGGCCGCCATGTTGTTTCCCACGTTTAGTCAAGCCTTGACAGTACAGTCAGGTAGCAGACTAACTCTTGATCATGCTTCCATCAACATGAACAGGTTTGCCATCTTGTGGGAAAATAAAAAGTATGGATGTATCAGTCAAGCTTATTCTGAACTCATTCAACAGTTGGGGACTTTTTTTGTGAAGATAGCGGGTCAATGAGCTAAACAACCGCTAAATAACTGCTTTAATCATGAGACTTTGGTGCATTTAAATTCACTTTGTCAATGTGCGGAGGGGCAGATTGTGCATTATGTTGTATTGTAACTATTTTGCCGACAGGGCGCGACACGCTGTACTTTCGTCCAATCCCGCTCCGTCTCAGCCACAGCGATAATTGACAGCTAGTGCTAAATCAGCCATGAAGCCCCCGCCAAGGGTTCCATTCGGGGGTTCCCCTATACGCCTAAGGGCCTCATCTTTGTCCAATCACAGGCGATCACCAGCTCCCAGATAATTGCAGCATAATTGACCAATTATTCACTTAACTGCTGAACGGCACGTAACGTTACCAACTGAACCATGGAATAAGTCGTTAATCGGATAATTGAAACATCAAAAATGTTTTTACTAATCTCAAATGATAACAATGAATGCAAAATGGCATAAAACATCATAGATTCAGAAACCAGCATGTCTTCTAGCCTTACCGAGGACGTCATTGCTTAAGGATAAGATTACAAAATCACAAATCTTTCTACTTTTGAAAAGCCGCCATGTTGTCTCTCACCTTTAGTCAAGCCTTGACAGTTTACAGTCAGGTAGCAGATCTAGACTAGCTCTTATTTCCAGAACATCTACAGATGTGTCATCTTGTGGAAAAATAAGAATTATGGATGTATCGGTCAAGCTTATTCTGAAATCATTCAACAGTTGCGAAGTTTTTTTTGTGACGAGTGCTGGTCAATGACCTAAACAACCGCAGGTGACCTTGCAAAGCAGGCAAATGTCATTGCTAAACGGGCCCCCCTCCCCAATCCACACAAACAGTACACTGGAATTTTCCACACCAGAAGGTAAAGCTGCATCCAGTTCAACTGTTGATACTAACCTTGAGTATTTTCAACAGCATAACGAAGTAACGTTAAGTGGCATCATTAGAATTAAGCATTCAAATGTGTTCTTCTCCAAAACGAAATACATGTATATCCATACCATATGTCCACACCATATTGACTACAGTACCGTGACCTACCGTGACCTTATATCTTCACCAAATTGTTACTAGTATCAGTAGTAACATTTACGACTTCTTGTTTCTGATGTACGTTTGAATAGTCCAAATAGGATTGTATGGAACAAATAGGATTGAAATTTCCTCACGAATTAGGTAATCTCTCCTGATTTGGGTGATCGGCATCTTTTATATCTTTTAAGTCAAGTCTCTATGTCAATATATTATCTTCATGTCAGAAATCAGTATGAACCCAATAGAACAAAACCGGCTCCTGCAACTTAAAATAAAATAGGGAACCCAGTCCTACACAACTCTGTCCCAAGAGCTACCCACAAGTTAAGGACCATAGCATGTCCAGAATATGAGATATTGATACCCAGGAGTTCCACTGCAGTACCGTAACAAGCAGCTAGGGGGGCAAAAACTCTACTTATTTCAAGACCTACATACAGATTAAAAATCAAGACAATCCATCCAAGCCCTATCAAGTCCATCCACACACTAACACACGCATGAACATTTCCAAAAACATATCCTTCTTGGTGCAGGTAACATAATCGGTCCCTGTATTTAAAAAGGCTGGGGGTCCAAACCTATACTACTTATAGCAATCACTAATATTGGAGCTAGCTCAGACAAACGTTTGATATATTCAACGGTGTCTAAATACCGGTAGTTTCATAGGTAAAGGTAAATGTACTGCAAAGCAAACTCATTTTAGCTTGTTAATGATTTATGGCAATTGTAGCACAGTACAGAGCAAGAGTTTATATAAAGTACAACTTCCCATAGGTATGAACTGAAAGCTATCAATATGACGACAACAAAACATGGACTTAAATACAAACTTGCTACAAACCAGTCTCAAAGAAACAGAGGTATGTATGGACATTTGAGATACAACAATTACAGTACATCTGCTTGTTAGAATTGCATTCTGTATATACATAATAACAAATTAGTACTACTCAACATTCATGCTGTAGTACTAGTAGTGAGAATTCACTACATACATACATACATATATATATATATATATGTACACTTGACCACAAATATACTGAAAGTGAATTATTATTGACCTGCTTTTATTCCAATGTACTGGAATCTAAAAGTTAAACTTCTATGACTGAACGTCACTTTGTATACATCTACGTGATGGATTAATAAATATCAGTGCTTCTTGCAAGAATTGGATACTGCAAGATCATTGACATTGTTCATATGAATTGGCCAGCAATAAGCCCAATGTTTGTTTTCTTGGCTATTTCTTGTTACTTCTTCTTACAGTCTTAACCTTTCACTACAACTGAAATAAATACTTGTCTATTTGACAGTCAAGCACCAGGATTGCTAACCAGACAACTCTTGAACTGACATACTATTTAACATCAACATTGAACATCGTTAGTTTGTTTGGCAGTGGGATTGTATTTGTCCTTTGACAAACATAAAAAAAGTTCATTTCTACATCCGTTTCATTGTTTCATTCTTCTATATGACAATTGACAACCAACTATATCTTCACTTTCATTGCATGGTCTACTATGTTATCCTTTCTAAACTTTAAACAGTATACTGCATCATTGTTCTAGCTGCCAAACTCACCAAAGTACATCGTATATGTACAGAACTGTATGTTGTACCCATCTGAAGGAGAGGCCTACTGATAATGTATGGATACCATATTATAACATGGGCTCTACTTCTGGTATTACAACCGGTCTGCGTACTTCCATGTGGCCGTTTCGCTGGTGACCGTACTCGAACTTTATACGCAGCTCACCGATCTTGCATTTTGGCAGGATGTCAGGGATCCACTCGATGACAAAAGGGGTGGGTTCTTTCTGGTCAGGACTGGTGTTTCCTACGAGACATTAGTTGGATGTTAACATTGTCACCATGTAAAAAAGACACACATCTGTACTCCTGATACATATATGTCACAGTAGAGATCATGATCCAGTAGAATCGCTGATTCTCCTAGGAGAGATCGCGATCGGAGTTTCTCCTAGGAGAGATCTCGATCGCAATCTGTACTAGTACAATCGCCAATTCTACTAGTACAGATTGCGATCGGGATCTCTCCTAGGAGAAACTCCGATCCAATCTCAAATGATTCTAAGATGTTGGAAACAGACTGCAATTGGGATCTGTCCTAGGACAATCGGCGATTCTACTAGTACAGATTGCGATCGGGATCTCTCCTAGGAGAAACTCTGATCCAAACTCAAATGATGATATTAGTAAGATGTAGGAAACAGCAATAATTTTTTTGATAAAAAACAATGATTTTATCTAGTATTAATGCAAACCTGCTAACTCATTACCAACTACATTCAAGCCTACTTGTGTCACTTCTACAATGTTAACTTCACCGAAGACTACCACACTAGAGTCACTTCTGCAACTGTATTTTGACACCTGTTGATCACTTAACAATGCTTATTTGTTCTTCTGTGAAATGATTCAGTAGAAGTCTGACTAGTGAAATGTACTCAGTACGTGTGAAATTGTGAGTAATATCTTGAAACACTGCTTGATCTTTTGACACCTGTTTGACGACTCTACAGTTGTTATTGTTCTTCCAAAGCCGTGAAATTTGCATACTGACACAATGTTTGATCACCCGTTGGTGTCTTTCACAAATTATAAGATTTTGAATGATGGTAATGCTATATACTATAGTGTACCTTGAGTTAATTTGCAGAAGTGACTCATGTGTGGTAGTCTTCAGTGAAGTTAACATTGTAGAAGTGACACAAGTAGGCTTGAGTGTAGTTGGTAATGAGTTAGTGGTTTGCATTAACATACTAGATAAAATCATTGTTTATCAAAAAATTATTGCTATTTCCTACATCTTAGCATCATTTGAGATTGGATCGGAGTTTCTCCTAGGAGAAATCCCGATCGCAATCTGTACTAGTAGAATTGGCGATTGTACTAGTACAGATTGCGATCGAGATCTCTCCTAGGAGAAACTCCGATCGCGATCTCTCCTAGGAGAATCGGCGATTCTACTGGATCGTGATCTCTACTGTGACATATACATGTGCATACCTGTTTTATCCTCTTCCAAATCTTCTAAATGGTCAACATGTATGCAAATGCATACAGAAAGTTACCATTTTCAACAACTGAACCAATACAAACATCAGTATTTTATAAAGTAATTTCCTAGCAAGTAGGCTGAGCATTGTTAAGTTTTTTTTTTTAGAAACATGCCAGGCATAAGCTGAAGAAAAGAAGCGTTTTCAGAGATGACCAACATCAGCAAGAAATAGCAAGTATAGTTCAAAGAACGTTTTGCTTTCTATTTCAAAATTTGTGACTCACCGACTTTCAGATAAGTCTTGAGTTCAAATGGCTTGATGGCTTGTTGGCCTTCTATCTTACGGTATGCTTCAGCTATTGTTTCTACTTCAACTTTGGGGGCGTCGTAAGGCTCGTAGGTCCCGTCACGATTCTCCACAAAGCTCCGTGTCACCTCCAGAGGCATCTGTAGTGAAACAAAAGACCCACAACTATGTAAATGAGAGAAATGACCCCAAGTACAAAAAGGTGTTTTGCAATCATTTCTGGATCTCTTTAAAAGTAATGGATTGTACAATACAGCACTTTAAACCACTAACCATATTATTCTAATACAAACAATGCTTGGTTAATCTTTAAAAAAAAAAAGGTTACAAAAGATGTTATTGAAAGAAAATGAATGGAGGGATGCAATATGATGCAATATTCTTTAAGGAATTAAACTACTCTAAATTAATCTATTACTGAGGGTAGAAGGGGAAAGCATGTTTTCAGCTTTTTCTAGGTAATACATGTAGTACTAATACATTAGAAACTAATATACCTGTGTTGTCATAAATTTGCACCACAAAAACTGCTAAATAAATTAGTAGCACGCCATGGCTTCCTACCATTGGTGTGTCAAAGATCTGCTTTACATGTAGAATATTGGTGATGTGCCAGGTGTACTTGGAGAAGGTGCCCAGGGGCAGGGCGTCCTTCCTCACAAACGCCACGGTGGAGTTGGGCAGGCGCCGCTTCTTGCACCCGGCAGAGATCCTCTGCTGCAGCGCGTCAAAGAACGGCTGCGGTACGTGAAATACTAGTGGGTCTGGGTAACCTGCAAGTAGATGTTTGGATGTTTAGAAACCAGAGCAGAAGAGAATGGTCCTGATAGTCAAATAGTTAAACTGAGGGGTAGATGAGATAAGGACAGTCTATAGGATATGACACAACCATATAAAGATAATCACTACTGACTACTTTAACATCCTTTAAAGTGATGTGTTAGCCTGAGTGCCAGCCTCCGTAGTGACCACTGTGGCTAGCAAGCAAAGGGACAGAGCCGGCAGTCACTATGGATTCTAATGATATGTAGAAGCAATATTCAATCTATGATAGTACAGTTTTTTGTTTGTGTATCAGTTATAATATAGTATAAAACCTGCAGATGAGTGCACGCATAGACATTTCTGACTAGTGTAATATAATTACTAGTAAATGTTATGGATTGCCGCTATTACTTTGTCTAATAACTAAGAACATCTGCCTCACCATCAAACTGGTAGTGCATGGTCTGGTTGATTCTCTCCACCACACTTCCCAGCCACTCCTGGAAGGATAGAGAGATCTCCGTCTCCTCTACTGTGGCAGCTGCAACAGAAACTTGTATACATGTTGAAGAGAAGAGGGAGTACACAGTTTGGAATACTACAAATTATGTGTGGCTGCTAGGGTACATGCAATAGGCATATCATAGAGTGCCATACAATATATAGAAAAAAACTGCCTGAAATCCATTGATAACCAAGGGAATGATATGAATTTTATGTCATAGCTGGCGCATGATACTGTTTATTATGTCATACCTGTGACGCGAAAACGTTCGATACGGGTGTTCCGGACCGGCTGGTAACTTTCCGTACGGCCCGGGGTTATCACACGGGCTCCATTCGAATAAATTGAACTGTTTCCAGTGGGCCAAGTACGGCGCCATCGAAAGTTCGAATATCTGATTCGGACGTTGGAACATTACTGTTGCAACAATTTTTTTTCGAGGGCAACAAATTTGTTCAACTTCTGGCGCATTTCGCATCAAAACAGTGGTTTTCTCAGGTGGGTATGACATAAATAAAATACAACACGGTGTACTGTAATTCCTGATTTTTTCACTGTAATGTTATGTTCACGGTTTTCACGTGACGACTGTAACGTGAACTTATCATTACCGATAAAAAATAATTCACAGACTATTTTCATGCGCACTTGCCTCGACAGTGAACATTTAGTTCCGAGAACAAGTTCAATTTTCTCAGACCGTGAAAATTTGGTACCGTGAAGATAAAGTGAATTACAGTATTCTGCATCACCCTCAGTCTCAGCCCTCCCGCGGGTCGGATCACCCTACGACCTTCGGCCGTCGGGCGATCCGACCCGCGGTCGGGCTGATACCTTGGGCGATACGGAATACACCGTGTTGTATTCTATATATACAATTATTCTGGACTGCGAGATACATCACACAGGCTTCTAAAGAGTAATCTAGATATACTTTCTATTGAACATGTAAATACTGTATTCGGACATAGGCATTGGCATTGTGACAATTTTTGGCATGAGGTCATGATGAGCATGTCAATTTTACTCAACTGGCACATTTTCCATTAAACTGTGTTTTTTTATGGGTGGGCATGACATGAAATGAGTACCACACAGTGGATAACACATCACCCTCAGTCCAAGTCCTCCTGCAAGTAAGATTTCCTTCCAATTAAACTGCTTGTACTATCTGACGATCATTACCACGGTCAGGCTGGTACTTCAAATGATATGGGACTCACCACATAGTATTTTCTGTTATCAATACAAGTCTAAATATTTTGAAGCTCCAAAGGGTAGTACATGTATCACCTAAGAAAAAAATCTAGCAGCATTATTGTTGGTGCTAAAATTCTCCTATATGAGCAACCATGAGGCATCTGCAGAGGCTTCCCTGGCATACCAGTACCCAGGAGACGACAGATGAAGAGTTTTACCAGGTCTCTTTTATGAAGATGAAGAGGCTTACCAGGTCTCTTTGCAGATGGAGGGCTTGCCGCTGTTTTCTTGATGGGGGTTTTCTTGGAGGGAATGTTTCCACTGTCTTGTAACGTCAGCAATGCACTGCTGGCCTGGGCTATTAAAACAATTGTAAAACTGTAAGTACACTTCAAGGAAAATATGAGGCTCTAGTGTACATTTTATTCATGACACATATCAGATTTTTCAACATGCATGATTTTTATCAAGCATAAATTTGAAGTTCTTTTCACTTTTCACTATTATAGATTTTCTTCTGCAGATGACAGGTAGAAGATGGGTATAGATCTATGGTCAGCGTATTGAGTTCAGATTAGTTTATTATTATGTTTGTTAACAAGTTTCTGTCACTAAAAAAGGTACCATGAGACAAATAGTTCAACTTGCCAGAAGACAGCTTCCAGCATACTGCTGTTTATTTAGTACATGTCATGATCACTCCAGGCTACCAAGACATCTGTTAGTGGTGCACTGGTAAAACAGATGGTAGGCCTATAAATCTTGAGGAATAAAAAATAACATTTTACCTAGTGTGTCATCTTTCTTTCTCTTTTTTGATATCTTGGGTGACCCGTCTGCCAGTTCAATCACTGCCGCCAGTGCCTTCTCTGGGGCTGCACCTGCAACAGATAGCCAAATGCTGCATGTACTAAAAACTTACATTTCCTCTTTATCAATTATTTCATACCAATTCTTGATTTGAGTTTGTTCAGATCCACGATTAGCTAACAACATATAAAGTACATTGTACTTGTCTGCACAGCTCAAATATTGCTCCAAATAGCCAATTGACTGGGAATTTAATGGATGAATTTTCAAATGTGGCTTTCTACTCAGAACAGTACCATCTTGCGCTATTCTGTTCACAGGAAATAAATGATGGTTATGTAATATGAAGATGCCAAAAACATTTCGTTGGAAAATGTGCAAAGGGAAAAATCTGTACCTGGGTTATCAAGATTAATGTAGTAGGCAAACTCTTCCGTCAGCTTGTCGTCGCTGGCAAATGCACAGATACAGGCATAGAAGTGAACACATCTTCTGGCCTGTTCTGACACACCCTGATTGCCCATCTTCATTGTCTTAAACATACGGCATGTGCAGTGGAACTTGTGCTCCGCCGCGTCTCGATTTCGGCTTGTGTCGCTGAATGAAAAGTGCAGGAAACCCAGAGGCTGTCTCGGATCAGGTTTACATTTCACGACCATGATGTTCTTTGTCACCCGCTGCACGAGCGGTCCCGTTGTTTCTGTTGCGAGAAGCCATATTGCCTGTTTGATTTCATTGGAAATGTTTAAGGAGTTCAGAACAGAGTTTTTCAGGGTGAGGGGCGTTGCCTCGGCCTCACAGGTCAGGGCCAACTTGATGTGAGAGCACGTTTCCTCACCAACGTTTACATGGCGAACTCTCTGACAAGTCTCAACGAAACATCGCCCGGCACCCGAGGCAGCGATCAGCGCTGCCCCATCCACAGTCTGGGTGGGATTGCCATCCGCATCAGTGGTTATGGGTAGCTGGACAAATCCTCGATAGTCCGGCCCTCGGTCACGTAAACGCACCGAAAACACCTGGACGGTGGATCCTGTGATGATACGCACTGCATCTGCACTGTGTCCTGCTTTGCGGACTTTATCGCGAAACACAGTGTTGCATTCCTTGTTCTTGCAGCTCAAGCCGCGTGTCCCGTTGAGTGTCCCACACTTGGGGCATTTTTTGACACCACGTAGGGTGGGCTTTCCCAGGTCTGCAAATAAGCTCTTGATTCGTTCCTGGGTCGTTGCCATTGTTGTCCTCTGGAGCAACAGGGTCTAGTAGAAAACACAAAGTTTCAAAAAATTTATACATAGAATTTACCGAGTTTACCTTTTCGTTACCTGCAACCTTGCCGTTTAGGAATAAACTTATTATTTTCTACTGCACCACTCAACATCAAATTCTTTATGTCATTACTAATAAACACTTCTTTTAGCTTTCCTGAATTAAAAAAGGTTTCTCTTTTTTTGCTTCCGTCCTTTCTATATTTGAAAGGATATAGCAGTAGGATAATATCCTACTGCTATATACTTATACAAAGTTATAGCAGCAGCAGTATACTGTAAATGCAGAAATATTCGCGGTGGATTAATATTCGCGGTTTTCGCGGCGGCCGCTTCACCGCGAAATTAAATCCACCGCGAATATTTCGTCTGCTGGCGCCGCCTAAGGTGCCCCTTTTCCGCTCCATGTACATACTACTACTGTCTTTGTCACTGTATAATGAAATGTTTGACATACTTACTACGGTGAAGTCTTGACTGAAGACACACATGTAATTTTTTCATACGACCAACTGTATTACAGTACTGTACAGTATGTTCACCATGATACAAAGGTCGTACTACTGTATACTATTACGTATTGAGAGGGTAGATACGATTAGATCAGTAACAGTGGCTCACGCAAGAACAAGTCAAAAGCATGGAAACTGTTCTATCTGTCTGTATAGGACCCTTACCGGGTAACCAGCAAGTGTTTTCCGACTGGCGGTTTGTAGAGGCGCCGGGTTTTACACGGCAGTTCGTGACTACAGTGCAGTGCTGAAAATGCATTGAATTTCGCGGGATGGCGCTACCGCGAAATTAAATCCACCGCGAAATGTCCATTTTGCCGCTACCGCGAAATTAAATCCCCGCGAAATTAAATGCATTTACAGTACTAGCACATACAGCCATGCATCCAAAAATCAAACTTACGACATGTAACGTTACATGTACTGCATGGTGCAGTAGCAGCATGTTAACAGTTGATCGCCAATACCTTTGATTAGTCTTTATGTAACAAAAAAGACTCGCGGCAGCAAACAGATAAATAAATGTACAAGCAGGCAGCAGTTTTCGTATCGGATTTGCGACTTCGCGCTTTTTTTTTCTTTCGCCATTTTTTCACCCCTCCTTCGAGTTTCGTCTTTGCTTTCAAAGCTACCATAAGTCGTAAGTGGGCTATTACAAACAACTGCTAAGCAGAACATGTCAGTTATCCGTTTGCAATATATTACATGTCTGGTTTTGAAGAAATGGATGTCTAAATCACCTGAAAAGACCTCGTTCTTCACCGAAACAAGCGACCTCCTCACTGACGAACGTCCACCATTTTGACAACAAAGGAAAGCTCGAGCAGAATATAGTATCCGAGTCCTCATTGGTCCGTCAGATCACATGGCTTTCATAAACTTTTACTTGATTGGTCAATTGAAAATTTGTAATTATCGTTTCTTCATTTTCGCCCAAAACTTCTAATAATGTATCACCAAATTATTTGATTGAAATACATTATCAAGTCTTGTCATGTATTGAATATAATTGTGGGAAAATTTTGAAAAGTGAGGTTAGAGGTTAAACGTAACTGGGGCATAGGTTAAAGGTAAAGTAAGTCCAGAGGTCGGGACAAACCTGCACAGCACAGATTTTACGATGACAGCACCCTTAAAACTTTCCAGATTCTACGAATGGGGTAGAAAGATTGTCGCAGTGGGAAGGAATTACAGGTACAGTGTTGTGCACATCTCTAATGCATTCATGTTATACAAACGACATCGTTTTCCACGGCTGCCGGTGTCCTTCAGTTTTGTAAAGTTGAACTTGACTAGACTTTGTACTCAACCAAGGAGCTTTCACCATATGCTTTCATCAGATGAAAATTCCTTTACTCAATGTTGCACTGACCGATGATAAGTTTTGTTTAGCTACAGAAAAAGGCACAATTACTGTATTTGAATACAATGATGAGGATTACAACAGTTTTTTTTTTTTCATTCATTTTGTATACTTGGGCCACAGCAATTGAATTTTATGGATGACATCCTCAGTAGACTGCAAAATATTGATAATGAGATAGGGCAAAAAAACAAACATGTTTAAGATGGTTAAAGAAACAAGATGGCTAGATTTTCATAATACTGATAAACCTGTCTATAGCGGCCACTCAAGGGACTGTAGAAATGTGGCCACTGCAGAGAAGACGCAGCCATTAGAATTTCCCCCAGTATAAAATACATGCAATCTAATGGGAGAGTTGAGGAAACAAATATGCAATTATCTCAAGAATAAAAAGTTCAAGCCATACAAACTTACCCTCAAATTATAGCCAACTAATACTACGTCCAGTCTCATCAACTTCATTTGCCAGAATTTCTATACGGCTAGTCTTTACCAAGGAGCTTTTATCAGATAAAAGCTCCTTGTCTTTACATACATCCCCAAAATGCCCAGATTTAACAAAAATGCCACCAAGAAAGGCTTTTCAAAGGTTTAAAGCCTTGTTTTTATTTCCCCGCTTTCTCACCGGGGGGTTCTAGGCGCTGGCGCTAATTGTTGTGTCTCCCCTATAGACAGGTGGTCACTATAGAAAAATGCTGATCAATTGACCATGAGCAATAAGTTACACATGATTTTAGTACCCATGTCTTCCACAGTGGTGCCACTATAACTACTACTAGTATTCAACTACATGATGATCGAAGTTTCACTTCTACAACTACAGTCATGGCTAACTTGCTCTGGCTAATGTCACTTCTACTTCATCCATAGGATTCACTTGTTGTGGCCTTATACAACAATATTGACTAATAACTTGTCATTGTATTGCCAATAATTCTTTAATGCTTCACTAATCTGCATATGATGCTGATCTGTATAATTGCAGAGCTCACTGCGCAGAGCTGGGTAATCCGGTACCAAAAGAACCTGTCTTGTTCTTGAAGCCAACAACTTCTTACCTGCCAGAGGGGAAAGGGCCTACCAGGGTATGGTTTTGTGTACTTGTGATGTAATTTCTTTGAGGGGCTTACCATGAAGAGCTAACCACATCACGAATCACTGAGAATCACAGCTTTAAACTTGAAATCAGAGAAGGGCTTCTATAGTTTCATATTCCCAATTTTTATGATGTTATACATCAGAAGTCAATGTGAGGAGATAGGCAAGCCCATTCCAGACGAACCAGCCATTGTGTTCCTTAAGCCGCCGTCTTGTCTCTTGCTAGAAGGAACTGAACCCATGAGGGTAGGCTTGACTTATTGCCTACATACAGCTTTCAATACTTGGGGGCATAGTTTGCACTTTGAACTTTGTTACTTGGTGACTTGTAACTCGCAGTTATAAACGGTCAAAAGAAATTCACTCAACATTGATATGTCTTTGTACCAATACATACAATCAATGCTATCTTGCTAATTTTTTTAAGTTGCTTTACTTTGCTTATGTATAACTCTCAAGAGTAAAATGGGTCACAGGTTATCATAACTGTGCAGACTTTTGGGACTTGTGCCATTTTGAACTTAACCCTTAAAGTGCTGATTAATGTAGTACTGATGCATGTATGTAGTCAGAATACCATCTGACATGTGAAGAGTTAAAATCTCACCATTCCATGTGTACTCAGGGCCCTCCTGGGTGTACAGATCTCCACCATGAGATAGAGCTGGGTGTGGTGATATCGGGAGGTGGTACCAACATTCCCCAGGAGAGTGCAATGGACCATGTAGGGGGGTACGTCCTCGCCCTGGACATGACGGCCAGGGACTACCAGAACATAGCCAAGGAGAAGGGCATTCCATGGACATGGGCTAAGTGTATGTATATAAAATTTAGGTCTACTGTTAGCATTCTTTAATACAAGTAATTCTAGTGCCTGCACCAGAGAGCCTGTAACTACTGTTTGTTTTGTTGTGAAGAAATCTTATATGAGATCAAAAAGGAAGGCATTTTAGTAGTAGTATCCATGTATTTGATTATAGTGCTGCTGGGGTCCCTGACATGGGTTGGCAGCAGTCAGCGAGTCTTCACACCACTCTTCCAAGCAGCTGTCTCCAGAGGCTCACCCTATTTAGACCATACATTTTCTTCTCCATTTCCAGGCTTCGACACGGCATGTCCAATCAGCGAGTTTGTGCCAAAAGAAAAGGTCAGCGACCCTCAAGACCTGAACATGTGGCTGAAGGTCAACGGCGAAGTGCGACAGAAAACTAACACCAACGACATGATCTTCACTGTGCCTTACATCATCAGCTATATCAGCAAGATGATGACCCTGGAACCAGGTCAGATACCTTTTATTTGTAAACTCAAGATGAAGCAAAATGTAAAGTTATTTCATTGCCTGGTATAGACTAAAGATATATAGATATCAAAAGTGGGAGAAATTGAATTTCCAAATGCGTTGCTGTGTGGGATATCTGTGACACTTGCTTGTTTCCACAGTGCTAGTATGTTGTCTACTCCTCCTCCTATACATGTAAATGCCTTGCAGATATATGTACTTCTTAACTGAGAATACTGACCATAAATTCATCAATTGGTGCTGTGAGACACAATTTCATGGTAGCAAAGGTTTTCATTGTGGAAACAAATGTTTACTCCAGTAGTACAATGTAATATGGCCCAAATACATATTTACAGTGTCATGAAAATGAAGTACTTCAAGTAGAGAGGTCATTACAGAACCATGAAAATAACACTGCTTTCAACAACAGGTAATATTTTTTTCAGAAATCTGTTGCAATAGGTAAGTCTAGAGATGAACATACTCAGTTTTATTTTGTTTCAGGTGACCTGATCCTGACAGGAACACCCATGGGCGTGGCAGGTGTCCAGCCTAATGACCAGTTAGAAGCTGAGATAGAGGGCGTGGTGGCCATGAAGTTTACTGTGGGGGACAAACTCTGATATGGTGGAAAGATTCAACATTAAAGACCTTCATCATAAGAATATTATGTTTAATTATGTTTTCTTCCATTCTGATACATATAGTCAAAAATATGACAGAAGATTACATTTTTTCTTCTAACGATTGTCAAAGAATACAATGTTAATGTTTCATACATGTAATATGATGCAAACATGATGATCAATGTTAAGTATAGTCATACAGTATCTGTTGAATACCATTTGATAATCGACTGCAAAGTGCAATTATTTGAATGTAATCAGTAATAAAGGGACAAAATTCCAATAGCTTTAATTATACTTTCATCATTTACCATATTTTCTTTGGACAGATGTGGAGGCCTATAATGAATTTATAAGAACTTATACATAGTAGTCCAAACCTGATGTACTTTGGATGTATACAAAACATTACAATTTCTAGATACATTTTGTACATCTTTGAAAGGGTAAATGTCAGTAGGCTTAACTGACAATTGACAAAAAATGAACCTGGAGAGTTTACCCCCTCCCATTTTCCTAAAATGTCCGTCTTTGCTCTAAGATGTCTGTTTAATAATGTTACATAATTAATTTCAGCACTGAACTAAAGGAGAGAGAAGCACAATCAGGTACAAGACCAGGAATGTATCCCCCTTTGTTTCTTGCAGTTCTAATGCAATCCAACTTTTGGACTATTCCATTACTTTGAAACAGGAAGGAATTTTTTGGTTATGATTTTCTTAGTCTAATCCTCTAAGACTATACTGAGTGCCTTCATGTCTGACAGCTGTTTCTGGAGCTCAGCGTTGTACTGGTGGTCGGGAGGGGGGTCGGTGTCAGCCCCAAGGTCAGACGCCAGCTCACACAGCACCTTGTACACGTTACTGTGGTACGCAACCTGGAACAGATGGGATGTGAACAGGGTTACATATGAGAACGTAACATCAGAAACCTGGTCTTCAATACTCTCTGGACTACGATGAAGATAATGAAGTCTTGACATGTACAACTGTCAACATAGCGAATGAAATGAGATCTCACAGAACAGTAATAGACACCATGCAAAGGGGATGGAAGGACATTGCAAATCTTCTTACAAGCCCAACAGCCTCTTGTTCCCTTCTGTACACAAGATACATGTACTACATATATTTACAAAACTAGCAAGGACCATATCCATTATGAGTAAGTAGAATTCTGGAAGCAAATTGGGAATTCTATATATACATCTGTATTTGACATTGGAGCTGCCCGACCTGAGATTTAAGCAGTGCCTCAAAGCAGGGTTGGAAGTAGTCTATCCTCCCATCATAGAACTGAGGCATCTCCTCCATTAGTGAAGAGTTCTGCACCTCAAAGTCCTCCTTGGCTGCTGACAGGGCCTTCTTACCCTGGAGGAGAAAGGACAAGAGGACTCTTGTAAGTGTAACTCAGTGTTTGATTACCAAAGTTACATTATAAAAATGATCTGAACTTGGGAACTCGTGCCTGAGGGCTAAGTGCAGAGACACTCACAATACAATCAAAGAAGAAAGGTAACAAAATGTCTAGTCTATTGATCCATCTGATGTTTATGCACATGTATGTCTTTTACAATGTGGGTTGGCCATCTCCTCTGGGTACGGGAAAACCTGAAAGTTATCAATGGATGCTAACATTTTTGTGTCTAGGCTTTGGACAATTAAGGAAAGGACATTGAATTTTTTTTTTAATTTGACTCGTAACCTTTATTTTGGCAGCTTCCTTTTGAACCACTGATCACAATCATGTTAAGGAAATGTTCTAATGGGTAAAGTATGGAAATAACTACATGTACACTGCATTTTTGCTATCAAGTTTTGAATATGCCACTATACAAAAGGTGGTGCCGACCTGCTCCAGCTTGACAATGTTTGGTCCCGTCCTCTCCTTTTCCTGAAGCTTCTCTACCTTCAGCTGCTGTCGACTGTACTCCTGGGGATAGGAACAGCACATGAATGGTACAAATACTGTACATCACTACAAGGATAGTATCAAGATAGCGACAAAAATGTACTATAGAGATGGACAGAGCAAGATGCCCACAGCAAACTTTATGTATATATAAAAGCTCCTTGCAAAACTACCTACAATACCTTGAAAATAGCTTCATTAGGTTGGAAGAATATAGGATATAGGAAAATTCTTTTACACAACCAGGTTAAACCAAGGAGCTTTTATCTGATAAAAGCTCCTTGGTTAAACTTACTTGTTTAACCTGGTTAACAAGAATTTTCCTATATCCTACCTGCAATACCATTAATGTTTACTAGGTGGCGTTATTGCACTGTCAACTGAGTTTGACCTGGCACCATGTACCAATGGCCATTAACTTTCCCCCCACATCCACTGACCTGAAGACTCTGTTCCCTTTTCCTGATGGCACTGTTGGCCTGGGGGAAGATGTTGGTAAACCTTGAACCAACAAACGAAAATATGAGATTCACATAAAATGTTCTGATAGAAAATACAATCGTCTACCTTACCTATTCTTTGTGGTGGGTGACAAATACATTGTATCACAAACCCTATACTAAATAAACAACCCAGTTTATCGAAGTCAAAATCAAATTAATTCCACATAATGTCTGGGAAAAATGGACAATAGTTGAATAACTATTTCACCACCACAAAGCTAATATTTCATGTCTACATCTTTTTAAAATACCACATGTGCACATGCACAGACAGAAGTCCTAGTCTGACCAGAATCCATGTGGAGGTTAGATATAATATGGTGGTGACGTGTGTAATTCTTTGGTTTCATGTTACCCCACCAAAGTGGGGCCAAGAAAAATTAGCCTATAGACTCATTGATTGTTCCCCTCCACGGAAATCTTTAGTAAAAGGCGAAAGATTTGTGCGGATGTTTTGAAGGGAAACCAGAGTGCACCTACTGTGGGGAGCAAAAACCGGCGGGGTCCCATGAGTGCAAATAGTGCTAGCGGTCATTCAGGGATGAAACTTTCTTTTAGGTTGATTCACATAAAAAGTGCATTAGGATTAGTTTGTTTCAACCTTAAAGACAATCATCAAAACAATTTTTACATTATCTTTACTTTTTTTTTACTTATTTCTGCTTTGACGTCTAGTTTAGGGGAATAGAACACGTTCACAATGCAAAGTTACTATGCCTGCTGGGATATTATAATTAGGTAATCACATGACTTGTGTAGGGTCAATGACCTACCAAAAGAGGCATACCTGTTTGTATTACTATTTATGGCTACCCAGCTGAATGACTGACAACAGGTTGGGGCCCCAACAAAAACCTTACAGAAAGCAAGAAGCATTTACCAAATCCATAATAAGGTCCCACAAATTAGAGACCACTATTTACTGATTAAACTAATACATTGGGAAAATGTTTCCAGACTCTTTGCCTTAGCCAGTAGTGAATATTTATCTTTGTTGTTCTTTGATACTCTAATAATAACTGTTATATGATAATTTTTTTTCAGTATCATCCTGGTACAAATTTTTAACACCAACAATGCTTTCTGGTACAGATCTTACAACAGGTATAAAGCATTTACATCACAAAGCATGAAGCCCTATTGAGAAGTATTTGGCTCCATAGGATGAAGAAACAGGAGACACAATGAAACATTATGATTAATTACCTTCTACAATGAAGATAGTAAAGCACAACATTAAAGATACTAGTATGTGAATTTGATATGTGCATAACAGTTTTTCTTACCTTTTCATAGGTTCAATAACAGCTTTTTGACTACTTGTGTTCTGAAACAGATGAAACAGGTCAGATCTAAGTCTGTTTTGTCTGTGAATGAATGGTTTCTACAGCATACTGTAAATCTTGAAATATCAATGGTGGTCTAATTACCAGGTACTTCAGTTTCCACAGAGGCCCTCTCCAATATAGTGCTACAGACTGAGAGGTGTTTTGTCTGCAAACTTAAACAAAAGTGACAAACCTTCCTTTCCTCTCCCACCACAAAATTAAGTCTGTGCAAAAATAGATAAAAAGTACCGGTATCTGAATGACTGAAATGACAAACAGTACGACCAACTCACCAGTTCCTGAGAAAACCCTTCCAGCTTAGCAGTGGTGGCGCCCACTGCCTCTGCCTAAGGAGACAAAAAATCTGACTTTTATTCCTGTAGAACTAAAGAAAAGCTATACATATATATAGGTTAACTGTTGCAGTACTGCTCTGGTCAGATAGAAGGCAGTACTGCACTGGAAGCATGTACTGCCTTCTAGGATTGCACCTGTATCCTAGTCTCTACCAGACTCCGGATCGCTGGAAAATCGTAGAAATGGAACAAACAGAGAGGAATATAACCGGCCAGGGAACAGCTCGCGATCCCAGGATCCGACGATCGCGTGCTGTTCCCTGGCCGGTTATATTCCTCTGGCCGGCTTACTCCTCTGATTTGTTCCATTTCTACGATTTTTCCAGCGATCCGGAGTCTGGTAGAGACTACCTGTATCCCACTAGAACTGTTTATTATACCAAAAGCAACCAAAACACTAATAATGACACTTCCATCACATGCCTTATTGTTCACACAGTATGCATTTCAAGAAATGTTTCACTGGTCAAAATCTCTCTACTTGAATTCCTAGAGTACAATGTAAATACAGGGATATGTAGATTACGGAAAGGTTTGTTTTACATGCCTCATTCCTCAACATGTCTTCTCCTTGACACGTGGACACCAGATCCTGTCCCAGCTTTACTTCACACTTCGACAGCGCTGGCAAACAAAACAGAAACAACAAAGTTCGGTAATCAGTAAACAGCTCTTATCTTTGCTCTTGCGCGCAGAGACAATCATCTGTATATAAACAAAAACATTACAGCTAGACAAGATTGCTGTCTCCGGCCTTAGTACAACTGTTATGTTATACAAATGTAATACCACAGAGAGTTTGACACTATTTCTACAGTTTTACAAAAATGAAATACTTTCACCTCAGTTTCTGCATTGGGTAAAAATATAGAGATAGATTCTGTAATATGTACATAAGTTGCAACAGCATACAGAGCAATGTGAGTATAAGGCATAGCGTACTGGTATCTAAATAATGTCCTGTGTGCAGTGTTACAGGCATAAATCATTATAGTAAACACACATCACAAAACCATTTTTATGGTTTGAGCACATGAATAAAGTACGTTTTGTAAACACATTCAGCCTTTGCTTTGGTGTCACACTCTGGGAATAGATCAGAAATAGCGACCTATATAAACTAACCCAAACAAAGCCGTTGATTGAACATGTACGCTCGAGGCAGTTGAACTTTCTTGGTCATATCCTGCGCATGCCCGAGGACGAACCTGCCAATATCTATGCACTGTATGTACCAAGGCATGGGAAACGCAGACGAGGACGCCAAGCTACCTCCTATTTAAAGTACATTCAACAGCTCCTAGGAGATTACAATGACCAGATCTCCGCGAAGCAAATCAGTCATCTAGCTGCCAACAGAAGGTCTTGGAAGAAACTTACAGTCGCCTGCGTCGCAGCCGACCGATGATGATGATGATAAACTTGCTAAAGAATCAAGTAACAGAACTGTTACATCTTTTCATCAAGAGCACAGAAAACATAACAGTTTACAGGTCTGTGCTAACTGTGTACACAGACACAATGGTTTGTTGTCATCTTTTCAGGACAGATTAGTAGTTAGAACTCCCACGTATCTGCTCCTTACTGCTACACTGTGTATATAGAACAGTTCTGTATACACGGCAGGCAGACTGTGGGAACTATGGAAGTAATCCTACAGGATGATAAGCAGGGCTGACACCAGCCTTGAAGTTTTCTTTGTCCAACTCATTATCTAACAGTCTTAATAATTGTATTGCATGTTAAATCTGTAACAAAGACATAAGCGAAATTCTCGGTCAGTACCTGTGACTGCTTCCGTACATTTCCTCATATCTTTGTACAATTTCTTAGTGGATTCATCCAGCCTACAGAACAGGAGCACATTCAGTTATGTGGCATGGAATAAAAAAAAAAGTTTAATATTACAGTACATAGACCTGGAACAATATTAGGGGTGATGAATAAGTTCTCAGCCTAACCCATAAATAATACGCACAACTCAAATTTTGAGACACAACTTCATAGTATGAAGCCTTTTATCAATATCCTCCAAATCATTGCAGTAATTACTGGTCTGGTGGACGTGTTTTTACTTTCCAGTTGACATGTTTTTGAAATCAGTAGGCAGGTAGCGAGAAAAACAAGGGTGAATCGTGATTAGAAGTGTGTGAGTCGAGTAAATTCTTTGAAGACATTGGTAAAATGGATTCCCTTTGTATTTCAAGCAAAAAGTTGTGGGTGTCTGACTTTCAGCTGGGCATGTTGACCCGCACACCTCAGGTAGCAGCTCAATTGTCCATGTTTTTTCCTTCTCTCTTACGTACCGTTACTGGGTGTCACCTGCAAATTAATGATCACAATGACCTGAATTTTGGTACACATTCATTAAAGACTATCTATGCTATAAATTTGAGGCGTACACCTTTTTTCTGGGTGAGGCAGAGAACTTATTGACTACTCCTCGTACATTACATGTAAGTTTCCAAATTATTCAATCTTGATGTCAGGATCATCCACACAGAATGATATTTACTCATCTTAAAATTAGCTAACATCCTTTCCACACCTTATTAAAGGTGCTAAGAGGCAGTGCCCATTCTATAGCCTAGCCAGGCTAGTCCACTATTTGTGGTGTGTGTTCGACTATCATTCTCTTACTCGAGTGCTAGGTGATCAGCAGAGAAAGCAATTTGACTTTAAGTTCCAATCGACCTTCCACATGCAAGGCGTAACTCCACCCAGTGTGTCAGATATGCAAGTCTGCTTCTAGAATAACATGTTGTTGTTTGACACAAGTTAGGCAATTAGTGAAGGAGGAATTTGCTTGCATCCCAAGGGCTTTAAAGCTTTGACCAGCTTAGAATTTTGCCGTGAATCAAGGAGTTAGGGGAAGACAGCAGTTTCCATTATTATTATTGGAGCCGAACATGCTAGGACCAGTCCTCTTTGAAATGATGACATGTTTGGAACCGTGGTGCATCATGGGGAATAAGCAAATTCAATCCTCCTTGTCAGTCACTGGTATGAATTATGCAACACAATTAAAGGAGGATCTTCCTACTGTGCCAGCTTTGTACATTCCCGCTCAAAGTCCTTCTCCACTGTCTTAGAGATGACCGTTCTCTTTGGTGAAGCAGACAGACGGTTGAACGGATTCCTAAGCAGAAAATAAGCACAAAAGTTACATGACCATTATGTACCGGGAGTAGCGCCAAACAGCCACTTCTTTTGTAGCGTAGTGGTCAGCACTACAGGGTTTGTGATCTGCCGGCCTGGGTTCTATCCCTGGGGTCGGCATGTTGTTTCTTTCTGTTTTTACTCCTTTCTTTAATACTTTGCTTCCCACACTGACCCTGTGAGTAACAACAGGCTAGAACATGTGCCACACAAGTAGCGCCAAACAGCACGCCGGTTGGCTTAACAGCCTTTTGTATCGTAGTGGTTTATAGCACTGCTGGGTTTGTGATCTGCCGGCCTGGGTTCGATCCCTGGTGTCGGTATGTTGTTTCTTTCTGTTTCTAATCAAGGTATAATCGGTATCAAGGTATAATCCTTTCTTACACACTGTTTACATTTTAGGTTGGTGCTTACGTGACCGTGTCGAGTTGAAACATTATTCAACAACAATATTATAGTAAAACTTGAAAGAGATTTCTGTTTTATTCATAGTAAAACTTAAAAGACATTTCTGCCTTCGTTGTTTTTCTGTAATGAATTTGAAGGAGCACTAGTAAATAATCAACTGTATTAGGACTACAGTATGTTTGTTTTGCAAGTTTGACAATTCGCCACACCCAAAACAATCACCTTCTGACTGTTTTACAACTAAACACAAAATATCATAAGTGCTGGGGTTCTTACCAACTCATGGTGTCGACTGTTTACCAATCAAGGCTGAATTATTGGCCAAAAAACATCTCGAAACCTGTCAGATTTGGGACATTTTCTGCCACGGAAATATCACCCACAGCACGACCTCTGACCTGGACTATTCCACTAGTGGTTAATAAAAATCTTGATGAAATGTGTATAAGATATATAACTGAAATATGGAATATGTAAAGCATAAATATATATTATGTAAACATGGATACTTATCGTTAGTAAAAAATGAGAAATCTATGTCATTCAATTATTTTTACTTTCAACTATTTGCCCCTTTCTGCAAAATGTGATCACCGTGACGTCACGTACCAACATGGCGGCCTTGGTGGAAAAAATCGCCAAGCAGGCACTGCAAACGTTTGATTTCGCATCTCCGCACTGGGAGCGGTCTCTGAAAGACAACTTCGGCAAGCTGGCGTCCCTCATGAACCAGCTGACCTACCGGGACGTCAACATCCAGCCCAGGACGGAGGAGCCGCCGCTGAGAAGGTCACCCCGCGGGCGGCCAGCGTCGTACGACGATCCCGCCCCGGTCACGTACATGCCCATCTGTAACCACCAATTCTTCACCATGGGGATCTTCCTGCTGAAGGGCGGGGAGAGGATCCCTCTGCACGATCATCCCGAGATGCACGGCATTTGTAGAGTCCTGTACGGCACGGTGGCGATCCGGTCATACAACAGACTCGACCCCTCCACTACAGTACAACCCCCTCTCCCCGAGTTCGACGCCCCCCTCCCACCATGGCAACGTAACTCCCTCTTGCCCTGCACGGCAAACGGAGAGGTTCAGCTGAACGAGAACAGCGAAGCGTGCGTCTTGGAGCCTCTGGTAGGGAACCTGCACGAGATCGTGGCGGTGGACGGGCCGGCGGCCTTCTTAGATGTCCTTGCCCCTCCTTACGACCACGACGGCTCCACGGACAGAGACTGTCACTACTACCGTCCACTCACTCCTCAAAACCCCGCGCAGACAGATGTGCACTGGTTAATGAGAATATCTCAGCCCAGAGACTTCTGGTGCGACGCAGAGCCGTACCCGGGGCCGGCAGTCTCAGTTTGACTGTCATAAATGTGCCACTTAAAAGAAGAAGAAAAATGTGAAAACAAAGGGCATTATCATCAGCGAGCACTGCCCTCGGCGAGTTTTCTTTATCAGAAGAACGTGTTACCGTGTTGCAAACATAGATCTCTGAATGGAATACAATCGTGTTATTCCATTGCTGAATTTCAGTAATCTCTGAAACTATAATGACCACTCAAAATACTAATCGCCAATTCTTTTGCTAGCATGTATGTATATACACAAGGAAAGGCAGAACAGGCAGTTAGATTGTAACTGCACAATTTTCCTGTATAATGACAGGATGGGACACAAATAAGATACTTGACAAAGTGGTACAATTATTCACGAAATGCTAAACCCCTGAGTCTATGATAGATTCTTTGTCCATACATAGCAAAATATACCAGGAACTAAGACGTTGGTCTCTTGGTTTTTGTACCTCAGTACAGTAAGAAGAACTTACCAGGGTTACATGTATGACTATGAATAGGACATGCAGCATTTGTTTTCTCAGTCTGCACATAGTTTTGTCCTATATGTGCTCTTCATTCTATGTTGTGGCATGTGGGTCATATGCTGCAGTACCTGTTTGGGATACCAGAGTAAGCCAGTAATGTAAACAGTACCAGACGAATCATTACGTCATCAGGGACACGTCATGGGAATACGTTACATTCAGAATATAAACTTGTGTTTCAGACGTGCGATGTGTGATCACTGCCATAATACATGTCAGACATGTGAGCACAAAATTGTGCTACCGAGACAAATTATGGATCTATTTCATATAGTCCAGACAAATAAACAATCAACTAAGTTGACGTGATGCGTGTTTTTTTCTACTATATGAAAGTACTATAATGCCAAATAGAGCACTGCACAGAATACTACTTCCATACCATATGATGTTACAGTAGATGCGTAGTTATTGACAGTTGTCAGTTATGCCAATGAGGATATAACCTCCTTGGTTATACCTTGGCGATTTACCCAATCGTTGTTTCCTTGGCTACTAGTATATCAGTCTTCCGAAATGTGAAAAGAATGCATTGGAGCTTTGTCTCCTTTACTCTCCAAGCAGAGGTTGAGTCGCGTAGATATAGTAGTAGTCTTAAAAATTACACCGGCGTTCTTCTTTGTAAGAGGAGCGCCGGTGTAAAATTTCTGACTACTACTATATTTACGCGACTCAACTTCTGCTTGGAGAATATGTCTCCTTGCCATTTATGCTGCTGGCGAACTACCATATACCCCAGTTGTTACTCCTAGCACGTACGCGCTCCGATAACGACGTTGGGGACTGACCACTGTGACCAGCCCATTATCTGTATATAAAAGTCGGACATCAACGCAATAACAGACGCCAACTTTAAGCAAATGGATTTTCCAAAATCATACCCAGTTGCTTGACTTAAGTAACTGCTGTTTTGCGTACATCATAACAAACGCCAGTTCGTTTTAAGATGAAGGTATGTATGTCTAAAAGGCCTTGAAATCCATGCATAAGTTTAAGATTTATCTTTTTCTCAAAGAAACCTGCAACACAGACATAATCTTGGCGGGGGACATGATTATTACCCCCATCACGTACTGGGTACGGCTATGTTGTATTGAGTGTTGAGCCGCGTCTTTCTCCCCAGACGGCGTGCCACCAGGATCGATAAACACCAAATGACGTAAAGCTGAAACTGCAGTCATTTAGATTCGCGGCATAAATGGATATCTGGACTAGAGGTGTGCGCGACTGCGCGGTGACGTAAAGACAGGAAATGTCCCGGATCGAGATATGCGCCTCACAGCCACAGGATGCTGACAGGGAATTTGTCTTGTGTGGTGGTGTTAAATCTCCAAGAAGAGTTTTTGTCGGCTCGGAATTTCTGTTTATGATGTGCGTTTTTAGAAGTTTTGTCGGGCTTTCTATTTGGTACCGTTTTCTCCATGTTCGGTGGACAGGCGAAGAATGGTACCAAATAGCGAAAGAAAGCCCAATCATGAAAAACACGTCAAAACAGCCGCAGCAGATCGAACCTCTGCTTGGAGAGTAGTGATGTGATAATATGACGGAGACTACGGGACTGCACCGTCAGTAACAACTTGATTGATCAGGGTGAAACAGATGCCGCGGATATACACGTCTGTGCAGGAGAGGAGGCTTTATTGGTAGGCTAGAAGGACAAATAAACTCAAGTTTTTTAAGCAAAAAGACAGAATACAAATATTCACAAAGATATACATATTTAGATCCAACCATTATTCAATGTCTCACGCGGAAGGCAACATTTTACCTTCCCTCTGTAATCAATCAAGGATCAATAAAGTATCTTATTGGATTAATCTACTCAATATTGTAAAGAACTGCGTGGCGGCCTGGCAACGTTCCAATTCTTCAGAGACCAAAACCCAAAGTGACATCCTTCCTACTTAGACTGTCGCTGGATCCGGAGAGAATAGCCTTTTCAGCGAGCTGTTCATATACCAGGGGCCCTATTTCCATGGACATTATCACCGAATTCACACTTGTGTCGTTTCGTTTTTCTCTTCGCCAAACAAAGATTGTAATCAACGGGTATAGACTACATTAGGATCATATCCTGTAGACATGAATGCGCCTATCGGAAGGAAAAGCCGTTAGGACTGAGGTGGTTGTGAAACAGGTTACCAAAATAATTTCATGGTCTATACTCTTGTGCTTGCGCGTCTACCCGGTGTACGGCAGTTCACCTCTGACTGCTCCCTGCCATTACACCCACAGAGTCACCCCCGCCCCTCCGTCCCCTCTCCCCAGCCGTGAGACTCCATGACCCAATTTGTGCTTTCCTCTAGTCGGCTTTCTTCGGCGACAGTGTGTTATATGTAACCTTGACAATACGTGAACGCAATCCACAAGTACCCAACATTACACACAAGTGGAGTGGCTCCAATATGGACCACGTGTATGCCATTCAATATCAGCAATATATGGACCGTGGTAAAACAGGTCTGTAATTCATATCATGAAAGAGGACCGTGGTAGGCATGCAATATCGTGAATATGGCACTTATGTATACAACATGAACCACCGTTGACGTGTGCTGTCTCCCATGATTTATACAAGTCTAAGCAATATCAACCCCCAAACAAATGCATACTGCAAGAGGGTCCCCTCGGACTCCCCTGTACCTCTCATGATTTGTTTGCCTGATTATACCCCTGACGATTCTGTTTCCCAATTCTGAAGTATCTTTAAGTCTCAAGCTCTTGTACGCAGTTTAAGTGTTAGCTTTGTTTTTTGAAAGTGATCACGTTTCTTGGTAGCTTTTAAGTCACAACTGTATCAACCTTGTAACCGCTCGCTTGTTTATCTAATTGCTTGGTTATTTTGCAATGTTTTTCTTTAAGTCGTTTATGTTATTTTATTTGCTTTTCTAATTTTCAAAGGTCGGCATCGTTTGATACGGACTTAGTTGTCGGTTTTGGTCTCCAGAAACTGCGAGTCTCAAATGAGGATTTCGTGTGCAAAACTGATTTTTGTCAGAAATGCAAAAATAAATGTTTTATGCCAGACATATTCCCTACTTAGACATCAATGAATAAAACGTACATATAGAATTTTACTTCATAAACTGATATGCAGTAGACAACAGTCAATCTACGAAGTATCTAGCTTTGTTTCACTGAGAGAACATCGCGGTAATGTTGTGAGCTTGCATAACGTGTATTTGTCTTCCCAGAAAACTCGGACGAAAACTGTCGCTACGTGCGTGAGTTATGTGTGCGTACATGCCAGCTGCGGCCGGCATGTGACGTGTCCAACATGAAGCGACCTGACGTGCACGTTCGGAGGAGATCTCTAGCGCTGCGCACGCGGCATATCTGACGCTGGCGCCACGGCACGTTTGCAAAAGAAAGAGAAAGGATGCATCAAAGTTCCGGCTTGTGTAAGGGAAAAATTAGCAGGTTGTATTTTCCTCCTTCGGCCGTCGCTTCCTCTCGAAACGCTCCTGTTATGGAGACGACCCGTCACGTACACCGCACATCAAAGGCTCCGCCCGCCGCTGACGCACGCGTGACGTTTTCTCCACCAACGTGATCCCCCCGGGTCGGCGCTTCGCCGGCTCACAGATGCTGCGGAGCATCTACCAACGTGCGCTTGACGTCAGAGCGGAGCCGCAAATTGCTGTGGAGAGCGGCGGGCGGTAATAACATCGATCGGACGGCGTCACGTGATCATGACGCCCATGCGACAAATCCGGAAAAAGAACTGCCTGAGCGACGGGAGGAAATAGTTTTGCGATATACCCACCTGATCTCCCCCGAGTTAAATACTGAAAACGCTCCTTAAGGGCTTACGTCTCGCCGTGAGCGACAGTTCTTCGGATTTAAGTGTCCGGCGGTAATTACCGGTGCTCACAGTGCACGGTAGTGTGCGCGCGCGGAAATATCAGTTTCGGAACGCTTTTGTTATTACAAAACATGATGAACGGGGGTGAACGTCCTTCAGCCGCCGCAAGCCGGGCCTGACGCACGGACAAACCTCACAGCTTCAGAAATAGGCCAGCGCCGGAAATGACGTCCGTGCGTCAGCCACAGCTCTCGCGTGTACTCGTCGAACGTTTCCGACACCTCCGGTGTTAACAACGTTTGCCCCACCTTTGATGCCATAACCAACGAGTTAATGCACGATTATTACAAAATGGACGCCATATAAGTCTCTATCTCCGAAGGCTGAACGCAGACGTATATGAGGACGTCACACGCTTTGATCTAAATATCCTGTTATTCTTATTGTATAAAGCGGCGATGAAGTCGATTACGTGAAATCGCGTCAATGCTAATAACTTCATCTGCAATCAAAACAGACGGATTTGAAAATGGACCTTCTTCCTGTTAACCGCGTGCAAATGTAAGGAGCATTCGCAAAGGAAAAGAAAGCACATCGTTTCATGTTCAACATAGGCAAAAACATTTCATCTTTCGTCTTCATTTATGTCATGATTTATTTCTTTAACAAAACTATATTAGCAGACATCTTGACATAAAGTAGATGCATTTTGAAATTTTGACACGTTATCAAAGTAACGTACGGCAACGAAGCGTACAGGAGAAGGCATCCAATAAATTCTACCGTGTTTAAGATCTAACATCATGCTGTTCTTGACCCACACATCTACCACATAGCGCTTTCCGGTCATGGTCAGGCTTACGATGACGTCAGATGATGACGTCATGTTGCAGATACATGCAATACTGTCTCACAGGTAGGGGTGGGTACCGGTTCGGTGTGCCGGTAAAAAAAACGTTTTTTCTTATTGAACCGGTCCAGAAAACCCGGACCTGAAAAAATCAGTGGACCGAATGTTACATTATACCGACAGGCGTTCACGTCTTTGGTGTTTACAGGTCAACGAAAATAACAATAGCAAAGTGGAGGAGAGTTAATAGTCATTTCTACAAGTTTCCACGGTCAAACCTGGTATAAAACAGAAGCAGTTATTGTTATTTACATAGAACAAGGAGGTTGAAAGATAACCTCCTTGCATAGAAGATAGGATTATACGCCAATGGATGTCGAATACTCCATCAAATAGGTTCCTTCGTAGCGAAATGGACTTGGCTTTGAGTATCGCCTATTCACAAGTTTTCACAGACAGATAGGTTCAGGTTCAGGTTCGGACCTGGACCTGATCCTCTGGACCTGGATCGAACCTGGACCTGAATTTTCTGTACCGGTACCCACCCCCACTCACAGGTGCTATTATCCGTTCGAAGGTTCTCTGGAAACACTTTCTAATTCTTTTGTAAGCTCTTTATTTTCACGTGGCCAGTCGTAGTTCTTTCCTGAATGTGACAGGACAAAATTATCAACGAAAGTCCTGCAGATGTCGACAGTGATGATAACCTTCTTGGCACTGATTCTGAGACAATATGGCAAACCCAGTTTCACAATGATGACTCTGTGATGCCTAGATAGATTCGGAAAGTTTGGAAAAGTATTTGTAGATTTGTTGGTTGGTTGGCTTGTATTGCATACCGAGTGTAAGAAAGGAGTAGAAATAGCTCCCCTGACTCCCGGGATTCGAACCTGCCAGATCACAAACCAAACCGATAAACCGTTTCGTCAAAAGGGACAGTCCCATTTGGCATGGTCAGTTTGGCGGCACTTGAAGCCTACTGTTACACCGATAAAACATCCAGTGGCTTAACACAAAATGCAGGTTTGCATATTCGGACATATTTGTTTGATTCACGCATACTCTCCAAGCAGAGGTTAGGCTCCGGCTGTTTTTTTACGTTTTTTGGTCGTTTTTATCGGGCTTTCTATTTTTTTTTTATATCTTGCTGTGTCAAAACCTAACTGGCTGGCGTACTTCAAGAAAAATGACAAAATAGAAAGCCCGACAAAAAAAAACGTTTAAAAAACAGCCGGAGCCTAACCTCTGCTTGGAGAGTAATTCACGCACCTGTGGATGGGGCACTGTGCTTAGCACTTAAGGTGTGCTTCTCCCCAAACAATAGACCTTCATTTGACGTCTCCAGCTGAAGCTAGGAGCAGAGTGAGGAAATGGTGTTGCGTGCCTTCCCAAGGGCACAACATCAGGACCTGCCAGGGATTCATACTCAGTACCTCCAGGTTGTGAGTCAACAACCCTAACCACAAGGTCATCGTGTCCGACGACTTTTTGAAAACAACAAGGTAATGAAGTGTACATACACATGTAACGTTAGCATATAAAATGTGCTGAGGAAAACTGAGCGGCTCACGATGTGTTAAAAGATACCTTTGAATCAAGGGCTGTTGTGTGTGACTTTTGGCCTAACGAATGTACAGAACATTTGTGCATCGTTTGTGCACGGTAATCTTATATACAGCAGAAAAATAATTATTTGCATAGCTCTGAAAAGGACGATCATGGTTTAGGTGACTCTTTCCGTTGCGTTTTCTATTTTATGTTTCTCATAGAGATGTCCATAAAAAAGAAAGAAGAAAAAATATTCCAGGCTATTTCCCAGCGCCTTGAGGATGATCCTAAGACGTGCGTCAGGTAGTCTATCATGGGATTCCGTAAGACACCTGTGTGCGCACGTCCGGACAGTTTTCTGCCGCGATCGATAGAGTTTCGTGCGCACAGACCTGCGGTCAGCGTCGGTCAGCTGGCCGTTCTAACGTCACACACGGACGTGGCAGGAAGCACCAGTTCGTCCACACGTGGCCGGCGTGACGGAAAGCGGCTTTCTGGTAGCGCCCGGGAAGATATTTCTGGTCAGGAGACACGTAAACGTCGACCTTCTCTTGTTGTCGTTACTACAGTAACTGATTTTCGTGGATGACGTCATATAAAGACTTTGACGCACACACACACACACACACACACACACACATACACACACGCACACACGCACACATGCACACACGCACACACACACACAAAGTGCAAAAACAAACTTTGAGAAACTTGTCTTTTTGCATGACGATTTCAACCAGCTCCCAAAAGCACTTCGGAAAGCAACACTACTTCCTAGTACTGACTCCGTCCGTGACGTTAAATACGTCCCATGTGTCTCCTGGGTCTGTTTGGAACGCTGCAAGCAGAGGTTCGGTTCCGTTTTTTATGTGTATTTAGGCGTTTTTATAGGGCTTTCTATTTTATACCGTTTTATTTATGTCTCGTGGTCGCTGGACCAAAGAAAACGGTACAAAATAGAAAGCCGATAAAGACGAAAGACTAAACACGTCAAAAACAGCCGACACCTCTGCTTGGAGTTTATGTTTTGGGTCTAGTTGTTGATATTGTCGACCCATTTCTGTCTTTGTCTGTCTTTTCTTCGCTTCTGTTCAGTTCTCACACTCTAGTAGAGTTTTTCTGAATACTTGAGCATCGGAAATGATCTTGCCATATCTTTGATGGATGTACGCCATGCAGCACAGGGCAGGCATCGTCAAGTGTTGGCCATTCTCATCATTTGGCCGGAGTTAAGAAGGGACGTAACCCTTAGAAACGTCAATTAGTAGTTAACGAGTGGGCCTTGAAAACAACTCAGCGCATTACAGATTGGGGCTTACGGAAGCAATACGAGCGATGATTTTGGCCCGTTTTGTTTTGTCTGGGGTTGTGTGGTTAATGGTCAGTCCAGGCCCTGTGTCCACTTCACCCAGCTGAGCCCGGCTAATCGGATTATCGGATTAGTCATCACTTTATCTGGACTGCAGCCCGAGAGCGCAAGCCTCCGCCATACACAGGTACTACTGCACTGAGTGATCATATTGTTTAGAAAGACGACATGGTCTATTTGA
The DNA here is from genome assembly GCA_019207045.1 of Branchiostoma floridae x Branchiostoma belcheri. Classification (NCBI taxonomy): domain Eukaryota; kingdom Metazoa; phylum Chordata; class Leptocardii; order Amphioxiformes; family Branchiostomatidae; genus Branchiostoma; species Branchiostoma floridae x Branchiostoma belcheri. The sequence continues at coordinate 20,784,848 of CM033026.1, read as the reverse complement.
AAGGTATCCTCTATATGACTATCGTGAGTGTCGAGAATCAATAAGCGAGATCCTGGATTTGGATCAAGTTTCAGATCAAGCTTCCAGGTTCGATCATTTGGTAGTCCAAAGTCTGCGATAAATAACTTAAAATGTATCAAAACTCTGAGCATTCAATTTACGGCAATATGTTGTGGATGCACCAGAACGGTATGATATATTGTCGTGAAATATCAAACATTACACCGATATGATATATCTATTCCACGCCATATGTCAATACAAAATGCCCAACTACAAATGTAGGCTAGAAATGCTATTCTCGATTACTAGTATATTAGAAAACGTCCGCAATGTAACCGAAATCACAGATGAGAATCAAGTGCCGAAAAGTCCTGAACAGGCCAACTTTCTGACCCTTCATTCACACACACATGTAACGTCGCATCCTAAACCATGACACAACGAAATTGTTTTTACACCCTAAGACCAAGTGTTTGATTCTGTTTTTGCCGTATCGTGGTGTTGTTTTGAAGGGATAAGAATCGGTAAGGCGGAAGTGATTGGAGAGTGATCCAAGGAACCAGGCCGTGCGTGAAAGTGACGATGAAGTATTTATCTGCCATATGAGCTTTGAGTATGGTAGCACCACTCCATGGCCTGGAGACCGGCAAAATAGAGGGTTAGCCGAACATTTCTGAATCTTTTCTGTCCTGGAGTCGAAAAAAGAAAACCAAGAACTTAAATTTTGTTCCGAAATACTTTCTTCTTTTCGGATCTGAAACTTCTAATACTCTGCCATATGATATGCCATGGGTATGTTATTCTTTATTTCGTAATTTCACATGGAAACAACTGCAAACATTTAACAGAATAACTATAACCTGGACACACAAATATGTAAGATTCCAAATTGGGTACCCAGCACCGAAAAAGTAGCCTCCACCAGGCCTTCCTACGGGGGTGCGGGGATCGTAGCATTCGGCAAAACAAATCGGGAAATTGGGCAGGGGAGTCAGTCAATGCTGTGGTAAATGGATGCTCGGCCGGCCAACTCCTCTGGTAGCAAAACTCCTCTGCCAGATTATCTCCCTATAATGGCCAGTGTAGTCAGTCTGGTAGAGACTGACGAAAAATAACCTTTGCTTTTATTTACAACAACCTTTCCTTGACAGCTACATTTTGTACGGCACATCACGACTGTCCCACGATTGCTGTTGTATACCTACCACGTGTACGTAAGACGGCTGAGATAGCGGCCCGTATGGTACAACAACAGCAAGCTCGTACCGCCCGCTGTTCCATGAGCCATCTGATAATGAGAGGTAATTAAGGGCAGTGCTAATCCTGTACAACCTGTAATCTGTTCTGATCCGTAATCCCCACGGTACACCTGGCACGTGGCGCAAAACGTTTGTCATGGCTTCATACGCCGTTTGTTTGTAAAATAAAGGACCGAGTCAGAAAATGGTAAGATTTTCCCAGGCTCGGGATCGGTTGAAGACTCTGCCGGCGTTTTGTTTTCTTTTCAAATTGCTATGTGCAGTTTTCGGATTACACCATTGTTCTGATTTCTTACAGCCGAGGAGCTAGGGGCCGATGACTATCATAAAACTGCCGCAGTGTATTTGGAAATTAGAATTATCCCCTCACCGTATCTGCTTGAAAGCAGAATACGTATTCAATAGAACTTTCGCAGAATTTACTCGCAGCTGTAGAGGTAGTACGAAGAATATCCAATGTGCCATGCTTCAGAAAAATACCTTAACAACAAGGCTAACCAGCATACATTTAAACCGGACTATCATTTTTAACTAAACCCTTATCTGATCTATTTTCGATACTGCGATTTTCCCCAAGGAACATTTTCTCGCTATTGATCTCCATATGAAGTCTGATTTAGCCCAGAACCTAAGATACACATGACATGTTATACCTGGATATTTTGCTCGGTTTCATGTCATCAATATATGTAGAGTGATTAGATGTCTCGATCTGAAGGCCAACCGACACACAACATGAAAGAAATACATATTTATGGGCGATGTAGTAAAAATACTGCAACACTAGAAGTGATACTGTTGTTTACTTAGAGAAACACTCATCACTATGATATATCACACCTCTTACTAGACGAGGCAGAGAAAATTAGTCTGCTCAATTTTGCATGGCGTAGTTGGTTGAAGGGAGCTGTTATTCATCACGTTCTGTGCTTATTTTGATAACGTTACAAGGAAGCAAAAACAATTCTGTCGTCTACATTGATTTTGTACAAGTCGCGTTATTTGCGGTCGTTTAGTCGTTTGAAGTTGCACATTAGCATGAGCATATTTACTGATAGAAATAGCATACGGCGTAGAATCGTCTCAATAACATTCGTTCACGTGATGCCACGAGCTTGTTGTTGTGCATACACCTGACGGATCTCTCGGCTTGTTTTCCATATGTGGACTAAAAGGGGAATACGTAACGACACCGGCGCTACACACACACGCGTATCGACGTCACGGCGTCACCGGAAGAACGTCAGACGTCAACAAGATCATGCCCGATATATTGACGCTTCTTCCCGGACGTAAAAAGCGTGACGTCGGTACGCCATTAAGCGCACCGCGTGCGCAGCTTTAAGAGGAGCCGTCCCGGAAGTAGGCTTGATGATGTGTTTATGGCTGGTGTTGCTGGCCTGAATAGCGGTGCGCGGTTTACCGGTGGGAACGTTCGGGCTGTGGTGGACGGTGTTTTATTAAACATTTTGCTGTGATTCAAAACTAACAGAGTGTGAGAAAAACACATCCCATGGCTGCAGCGGCGAAGGTGATCATTGCGGTTAATACTGACCCATGGGTGTAGCGGGAAATGTGATCATTACCTATTTTTATGTCAGTATAGAACGGGATCGCAGCTCCCGAAGGTGGCAGACCTTGTCACGGAGGGGAAGTGGGATATCTGTTTGGTTATGTGTGAGCACACCGGCGGAGAAATCTCTGCATTAACCCCTCGCCCACGTACGGTCGGCCGGCTCATTGCATATCAGTTCGCCGGTCCGCATGCCCACGTGTATACACTGTGCAGCCGGCACACGGAATAAAGGCGCTGAAATGTATGATGCATGAAGACACACATCTTTCCCTGGGAAGTATGTCCTTTGTGCATGACACCTCCGTTACTCTGTGCTATTCGGATACTTGCCTCGTGCACACTATTCTCCAAGCAGAGGTTGAGACGCGGAGATATAGTCGTAGTCGGGATTTTTACCGGCTCTCTCCTCCCGACTACTATAATATATCTCCGCGACTCAACCTTTGCTTGGAGAATACGTGTAAACTAAATCATATACTTGACGCTTTTTATCTGAACGTATCATCCCTTTCCCAGTAAAACGGTACTCCCCCCTGATTCTCAGTACCCCCTCCTCCGCACCACCCCCACCTTTTCCACACTATGATCAGTAAAATAAAGCGTGGGTAGAGTTCAACATGAAAATACAAGTCGGAGACAGATGTCAAGAAAATATCCGTAACATGTCTTCTTTTTAATTGTTTTTCTTTTGTCGATATAGTAATTCAGAATAAATTCCCTTGAGTTCAGATACATGCCTATTTTGATATCATGCTTACATTTGGTGCGCATGAAAGATGGGTAAAATAATATGGCAGCTGTGGATACATGACATTATAGTCAAACATTTATCTGCGGAAAGTCTCCCGCCGCTTCGGAGGAGCCACAAGTCCTGCTCCAAGCACTTCTCCGGAGCGTCTACGTTCAAACGACTTGACACAAAGTGTAGAAAACCTAACATCACTGCACGGGCACACTTACACTGAGGAGGGCTGGCGTACTAGAACACTACACGATGTATCAAAACAGAGAAAACACCGCCCCCTCTCGCGTACATACATGGCACAGCAATACAAGTATTCATCTTGAGTTTTAGTTAAAGCCAGTCTTTTCGACACTACCTGAAGCTATGTAATTCTCTACACAATAACGTACTTAGTACTGCGTCTAGGGCGAGCGACGACATAGTTTGCAACACACCTTAATACCGACTAGTACAGTGTTTACAACGTTATAAAGGCCCGGCGCCTGTCCGGACCGTTAGTCTAATCGTGCCTCACAGAACAACAGAAAATACAAGATTCAGAAACCAAAAGAATGAGCTAGATCAAGCGAAAGCTTTGTCGAGAAACTTGGCATAGTTGCGTTTCTTACCGACTGTCTTTCTTTGGCAACACGGGTCTTCAGGTCTGTAGCTTACAGGTGTCATTCTAGTTATCAATCCGACAAGTCTGGAGAAAACAGTACCACCGTTACCACATGGAAACGTAAAATGAACCGTGAACCCAAAAGACGTTACAGGTCAGGAGAACTAGCCCTTCGGAACACAGAGACAAGAGTTCAGACACAGCGCGGATGAGATGAGAGCAGTTTTTTTTTCAGTTTTTCAGTCTGTAGCGAAGTTTTCGGTTTGTTGTTGTAAGAGTCTAGGCCGACGTCGTGACGGTGCTCACCGGTAGAGTTAGCAAGCTGGAGTGAGGAGGGGCGGACACAGTGGATGGAGAGTCGGAGGAAGACGCCAGCGTCTTGCAGTCCTTCTTTCCCTTCTGCCGAAGGTGAATCTTGGTGTGTCTCTTCCTCTCGTCGGAACGCGCGAACTTCCGGCCACAAGTGTCACACTGAAACGGCTTTTCGCCCGTGTGGGTTCTGATGTGTGTGGTCAGGTGGTCGGATCGACTGAAGTTGCGCATACAGATGCGGCACTGGAAGGGCTTCTGCCCCGTGTGGATTCTGATGTGTCGCGTCAGTTCGTCCGAGCGGGAGAACCGCCGGTCACAGGTGTCCACGGGACAGGCGTATGGCCGCTCGTGTGGGGGCGTCTTGCTGTTTCTGTTGGGATATTTGCGAGCCTGTGGCTTGTTCACGGTGTCCGACGCCGCCTTGTTGGGGCTGGGGCTCATTCTGTAGGGCTGACTGATGAGTTTCTGTGTCAGGGTGACGAAGTCTGTGAGCGGCCCGCTCTGTAGGACCATATGCTCAGCCCCGTACTGAGGCGGCGGCGTTGCCTTGTCCACCTGGCTCTGTTGTTGGAACGGGAAGTCCGGGATGACTGGCCACTGGTACTTGACGTTACCGTTGATTGGCAGGTTGCGCTGGGGCTCGGGCTGACTGAAGATGGGCAGGCAAGACCCACTCATGTCCATAGGCGCGCCCGTGTAGGTCTTGGTGTCGGCCAGGTAGGTGTTCTCGCAAGTGGTGTAGGCGGTGGTAGAGTCGGGCTCGGGGGTGAGACACGGCGAGTGTGAGCTGGAGACGGACTCGGCTTGGGAGGCTAGCGGGCTGGTACAGACAGGTGGCAGCGGCTCGGGCTGGCTCTGCTGGGTCATGCTCAGGGCGTTCTGGATGTTGGTGTTGAGCAGGGTCAGCAGGGAAGCGGTGTGTTCTGCTGGCCACTGCCAGGCGGTGTCTCCGCTGCCAGCTCCCGCCGTCGTGAAGCTGCCTCGGTACACGATGCGGTTCCCGCTTTTACTGGTATCGGGGTAGGAAGCCTCGCCCTCGCGTTTGCAGAAGTCGGCCACGGGGGCGATAGTGAATTCAGCGTTGAAGTTGCCTGCAATGAAGAAACGGAGACAATGTCAGAGAAATGCGTGGTTGGGTGTAAATGTAGTCCTAGGCCACGCGAAAGCCCGCCCACACTACCCCGCACTACAGCGGGTCAGGCATGACTTACGCACATTGGCGAATTATGAATGGAAGTAATTTGATTTTTTAATTTCTAAATCGCCATAGGGGGCGGGGACAACGATCGATAGAGACCACTTGGCATAAAGCCCATCGCACGAGAAGCATGTTTAAAAGTGGCAACAACACAAAATGAAATAAAATATAGTTGTTTTTCGCTTTCGAGAATTAAAACAACTTCGCGCACACCTACACCACTCTCGACACTCTGAATCTTACGAGGTTACAAACTTCGTAATTCCCCTGCGCCCGCTCACACGCCTACTCAACCTACCGCTCATAAACAGCTTTAACATGTTCGAGGATGTAAACATTACTTCTTATCATGCGGCCATGGAAAACAGAACTTACCGAGTGAATCAGAAGAAGACTGGTCGCTAAATTCCGACACGGCGGGCTCTCCCTGAGAGTAGATGCTTTCGGAGCTGGTTGCGCTCGGCACCGTGGTGTGAACGCTCAGGTCCTCGGGCCTCAGGTTTGCAGGCAGCGGAGCTGGATTATTGAAAAAGCTGGTATCGAAACAGAGCAGAGACGATGTAGCTGCTTCTGATAACTTCAGCTCCGTAGCTACTTGTGACAAAGTGTCAAGTGCATCCATCATTCGAGACATCTGTTCTGCAAGTACCTAGGAGTTCGCTTGTAAGCGGAGCTGAGTCCGGCTGTTTTCGGTCGTCCCCAAGCCGAAGCGGTAGAACTCGGGGTGCGCTCGTGAGTGATCGGTGCGGTTTGCGGAGATACACGAGTAATGTTCGGCTTCGTTCGGAGGGGCGACTGAGTGCAGCCGAGGAGGTAGGCGTTTTCCTTATATTCGGGATTCGTGTGACGTCGGGAAAATTCGGAGACCAATCAGCGACCGTCGGTTCCGTGTTGTCCTAGTGACGTCAGATGACGTCTGTATAAATAAAAGATTACAAATTGGCTCAATGAAAATTGATAGCGCTCGCCGTATATGACGATGACGCTTCAATGCGAGCTTCCGATGTGGGAGAACGAAAATAAAACAAGTGCTTGAGGCCAAGACACAGTTTTTTGGCAAAAAAATCTCGTTTTAAAGCATTTTCCATTGATATTTGGTCACCTGATTCGCAGACAAGCCTGCAATTATTTATTGACTTAAGGCGGGCCACTTTGACAGGCCCCTTTGTCTCTTGGGGTCGGCACCGGAACCGAGCCTTACCAAATATGGGCATAGATCTGGGAGCGGCTGCAACGTCACAAATCGTCGGGGCTCCCGACGCACCATATTTGGTGATGCTGCCGCCGAAGAATTTCGGATCAATTCGGCTGTCGCGGGAATGCCCTTATAGGGAGAAACGCGGAATAATGCAAAGCATCGATTTTTACCGAAGGGTGCCCGGAACTGACCCGAGGTACCCACGAAGGGGTTTCGGCAGCCGAATGCAGAACAGTGACATTTTCCTGTGTTTTGGGTGCGTGGTGAACATTTTCCATGTGCCGGGAGCAAACCACGGACTATTTTATTTTACGGGGACGTTTTGAGGCTTGTCGTGGCGCCCTGCAGGCATTTATTTTGTGCTGGGATGTGGGATTTCGAGACTGAAGCTGTTGTATATGCTTTTAGCAGCCCGTGCCGACTTACGTTACGTATGTATGTGTACTAAATATTTTGTACTACTCGTCTCCAGACTTCTTAAGCCGTCCTCGATATTTCAAGCTATGTAACGTTTCTGTACTCTTTTTATCATGATTAAAACGTTTGCCAGCATGCATAGAACGGCGTCTGTTTTGCTTTCCTCAATTTGTAGGTTTTTATGTGCTCCGGTGGACACATAAACGTGGCATTGGTGTGCTGTACTTGAACTTCTCAGTTGCGCCAAGGTTGCTTGGTCGTAAACCGTTATGATTTTTGCTTCCAAGTCAGTTCCAAGGAACCTATCTTATCAGACTCTTTGAGTATCTGACTGGGAAGAAATTACCGTATTAAATGTGACAGTCACAGCCTCAGGAGTGTTGTAGAATATTCTGAGCGGAGTGAAAATGTAGAAGAGCGTACCATTGATATGCGGCCAAATCACCGTTTTTCTGTCATATTCCCACCACGTCTTTTTATTTTTGTCTAGTGGGGAAGGGAAGTGTTGGCAAACACACATGGGAAAGGTCGGGAGTCAGGGTCATTACTTGGGCAAATCATGTTTTTGATCCCATTCGACTCCAAAACCCCCCACCCCCACCGTCGACCAGTACAGGGTTATTTTCAACCTCCTTGCTTTATATGTGTACATTTTGAACTATCTATTGCAGAGATCTGTTGTTGTTGTCCACAAAACCAAAGTCCATGCCATGATAAATTGATTTGTGGTGTCTCGGGACGAGGCTTCATGGCAGTTCAGACGAGGCGTTGTCTGGGGCGGTTAGCCGCATTCCCGCCGACTGAGGTTAGCGGGCGGTGCGCTACTGGGAAGCGTGCCAACATGTTAGCACACCGTGGTTGGGCTGTGACGTTCATGCATGCCTTCAGGCTCTTCTCGCCTGTCTTTCCGCTTTTTTTTGTCCAGAAACAACAGCCACGATGTCAGATAGAGAATCTACCCCACGGGGTAAAAAGATGATTGGAAACGGTCACCGCACCACAACACTGTCTTGTTATGTGAGAACAAATAATCCCTTCAGACTGATTTCCATGTGCGGAAGTTCATCATTCGGCGGGGAGAGCTTTGGCCGCACTTCCTTTGTGTTTACGTAGGGGAAGTGGAGACCCCTCAAGCGCGGATCCAGGGGGAGGCGCGCCAGGCGCGCGCCTCCCCCTTCATCTGGCAAAAAAAAAAAAAAAAAAAAATAGCAAGATAAACCGGACAGGCTACTAGGGGTCTTCGGAACTTATGCCAAGAATATTGACAAGGTTATAAAACTAATTCGCTTATTTGAAATGAGATTTTCTGGTAATTATTTAGAGAAACTTGCAGATTGCAATTAATATGGGGTCTTTCGAGTCACGTAAAATTACGGTAAAGGCCTGGGGCGCGGCCGCATCAATTTCTCCCCATGAAACTGGTGGGTCGCTGTAAGCCAAAATCGGCGCTCAAAAATATAGAAAAAGCGTGAAAATTTTGTAAGATCTCCAGAAAATCAGCGGAATTTAATTATTTTTGATAAACTGGTGATTTCTATCGTCCGTCATCAGAGAGACGCAACCGGTCGACCCCGCCTTGGGAAAATCGTCGTCGTGCGCCGACACCCCCCTCCCCACTCCAGTTCTGATCAGTCGCCGAAATGACCGTGCTGACGTTTTTGTTGTCATTTTCCCCCGATTAATCGTCATCAATTGCCACCGCAGAAGCAAAAAGAGTCCGAAATATATGCAATTTCAAATGCGTAAGACACTTTCAAAATCGTCTCCGGCAAGCCGCTCAGATCTCACAAGATTTCTATGCGATTTTATAGGAGCGCGAGCCGCTTCGCGGTGAAAGGCAAATCGGCAGCGAGGTAACTCGTTACCAATAATTTTGCGATATTGTTTGTGTAGCGTGGCGTCATTTATGAATATTAACAAGGAGGAACTAGCCTTCGTTAGGTTTGTTAGGTTTGTCCTCGGTGGTAGTTGCTAAAAATAGTTAAAAATGTCCCTTACGTGAACTAGACAGCCACAGACATGACAAAAAGTCAGTGTTAGTTTGCTTCTCAAATTTGCTCAGAGATGGCTCTAAAATGCACCAGAGAGCCCCTATTGCTTAAAAATTTTCTGGGGGAGGCCCCCCATACCCCCCCCCCAACGAGAGGGGGGAACCCCCCTCTCGTGCTCTCCCCCCGCGCAGCTTACGCTGCGAGGCCGCGGCCTTCGGCCGCGTCATGGTGCGCGCCCCCCCCTTAGCAAATTTCTGGATCCGCCAGTGCCCCTGCCTCTCCAATAACGTAAATGGCTTCGTCTCCAACCACAACTGCTCCAAATAACGTGAAATGACTCAGCCTATAACCACAATTGCCTATGACATAACGGTACTACAACAGTACAAGCACACATTTTCAATTTATAACGGTATGAAAAAACAGCAGAGCAACTTGAGAAGAGTGGTATATAATAATTTCATGTTGTTTGGTCTCCCTGATTCAACTGCCATATCGAGTCAGGAGATGAAACGAGGTCATCCATCCAGTCAGTCATATCAACTTCGAAAAAGAAATATTATTTTGATGAACATGTCTGGAAGAAACACGAAACTGCTAGTTGTACTCGAGGGGTGATAAACTCAAGGCTGAAATGTAACTGAACTCCGACTCATGCGACTGGCCTAGTCTTGACTCAAGGGGCACGTGTAGGGGGTTTCTTTCACAAGAATGCCTGCTAGCCATAACAAGCGGACTCGGACTAGCAGTGAGAGAGCTGTTCTCTCGCCATAAAAGCCTCAATTTCTTGTACCAACTGCGCTGCTTTTCTTTATGACACTTCTAGAGGAACATCTCAGGCTTTAATAGTGGAGGAAATCACCACTCCCCTCCCAAAATGTACCAGAATGATTCTATCTTAACATTCGTTTTGGCTCGTGTGGAAGTGCGTGCGTATATTACAAATAAAGAAAGACGACAGTCACTTTAATATCTGAATTATATTGGTATCAACATCATACAATTAAACGTTCCACGAGCAAACTTGTCTGTGTCTACAGGCGTAGACACAGTAACGTTACGGTTGTTTGGAAGTTATAACCTCCTTTCTTCTACTGAGTACTAAATTAATATACATTGCGTCTTATAAAGTAGAAATACTGCTACTGGAAGTAATCTCCGAATCGTACCCAGTTGTATGGATGAAATTGTCTCTAAAAAGAGCCTCACTTTCCAATGCGTACCGTAAGAATGTGGGTATAGTACTGGATAATCTAGTCTCTACAGGGTGACCCCAGACGTTTAACCTTTTCAGGAGCGTCCAAGGTTCAGTTGGTTCGGAACAAACAAGTAGGGCCTAGAAAATAACACAGCTTCGCCCAGGATGAGGGATGGGGAGGGCAACATTAAAAAATGTCAATACATGCATCGTTAGCTAATCTCCAGGCGGATTTACCGATGGTATAAGATAGTAAAAGCTGTCCAAGGAGTGTAGCCGACCAAGGAGTGTGTATCCCGGTCCTCTCCTACCTTGGCTAGCTTTTACTATTCTTATGCCACCGGATCTGCCTGGAAATTATCGTAAACAACAGTCACACCCCAACATTCCTATTATACTTATAGATTATAGCTATAAACAAGGAGGTTTTAACCTCCCTGCTAGAAAGTACCGGGTAGGGATTATATTGGTTTAGTTTAATCAACATGCCCCCTCCCTCTTTCCTGACCATTTCTAACACTTTGGTTAATCTTGAGTCAACACATATTAGTAAGCCCCTTGTACAGTAAAGCGCGGTGCACATGGGGGGCATGTTTAGATCATGTTTACTAGTATGGCGACTCGTGCGGCCTTTCTTCGCCAAATTACGTTCTTCATTCCACCGTTGGCCAGAAAACCCGACCCGTGTTTTAGGCGCGGCATTCTCCAGCCGACCTTTGAACAATTTATGTCCAGATCAGTTTGTTCGGAACAAACAAACAGATTGACTCTGAACTGTGGCAAGAGTCATCTCGGCTATGGCGGGAAAACTTGTAAGGCCTGAACTGGGGCAAGCTACATGTACTAGTAATCAAAGATCTAATTTTTTTGGCACCATTCTGTCCCACTGGACCAAGCGTAGATCGCCGTAATAGCAAACTCCTTTACGAACATAAACTAACATATTTTAAACCTAGTCGTTGTCATTTGACGACTGTGTCGTCAAGTTCTTTCCAACCGGCCCTCCCACTCATAACTGGCACACCCAAGACTCTAAGAGTGTCTAAAACACAGACACAGTAATACAAGACTAGAGGCAACACGGGTTGTTAAGTACAGGTTGATTTCCTATTTTTACTTTATCACTTGAGCTGAAACAAAACTAAAAAAATACACCGATATCGATACAGGTTGTACAGACAGACACCAAGATATAAATAAGTCAACCATTCAGTGTGACGTCTGCTGCACTTGAGCAAATCCCGTGGTTCCTTGAGTAAATGCAGCCTGAAATGTCGGATAAAATGCAGCTAGGAAAAACTAACTAACCAATCGTCAAGACGTGACATGATCGTTGACTAGCCCCTCCCTCTTTGCACAGAACCAACTCATTGCCTGTTAGAGCAACATTTCTCACGGTGGCACGCTGAGTTATCATTGCAGATGTCGGACTGTAACAATGAATCAGCCATTTTCGGCTCAGGTTACTGTTTCCAAGGGTTAGTTTAGCTGACACTTGGTACCCTCTTCTTCTTCTAATAGCACAAGATTGCCTTTTCGTTAAAGATAAAATTCACTTCGGTCAAAATCAATTGCTAGTATTACTATTATGTCGCTGTGTAGTACACACAAACACAGAACACGTCAAGACCAATTGTTTTGTAAATTCAGCAATAGACAATGAATTACATCATGATTCCACAACAAATCCGTTTAAGCTCATATAGTAGTCACACGGATCTGTCCATTTAACGTACGTAAATGCGCCAAGTCACTGAGTACTTAATTTGTAGTGTTCACAGTTTTGTATGGAGTTTTCTGACACGCAACCTGCCTCGAATTTGTATCCAAACATCTGCTTGGAGACCGCCCCATCGGGACACAGGGGAACAACCTTGCCCATGACGTTTGCCAGCTGTTTCCTTTTACAGCTAACAACAAGGCAGAAATAGCTGGTGATTCAGCGGAGTCGGGACAAACTGCGACTTCCTTCCTTGTGTTGTAACCACGTTACCATGGATACTGCAGTGAGATTTGTAGTCTGCCAAATTGGCTGGGGTGGAAGTGAAACAGATGTGCTGGGTCATGGGGAGGGGTGGTTGCCGTAAAGTCTATCATGGTGTGGATGGTCTATCTAAAACTCTGCCATTTTACGATCTGAGGATGGATGATTGCGACATTTTTAGAATGCAATTAAGACGACTGGCGCTTGTACGACACATCTGCGACTGTCGTACGAACGTCCAATAGTTGACCTGTCTGTCTTGCGACGACTGTGACACCGTAAATGAAGCTGGCGTTCACTCGGTGTGTTCAATCAAACAAATTAGAAAACCTCAGCAAAAGGGATTAAAAGAAATACTTGACAGCAAGAAAACGTGGTCTTCAGCACTGCTCCAGACGGACGGAATTCAATCCCATTCAACTTTCTGTCAGAAGTTTTCTTTATGCGAATGATCTTCTTTCATTGTCTTACAATGTCTATCCCATGTGTGCATTCAACTGCATTGTGATACCTCGCACTAAATGCCCTACCCCCACTTCCATGCAGGTTTATAATTTCGGCTAAATTACTAGTCCGGTTAAAATTGTGACGCTAGGCCCCTGCCGTGAAACGGTGTGGGTCAGAAGAATATCCCGATCTTCCCACCCAACCTCTGCTTGGAGATGAGGGAACTCAGGCTCACACGCCCCTTTCCCAGTCCATTCTCCTCAGAAGCTCCGCTGACAGCAGGAGGTGAGGGTAACGCGTTGTGACGTGTCGGGGAGCGGCGTCCAAGTTCCAGCCCTCTCTGACCGGACATACCTGAAAACCACACAATACCAGCACCTGAGGCTGCCGTATTCTTAATTCAGTGGTTGATTGTTTAAAGTGCTATACTGGCCCTGGGGGGCTACAGGTACCTAGGTAGGCACTACCATATTTGGGGTGTCCTACCTTTACAGAAATTCTAAGAAGAAATCTTAACTTAGTCTGAAGGCAGGAGGGGCGACCTAAATGCCCTACATTTACAATAATTCTAGGAAGAAACCATAAGTTAGTCCGAAGGCAGGAAGGACGACCGGAATGCCATACACTTATACATTTATAACGGAATGCCTTACATTTACAACAATTCTAAGTGGAAATCTTAAGCTAGTCCGCAGGCAGGAAGGGTGGTCAATGTTAACTGTTTCAATGCTGACTTAGCTGTAAACAGCAGGACGGCTTTGTATGAATGAATGAAGACCTTTATTGTACAGTTTGGCCCAACCGAGCTAAGTACAGGTCACAACAAGACAAAACATGTATAACGTTATGTAGTTCGGCTTCTAGTTCAAACAAACAAACGTTTGTGTACTCAACAGACCTGTTGTACCATGTGCACAACCCCGCCCCCTCATTAATTCTCGCAAAAAGAAAACACCATTCGAACAAATATGTTTACACTTGCCGGGCTAGAAAGGTGACCTCTGCGTACTTATCATAAAAAATGGTATAGGGAGTTTTGATGATGACCTTGGGCAGTACTGTATGTAAGCATTGCTGAGAGGGTCAGTGCTATCCGTGTCCTTGCCGTGCACGTTCCTCCTATAGCCGTCCTCGTTTGAAATTGTCCCTGTCTGGTGGCCGTATCAGCCGAACGGTTTTCGCCACTATATATATGGTCGATACGACGAGTATCTTTCTGGGTGACTGCTCCTAATGCTCAGATACAGTTGTGATATGCGCCCTAAGCGTTCATTCACCGCCCACCACTCCGCTCACCTGTTACTCTGCCCCCTTCCAAGCAGATGTTGGGTATAAAAATCGTAATGTTTCTGATCTGCTGTTTTCTTACATTATAAGTTAACAAAGTAGCTATAGAGTGCTGGCGTGCTTTCAGAAAACGTTACGATTTTCTACCACAACAGCTGCTTGGAGATTAACGTTACTAGTACTTAAGCTGCCCAACTGATGCCGCTCAAATCCTGACTGCTGGGGGCTTATGAAAAATAACAAAGGTCACCTTATAGTTATACAGTCATATAATTAGAAGGCGGTACTTAAATTGATGTCTTTCGATTGATAACTGCTGTTTCAGTGTTTCTGTTGTTACACTGTCTTCGATTTTATTCTCCGTAGAAAATAAACGACACATCATGGAAATCATACACGAGCTTTTATGACGGATATTTCGAGGAAAAAATTCCCAGGATTTGCTGTTGGAAAATCAAATATCGGCTGCACCGTTTCTTACCACAAGCTTCACCTCTGGCACCGCGAGGCACCGCGCCCACAGACAGGTCACGTGATGTTGTCAAGGTCAGTCACACGGCAATAACATCATTTTCAGGCGCCATATTGCAGATACCCAAGATCAACGTTTCCACAGAATCTATTAGAATATTACTTTGTTTTGAAAAGACATGCAAACTTGTGGACGGACCCTCTAAGAATTGAGTTTGGCATTTGTCTTGGTGAAAAGTAAAGGCTGTAAATAGTACTAGATTCCTTTTGAGCCTCGGAGTCGGTGCTGAATAAATAGTACAGATTTGCCAAAGTAAGAAGAATAATTTGCCAGGGGAGCTGGCCCGTCAAAGAAGGTTCATGTATCCTCCATTGTTTGCCAATTTCTATCGTTTATTTCAGCCAGGGTTTGGACACCCACGTGAAACACGTTGTGCTCTTCTCGGGAGTATGCATGTAGGGGACCGTCCAATAATATGTGGGTAACGAGGCGGCTGCGGTATTAAAACGGGATAAATCTGCAAAACTGCATCGACGAGTAAACCAGTTAACACACAATACATATTTCATAGCGGCTAGCTTTTCCGAACACCGGGGGAAAGAACACAAATAAATGTGCACGTTATCGTACGTGTAAGACAAATGTAAGATATTGTGTGCAAGGTCTATGTATTGGATATTATACTGCATAATTTTTATGTTTTTCCTGCCACCAGCTGTCAATCAATGACAATATTCATACGAAACGAATACATTCTTTACGTATTTAATTATCTCTGCATGATTAAAAAAACATTAGTAGTCACATCAGGTTTTATAAAGGAAATTTAACACACACAATGACACAAGAACACACATAGGAATAGTGAATCATATACAAATTCAGAAAAAGACGAACGAATCTCTCAGGATGTTTCTCCTCCTACTCATATCACACAGCCCATTATCACCAAGCGGCTTGTTATGCCAAAATAGCTGAATGTGTAATATATCATGACTTTAAAAATGATTTGCAAAAGCAAAGTAGTAATGTACATTAGCAGGGAAGCAAGAATGTAGATAACATGGATGCCATCGCACATTACATTTCTTAATATGAAATTGATTACCCAAGCCTTTCATAATACAGCAATAATATAAGAAACACATATTAGTGTGAGACAAAAATAGAAGATGGCAGAAAATCGAAATATCATTAAGCATTACGTTTTATTTTTCATTTGAGTTCCAAAAATCGCTCGTCATTCTGCCCATCACGCAATGTCACTCATAAATCATCACACTTTCTTCACACCATCACAACAAAGGTATTACTAGTACCTGCAACTCTCTCACTCACTCACTCGTCCCGTAGCTCATGTGGCCGTAGGGGCAGTAATGCTGTTCACCAGTACCTGCAACGCTAACAGAAAATAAGCACAACATTTGTTATGCAGTGATATTTTGGGGCTTTTAAGACATAAGCAGGAAGACTTGGAGAGCGATGACGGCCCGCCTCAGCGAAGTCTGATATGCGGCGAGGATGAGTGAGTGAGTGAGAGTGAGAGGGTAAGCATAATATGAGCGTAATTGTAATCACATGCGCTCACAGAACGCATGGTTGTGATATAGTTGTTCGAAATTGCGTTTTTCGCATCATCAACTTGTTTCTGTACCTTGACATTTCTATTTGTGCCGTACTTTGACCATCATTTTATACCAAACGGCAAATCATTCTGATGACCGCCGATAACCCCACCCACAGACCAGGTTTGACACCATAGCCGCGGGATTATCCGGACAGACACAAAAGACTTCATGGAACATTTTCACCTTCACCAAGAGCATTTGTTGGCATAAATATAGCACGTTTCCTTGTGTTGTGATAATTACCAGTGTAGCAACTGTTATATTTTCCATGTATTTTGTCCCGTTTTCATTTCAACAGCAGAGGCCTAGTAGTAGGCAAAGTCAAAGAAAGGATTTTTATGCGAGGCTAAGAGGCAAAAATAATTTTTTCTCAGAACTTCCGAAGGTTATGCTGAAGAGATTTCCACGAATTCTATTATGTCAGCCCGGATAGACCTGGTCCCAACAATCAGTAATGATTAGGTGCGACTCCTTTCTTCCGGTCCGTAATTTTCCTCGCAGGTTCTGTCTCATTCTGGATCTACACTAGTTTCGTCCTTAATGCGAGATCACATTTTCCAAATCTCCTGACTCGCTGACGAAAAGGCGAAAGCATGTAAGAATCTCGTATCACCATGGTTACCAGCCAAACAAACAAGGCTAATGACCTGCGCCTTGGGCCGACCGTGGGAGGGGGAATGTCGAGTCCACTAGACTCAAGTCTGGACACACGTGCGGAGGAACATCTCAGGTTTAACACAAGCCGTAAATCCGGCAGTTGTCGCGGTTTACCAGTAATCTACAAAAAGATGTTAGGAGGCAAAATCGTTACGCTTTCCAGCTTCGGCGAGGCAGTTTGTGACATTAACGGGCAGCTAGGAAATTAAGGTGATGATTCTGCCTCGCAACATCTTCATGGCCATCGGTTTGATCTCCAAGAAGATATGTGGCGTAGCCAGACAAACTAGAGAGAAGTAGAAAATACAGTACAACCTGGGCCTAACGTCTGCTTGGATTAGCAGTTTGTTAGTCCATGAGGCAGAAAGGCCCGGATGATCTGGACAACCCTACTCTAGATCTCCAAGTAAAGGTTTGAGAGTAGATAACTCGACCTACTGCCCTGAGAACGACACCACACTGCCCACAACCCCGTCTTCCGGACAGACACAAAAGGCTTCCTGGGAAATTGGTCATCGAGTGGCAGAATAGGTGATAGGCCACATTGTTTGTGTTGAAATCAGCATATTAAACTTTGCCGTATCAAAAATCACTTTTAACTCAAACATCCATTTCAACAAAAACTCGATGGCCTATCGCCCATTGTCACTTGAACTAGAAGAGAAATCATGTGCTTGTGAAGTCCCCATTTGTCCGGATAACCTGTATACTTCTGAATAAAACACTAGTACTATGGGCGTCGAGGAAATCTTCATCTTCCAGGCCTAACCAGCCGGAAACATGGACAGATTATAGATAGAACTTTATTGCTCGACATTTGTACATGGTACAAAGTATGGCAACGACTGTTACACAAAGTACAAAATAGGTGTAGAGAATAAGACTTGATATCCTAATTAACGTAACAAGAAGGGCTGACACATTAGTCTTTGATATAGTGTTACAATCGAGTTGGGCTATACATGAGATTCATTACTCTTTCTCTATAAAAAGGTCGCAGGTTCAATTTCCGGCCGGGTCATATACCAAGTTACATACACATGTTTGGATGAGTATGGGAGGTTCAACACACACCACTTCCAGTGACGTAGCCACCTGTGGACGTAGAGGCCCTGTTTGGCTCAAGCAGAATCGAAATGGGCACCGCCCCTGTATACCCGAAAGGCGTATGAACTTGGATTGTTACCTTGTTTCGTCATAGTTGGCACTGTATTATTAGGGGGTATTTTTGCCTTGGTGCTTTTACGTCTTGTTACATATTTGTCACTATACGCACATTTTGAATGGTTTTCGTCCCATGGTTGAGTGTGAATCATTCGGTACAGGAGCAATGCGGACATAAGATCACACATGGTGATTTTGGTGAGCTGTAGAAACTCTACATGAAAGTTTTCCACAGAAACGAATTGTGACAGAAAAATCCGTACATCTGCACTAAATAGTCTCCAATGAAGAAGAAGATATGGGCTGGTGTAATCTCAAAGCAGATGTTGGGAGGGAGTTCCTTGACCGTTGACGCTGTTCGCCTCTCCCATTATTCTAACACACAACCCTTTAACATGCAACGTGTGTTAAAGATTACAATGGCAGGATGTTACCGTTGTAACAGCAATAATGGATAAGGCACCGTAGATATGATAGATGACACATTAGATGCACACTCCTAGTCCTACTTGGCTGAAACAACTCCACTTTACTCTACTTTAACCATACATTACGAACCGACCATCTCGCATC
The DNA here is from genome assembly GCA_019207045.1 of Branchiostoma floridae x Branchiostoma belcheri. Classification (NCBI taxonomy): domain Eukaryota; kingdom Metazoa; phylum Chordata; class Leptocardii; order Amphioxiformes; family Branchiostomatidae; genus Branchiostoma; species Branchiostoma floridae x Branchiostoma belcheri. Next base: position 20,766,138 of record CM033026.1, on the reverse strand, counting down.
TAGTTTTTCACTGTCAATTAATTTTTTGTTGTAGCGCTACTATTGACAGTATGTTCCCCAAACGTAATCCAATATTGAATATTGACAGCCCCAAAACCTACGATATTCCCTCGCAACATCTGCGTGGAGGTGTGCTCGGTATTTTCGGTAACCGGCCTTGACGTGACAGTCAGACCGCTTTTGTTCGTCTTATTCTCTAAAGCGTGACCTCTGACATTTCTGTTCGGGCCACCATGACTCCTGACATTTAATGTTGGCCCCCTACATTTTTGTTAAGCCCACGTTTCATGAGTCACCAACAAGTCAGTAGAGATTGTCCAGCGTAAAACTAGCAGCTCTTTAGGGACCGTACAATATTCACTCGGGTAGGGCTGGTCGTCAGGGGTACTCGGGGTATCAAATTTTCTCCAGCCTTCCAAATTTTCCACCTTCCACCAAAGACCAAAAACAACATTCTATTGCCCTCCCCCTTGGCAAGCCTAATTTTTCTGAAGACCTCCATCCTCTAAATATCATATAAAATCTTAAGAACTTCCAAGAGTTCGCGTTCCAAACATGATGGTACAATGCAGCTGACGCAAATGTCTTGCTATATTAATACACTCCTTGAAAAAAAAAAGTTCCCCGAAGATTGGTGCTCAGAGTTGTATTGTTTGTTTTTGGGCATACTATCACCAAATGTAACACCGTGTAGCTTATTGATTTGGGTTGCTAGTGTGTGTTGTCAAGTTTTTATGATCAAGGACGTTACATCTGATGCAACGTCCTTGTTATGATCAATCACCTTTGTTGCATTTTTGAGAAAACAATACATATGTTTTATACTCAATACCTCCACCCAAAAGTAATCTTTACCATTTTGTCTCCCTACCCCCAGACTATAATCATCTGAAACCGCAGACACTTCCCCTGGGAGCCCTTGCAACTTTTCCAGACAAAAATAAAGGCTGGCATTGCAATATTCGTGTTATGTTGTTGGTATGTGATCATGACCTTCAAGGTTGGACTGTTCTTACTCATATGTCATGACATTTGTCTTGTAAGGCAGCAGACCCTTGGAAAATTCTTCCGTCAAGTATGTCCCACCTCTTCTGCCTGTCTGTGTTGTAATGAGTCAGTGTGCGGCTGCTGTAGGTCAAGTGTAACGTTACTGTGTTTTGTCACCCAGAGTCAACAGATGTGCCAATTATGAGTCATCTTGAGATCTGTGGTTAAGTCTTAAGTCATGGCTGCAGGGAGGAAGACTTACTCCACCCACCTCAAGATGACTTCTGGTTTACTAACTGTACAGTAACCTTCACTTATCTACTAGTAACAGTAGTGAACAGTTCTCATGTTAACCATCGGTGACAGCTACGGCCCCCACTGTTCTCTTACAAACTTTCAGGTACTTTTACTGGAACTGATACAGACCAAATGAATGGATACAGAATACATGCCAACTTTCCTGTGGTTACTAGTACATGCATGTGTTTTTTCAATGTCGTGTATGTGTAGGGATATATGTTTATTGATTTACTTTGACTGTACATGTACATGTTTTTGGATTTATTAGGACTTCAATCATGTAATCTGTATGTTTGTTCAATTTTGTCTGACCCTTACCTCTTCTCTAATGATCTCAATGAACAGCTACTAGAAGACCAATTTGAGTTTTTCCTGAATAAATAAAAGCTCAAACAAACAAGCCTTTGCCATCATGAGACATGTAGAGCAGAAATGTTGATAAAAATGTAATGAATGATAAAACATACATACACTGCCAACACCTGTATACACGTACCTCAACTGTATACTAGTATTTTGTATTGCCTGTACAACATTTTGACAGTAAGGGAATTCAAATATTTAGGTCTGCACTGTAACTGTAAATGGATGTTAACAGAAATGTAATGGGACATGTCTGAGTTAACATCTTCTATTTATTGCACATAGCTAATCACCAGTCTTACTGAATAATCCCATAGCAATTATTGAGCATCAAAGAAGGAATACATCAGAGTTGGTGGGCGAGCAAACTACCCAAGAGGAAAGTTACCTCCTTTAAACAGGTGGGTGTCTAGCTTAGCTCCTTCATTGGTGTATGTATATATATTAATTATTTCAACTTGCAACATACAATATGTAGTTCATTGCACTAAGGCTATTGTATAGATGGGGTATAGATATGTGTAGAACACAAGACTATGAATAGAACAATTTCTCAATTTTTGAAAAATATGAATACGCAGAGCTTCTTTAAACAGAGCAAGAATATATTAATTTTTCAAAAAGCAACATTGCCATGTACTATTTCTGCATTTGAAATGTGAGTTTCCATTTGTGAAAGTTGTAGGAGGCAAGAGCCCTGCCCAAATAAGTGCAAAGGACATACTGATCAATACTAAGATTCAAAAGATGTGGGACCAAAATTCTATGTCTTTGACAGAAATAAAAATCTATACAAGAAAGGTGTTCCCAGTAGACTTTTTCCAAATTTTGTGATGTCAAAAAAACAAGGAAGTTGGCAAAAGTCCTGATCAGTACCAGCATTAATGATACTATTTTAGGCACAAGCGGGTCCAGCAACATACATTAGAGACATGCTAATCAAATTACCGGCACAACTGACGTCATCTGGGCCAGGTTCACTGTCTAATAATGTCCGCTGGGCACAAATCTAATGACGCAGAAAACAACACAGACTGCCTAATGATTTTCCAGCCATATTTGCTGCACATCAAAGTGGTAATTAGATTGGCCTGCCTTTTGGAGTTGTCCTTTGGGACTGAGAGAAACCAATACGAGAAACTATTTTGTTTTGTATCCATATCTAACCTGTCTGGAATTCAGAAAAAACAACCACATTTGCCAAAATCACCTGAAAATTTGTCAATATATCACCAGCTTTTTAAGAAACCTGTTCAGCTTAGACGGTTTATGTTGGAATAAAATAACTACTTTTCATAGCTCTAATGCTTACTGTCAGTTAACATGTTATACTGTCAACAATAACTTTTGGACTTTTCAAAACTGTTTGTTTTAACATATTTCCAGGGCTTTCTTTGGTCCTTTTAATCTGCCTGTTCCATATCAACTGAACACAATTCAATTTTCTGTTTCCTTTTCTGGGTTTTCTGTTTTGAATTCTGTAGCAGCCACAAGGGGTCCAAGATCAGCTGCAAATGCTGGAAGATCAAACTTCCCCCGACTATCGCTGTTCAAGGTCTTGTCCTGGCCTGGTTGCAGGCGGTAGAGAAAGAACTGGTAGTGATGCAGACCAGATCCTTTGGGTGGCGTCGGAGGTTTGTAACCTAGCAATGAAGAGGGGGAGAGACCATCAGCGTGGCTGGACCTATAAGGATACTTTGGATATCTTTTTGATGCTGCAGATATATGTTGTTGTCTTTGACGTCTGATGCCTTCCCACTACAAATCTGAGAAATGTACCTTCATCATCCAAGAAATTCTGTTACATTACCCTTTTCATCATTCTGTTTGTTGAATGGGGATGTTAAGATGTGTGGTCCCATTGTCTCTTTGTTCCTGGTTTTGGTAGTGATTTACTCTAATGATCTTAAGTAATAATTACTAACTGGTACATGTACATATGTATATGTAGGTTACTATTATTTGCTCAATCTTCAAAAAAGGAGAAAAATAATCAAAGGATATGCATACGAAGGAAGTGGTTCAGGTGAGGAAAAAGGCATTTCTTTATTCAATTTTGTCAGACCATGGTAAAGAACACACACAGTACAAGAGCTCCAAGTTGCAGCAAGTTTATCTCTTGAGCCAGCTCATAACGAATCTGTGGAGCTTCAAAAGATAATGGGACTGCCAATGTGTATGTCTTTTGACTACAGTGACTTATACCATATTTTCTTCGTTCTCTGACCTTCCATATCATCTGGTTCTGGCTGAAGTGGCCTGCTTTAAAAAAGACACCATTACAAGTTGACCTTAACACCGTGACCTTGCCCCTGAGCCAGCTAACTGCATTTAGAGGGAAAAGGCACGATGAATTGGTTTTGTTTGTCTTCAGTAGACACCTGCAGAGACATTGATGGAGGGAAAAGGGTTGCGATCAGAAGGAACACATTCATGTCGCCCACCACCGGTGCTCAGTGAAGGTGGCCAGACAGACCCTGTGGAAGGTGTAAATGCATACAGAACACAGCACAATGTTGAATGGCTGATGTAGTAATACAGGCTGACATGCCATACAAGTCAATATGCAGCAGTATTCCCTTTAGCTAAGGATGGAAAAGAAAATGTTAAGAATAAGAAGAAAGAATACATTTAACAAGAAAGAAAGCACCACATAGAGGTACAAAATGTACCAAGTAATTCTTGATGGTATGGTTACTAGGCTATCCTTTTACCTATTTGGTTTAGCACACCATTGTGAAACAGTCAGGAATTGATCGTATCCCTAGATACTTCTATTATCAGCAAACTAATGCTACAGTTCATCTCGATCTCCAGCATTCTCTGTCACAAACTCAGTAGCAGCCACCGGGTCCTCAAATTTCATCTCCTGCAGAAAAGCCTTTAGGTCAAACTTGCCGCGGTGTTTCTGCTGTTCCTGAGTGAGTATTATGGGATGTGTGGGTGGCTCCAGAAAGAGGAGGAACCGGTAGCGATGACGGCCCGAGCCTGGGGGTGGGGTGGGGGGTGCGTAGGCTGTAGTGTCCAGCCAGGTGGGGAAAAAAGTCAGAAATCACAAACATTCTGACGGAAATCAGTTACATGTACTATCTTAGTCCCAATTTCATGAAATAGAAGGTGACAAACATGTTTGGTGAGTCCTGATAGTGTTAAGCATTTTACAATGGATAAAAAGAACATTCGTGGCACTGAGATGGTATAAGGTCATCACCACCCACACACAAAAGTGGCACACTGTAAATGTGTTAAGCTTCCAACCTTGACCCCACCTTCACATTGTATCCATTCAAGTTTAAATAACATGTCAAGTGAGCTATCTGAAGAAGGAAGAGACCACAATAATTTGAATAAAGGGCCTAATAAACATGGATTTTGGTTTAAAAACAGATTTAGTCCAACTTTCAAGCAAAGACCATAGAGTTTCAAAGGCTGTCAATGGACCTGAAAATGGTAACCCTGCGCTATGTTTTGCACTTGTTTTTCCACTTGACTATATAAAAGCTTCACACGATGGAAGACATCTGCATGTGCATCAATTTTAACTTCCTCTCTAACAAAAAGTAAGTTGTCAAAATCAACAAGTCATTGTGATGATGACCAGTAACATATTGCCTAGAATACACCTATCTATTCTTATAGTTATACTTGTCAAAAGAATAGAAGATTTTATTTTATCTCATTTTCAAGATTTATCCCTCTCAATTCTAGCATCAAATTTGGGTTTCTGGACAATATCTCCCATAAAATCAAGTTTGAATGACCTTATCATAAAATAACATTCACTTCTAGTATTGAGCTATCACAAATAAACATACTTGTCAAGGTCCTTCCAACAGAACTCCAGTCTTGACTCGGTATACCTTTCTGCAAATCTTCACCCTGTGGAAAGACAACAGATGGAAGCATAACAGATCTACAAGCAGGGCCTAAGAGTAAGGTCTCGGCTAATTCTCAGGGATGTTTTTGTGTACTCTTTAACTTAAGAGTACACAAAAAACATCCCTGAGAATGAGCCGAGACCTTTTAAGTCTTTCCTGGTATTGGGCTTTTGACAGTTGCAACAACAGGTGTAGTATGTTGAGAATGAGATCCAAATTAGGATGAAACTTCATTCAAACTAACACCTGGACTCTGTAGCCATGACTGTTCCTTGCTTTTGTCAAGTAAAAAAAGCTTGTACATTATTTGTACACCATGCACAGACCACAGTGGTAATCTGGTGATGCTGGTGGCAAAGTAGAGGAATGTGATCTTGTGCTTAGTGTTCTAGTACGTAGAAGCTAAAGATTCTGGGTTCTAATCCATTAATATCACAGTCATTCTGGTCCTACTTACTCATGATCAGCTGAGCTCATTATGAGCAAGCCAGTACCAAGATATCTTTATCCTTATCCTTTTAACGGCACAAAACAGACTCCAGAAAAACAGTAGTTTTACCGAGATGTAAGTGACCAGCCAGTGTCGCCAGTACGCCATTTCTGGGTTTTTAGCAGAGGGGGCGTCAGGGTCAACCATCACTAGCAGGTAGCGGGCATCCTGCAGAGGCACATAAACAAATAAGTACACAACAAACTTTTTTCAAATTGATCAATAATTTGAGAAAATTGGATCAATGGGTAACTTACAGAGTACAATGTAATCCATTTGATCCATTTTGTAAATGATTTGTGCATAATTTAATAGGCAAACAACGGCATCAATATATAAAATTCTATTAAAATGATAAATACTTTTTCAAATCAGTCTCTATCACTTGATATCATTTTCTACGTGTATTTCATATTTTACCAATTAAGTGCAAACGAAAGGACTTCACTTGCAATTTGCAAATCTTTATTATATAAAAAAGAAAGAAATGTGCAGACACGAACATATTGGCCCATTAGAATTTAGATCATCAAATTTTCAACTACTTAAACATAAGTGTAGTGCAACCCGTATGCACCTGTGTACCTATCAAACATCTGACGTGACGTCGCGCAACTTTCACTGCTGCATTATATAAGCAACAACAATTAAGCACGCCACGTCACATTTTACTTTCCCTTTTAAACAATAACAGTACACAAAAATGTTTATATAATTTATTATAATGCACAAATTTGGTGAACGAGGGACCGGGATAACGCAATTTTCTGAAACAAACATTGACTGTTTGTCTTTCACAAGATCAATAACATTACCTTTTTGGCCTTTTCGTACTTGACACGCGGCGGCCTCTCGTGGAACCTGCCCAGTGGGATGGGTTCCTGATTCTGATCGCATTGAATTGGGCCGTTCATAAAGTCATACTGGATTTTGAGGTCTCGTGTGCATACAAACTGGTCTATCCCTTGCTGATCCCTCAACACTTCTTTTCCTGCTTGACTTTCTCCAGGAGCTATGAGGTAAAACAGCGCCAAAGTGACCAGACACACACAAACCGTCAACGTCAACTTCGACTCCATTTTGGTTCTTCGACTTGTTATTCTTGTTGAGTAGGAACGGTCCATAATGATGTAGGGATAGATTGCAAGATGATTTCACTTTTAAAGAGTAGACAAATCACGAAAGAGTAAGTTTACAATATTTTCAGGCACATTAATACTACTTATTTCTAAAATATGTATACAATACGATCAAAGACGTCGACAGTATATAATGTGCTTAATATGGTGAATACAAAATTCACCCCCATAAGGCAAGTGAACTGTACTGACCAATGAAACGTTCGATGCTTTCTACATAAGTGCCTGTTTTCTTTACCACAAGCATTCAATGTGAATTATATGACAAATATCATATCCAAATAATACGAGATTGAAATCCCATAAAAAAATTGAATTATTTTTATCTACTTCGAATACCGTATAAAGTGTGCAAAACAAAATCAAAGGCACTACTCCAAAGAGCAATGGTCGAACCAAGATGTTATGTTCTCACATTGAAGGACCTTGGTGCTGATGTTTCTGTCAACATAAAAATAATGTCCGTTGAAGATTCTTCTCCGTTGAATTTGGTAGGTTTACTGCACATAGCTACTGATCATATTATAAGGATTGAAAACAGTTAAACGTATTAGAAGTGAGGGATGTGTTTAAAAACAGGTGCTTGTGTGGGTGGGGACGTGCATGAGGGGGAGGGGAAATCTGTTTTCTCGTATCAAAATTAGTAGAATTAACTGATATCAGGGGATAAAACACTTCAGCTGTGACGCTAGTTAGTTAGTTATGACTAACGAAAAAATCTTAGTTGTAAGATGTTGTCGAAATGAAGAAGACGAAGAAGACAAGGGTAAAAATTCGACATGTTTATATGTTCAGACTGTGCTGCTGCACATAATTTTATGCAGACGACATGTTGACCTCCATGACACAAGATGTCTCAGACAATAATAATAATATCGGGATTATCGGGTGTATTTTGCAGCCAGTAGGTACCCAAAGTGTGGGTAATGAGGCTGTTTAACGTGGTCGAGGCACCTCCTCGAGCACGGGACCCCCGTTTTAGTCCCTCCCGGAAGATGATTTGTTGGACAGCTTCGTGAGGCCACAGCAATCTGAATAGATCAACAAATCATATTCCTCAAATCATCTGGACTGTTTACCCACTATTGCATAAATATTTGTATGATTTGTATAAACGTTATGTAAAACATTGCTAAGTATAACCATACCATCAAGAACTCTCCTGTACACAATGTATCTCTTAACAGTGCTGAGAGTAGCTGGGGCAACGATCGCAAGGAGAAAATCGTAATTTTGCGTTATTTTCTCTGCGAAAATAACGCTAAATTACGACTTTCTCCTTGCAATCGTTGCCCCAGCTATGCTGAGAGTATTGTCGGCCACTCATAATCAGGACTATTACTGCAAACCAGAGAATCTTTTACAGTGATGGCTTCAATTACTTTGCTCCTCTATGGCACTGTATCAGAAGGACTGGCTGGATAGAAGATGTCTATACATTAGATAGGATTGGGGCTAGTAAAATCCCTAGGCCAACCCTCAGAGTGGTTACCAGATTATGATGTCATCTGCTGACAGATACTGTTACAGTAACGATAAGTCCATTTCATATTGCATTTGGCAATATTAGCGGATGGGGGTTAAACAGTAGCTCATGGCATTTAATTTCAGTGGCAAGAACATTCTTCATTTTAGCTGGCCTCACATTGATCAAATAATTGCAATGATGAAATTCTAGCTGTGAAATAGTTTGGCTAGAATTAAGTTCCCGCGAATAAATAAAGAGTTACAGTACAAGTGACTGCTGTAAGATGATGCCACCCTCAGGTAGGTACATGCCACCCACTCTTGGAAATCCCTGTTGTATGAAATCACACCCACTGTTGGATGAACGTCACCCACTTGTAACTTGTTAATACAATGTAACCCACGATCAGTTCTGGATCGCACATTAAAGAATGATCATGTCAGTGATGCCACCCAATGTTGATTGATGTAGCCCACTATTGGTTAATGGTACGATTAAAGTCATGAAACTTTCGTGGAGGTTTGAATGTAAGATAGCAAAACGATGTTGCCCACTATTTAAGGATCAACTTTAAGGTACATATACATGTATAAAATTGTATGTCATAACAGCTCTATGTGGATTACATTGGTTGATTGATTCTTTACTATTATAGGTTGTTTAAGGCTAGTTGACCTTCCCTGACATGCCCCCCCCCAGGCTCACCAGCAGGGTCGCCATGCCGACCGGCTGCTGACTGCTGCCAAGTACCATGATGCAATAGTCTGTCACGAGAAGGCCGCAGGTAAACTCATCTGACCTTGTCTTTAAAATTGTCAGATGAATAAATATTCTTTAAGGAATTGTTTTTAGAAGTTTTGACTATGTGTCCATTGTCTCAACTGTCTTGAATGTACTTTGCTAGTACTTCTCCATCTTTTACTTAAAGATTAATGAAAGGTTTTTGTGTTGTACTTTACAGATCACCTGCTGAGAGCAATGAAGACGACCTCTGTACCACAGGTGTGCACTGTCTCTGGGAAAGTTTAGAGATCAGGATGATTTGTGCTTTTTCATACATCGGGCTTCCTTCATTTTCTAACACAAGAAAAGATAGTGCAATCATATTTATTATACAACATCTTTCTTTTGCACACATCGAACTTCATTGATTTCTGACACAAGGACAATATTGTAATGAAATGATACTATGATGCTATAAATTTTGAATTTGTTTGATATACCTCTGTTAGGATGCTGACATTTAGATATGCAGCAAAATGAAGTAAAATGAAACAGTCATATAATAGCCTTCAGTTTCAACAAGGAGGTTAAAAAGGGAACGGTCATACAATACAATATAGGCCTGCTGTTTAGAGAGAGAGAGAGAACTGGTTTATTTATCTAAACACACAATGTTGTGTACAAGATTATAGTCCGAGGACTAAATTGCCTCGTACATTCTACAGGAGAGGCTGGCACTTAGGACTAAAACAATGGAATGTCCTGCCTAAATGCATTAATCTAAATATACTTATCACAATTTCCACTAAACTTTACAATTTAAAATTGTGGGTCTACACACCATCAAGTAAATATATATCTATGTCAATTATAAAATCGATCTCATTCTGAATGATTAAAATGTGACACTTCAAAGACTAATGTGAGTTTAACAGATCGATACAATAAGGCAGCTTGGTATTCCTGAAACGCGATGTTCGGCACTTAAACTGGCTGAAGTTGTCAGCATTTCTGAGGTCCCTGCCATGTACCTCAGAGTGGCATGGTGGTAGCCAGCAGTTGAAAACCTCAGAATGAACAATAGAATGATCTAGAGTGGTGTGGGAGTATATATAAACAGTCTATCCTTAAGAAGTCTGTAACCCATAGACATGAGGGACTTGTTAGTTTTGCACAGTCAGTGCTGCCCTTTTGATTTACACATTCCATGGCAAACAGTTAGTTTAGGTGGTCCCAAAGAAGCATAACTTCTTACTGTAAACATCCTGATTTCTCTGGCACACAGACACGGCTGTTTGTGTGCCTCTAAGTCATTGGAACAGATTACCTTGTAATCTGGGAGCACTGCTGTATGTAAGAATCCTATTATAAACTTAAGGTCATACAGTGTTAGTCAGCGGAACTCATTGTCTTGTTGTCTATAAACACTTGTGTACCCACAAGCCTCACTGGTGACTGAAAAAGCAGAAAAAGAAACAGTCTTAGAACCTTTGGCATTAATGACAAGACAGTGTAATACTTGAGGGTCTCATTGAAAGAAGTATAAGACTTCCTGGTGCAGGGTGGGCTTACACAAGAAGAAGAGGTTATACCAACTGGAACTCAAGTGGGGAGGGACAGGACTGTTTATTTGGTACTAATCCATGTTGCTTTGTTCTATTGTCCTTGTGATTAGTGGGGTGGGAAAGTTGTAAATTATTGGATCTGCAGTATGAAGGCTGTTTATCTGTTTGTAAGCTTTGTTAACCATTATGACTGCCATAATGTATCACATACTTTCTGTTAGAAATCTATGATATGTGGAATAAGGCAACACACAACGTATAACTCTGTGACATGTATCACATTGTTTTAAAAAGTACATGTACAGTCAAAACTATCCACTTGGGACTGATAAAATCCGGTCTATATTGACAGGATTCCTACCGGTAATGCTTGTGTCAGTGGGGAAAATCATCTAAGGAACCACAAACAAGTAGTCACATTGACCAGCAACCTTATATAGAGGTGGTTACTTATACAGGTTTAACAGTATCTATGTGAGGAAACTCGATCACTGTAAACAGTCAATCATAAACCTCACTAATCAGTCACTATGTCAATAAGATAGTAACTACAGTGCAGTTCATCACACTTTTCTACTTTGTTTTACTTCCTTTACAAACTCCTGCCCACCCACAAGTCAGGGGAAGTGCACTCCAGCATCACTGTCACTACAGAGGAAGTCCTTCATCATTACCTGTTTACTTACAAGATAATTACATCAAGTATCAATTAATTATTTCTGCCCATCTTGTCTGGTCCTGTGGTAACATCCTGTCATTATCCCACATGACATGACTGGGAACACCAAAGGCTAGCAAGGGACATGACTGTCAATCCAAATTCTGTCACACGACAAATTAACAAGAATCATTTGCTGATATGAATTGTTGGCCTATGTGGCAGACTACATTGTATGTGTTAAGCCCTGTTAAAGTACATTCAGGACTCAGAAAAGTAGCTGCAACACATGACTATTTGTGCATATTCAAATGTATTTGTTGGCGGTGCATGTAGATATCTGTGTAGGCCAATACATGTAAAGATATTTCACACTAGTAAGCAGCTTATTCTTGACATTCAAGTATCAGGAAAAAGTGATATAACCTTCATTGTATAACTTGTTAAAGAGTTAGCTGACCAATTATATAATTTTCCTTCAAAAATAGCAGGGAACCTTAGGCACTATCATAGCAACAGCAGGACACATGCACAATGTCTTAGACATTGCTTGATCTACCAATAATCCCCTTTCTTAATTCTCATCAGCAGATTATGATCTATCACTTACCTGTAAGCGATACTTGTAAGCGATACTTCCTTGCTGCTACATTTTGTTATGAAATTTGTGATTTACGGAATCCAATAATCCTGGCAGACAAGCAGATAATGATCTAATCCAAGTTGATGATCCTAATGAAGTGCTGTAAGTAGACAAGTCAGGATGCACAGGTTGTTTCCCACTATGATTAGCAGATACAGATTAAATCATTGTCAAAACAGTAGACTTGTTTTTGTACTAGACTTGCTCTTCACTGATACTGAAATGGCCCTTCTGTAATGCCAGACTACCTGCCATCAAGGTAAACAAACCGGGATGGTGACAATGTAGAAATCCAGAATTAATCTTCATAACAGTGTTTAGTATCGGGAATTATTGTTTACATGATGGCCACTCAAAATATGGCTTTATAATAACATTACAACACCCACATTGATACCTGTTACTGATGTCCATAGTAATTCAATGGCTTCTTTCATATAATTTGAAAGGCAGATTTTCAAGACGTGCTTGCTTTAGAGTAGATGAGTGTTGATAGCACATTGGCAGTAGTGCTATGGTCATATGCAATGTCATTGATAGCTTTGTTAATGTCTATTTAATTCAGTGCCTCTATATGCACATAAAAAACTACTGTATAAGTTTAACTAAAAAAAGCTATGCTCTTTTATAATGTTTACCTGTTGTTGTGTTCAGCATCTATTTCTATTAGCATTTATCTGACCTCTGTGAGAGTTAAAGATTTGTCTCCAGAACGTTTCTGTTTCCTCCCCGCAGGCCTTGATGTCCCTGCAGTTACAGTACCAGTTCCACTTCAAGCAGCGTGACATCATCAGGGAGAAGCACCGCAGGGCCCAGAGTTACAAGAAGTACCTGGAACAGCGGGAGAGGGAGGCCCAGAAGAAAGCGCAGGCTGCCAAGGAGCTCAAGGAGCTACGGGATGCAGAGGAACAGTTACAGAAGAACCTTGCGGCGAACAACGAAAGGGACAGCGAAGTCGAGTCAGAGCCTGACGAAGATGAAAACAAAACAGACAGCGACGATGAAACTGATTTGGGCAGAAGTAACGAAAAAAGCATCATACATGATGGCGAGCCGGATTCGCTACTGCAGTTTTTAAACAAGAATGGCCGTCGTGACAAATTCAGCAGCAGTGTCCATGCAGCAACAAAAGCACCAAAGAATGCTGGGGAAAAAATGGAAGAACTGCAAACGAGTAACCATCAGCTCCAGGATCACGTATCCTCACTCCTTCAGGAACTGGAGAAGACTAAGCACGAACTCCACTCCGTCAAGTCTGAAAATAGACAGTTGAGACGCACGGTGGACATCCTCACCACTCAGATAGAGAGATACGTCGCTGAGGACAGGAGGAGGGCTGGGCAAGACTTGTCCGTCAGCATCCGTCCTGCTTTTTCCACAAGCGACTCATTTGACGAACAGATAAGCCCTCCGTCCGAGATCCCACCATTGGCCCCGCTTGAGATTCCAGACTTTGATTTTGATTCTTTTAAGTGACTGAATGAGAAATGTTGTGATCACATTTGGTTGCCATCAGGTAGAAGAAATTCTATAAATCTAGGTCTCTAGGATCTCTACCAAGATCTGGCCTCTGTTTTAACCTTCCTCCTGCAGCCTAACCTATAACCAACACCACGTTGGTGCCAAATGGATATATCATTATGATTAGTAGGCTGAGGGTTAAATCTGTATATATGTGTTCTGTCCTGCATGTACATATTTTGCATGTAAGAGTGTTCCAAGGGGATTTATGTCAAGTATTGCTAGACCCTGAGGAAGCCACCCTGGTAAAAGAAAACGTGATAAAATGAATAAATGAATATACCAGTGACTGTCTGGTTTGATTGCTCACACATATTATTGTGTGAATGGACCAGACACTGAATGGATCATACAGTACAGACAATCTGTCTACCCTGTCTTGAACTATTCGTCTTTAAGGTCTCAAACACAATCAGCCCCTGTAGTTAAGGGGTTGGGGAGCAAACCTACACCACTTCTTCACGAGCCCGAGGGCTATCCACCATTTAAAAATCATCAATCAATGTCCAAAAGACAAAATATCAAAACCATAATTCCTGCTGCAGTACCATAGTATGCTGCTAAGGGGACCATAATTTATTCATTTCTTCATGGCGAGAAAGTAGGCCACTGGTAGCTATTTTTTGCCAATCACTTTACTTGAAAGAGCTCTAGAGATAAAACCATTACTTTCTTGATGTACCCTATCAAAATACTGTTCAAAGTACCTTATTTAGCAAATCAGAAAGGCTTGAAATAAGATTACCTCTTTATGTTCAGCGTAACAACATAACAGAGCCATACGTTCGTCTGCCTTTGTTCTACGTTTTGCGTGGGAGAAATCACACAGGCTATTTTCTGACTCTGTGATGTTGGAGGTGTAACCAGAGCCTCGCGGCAGAGGCCATTATTATGACGCATGCTCCTTTCCCTTTATGTTATGTAAGACCACATCAAGTAAATTTTATGGATGACATCATCGTGCCCATTAATCTTCCCAGTTTCAGAAAAAAAATTCTTCCTCGGGGATGGTCAACCTGATGAAAAAGGGTACCAAAATGGGCGAATAGGTAGCCTTTTAAGTGACACTAGCGAGGTAGTCATGACTGTAGTAATCGTGTAACTTGTTGGATAGTTGTAAACGTGGCATTAATATACAATCCATGAGTGTAGTTGCCAACTTAGTAAGTGATACCAGCTACACTTGTTCATTTCTTGAATGCAGGAATGAATGGCTGGTTGCTTGTGATGTCATATTTTGTCACTTCAAGTCTGGTTACAACATTTATGGTGAAGTCATCTTGTTTTTTTGCCCTATCTCATTATTTTGCAGTCTGCAGAGGATGTCATCCATAAAATTTACTTGATGTGGCCTAGGCCTCTTTATGGGTAATTCTTCCATTTTAGAACTTCTACACATATTATGAATGTTCCTGCATGTTATTATACTCTGCCAATGCATACACTACACACTTACACCTACCTTTAAAGGTCAAGGAATCAAGCAAACTGTTGCCAAATTCAAACTGTTATTTTTTTATTTTTCCACAGGCTTATACATTTGTACATAGGTCTGCAATATTGCATGCCTTCTCCCAATAACTTTGCAAACAGAAGGCTAAGACTGAACCCAAGCTTGCAAACAACCTATATGATAAACCAGCAATTTATACCAGTAACTTTCTAATACATGTAACATATGAAAATACATTTCTCATACCACTTGGCATTAGTGGCACATGTAACATTTTATTTTCTTTGAAGACCATGCTAGCTCAATTTGGTGGATGACATACATTTTTGCCATAATTTTGGTCCATTTCAAAGAAAGATTGTCATTATTGTTGACAGATTTGTGTTGGCCCAGAGCAATAACAAAGGTAACATTGCAGGAAACATGGGAATACAAATGTATATCATAATCAATATGGAATTGTCAAAAAAATCAGTACTTGAGTCAAACTGAGTAGAGTGAACTTTTCCCCCCCTCACATGAGATTTTCAGTCTTGAGATGCCATCCATATCAAAGTCAATTTTGTACTGCCTATCACAAATACACGCCAGTGACGTCACAAAAACACACAAACCGGTATTGTTGGCAACACATTGCTTACACACACTTCTTAGAAGCGCTTTGAGGACATGTACTAACAGCAAATGCCCTGGAACTTCAACCCTAACACATCTTCCAGGAATGGCAAAATAATCTGGTTTGATCAGGGCTGTCTCCAGGATTTGTCCTTCTGTCCTGAGACGGAAATTTTCTTTCCGTCCAGGGACAGAAATTTGCTTGTTGGGATGGAAAACAATCTTACAACGTCCGTTCCAAAAATGACATGAAACTGTTCAAAATGTACTGTTATAAGCTTAAATGCTATATTTTACCAGGAAAATCAGGGAACATGGGCTCCCAAACAATGAGTGGGATGGAAAAAAATTTAAGCTGGAGACAGCACTGAGTTTAATCTACACATGTAGGTAATATATCAAAGTTTGATATGTGAGCAAAACACACGTCTGGACATGGTATCCTGTAAGGTCCTGACAAAAACTGTTTACAAGTCAGGAGCCTTCACCTTTGACCCCACACAGTTCAAACTGAACCAGGTTACACTAACACATACATGTACGCACATATCAGTGTGATGTACTCACACTGGTCAAGCAATGGTACCATACACATGGGCTAAACAGGGAAACAACATGAACATACCTGAACACATTGCCATCATAACATGGTTGTCACTTCAATCAATAGGACACAGCGTACTGTACTTGACAGTTCTGCAATGTGACTTACCATGTTCATGACACTCTAAAACCAAACATACAATTGGCACAACTTGATCTCTTACATATACAATGTACACTTACAATTTTCATCTTAAAGGGAATTACAAATATGCCCATAACTGGTCAGCAGTAACAGTTGAATATATACAATACCGTATAACATAATATATTATTGCTATATATACGACACACATATTGCATGTTTTAAATTTCCCTCTAAGAAAGAATAAAATGACATGTTCCCTAATAGTTGACTTAAAGCATATATGAAACATATTACTGTCACCTGCATCAGGAAATAAAAGGACAGAGCATTATCAGGAAATAAAGCGACATCCTTACTCCAACCAGGCATCATCAATACACAGTATAGTGTCTCCTTCACTAACCTTACCATATTTGGCCATTAGCTCTATAACACTTGTAATAAAAATATACCTACTGTACATAAGTACAGTCATATGTATGGTTCAGAGTCCTTGAAGCCAGTAAAGAATCTGAAAATCAAAAATGAAATAACATCCATCTAATGATGCAAAATTCACTTGATATCCACTATTTATAAATTTCCTATGGCACAATACAGAGCATTGAACTACATTTAATAAGAGCCAGGGAGGCTTTTGAAATCAAAGTTACCAGTACCCTTACATGATCTTGTAAGTGCTTTTATTGGGTCCTGTGAAACATGCAAAATCTCAGCTCTGCACAGAAGGACTACAAACTAAAGGCATGCTGGGCATGACAATATACACCCACTCCCTCCTGTTGATGTCATGCATTACTGTGATTTTTTTTCATTTACTTTTGCAGTGGTTTTATTTTGTTCTACAAGGGAAAGGGATGTTTTTTCAGTGTTTCAAAATTATTGTTGATCAATTCTGCAGTATGGTAGGTATACAAATAGACATGTTTGCAGCATTATGGATTTGCACTGGATAGGTCAGCAGGAAAACTGCAAAAATACAACAACTGCAAATGTGTCAAGATTTACAGTACCATCAGTTGCTGTTCCTGTGAAACATTTTGGCAAAATCTCAGCTCTTCACAGCAAGACTACAAACCCAATGCATACAAATAAGTACACCCACTCCTGTTGATTTCATGCATTCTGCATTCTGCCAGCCTACCTAGGGAGTCCCCAGAGCCTCTTACTTAACTAACCTTTCTACAATCTCTTCTAGTTTCTGAGCATGTGCTTCTGTCTCAAAGGACAGAAAACAATCAGGACTCTCTTCTTTTTTTATGACTGACCCTTAGTAGCCATTGATTCCTTGTCTACTGATTGGTTTGTGGTGTCACATGACACAGATCTCACCCCAGGTAACCCCTGTGTGCTTGTTAAGTAACATGTGCGTGGGACAGTTGACTCAAAGTAACCCCAACGGTGCCCTACATGTACTTATCCCTGATTGGCTCAGACTGATAACATCTGAACTAAGGCAACCCCTAATGCTGTTTAATGATTGGTTGGCAATATCACAATGATGCAGATAGATATCATTAAGTTTAAAACTTCAATCTACTTTTCCAAATTTTGAAGTACTATCATCCTATATGAAGTATAATTTCTGCTTTATATGACTGTTTCTTGCATGCTTATTAGATTTCACTATAATACCAGAAGTGACTATTGAATGCCTAATTCAAGTTTCTGCCTACGAAAGCGATCCTCAATAAACGAGTACAGTTGATAGTCAAGGTCCATCCTCTGGCGCATGACCTTCTGAGCCAGGGGGGAGGGGGGCTGTTTCTTCACTGTCTTCTGGGCTTCCTGCACACTTGGAGCTGGGCAGGGAGAAACACAAGTAGGGACACATCATACAAGTGCACCATACACACATTGTATTATGCACTGGTAGAAAAGGTACACAAACATAGGCACACATCAATATGAACGGAAATGATACACAAACATGCATATGACGATGTATTGGAAAGGACCCAGCACAACATGCCTTTACAACATCATTTGTAACTGATTTCAAAGTTGGAGCTGTAGCCATTAAGTCCCTAAATATTTAAGCCTGTGCACTCACAACCCAAAATCCTACATTCTCCCACCAAAACTGGCTAACATCCCCCCTAAAAAACTTGCACCCATGTGGACTTACCCAGATCTTTCCACAAGTCCGTCACCCCCCTGTAGAACTGTGGTAGGATCCTGCTCAGCACCTTCAGGAAACTGTTGAAGTCCTCCAGCAGGCCCACCACCAGGTAGTGTCTCCGGATGTTCTCCTTGGCCTTCTCCAGTGCCTGAATGGACGGCTCTCTGCAGAACAGGAGTAGGACAGGCACAAATAAGAGTCACAAGAGGCACCAACAACTACATGCAGACAGTTTACCAGACCTCTGATGCTCATATTAAGTGTGTCAGTGTTAAAAATGGGTCATTTTCTTCCACATACTTATTTCCCATTGAGTTACTTTTGGATCTGGGGCTACATTCTCAAGATTTCTTCAAAGTGTCAGCTTGCATAACTTTCAATAACTTCCTGCTAAAAAAACGTTACAATAGCAAACTCTTACAACCAAGCTTTAAAACATAAACATACAAAAACCAATGATTTAAAAGTAACTTTGAGAAATAAGCATATAACAGGTATGGATAATTGCTGGATTGTAATTCAAATCCACATTCTATCCAAAACTTAACTGTCTTTCCTTATGTCTGGTGAAAGTTAGCCAATTGGTTTACACAATCTCTCCCTGGGGTTAATGACCCCCTCTTAGGTGGTGGCAACTGTAGGGCAGGCCGCTGGGAGCATGATGTTAGTCAGGCTAGGTGAAAGTTGTGTGTCTTACCTGCACACAGGGTCCTGCCCACAGAAGAAGCGCGTCATCAGGTTGACCCTCTGTCCCCAACACTCCTTGGACTTGTTCAAAACACAGGAATCAAAGGTCTAAAAAACAAAAAGCAGAAAAAATACTTTGTTCAAAAAATTTGTGGCAGATGCAGAGTTGCACTTGAAGTGACCTATAACTGTAATATGTGTCATTAATGGCAGTACAAAGCTTCCACACAACATTGTGATCAAAGGAGCCAAACAGACCTTGTTAAGAAATTCAAGAGTGGATGTCTTACTGACTGTCTGGTACGGCCCCCTTATGGGATAATGGTTTGATCCCAGCAGCAGGTGTGACCTCGTGTGACCACCACACTCACCTGATTCCTGTCAGTCTCGTTGTGGTACTTGTTAAACAAATGTGTCACGATGTGGTTCGGTCCGCCCTTGCGCCCGTAGCGCATGAAGTGGTAGGAAGATACTAGTCTATCCAGCGGGTCACGGACCAGGTTGATGTACTTAGGGCTCTTCAGGCCAAGTCTAGAAAGATACAAAACAAATGTCGCATGTTCAAAACTGTCACACATTACAATTTTTCTGAGAACAATCCTTTTTTCATGACTGAATCATCTAACCATACAATGTAACATGCATTGGCATAATACTGGTAGTAAGACTTATACCGGTAGATTAAAAATACTGGAACTTAAAGAGATCTACACATGCAACAATAGTTATTTCTGAGCTGTGCATACTTCAGACATCTAGGTGTCCAATACACCATTTACAAAGCATCGATAACAATGCATTCGAAGACAACAAGGCCAAAAGTTTTCAGTATCTTTTTCGGGGTAGGCAGCTCGTCGTGGGACGAACACACTGTCACATTCATTGCCGAATTTATAGATCATAATTACACATGCTCACGGCACAAGACGAACATGATTCAACAACAATCTTGAATTTCTGTTGGTGACCTACAACTCATGTAAAAGTGTGAAGAACCGTTGCATAATAGCCCGGATCTACGACTGAATGGGCAAAATTGAACGTACGCAGCCTTTTTCCCGCCATTTTTATATCTACGCTAGCAGTGAAGTGTTACGTCATAGCGGTTGTGACGGACAGAAGTTAAATGAAAATTCTTGACAGTATACGTCCGTTTTCTCATGACATTTTGTATGCTCATGCAGGTTTATGTTTTATGCATTTACTGACACTAAAGGAAGGAACATCAGAGGATGTATAAATGTACATAGCGGCAGTTAATTGTGCCGTGTTTCTTCCTACCGGTATTTTTTACCCCCTCCCAACCACGCGCCCGTTCGTCGTGTAATTCCGCGGCGTGTTACAATTACAATATTACGCTTTTAGCAGGACAAGAGTGGCAGAAAAGTTACACAGAAGAAGTGGCAAGGGTAACCTATAACAGCAACATGTAACTGGAGAAAATGATGCGTTGACAATTTGTCAATTCAGTATGGCTAGAGAAATCGTCGTAAACGTACCGGTATTATGATAATAGATGTTACAGATAACATACATTACATGCAACTCAATAATGAAACCTTAAGCCCATTATTGTAGAAAAATACAATATCTATTGGAACTTACTGCTCAAAATCAACGAAGTAGACATGTCTTTCATAGATAAAAGGTGATGGAACTGTGTAGAAGTCTTCTGCAAAGGCTTTCTGAAATAGAGAAGATGAATATCAGATCCCTGTGCAAGGCTATCTTTGAATGCTGGATAAAATATGCCCTCTAGCTTTTACTTGCAGTACTGCAGGACTGCTATATATGCATGCCATGGTGTGCTTTCAAGTTTCAGCTTTCTGGTTCAACATTGTACTTCACTATCAATTCTATTTCTGTAATCAGTTTCTAATTTCTTGCGGGACAGCATTTGTTAATCGATCTATTAATGATAAAATTTCATCCTTATAGTTGCTGCTTTTTAATTTGTTATAATAATCGTACTAACACATAAACTGAAACTAAATTTTCTTCTTGTAATCTCAGCCAAAATAAAACAACTGTACCCACAAGACCACTGAAAGGTCATTTTTACTAACCAATCCAGTCTGGTTCAGCTGGAACTGGTCCCAGATTTTGGACTCCTTGAAGTAAAACTGGTTCTTCTTGGCGAGTCTCCTGGTCAGAGCCTTCAGACTGGTGCTGCCACACTTAGGGAGACGGTTATAGAGGATCTCCCTGACGTGAGGGTGTTCCTTACCTAGTTTGATGTTCCCTGGGAAGGCATAAGATAGTCTTGTTTGGACCAGGAGAATGAGGTTCTTGAGTCACGATCTGAGTGGACTGTACCTAGCCAACATTCTAGTAACTACTCAGCTACTTTCCACAGGAGCTGACTTGACCACACCTTGTTGAAAGTCGGTGCTGTGGCAAAGATGCAGTCCCAAACTTGAACCAGTCTCCCCTCCACCCCTCATTGGCAGGGTAAATACGACAATGATATCAGGACAACTCTGCACTTTGTTTGACTATTCAGCCTCTAGTTGATTAGGTCAGCTAATGGCACCATGTCCAGGACGACTAGGGTTATGGTTATACTTATAGTTAGGATTTGGGTCTGGGTGAGAATTACAGCTAGCTATAGGGTTGAGTTGATTTGGGGTCAGGGTTGAGGTGAGGGCTAGAGTTAGCTAGTCTAGGCATCCTCTTTATACGGAAATGTCTCTTACAGTCTAGAAAGTCAGTTTCTGTCCTAAACATGGTGCCAAGTTGTGTTGATTTGTTAATCTCCAAGCAGATCCTACGGTGCCATGATATAGTATCAAAGCTGGCCAAGGAGTATAGCTGGCCAAAGGAAGTCAAACGGGCACTACGGTGGGTTTGATACTAGTACTATATTACGCCACCATGGATCTGCTTGGAGATTATTGATTTGTAGCTGCTGAGTTGTCACAGTGCCAACTTGCCCCACTATATACCACAATACAGGATTTTCATAAACGTCATAGTATTTCTAATTTGAATCCCGCAGTGTCCATATTGGTGGGTAATTGGATTACATAATGGCATCTGTGTGCTTTACCTGCATACACTGTAATCCAACATGGCGCAGTTGATGTCAAATGAAAGCCTGTACACGTTTATTGTTGTGATTCACAAACTTCCTATGAATTACCAACCTTTATAATATAAAAAAAATGAATACTTATAATCATATTGTAAAGCCCATCGACAAAAGAAAAAAGTGTAGTGCTGCTAGTGCTGTACGAAGTAAAGTAAAGTAGGACACTGAACAACAACAACATTGAACTGAAGAAACATGTGGTTCTCATTATTAAGTAAAATGTAGGTTACAGTTCTATATCACCTTGTCAGGTGTACTATCTCACCTGTATGTCCCCTCCTGCCTTTAAGGCGTGATCTGGGATGTCTCCCCGCCTTCTGCAGCCCGATAGCGTACGTTGCATGGTGGGGAGAGTACAGGGTCAGCACCCCCCACCCCACAACGAAACTCACCACCATAAAAGCCGCAAAAATACCTCGTTTCCTCATCTTGTCTGTGGTCTCCGAACTTTGTTCATCACTATGAACCGTCAAGAGGGCATTGCCTCAAGTATTAGAGGGAAGATTGCTTGTAATAGAGAGTGGAAATGTGTATGGATCACTCCATAATCATGATGCAAAATATCAGTTTACATCCTGTACCTGCAAATGTCAAGGGTCATGAAAGGATCATATGGAGTATTTCAGGATACCATATTTTGCAGTTGCTACACTGATAATTTTCCAAAGAGATTAATGTAAGAACAACAAGTATTCAAACTATCTTTCACTGTGAAATCTTTTAGTACAAGTTGATAGTTTGTCGGTATGGGGCACATTTTTCAACACAGTTTTCCTGACAGTTTTTATATTTTCTAGTTGCCGAATTTTCGTCTTCATGTCCTCAGGAAAGCGCATCAGCACGAAAAATCATCAACATAGTCACGGTTTGTCTGTAAATGGCATAAATTTGCTGAAAGAAAATATCATTTACTGTGAAGCTGCTACTGTGAAAATGATCGTATTTTCGTTTCACTTCTAAGAAATTATTTTATTTGATGTTGGCTTATAGCGATTCAGAAGGCGAAATCTTTTCGCGTTTTGATGATATCAGTCTACAGCAGAGAAAGAAGGTGTCATGGCGGAGGTTCGTGCACAACTCCAGGCTTTGGCGCAGGCAGGCGGCTCGCACAAGGACCTGGCGGACAAGTACCGCCACATGCTGGAGGCCATCCTCAAAACGTCCGGGAAAGAACTTTCTGATGGCCTAAAAGCTTTCGTAGAAGCGTTAGTTGACGAGGTAAGCACGTTCAACTTGGCGGTTGCGACTGAGAAATAAATGGGCGCAGCGCAGAAAACGCGCCTTCGTCTTCTTGGCGTTGGCAGTTCCAGAGTGAAAGATCATATAACGGTTAACTCTACACGACCGATTCATTTTATTGAAGTACTTCGATGTATCCTTACATACAACGGTAGGGAGGTTGAAAGAGTCATACTGTGATTCTACAAATTATAGAGAAAATTTTAAGATACAACTTATTACAAGTGAACTCTAGTCTATATCTCCAAGCAAAAATGTATTATGTTGGAGACAGATGAATTTTATTTACATTCTCCTTCAACTTTTAAATACTTGTGCAAGCTGCCCTTCTCTGTGAGGGAGGTGGTTTGTCACAATAAAGGGTAGGTAGGAAAACGTGATGGTTTAGCCGTTTGATAAGGAGATAAGTTTGACAAGAGGTTTGTGTAAGTAAAATGGTTCCTTTTGGCTCCAGAATGTCAGCCTGGTCATCTCACGCCAGATCCTGACAGAGTTCTGCAGTCACCTGACCAAGCTTCCCGATGATGTCGCCAAGGACGTGGCGCACTTCACCCTCGACAAAGTCCAGCCAAGGGTCATCTCATTCGAAGAGCAGGTGGCATCAGTCCGGCAGCACCTGGCGCAGCTGTATGAGAACGAGTCCTGTTGGCGGGACGCGGCGCACGTCCTAGTGGGGATCCCGCTGGAGACGGGACAGAAGCAGTACTCCGTAGACTACAAGCTGGAGACGTATCTGAAGATCGCCAGACTGTACCTCGAGGATGAAGATCCCGTACAAGCCGAAGCGTACGTGAACCGTGCCTCACTCCTCCAGGCTGACTCCACTAACCCACAGTTACAGATCCTGTACAAGGTCTGCTATGCTCGCGTGCTGGACTATCGCAGGAAGTTCATCGAGGCTGCACAACGCTATAATGAACTGTCCTACAAGACGATCGTACACGAAGACGAGAGAATGGAAGCGCTGAAACACGCTCTTCACTGCACCGTTCTGGCCTCCGCAGGGCAGCAGCGGTCGCGTATGCTGGCAACGCTGTTCAAGGATGAGCGTTGTCAACAACTGCCCTCCTATGGAATCCTAGAGAAGATGTACCTAGATCGCATTATCCGCAGTGACCAGGTGAGCAGTATATACTTCGTTGCTATATGTGATGGTAGGCTTCATTCTATGTTTGCTGTATATCGTGGCATATTGTATGATATGAGCATGTTTGAGATTCCAAAGCTCCCACTTCCAGGTCATTCCTAATGTTTGACCGATATTATATACAACATATATTCTTGTCTGTCAATGTCTGGTATCTTTGCATGCTTTTATAATTCCTTGTGATCTTGTGTTCAGACTCTGCTTCTGCTGTCCCCTTGTTGTTACAAGACAGTAAAACATTATTTATCATTTATTTACATATTCTTACTTCTATAAATTTGTTATTACAGCTACAAGAGTTTGCAGCTCAGCTGTCTCCTCACCAGCTAGCTACCACGGCAGATGGATCCACCATCTTGGACCGTGCTGTCATCGAGCACAACCTACTGTCAGCCAGCAAGCTGTACAACAACATCACGTTCCAGGAGCTGGGAGCGCTGCTCGAAATCCCGCCGGCCAAGGCCGAGAAGATTGCCTCTCAGATGATCTCCGAGGGGCGTATGAACGGCTACATCGACCAGATTGATGGAATAGTCCACTTTGAGTCGCGGGAGGCACTGCCCATGTGGGATAAGCAGATCCAGAGTCTGTGTTTCCAGGTCAATAACCTTTTAGAGAAAATCTCCCAGCATGCACCAGACTGGGCAGCATCTGCCATGGACGCACAGATGTCATCATGAGGTTGACAGTTTCGTGGGTATGAGAAAATGGTAGCCAAAACAAAGGGTTGTTCATGTTTATCTTAATGAAGTAATGTCTTTGTAGCCCATTTGCCATCTCATTTTAAAAATGAGGGTACAATGTATCGAAATGGCAAGTGTTGACATGTGTACAGATTGTTGTTGTTCTATGTATTTCAATGCATAAGTCATCATTGTCCTCCCTGTTGATACCATGCTAGTGGTAAGAGGTCTTGCTAAGAAATAGCCAATTGTTTCAGTACACCAGTGTAAGCACCTTCAGACTGCTAATGGTTGACAGCTTGACATCTGGCGCTATTTGTCAGGAGAGTTCTGTGCAAACTTCAAAGTTATCCTAATAAAGGAAGAGAGAAGCACTGAATGTCTAATTGTGTCTGTTACTGTGAGTTGACTTCAGTACTCTTTTGACGTAAGTCCGGATACTACATCTGGGTTTGGTATGAGAAGCACTTTGCTTACTGCATGTTTGATAGTTACAAATGTTCCTGGGACAGTGGTACTGGAGCTAACTGATAGATTCCTGATACCCTGACTAAAGCTTCTAGCAGCCCTCTCACTAGTCAGACCTAACCATCCTGTGACAGTGAGAGATAGTGTGTCACGGGCTAGCTTCCTGAAAAGTTTGGTCAAATCCAAGCTGAGCCAAACCATGTGGTATTTTTTATGACGAAGATCTCAGCTAGCACTACAAAATGCACACTTTATAATAACATGTTATCCATGGAAATTCAAAAGTCCAATTAACATTGTAACATTTATATGGTGGACATGAGTAGCCTTGGAGTTATCTAAGTACATAACTAGCCAGTAGGATACCACAAGCAACATAAGAGTGTCAAGTGTACATTGTACGTCAGCAACAGGTTTCGTTCCTTGAGAGTATGGCATATTGCAGTTTGTGCCAAAGTTGCAAGATGTCTCTTTTGTACTGTACCCTAGATGATGCATGGAGGTTTTGTAAGAACAGCATTCTATCAGACATTCAAGGCCCCCTGTTTCTGTATGATAGAAGATACTCAAAAGCTCACCCATGTTTAAAATATACACTTTTGGGGTTAGAATGCTGTAGATATAGCACTGAAATTATTAGTCATCACCAGTGCTTCTGTTTCAATTGTAGCAATAAATCATGACATGGGTCATGGTTTGCTTCTGTTTCAATTGATGGCTGCATTATTGGTGTTTTAGGTGTTGTGTACAGTTGTATATAAATCTAGGCATGCATTAGCAAGTGCATTAGGTCATGTATACATAACATTACTGAGTGGTATATTAAAGTGAAATAAGTTTGTGCCCTCTAAACGAACCTTCTTTGGAACTGCAGGGGGAGTTTCAGTTGCAGATTTGTAACAGGATGAGATGAAGATGGGATTAATGATTTTTTTCTTCTGATTTTTAACCTGTATATCTTTGATAAAGACCAGCATCATGGCATGTTAATCAAGCAAATTTGGATTTGTTTTGTTGGACTTGCACAAGTACACATGTACCTTGTCATTATCAAGGTAAGATACTACACATGTATTTCATGCCAAAAAGCAGTTACTCAAGCAACTGGATATGATTTTGGAAAATCATATCCAGTTGCTTGATTAACTGCTTTTTGACATATGTTATTACCTGCATGTCTAACCTACATCGACACATGTATTTCACCATGAAAAAAACAACAACCAGTCAGTCATGTTTTTGAAGATAGTTGTGATATAATGAATGCAAACAAAGACATTCAAATGTTAGTGTCCATTGTACAGGTTTAAAGTAAGCTCACCAATCACATAGACATGATTATAAATATTGCACATCCACCGTCGATCAAACTCCCAAAATATTATACACACTTAGATTATTTCCACAACAGCTTTTGACACAGGCCGTAAGGAAGCAACTACTTGGTTCCCAAATTTTGTCACCCTTTTCACTGACAAAGAATAGAGGCTAGATACATATAGTCTATACATCATGTACCTCTCCTGTTTTTGTTGTTATTCTGCGTTTTTTGCTGAGGAACCAAATAGTAGAGATTCTTGTACGCTTTTTGGTACACAACAAAAACCCTTAATACCAACAACCAACAAAGGCTCTGATTTTTTTTGTTTATTCTAACTTGAGAAGTGTCAGAGGACTGATTGAAACCCTTTTTTTTATCTTAGAGCTTTATTTTGCGTATGGAAATAGACTTTGGAAATCTACCATTTATTGAATAAGTTAATTACCATCACAGATGATTTTTATTCAAATATAAGGAACCAAGTAATTGGTTCCATAAAGGAAAAGGCCTCCAGATTAAGGCACCAGAGTTGCGACAAAGCAGCTTGGAATGTGATGTTAAATCATCAATTTACTCTGAAATTATGTTGAATAATGTTTTCAATAGTTAAAAAAATCCACATCAGAAATGTGCAGTCGCATTTGTTTTTCATTGATATCGGTAGTACTTGTGTACCATATATAACAGAAACGTTTTGAGACTCATTTAATCTAAAGCAAAATATAGGTCAGTCAATATATACATGCAGCATAGCAAGACACACCATTTTCCATAATCCCATGTTCCATATGTCAAAACAGATCACATTCAAGAAATATGTAATTTGCTTTTATATAACCTACAGATAATATAACATTGCATCATTTACAGATTTGTCCCATATTGATGCTAGTAAGGTACATGCACATGTAGCTACATAGTAACTAAGTTTTGATATATATGCCATTCATGAAAACTAGTTGGCAAGGTGTAATGTTGTGTGCAAAATGTAAATGTGCTAAAGCAGGTATAACAGTAAAACCTGAAATTGCCAACTTTTTACAAAAAGCCACATTGTTCTACTCGTACCTAATCATTATCACAACTTGAGGCAATGAAGGATTCAAGTGCAAAGCAAAAGATAAGATGACATTATAATGTGTGGATATTATAGAATATAATCTGCTAGCTTCATATACAGAAGTGTTTCTATTTTTTCTACATTTTGAAATGTTGTTAAGAAAATTTTAGTCGTAAACCGTTTACTAGATATACACACAGAATAATTAAATTTTTTTGTCTTTCCATCTCGTACATTTATAACAGTTGCAACTGCATGAAGTGTGAATTTATCAGTAGAAAAATAGTTCCTTACTTGTGATTTGAAATGGCACTTAAGAATGTGTTTTGTGATCTCACCAAAGGCTTGTTAGGAGCGGTGTGAGAAAGACTAGACTCAAAGCCCTGAGCTCTGATGTGCCCTGAAGCTGGGAGGGTTTACAGTCATATCCTGAGAAAGTTTAGAAAACATTCAGTGACAAGAAGAAGGATACAAAAAAGGAAGGCAAAGGACCAGCTTCACCAAAAAACAGACAAGGTCTTAATTAGACCACATTCTGCAGCAATGCTTTCTTACCACTTTAATAAGGTGGAAAGAAAGCAGTACAATCAAACAGACAATTTTGTGGAATGGCAGTAGACAAAAATGATAGGAAAGGATCAAACTAATGTAAAAGATATTGTCCTTACAAATGAATAGAAAACAAACAAATTGTAGGCATTAAAAAAGTAACAAATGGCTAAAAAAAAATGAAGTAGAAGCAACAGGCGCAATACTACAGGCAAGATATGTACTTCCCAGCCGAAGTACTCTTCAAGATGGGCAGTGGTTTCAGGCAGGTTTGATGGCGACCACAGCAGTTTTTGCAGCCATACACTTTAGGACCGCCCATATTGCACCAGCAATCCCCAGTAAACATGCCACGCTACCCAGCACGGCAGCCACTATGATGGCGACGTCAGTTCCTGGTGGTTCTGGGAAGGGAGACAAACATTTGGCATCAGCTTCATTCGACTGCAATTGTAAAGAAAATATCCTAGCACAGCACATACTCAATATTTAAGAATTGGATTTATCTATGGTTATTGGGCACGTAAAGACAAGGTGTGAGCGTATATGTGCAGGTATGAGAAGTATATCTTTCACATCAGGTCTTGTTACATGTAAGAAATTTGTGAATGAATCAAACAAATGCCACAGTAACACCCCACTAGAGCCTGCAACTGCTGAGTGATCAAAGATTTGACAGACTGCTCAACAAATTTCATAGATAAAGAACTTTTTTTCTGCATGTTTTCTTGCCACTTTAATCATACTTCAATATTGTATCATATTCCAATTATGAAATCAAGGATTACACAAATCCAATTTTGTTTGCTGTACTGTCACTCAGCAGTTCCTGCCTAGCGGAAAGGGGGCCTTGCTGTTTGAAGTGTTTACTGACTTGGAGCACTCTCGGTAGCGTTGAGAGTTGTGACGAGTCTGGTGACCAGGGTAGGCGTGGTCCTGACAGTTCCTGGAGTCCCAGCTGAACCTGTGGGCAGAAGTGTACCAGCATGTTACATGTGTACATAATGCATAGCCATTACGAGTAGCACTTTGTGTGATTGTTGTCCAGTCACCCTTTGGGAAAAATTCATATTCTCATATTAGTGTTTGAGAACTCGGCAGATCTTGTCATCAAATGCTGTCAGTCACAGAGTGTATCACATCCATCGAAATAGACCATCATAGACCAAAAGTCTATGTAAGTTGATTCTTGAACATATTGCAGCATGAAGGTTCATTCTGCTTCCAGCCAGTTCACATTAAGCCATGGTTGATATAAACCAAAGACACCGCATGCATCGCAAAAGCCATCTTGAAAAAAGGTCTAGTGTATTGCAATAGGCATTATGGAAGGTTTGACCTAAGGCTTGCAACATAGAGGCAAATAGGACATGCAGGTACTGTTGGACAGTCTTACACTAAATAATGCAACACCTATTGTAAAAGCCACCTTCTCATGGACCATGCATTTTGAAAGGACCTGGGATGAAGATACTACTTATGGCACTTCTAACATTTAAATACTGAAAAAAAAAAAACATGCAAGCTATGGATTGTGTACATTTGCACATGGTGTAGCAAAGCACATCATACAGCGTGACCTCATTTTGGTTGTACAGAATACAGGTGCACTGACACTGCAGACTGACAATCGCAACATGCATCTTTGAAGCAAGGATTTGATAGACATGCTGCTCTTCGTTTGGCAGAAAATTCTGGAAGCAACCTGTCGGATATGTTGTACTGATCCTGGAAGGTGTATCAGCTGCAGTTGTAGATGCTGGCATGGCGGTTGATGTTGATGAGGCTGTGGACATGGCCCTTGCAGTTGATGATAACGGGGTACTGGATATGGCCCCTGTAGTTGATGCCAATGGTGCGCTGGATGCGGCCCCTGCAGTTGATGACAATGGGGTACTGGGCTGTGTGGACGTGGCAGCAGCACTTGAGTGTCCTGTCGTTGATGTAGTTCCAGCTGTACCTGTTCCTGTCCGACGTTTAAATCAACACTAATGAATAAAGATGCAAAATAGCTTCCTATCCCAACATACCTGTGAAGCAAAACACCATTAGAAGCTTTCATTCGTCAGTGATCTGCTGCTGCCGTGGTAAATGAGTCCGATCGTGCACATGCGGGTTGCAAAAAAACGGGACGTGTGATCAGTGCAGATGAAGATTCTGCTGTAACCGTTACATACTGTGAAACAAAATCCTGGCATTGCATATAGCCTGTCCTACAGCCTACTTCACTACAAGCAGTTGCTACTTGCCACCCTGGTTCTGGATGCAGCAAATAAAAGCAAATTTTGTGATGAAAAAGTTTGTTTGACTAAAACCTGTTGATTGGCCCAAGGTGCTTGCTGTACGTGTTGTTGCTGATGTAGTCAGAACAGTAGGTGTCCGTACAGAAGATGCCTGTCCGACAGTCAGTGTTGTACCTAAGCACAGATTTATATTGATTCATGTTTAATGTAGCCAGTTTTCCAGGCAGATCATAAGAGGGATTTGCAAAAACAACAAGTATCAGGATGTGGTGTAGTCTTTACCCAGGGACAGGGTTACTCCATCTTGTTCAAGAAAACTCTTTGGCACAAATCCAGTCTGCTTTAAATTTGTTCTTAGAACATGGTGCAGATGGTCATCACCTTGAATGACTTTGGATGTTTTGTATAGAATTCAGACACAACAAAGTGTCATGAAGTCTTTCCTAATCATGACAGCCACATACACATTAATGTGACATATATTACTGTCACCTATAACCAAGGTATGCAACATACTACTAGTGCCATGGAGAATGGCCAGCAAGGAACAAGTTCAGAAGCTGATTGTTCATTTACATATAGTCTCTGCCCTCTGGTGAACACAAGTTCTTGCCAGGCTGAAATCTACAGCTGTAAGGGCTTGACCACTGGAGAGGAGCTAGGTATTTGCCAAAATTGAATCCTTAAAAAACAGTTACTGGTCACAAAGCCATTAAGAAGTTTGAACAATTCATCTTACTTCAAAACTGTTCACACTCAGCATATATACAAGCGCATAGACCTTTCAGCAAACCTGCATATAACTACATCAGGCTACCATCAGCATTGTTACAAACTGTAACCTTTGGTTTTTCCCTGACAATGCCATTGATGTATTCACTGTGCACAAGCAAAGTGGTTATGTGGAAGCAGAAAGCAGCTGCCACCATATTTGTGAATCTGGTCTGGATGAATGTTGCCTGAGCTGTGCTTGTTGTCAATCTAGAAGCCACTACATTTGGCATTGTTGCTGGAGATGTCTGAGCAGCTGAAGGTGTAGACCCTACCACAGGATAGATCTTCAGATGATTTTGTATGTGAAGAGTTGATTGCTTGATAAGGTGAGTGTTTGGTGAGTTGTTTGGTTGGTTTGTAGATTACTTGGCTGTTGGTGTATGAGTTGTTGGTTCATTTGATTGACTGCTTGGTCCATTATTTGGATGATTGGATGCTGCAATTTTTTGCGAAGCTTTGTAAATGTGCACATTGGAGTTATATATGGTGGCTGCAAAGGTATTACCGACAAGTACAACGTTTACAGTGCAGTGTTATGGACACCACCAGGTTTAAAGGCAAGGCTGTATAACCTGTTGACTGGGCCGCTGTGCTGGTCGTCCTTGTTGTTGCCCTTGAAGTCACAACCGTCGGGGTGCTTAAAGTTGGAGTCTGCCCCACCGTCGGGGTGCTTACAGTCGGGGTCTGCCCCACCGTCGGGGTGCTTAAAGTCGGAGTCTGCCCCACCGTCGGGGTGCTTACAGTAGGTGTCTGCCCCACCGTTGGGGTGCTTACAGTAGGAGTCTGCCCCACCGTCGGGGTGCTTACAGTAGGAGTCTGCCCCACCGTCGGGGTGCTTACAGTAGGCGTCTGCCCCACCATCGGGGTGCTTACAGTAGGCGTCTGCCCCACCGTCGGGGTGCTTACAGTAGGAGTCTGCCCCACCGTCGGGGTGCTTACAGTCGGAGTCTGCCCCACTGTCGGGGTGCTTACAGTTGGAGTCTGCCCCACCGTCGGGGTGCTTACAGTTGGAGTCTGCCCCACCGTCGGGGTGCTTACAGTAGGAGTCTGCCCCACTGTTGATGATGTACCTATTACAGTCAAGTGATCAAATGTTCAGTTCATATGTCCATCAATTAGCCATTCAAAATCTTCTAAGACCCAGAACAGGAACCAAAGGTTCCTAGATGATTTGCACAGAACTGAAATGCCACTACTATTAAACATCATAAAAGCTGCCATCACCACCAGAAACACCACCAACAAAAAAGCTGTATCTGAGATTAGTTACACCACCATTCTATGCCACCATTCTATGGCCTCTACATGAACATTGATGCCTACACTACATGACGATGAAATCCAGTGCCACCCTATTCCTGTAGTGTTCCAAAGATTATTTTTGAGACAAAGCGTGGAAGCTGTTGTCTGTCCTCTTTTCCTTGCCTTGGTTGTTAAATAAAGCTTTATAAAGGGAACATGTAGACAGGAGAAGATACTATAATCAACGCAAATGTGGTTCACAGCAGTGCTGATGACCATTGATGTAGAAGAAAAGTAACCTGTTGACTGTGCCACAGTGCTGGCTGTCCTCGTTGTTGCTCTTGAAGTCAGAACTGTAGGTGTGCTGACTGTAGAACTCTGCCCAACAGTTGGTGTTGTACCTATCGCAGACAAGTGTTCACACAGTTCATGGTTCTGTCAACGTTCACAGCGATTTCACGATGGTCATGTTGACCATATTGTCTGACATCACCGCACTACACCTTGGTGAGGCTACCCTTGAAGAAACCTGCACCATAAAGTGTGCTAATACCTGGTCCAAAGTACCAATAATTGCGAAGATTCACCAGTTAGAAAAATAAAAGGCTGTACACCACTTGATATTTGCCACCGTATCCCTGAACCTGAATGTGTAGCACCAAGATTCCAAATTGTGGACCGTGCCAGTGTTTTTGTTGTTGCTCTTGATATCACAGTTGATGATGTAGCAGCAGTAGATGACTGGGCTACTGACAGTGTTGGAGTCAAACCTATTGCAGAACAGATCTTCAGATGTTGCATGTATTGCTGATTAGATTGTGTGAAGGTTGATTGGATGGTTGGCTTTTGTGGTTTGGTCATCCTTGTTGGTGATTGGATATGGTTGACAAACTTTTTAAGTTCGCCAAACCCAAATTGTGCATCTCCTTTACATGTACTTCTATGAATTAACACGAGCATTGTAGTCTGTGCAGTGCTACATGTATGTGTGTGAAGTTCTCGGAATGTCACACAATCATGCAAATTAGACGTGCAAAAAATTAGTTGTGCATGCCAGTCTATAGTGCAATAAATATGTGCAATGTACCATTTGGGATATCCCGTGCATATAAAAGTTGTAAGACAAACAAGATTCAAACCTGTGGACTGTGGAGCAATGCTTGCTGTAGGTGTTGTCAGTGTGCTCACAGTAGGCGTACCTATAGTATTGCAGACAGTTTTGTCATTAAAATGCTAACACTGCGGTAACATATACAGTCTACGTATCAATTTCCACACAGAAAGGTGTACATGTATACAGCATGTATTGTCCTAGTACCTTGTGTGGCAGCAGTGCTTGTGGAAGTTTGTCCCCAGACGGCAGTCCCCACCACAGTTTCCCTCTGGTAGTTCTCCGAGAAGCAATCCATCTTCAAGGTGTAGCTAGCATAGTCTGTGTACATAAAACAAAATTTGTAGCTGTCTGAAACAAAAGTTTTCTTTCCAATACACCCCAGGGATCTTTACACGCTCCAATGTATTTGTGAATAGTTGCCACAGATCGAGCCATCTATATTCAACATTATAGTTGCTGAAGTTGCACCTGCGTGATCTCCTTATGATACAAAAATACACATGTTTGGTGCCACAGGCTTCTCCTACCATAGAAGGTCAAGATCATACATGTTACTAAGTTGTGCAACTCATCAGAATGATTCATGCTGACGTAAGATGCAAATGCGATCCTATTCCAAGAAATTTAAACTTCCCTTTACACTGGGGCCAATTTTGTTTTTGTCTACATACAACTGTGTGGTACAGATTTTTTTCTAAAATGTCTCCCTCACCTCGTTCACAACGCTTGACAGGAAAGTTCCCACAGGGGAATATCTCCTCTATTATAGCATAAAGGGCTGGGTCATACGCTTGCAGCTCGGGACGGGTGTTGACGTGGTTGTGGATTCCGTCGGGCGGATCCCTCTCATGGTTCACATTGAAGTAGCTCTGCACACCTGTAGATTTGGAAATCCAGAATGTTACATTAAATTTGTACTGTGTTACACTGGTTACACCCCTATGTTTTTACACCCCAATGTTCTGACACCAAAAAGTCTGTAATCCTAACACTAATGCATGGGTGTCAGAATATAGGGGTGTTGGAGCATAGGATTGTCATAACATAGCAGTGTAACCCTGTACCACACTATGCCACAGTTCATCTGACAGCCATGGCAACATGAAGCTACTGAAGTATGTTGGCTTATTTGTAAGCTGCAGCTTAATCTTGATGTGGTGAGTGTCACACTTCAAGGACTAACACAAAATGAGTATACCAAAATCGTAATGAACCTGGCAGTTTATCTTAACAAGATGGAGATTTGATCTCTACTTACCTTCTGCCCAGTACTCGTCCCTGGTGTCATCAGCATAAGTGTTAGCGAACCGGCCATTGGCCAGTGCATCATCGTAAGCTGTTTGCAGGCGACTTTGGAAATCACTGATGACCTTGCGGGCACCAAGGATGTCCAGCCCGTGGGCAAACTCATGGATGAAGATGTCCTCAACCTTGTACCTGTTACAGAAACAACAATCAGTCATGAGGTCAAAACACTGGTTGGCTGCATGAGATTCCTCTGCAGCCATTGACAGCAAGAGTGGGGTTCAACATTTCTAGAAGTGAGCATCAGCAAATACAAACCAGCATTTCACCTGCTTTGCCTTGATGAAGATGTAATAGGTAAACAGACATGCACATAGAGTAGACCTGATGCACAATGAGAAAAGCCTTTGCTGTGCAAAATTTATTACAATGGGAGGTAATTTGGCTGTAGAGTATTAGGAGCAAGATGAAATAACAGGAAGCTCAATATGACATCCTTTATACATTGTAGGTAGTCCTATGACCAAGGGCCACCCAACTGTATTTGATTATGATTGAAGAACTGCACATCTCCATTTATTCCCTACATGTGGTGGCAGCAGCGGGATTGTAGAGTTTGAACACCCTCATACTTACGGGTCAGTATTGTAGCACAGCACGTTTTCCTCAGCCCCGGAGGATACGGGTCTGCTAACGGTGCCCCCAATGCCTCTGTAGTTGTTGTACGGGTTTGCATTTAGGTTAGAATGTTCGGGAATATCCAGTGTCACCTGTGAAAACACATGCACAGTCTAACTGCTGTAGCTTCATCTACAAACCTGTAGTGATGTCAGGAACACAGGTCAGCTGACAAAATGAAAAGCATCATGGTAGCAAATGCATTGCTACTAACATACATTCTAATAATTCCACCAGGTGCCATTATACTGCCACCTCAAAAAACGTTGTTATAGAGGCCTTCTCAAGATTGTCTTCAACACCTAATTATCTGAATTGTATGACATCTAGGATATTTAACATTCGGTGTTCAAGACAATCTTGGGAAGACCTCTATACTAACGTTTTTTGAGGTGGCGGTATTATCACATAATGACACCTGGTGGAATTATGATAGTCGATGTTACATGATGTAGTAACAAAGACAAACAGAGACCTTTTTATTATTGCACCATGCACAACAAAACAACTGATATGTAAAATTGTGAAATGATAGGTGGAGCAATTGGCTGTAGTGAGACAAAACGGAGAGCACACCTGAGACTCGGTCATGATGGCTGCCCTGCCGTAGTAGTCAAAGTAGGAGTCTCGGACATCCTTCCTGTCTGCCAACATGAACAGCACATCGTAACACGCTCTCTGGAGGGCGTCATCCGGCAGGGCAGAAGAGCCAAGGATGGGGATACCATAGGCGTGCAGATATTTCTAGTTTACATAACAAAGAAATCAGTTTTGTCTGTCATGTTGCACTTGCAGTGCAGATCTTCAGATCCTAAGGAACTGACAGTTCAGAAATAGTTCAAATATGAAATAAAATCTGGCATTTAGTATGGCTACAAACCTGATAGAATGATGTGTCCAGATTAAGGTCTGTTCGCACATCATCGGGGACAGTCGTGACGTCGTAGCATTCCCATGTGTCCCAGGAACGCCCGCGGCGGACGGCAGTGCAATGAGCGCCTAAGTCTGAGGGAAAAATATAAAAAATAACATGTTTTTATATATTTAATTGTTTATAATTAATTACGAATTCAGAATGTATAGAAAAGAGCTTTTAGATGTTTTTGGAGTCCATCTTTTTTCAATGTTGGAATTTGTTGGATTTGCCTTACATGACTCAGCTTTAGCATAGCTTTGTTCAGTAACCTGTTGTGGTGTTTAAATGTGAAAGTTATGTATTAAGATAGATAGATAGATAGATAGATAGATAGATAGATATGTAACTTTCACATTAAGACACTACACTTGGGTGATAAACCATAGAAAAATTGTGCCAGCTGTAAGAAAACGTTATTTTCCGAGACCAAGCTGTACATATTCAATCCGCAGACATTTTGCGTCTTCATTCAGAGCTACCCCTTACAGTATGTTGGTGGGACCAACAACATGATAACATAATCACAAATGGACTTCCGGATCTATTACATCATCATCTATTATGGACTGTATGATATCAATCATATTGACTTTCGTATGGATATTTATAGCTTAACACATAGTAGATCATCAAAATATAATCATTGAGCACAATTTCTGCAACTGTTGGATGGTGTGAGATTAAACACAGTCTATAGCACCATATTATGACATACTTGGGAAACAGACGCCGCAGCTCAGGCGACAGTTGCTGAGCATGTATCCTGGGTTCGACTCGCACTCTCCGCTGTTAGCCCAGCCAGGACAGCCAGAGTTGGAGTCAGGACAGGTAGAGACCTGGAGTTAGAAGAAACAAAGCCATTAGTTTCAAAAGTACACCACAAACGATATGTGCAAACACAAATGTCACAAATATATACCATGTACTGAGTCATATACTAGTATATATATATATATATATATATATATATATATATATAGTGATATATCTTTATCTATCTCTCTCTCTCTCTCTCTCTAATATATATATACATATATATGTATATATATATATAGATAGATAGATATAGATATATATATGTATGTATATGTATACATATAGATAGATATAGATATATATAGAGAGATATAATGTATGTATATATATATAGATATACATATACATATAATGTTTATATATACACATAGATATACACATAGATATACACATAGATACACACATAGATACATACATGCAAACAAACAAACAAACAAATATGAAAGACCTTTATTGTACATTCATGACGGGCGGGCTAGGTACAGGTCAATGATAACCGACATGCAGAAAAGCAACAAGATACAATTCAACTATTTGAAGGTGCTATTAACGTTAAAGCTACATGTAACAGGATGGTCGACATCTTCTCGCTTCTTTGTACACCTGTATATGTAGGAACAGATAGTGTTTGATGTACAGAGTTTATCTAGGCACATAAAAGATAGAAATTTATCCGTTGCATTCAGATGTTCAAAATATGGGAACTCCTCTATGATAGTTATAAAACACAATTTTATTGCGTATCAATGCACAAAAGCGTCTCGTAATGTCTATGTCGGGTTCTGTAGGCGGCTTACACCTACTCTTCAAGCAGAGGTAAGCTAACCCCAATACAGAAAAAAACGGCATTTAAAAGAAGAAAAAGATCACGATTTTCCCTATCAACCCCTGCTTGGAGAGTACCTTGCAGCCACTGTGATTGTTAACGCTAAATGTACAATATTGATAGCTGCACTATAGGCTTAGCTGTCCCCTTGGACTGTAGCTAGAAACAAGGAGGTTAAAAAAGAATTCCTTTTTTAACCTCCTTTGTTAGAAACGAGACAACAGACTAGTACTTGAACTGAGTAGTAGACACTACCCCGGCTGTACTACTCACGTCAGGACACCCCGCCACCGTGATATTCAGCGTGGCGGTTCCAACTCCGTTGTCCGCCGTGCAGGTGAACACCCCGCCGTCCGTGTATGTCACATCCGCCAGTGTCAGCGTACCGGCGCTCCCATCCACCACGGCGCGCGCAGGGAGGGAGCCCGAGTCGTGCGTCCAGCTGTAGGTCGGAGCGGGGTCCCCGCCGCCATGGCAGGTCAGGGTCAGGGACTCCTCGTAGTACAGGTTAGCTGACGGCCAGGCAGAGATCACCTCTATGTCGGGAGCCACTACAACACAATTTCGGGAGTACACTCATGACATGTTAACCACTTCGGTATCACCGGGGAAACACCAAACTTTCTTTGTTGAATTGATTTTTAAAAAATAGATAATTACAGGTATCACAATCTTCATGTTTTCCCATGGTCGTAATATGTGCCTAACGAAACTGCATGCCGCCGTGTAAATCTAATTTAACTTATACGTAAGTAGATGGCGAGACATAGCGTCATACGTAGACACTTGTCTACAGAAACAATTATATATACTTAAGGTGCCATGACCTTTTTTTGTGCTTTAAAAGTGCAAACTCCGTTACCGCAACATTGTTTTGGACCTGTGGTAAAGTTATAAGTGAGTTGCCTTTTTGCCGTTTAAGTTAATATTCATGATTAGTTGTTCTGCTCCTAGACACAAGCACGCAAACGCTTCACATTTTCTAGTGTATCAGCTTGTAATACATTAGACGTTGTTTTCTATACAGAAAGCAACGTCTAATGTATTGCAAGTAAATACGTTTTCTACTGAGTCGCCCCGGCTATAGTGGAACAAAACGTATGTTGTGTCTTCAGCATGAGCAAGAATGTAATATTCACATCTATTCTACTTGACAAGACAAACACAAAAACTTCACAATGGCTGGTCACATGAAGACCCTAGGTCAAAGAATAATTGTAAAGCTTTCGGTTGTTGACCCTGTTGCTTTGTCTGGGTTCTCTTGTGGAATGAGAATGCTTGCAACAAACCTATATTTGCTTGCAATTGTCTACAGACACAGCCCCTTTCTTCTACCATTTAACTTAACTAGTACTGATATTCTATTCCCAAAGCATGATTGCAAGTGTAGAAATGATTTCGTTTTCTTGCTGTTATTCACTGTAGATTTAACACTGTACCGTGACTAGTACTGATCTACCAGAGATCATTGCGCCATGTACTGAATGACGCATGTCTTTCATCCAACCCCCTGGGGACTTTTCGAATAAAGCATTTTAGACTCTTTCGTATGTTCGAATTAGTTGTTGCCATGGCTTAGTGATGACACAAAACAAACAAAACGCCCTTTTTTCAGGTTGTCCCGTCTTTTACGAGACACATGACAATGGCTACATTTGAAAGCATGAAGGGATAGTTTACATTCGCAGCAGTTTCCCTTCATTTGAATTTTATGAGCCTAGCGTTATATCAAAAGTGTCCTTAAGCTTGCTTTTTAGCGTCTATTTTATTGATGCCGTACTTGTGCAATAAACTGGCTATTCTATATGCAGATGACACTTCAGCCCTGAGCATGATAGAAACAAACAATCTAGGACTCTGGCAGCTAAACAAGGATTTACCTGAAATCCTAGGCTGCGCAAAGAATTGGAATCTTCATTTTGGGCCAGCTAAATGTAAAAGTATAACCGGTTAACCATCAGTCGCAAACAGGATGCTGCTAACGCTCATCATCCACTGGTCTGAGGAGGTAGAGCTACTGGGCATTACTATTCATAAGGATCTAGCCTGGAACTATGTACTAGTAATAATGACTGTAGATGCGGGTAAACGATTGGGCCTACTTGGTTGTCTTACCTGAAGCCAATTCAAGTAGCAACCAGGTAAATAAAATTTAAAAAAATAAAACTTTGATGCTATGTGTTTGAAATAACGGTGCAATGAGTACAGTTAATCCCCTCCGTTGTTGAAAAATTTCCCCAACCATTTTGAATTATTAGTATCCTATCGTTTATCGATGTATCCAAAGCTGATAAGGTTTTAAAACCTTTACTCGTGTAGACTCTTTGGGTAACGTT
This sequence comes from Branchiostoma floridae x Branchiostoma belcheri, assembly GCA_019207045.1. Classification (NCBI taxonomy): domain Eukaryota; kingdom Metazoa; phylum Chordata; class Leptocardii; order Amphioxiformes; family Branchiostomatidae; genus Branchiostoma; species Branchiostoma floridae x Branchiostoma belcheri. Next base: position 20,725,087 of record CM033026.1, on the reverse strand, counting down.
AAATTACAACATTCCGCGTTCTGTACTGTAAACTTTACTGTCCATTCTCCGAAAACCTTCGTGTCTGGAAGATAAGACACCTAGATAAGATGACTAGACCAAGGTCTCCCCGTAAATAACTTTTCTCTTGAGTTAAGTTGAGCTATTAAAGCCAAAGTATTGGAGCCTCTGCTTAGTTCATAGTTCTAGATCAAACTTGTTTGTACATTTGATGATCGGCAGAGCCTACTGTTAAGCAATTTCCAAACCAGTGAACAGCCCCTTCTAGCGATAATTAATCCGATTGCAGATTGACTAGCTACGTCACCCAAAAATAAGACAATACCCCTAACTACGTACTTACCTCTACGATATCTCTATGGATACCATACCAAAGCCCGCCGCCACAGGGGAACAATATAACGTCGGAATGTCTTTAAAATATGAAAAATTAGTTTACATCGTGGGTTCTCGTTGGGTGTAACCCGAATCTCTTTCACGCAACACAAAACCATAAACAGATGAACGACATTGTGCATGGCGGTATGCACATTGTCGCGTATAATGCAATGGAAAATGACAAGGCCAAATACTTAGGAAAAACATACCGCACATGTACACCTCTGTATCTAAGTCAATCGCCTTTTCCTTGCTCTAGTTAACTGTAAAGAACTTCATTGAACCATGGGAAGACAGCAGGATGTCTATAAGCTAGTAAGTAAGGACCGAGTAAGTTACCGCGGTCGGGGAGCTAAAATGTCTTGTATCGGAAGCAACGCGTAGCAATACCGGTAGATATCGGGTCACAAAATACGGTCAGATACACACGGATCAAAATCCCTACTGAACGATCCATGAGCGAGATTGCCAACCGACACACCACCGCACTAGTATGATATGTAACGTATTTGACGACCAAAATGTAGACCTACAATTGTTTGGCGCAACGGTAGCACATAGATCTGCGCTAACTTTCTGGGTCGGTCACTTCATGAAGGAAGGGCAATGGCGGGGATAGTTATGTGGCAAAAATTTACGATACTGACTTATTTTCTGTTCTTTTTGAGCTGGTGCTACCGTTTAGGCTTCCTCTATTTCTACTACGCAAATGCAGACTTCTCAGTTTCTGGTAATGTTACACTTTTCTATGTTGCCAACAAAAATTTCACCCTTCAGCGCCACAGAACAGATCAAAACGTCTCAAATTATTTAGGTTCACAAGATGTCACTGTTTCCGCAACAAACGGCCACAAAAGTAGCAGAATCAGAAACAAAATACAAGGATGTTACCTTGGGTAAAGGCAGTCCCTGACAGCGCTATCACCAGTAGGCAAGTCCAGAAGGGTCTCGGTAAGCTGTACATTTGTGTCATCGGCATATCATTCTGTAGACAGTCGTTCATGAAAAAAAAATCCTACAAAGCAACTGGCAGAAGCAAAATTGCCAGTCTTTTCCTGAGAGAGCAAAGTCCTGGTCTCTTCAAATCGAGGACGATGTACGCTAAGATGTGTTCTCTCTATCCGTCTGTCGGGTCTACGCGTCCTAGCGCTGCCGCCGTCCGTCCGTCCGACCGAGCGCCTCGGGGATGGCAACACTAATGCAGCTTGCGTGAGACAGGCTTTTGTGACGCCCGGCAGTCGGACAGAAAAGGTGTGGTCTACCTTTACGTGCCCTGCAGTTGGTCAAGTTTCGCGACTCATTGTTTCCGCTCAACAAAGTGGAAATCCCAAACGCGGTTCAAGGGTTGTTTCGCAGGTAAACAAACGGTATAGAAATAAAGGGCAGCAAGTGGCCTGAGACCTTGCCCAGTTCGTTTCACGTAAGCTTACGGCATTTTGCGAGGAGGTATTACGTGGCATGAAACTATTCATAGCGAACTATGGCACAGACAAAGGGCTGAGCAGAGCTACTGTTGTCCATATATAGCCCACCAGTCCCTTCTCTAATCTTTAATCTTTATAGAATGAAGCTAATAGTCAATTATTCAAAGCGACTGTTTATCAATACCAGGGCCAAACATTGACGAGTATTTGGGGTCATCACACATATTTTACTATGCTATCTTGTGACAGGTAACGTTATGTTGATATGTAACTATCATAGGGTGGACTAAGTATTAATTTACATTACCCTATTCATCGTAAAGTTCTCTTTAAACGCCTCACGAAGCTCAGTACGTGCCACAGCACGGTACGTATTGTGAGTCGACATGTTGTTAGTGGAATGACGTCAAAGATTTCAGCGAAGCGATGACTTTGTTGACCAAAGAAAGTAGAAAGTTTTGCAAGGCAACTCATACGGTTTTACAACTATGGCGGGCTCACATCTTTACGCAAGTGGAAGGTCTGCGTCACCGAAGGGACGGCTGTGACTCAGGCAGCCAATGGCGAGGGGCATACGAAAGGAAACGGAAGTGTACAGAGTAGGCGGCCCTTTCTTGGCCGTTTCCTAGACACTTCAGACGTTAAAACTGGGAAGTTAAGATGAGCATTCTTCTTCCATTGTTAGTCAAGGCGTGCCTACTGAAAATGGCATCATTCATCAGGTATCCATTTGACAAATGGATTCAATTGAAATGTATCAAAAACGCACAATTTACCGATATAACGCTACAGATAAGATGAAGACTTTCATATGTTTGTTACACAAATAATGATATGATAAAGACACGCTTCCAATTGGCCGCATTTCTTCACTCAACGAAAAAACTCCACGACAAAACCGTCTTTTTATGATCAATACGAAAAAAGACGTACAAGAAACTCTGAATATTCCACGGAGGTTCTTCGACCACTTGTTCTGTTGTGAATGGAGCGATTTAGGCGCGCTTTACATGACTTTTTAAACACCTTCAAGCGTTCTCAAAACCATTTTCAGAGACGAGTTTTTGAACATCCTTCTAACCTTCTTTACATACATCCATTTTCTGTAATTACACGTATCTTTGAAAACGAACTTTGGGAAGTGTGTTTGAAAATGCATGTTAAGTGGACCTTATCTCATTTATCACATTCTATAATTCGCCGTTTCAGCAAAACAGGCAAGAATGTATGTGCGTGCGTGCGTGCGTGTGTGTGTGTGTGTATCCTAATCTTGTGATATATGAACCACACATTGCACATTAAATAACACATTTAGCCTTTTAGCACGAAACATTGCACACTTGTTTATTTCACTTGTTAAAATCATACCCTGTATGTCGATGTTAATACTAATATTTGCTGGTGTGTTACGTCGAATGGCGGTTATACCGGCTATATAGATACAGATACAGAATATTTGTTTTCACATTAGTAATTATGTAGAATCACGTGGGCTCACAAGTACAAATATAGACATATCGTTATAAAGTTCATTAATAAATATTGATCTAATATCTTAAAATACAAGAATCACTTCTTTTACTTAAAACAATCATGAAAATATTGCACTATTATCACTTAACATTCATTACTAGCGACATGATCATCGTTAAACGGGTTACACAGGTTAGAAAGCTGGTAGAATTAACATTTTATATGACTGTTATTTTCTAACCTCTCCAAGGCCTTCAGCTGACAACTTTGACCTAGTACAGTTAACGTCAGAAGATTCATAGTATAAGGCATTGTGATTTGAAGTGAAAAGAACTAAACCATGCCCAGTTCCGGCTGGAGGGAGGCAGTGATGACCATGGACACCAGCGCCATGGTCGTGAGTGTGACCATGGACAGGGGCGTCACCAGGGTGGCTGCAACGGAAGGAACATAATTGATTACCAAATGTGAAGGCCTCTGAGGCATAAAGGAAACAAGTTTGTAAGTATACTAGTACTTGATATGTTCCTGACAAGAACTGTTTACAAGTCCGGGACCTTCACCTTTGACATAGTTCCCACAATTCGTCACTATGCACTTGGTCTGTTGGAACCATGACCAGGCTTACAGAGACAGTCAGCAAACGCTAGAATTGAAATAGTGTACGTGTCCACTCTAGTATAGGATCTTTGGTTCTGTCATAACGTTATGCACAAATTTCGTGACGAAATCATTAGGGTTGCAACAGTTAGAAGGAGACAAACAGTATAGAAGACGTCCTACCTGTGGAGATGGGCTTGTCCGTAGTTTGTATGTCCTCGAAACGGGGTGTGCTCCCGGTGGCCATAGCTGTCCTCGTGGTTTCCATGGTGATTGATCGCATGGATGTTGGTGTCTCTGTGATCCCAAAAGCCATGTTTCCGGTGATGACGTCACGCTGACGGCCCTCCGCGAAGCAGTTGAACCGGAAGCTGGTATGCTGGTAGTCTGGAGGATAAAGGAACATCAAGAATTCATTTCTAGTCTACCGGATACACGTTGAAGGACGTGCAGGATGTTCAACATTATACAATTCCAATGTACGTGGAAAATATCTAAGGTTATCTCATAGCAGTAGCCTTTACAACGTTTACGGCTCTAGTCCTAGGACTGAAGCCATTTCCAGTAGCCTACAAGATAGGTGAGTGGCAACAGCCTGGACTCGCACTCTAGAGTATAGACCACATGGGATTGACTCGTGTAAGCAGGTGAAATCCGTGCATTGTTGGCGGGGTAATGAATGGTTCAGGTCAGTGATGGCACCTTTAATGCTTTAATGCTTTCAGGGACACCGAAGAAGTGTTTTGCTCGAGGCAAGTGTATAAAGACAGACTTGGCAGAAAGGACACTCTAGTGATCATGAAGCTGTTGCCGTACGGTAATCTCATCACAAAGCTGATGTATCCCTTCGTTTCCCGGCACATTGCACATCATCAAGCCCTATGAATGCTGACAATGTTGTTCTTTTTTATCACAGTGAACGATTAGCAAACGTTTTCCTCGGTTGCACAGTTTACCACGGTAGCCGGCAATGCGAAAAATCTTTGGCAAATATGATTTAAAATATGCTGTACGAAACCCAGTGTTTTGATATAGGAGATGCTGTGGTCCATTGCTAATTTGATGCTGCTTATGAGGAGGTTGTTTTCATCAAAAGAGTTTCAAAGCAAGGCAGCTACTTCTTCGTTACCTGGAACCAGACGATACCCAGGGGAGGCGGGCGGTTTCTTCGGCGGCTCAATGCAGTTTGCCCGCCAATCTAACTTAGCGCTCCTGTGAGGTTTAGCCCGAGAGAGTTTTGCCGGAAAGGGCAGCGAAAACCTCCTTCGGGCTTAACTCTAATAGCGATAATTTTAGATCGGCGGGCAGACTGCCTTAGGCCGCCGAATACCCTGGCTCCCGGTCCGGTCTGACACCCAGGGTACTTCTTCGTGCGTTTACAGACTTACTTGGATCGCATCGCTTGACGAGAATGTTTCCGCAGGGGAAGATCTCTTTCACCAGCCCGTACAGGGTGGGGTCGTACTCCTGCAGCTCCGTACGGTTGTTCACGTGGTTGTGGATCCCGTTAGGACGGAGACTTTGGGCGTTCACGTCGAAATAGCCTTGTACACCTGTAGAACGGCAAGACTACGTTAGCGACGTCCCATTGCTGTCGACGTCACCCCAAGTTTTCATACACATGTTTACACAAGAGCACAATTAAACATCAGTTAAAAAAAGGAATAACAAAATACTAGCTTAGAGTTTATAGCCCGGTATCCATTGTAGCTACAACAGAGATGGATACCAGACTGTGTGTTTAGACGCCCCTTGGGGCTCTTTATGTTATCAGAAAATGAGAGGATATATCGGGACGGTATCTGGCACGAAACCGTTGACGAATGGTTTCAGTTGTATTCACACACTCGCATCAATTGATAGTGCCTCAAAGGATGTGGTTCATGCAAACATTATGCGGCCTATACAAGCTGAACCATACATTGTAACAAAGCTTACCTTCTGCAAAGTACTCATCAATGGTGTCATCAGCGTACGTGTTAGCCCACAGCCCGGCGGCCTTGGCGCTGTTGAAGGCCGCCTGCAGACGGGACCTCCAGCTCGGCATCACCTGTCGGGCTCCCAGCAGGTCAATCCCGTGTGAGAACTCGTGCAGGAAGATGTCTTCGCTCTTGTACCTGAGGGGGAAGACATGATTTAAGACATAATTTCTTCGTGCACTTTTATACCTCTACACGGCTAGATGTTTACGTTTCAGATAGCATCAACTCACGAACTGTAATGGACGTGTGAGAAGCTTTTTCATAGTGTATTTTGGTACCTGGCTGTTAAGTCTTTATGGACACATTCAAATTCACTTGATTTGCTTTTGGTGACGCCTCAGGGGCGGAGGCGATTGAGCATGTTTTAAGAAGCGAGCATATTCTTCCTCTTCTTCTCAAAACAAATACGTTCAATGACCTGTGTCATACTGCTGTCACCATGGTTATTGGTAAAGTACAATACACGCTGTAGTGTTCTATTACATAATGTAGCAACTGGCTTGACAGAGCTGGAGGGACTGGAAAACATAGATATGAATGTGTTTGAGTAACAATAAACCTTTCTAGTTTTAACCATTCTTCTGTGTGATATGTTTTATGTTCATTTACAGCCATGATATTGATCACCTGTCTGAACTGTAGCAGAGCACGTTCTCCTCGGCCCCGGTGGATACAGGTCTGCTCACGGTGGCGCCCAGGCCTCTGGCCCGCGTGTTGTATGACTCGTCTAAATTTGAATGTTCGGGAATATCCAGAGTCACCTGTGGTAACAGAGCAACAGAACACGGTTGAATTACAGAAATCAACTTCTCTTTGACAAAACGCCACCATCGACTATACTTTTTGTCTACTTGGCACCGCCAAATTTTCAGAAGCGAAACATGGAAGCAAAAAGGAAAGTTTACTTCAGTTTCGGCCATGATGGCGGCCCTGCCGTAGTAGTTGTAGTAAGAATCTCGCAGGTCCTTTCTATCCGCCAACATAAACAGCACGTCGTAGCACGCTCTCCGGATGGCTTCGTCCGGCACAATGGAAGAGCCAAGAACAGGGATTCCGTAGGCATGGAGGTATTTCTAAAGAAAATGATGTGTAACGTAAGTGACTGATAAGTATGAGTTTACCAGTGTCGTCAAACTGCAAAGGAAGCAAAATAGCAACATTCGGTATAACAATGTGTGGTGCAATCTTACAAACTTGCAACACCAACCTGGTAGAAGTTGTCCAATGACATGGTGCTTCTTACGTCATCCGGGACATTCGTTACGTCATTACACTCCCAGGTGTCCAGTGCCCGTCCTCGGCCTCGATGAACGCACTCCAGTGGCAGACCTGCAATATAAGGAACAAAAGTACTACGTAAAACATGCCTGGTCTCTTTTGGGACATATAGCGAGTTCCCGAAGGTCCTCAATGCGTAGATCTCCCTTTGAGGAGTGTTAACAACCATTGGAGAGTAGACAGCTTACCAGGAATGCAGATGCCGCAGCTAAGTCGGCAGTTCCTGTTCATGAACCCAGGGTTCCTCTCGCATTCTCCCCTCTTGGCCCAAGACAAACAGTTTTCATTTCTGTCCGCAGTGGCACAGTCCCCCAGCTGTGGTGCGACAGATGTACATATGCTCGTCATTATAGATACATATCAAATGTGATGTCAGATTTCCGAACCATAGTTTATAAGTGACCAGTGAATACTTCATTATCTTACTGCATCATTTTAACCAGTGCGACCAAGTTTCCATTGTTGAGGCTGTACAAGAAAGTTATATGATGGAAAATGTTTTAGACATTAAAACTCACGTCTGGACAGACGACAATTGAAATGTTGCCCGTTGCAGCCCTTTCGACGCCGTTGTCCACCGTGCAGATGTAAACGCCGCTGTCCTCTGCTGCCAAGTTCCTCAGACTTGCCTTGCTCCCATCTACCTCTGCACCTGCCGGAAGGGCACCGCTCTGCCGGGACCAGCTAAAGGTAGGGGCGGGGTCCCCACTTCCGATGCAGTACAAGGTCGCCGTTTCTCCAGCATAAAGAACGGCGCCAGGTAGAATGGCGACGTTTTTGACCTGAGGAGATTCTGTAAAAGAAATCATAGGGCTTTAGCTAATCTAATCATAGAATGAATGTATGGGCGTTGTGCGTCTTTTTATCAGTTTATGCATAGCAAGATGCTTTTCACTTTCACTCATCGTACTGGTGGTGAATGGTAGCCCGAGAAAGGGAAACCTTTTTTACAGGATTAAGATATTTTCCCCACATTCTAACCTCAGCGATCAGATAGATGTATTTCCGCAAAGAAATTTATGGATTTTGTTTTCTTATGGCCCACTTTAGCACACACTTCCAGCTGCTTTGTTCTCGGTTCTTAAGCTGGATCTCAGGTGTTTCTTTATGTCATATCGTGTTTCTTTCGGCGAGTCACGGACGGTGAAGGCACGTTTCAGGGTCAACGACCTGAGGGGCATTGACAGGACAGACTCAGCCTGAGCACTCATTACCAAACGACGTCTGGTAATCAGCAAATGAAGTAGAGGCATCTTTATTAGAAAATTTCATCAGCGCGTAGAGCTGGCAGTTGGATGTGACAATTCGTTAAGAGCAGCCTGGTAACCATGCCATCTGCTCGACCGTGCTGAAAGTGTAGCCGGCCCGCCCAGTTTATCAGCGCAGGCCGGGGATTTTTTTACGGGGTTGGGTTAGTTTACATCGCTGCGAAAACTCAAAAGGCCCGCAAGAAAGACAGACTGGCAGACACTGGCCGATGCTTAGCAGACTAGGTCGGGTAAAGTACCCCTAAGCCTACTAGAGGAGGATGGTGACCAGGTTTCAGTGCAGCAGCCTAGGCCTGTTTCACATGAATGCAAATATACCGTGGCTTTTACCGGTATACACAACCTAATCAGCACGCTCTGATACTTGCCCTAAACAAAACACATTGGCTTCATTTGCCTAGTAGGGAGAGCATGAACCAACTGGAACCCGTTCTTTCTCGTGAAATGTGAAGCTGACACACAGTTCCTGAAACTGACATAACAGTTACTCTTATAAAACTGTCATTTTCTCAAATTGTTTCAGTTTCACAAATTTCCCGCGAAAGAACATGTACCATCTTGTGCGAGACTAGTCATCCGACTCCGATGAATGTGAATTCGAAGTTGATACAACTGCGCACTACGCAAAACTCACAAGGGAATCGTTCTGGAAGGGTACCAAAGACTAACCGGCCTCACCTCCGACCACTACTGCAACGTTCATAGTGACCAACAAGACAGTTACTCCCAACGAAATCATCACAACGTCCATTCCGAGGCGTCTTATCTGCGACACCCACTGACGGCTGGACAAGCAAACATGGACAGATCAGAGACTTTACTGAACACACATCAACGGGCTCTTCCTCGGACAGGCATTTCTCTTCAGGTGTCGTGATCCCAGTAAGCCGTGATGACACGCCTAAAGATGTTGTAATCCTCTGAGGGATCAGCTAGCTCGCATGACCTGCTATATCATATTGCGAGGCCTGCCACTTTCCATTTGAAGAGTAATATGCCATGGAAGCCTTAAGCTTATATTCGATCTGCCTGGCTACTAGATTTGAATAATCAATGACTTTTACATGTCCAAAATGACACTTTCCGCTGTATTGGATTCAGGTATTATGGCATATTTTTGTAATTTCTGAATTTTATGATTAACGCAATGCCCTACGGGCGGCAAAACTTTGCCAAGCGTTACCTTCATTGCGTTACGTATACTTTATCTAATAATCTTATACTGTAAATGCAGAAATGTTCGCGGTGGATTAATGTTCGCGGTTTTCGCGGTGACCACTTCACCGCGAATTTAAAACCACCACGAACATTTTTCTATTATGATATTAGATTACAGTCTATGGTGTTACCGCGAACTTAAATCCACCGCGAAAAGTCCTTTTTCCCGCTACCGCGAAATTAAATCCCCGCGAACTTAAATACATTTACAGTATTCAGAAACAACACACTTAAAATTTAGCCAGCTTTGCTTAGAACCTACAATGTAAACGCAGTTGTTTTGATAACCTAAGGATTACAGGAATTATCGTGACGATGCAATGACACTTTATCCAATAATCTGTTATTCAGAAATGATAGAAGTAGAAGCCGGTGTTGCTTAGAAACTAGTAACGCAGACTTAAAGTTGTTATTTTGATAACCTAAGGATTACAGAGTACGCGGTGCAATGACCTTTGAGGAATGGCCGTTGATACGTGAACCATACAGAGTATGATATTACCAGCCATGCCGGCATGACATATTCATGAAGATTCCCCGTAGCAATGAATAAACTACCAACACATGTTGCTTACCTTCGCGAGAAGGTTATGTTTTCGGTAGCGTTTGTATGTGTGTGCGTGTGTGTCTTTGCTTTTTTATAGCTGGACAGCATAACTCTTACTAGAAGGTCAGGATGGATTGTATTGATATTTTGTATGTGGGTAGGTGTTGATGAGACCCGGAAACGATTAGATTTTGGGCCCCCTATCGGCTTGTTACAGTACTGCAGCAGAACTTCCGGGTTTGATATCTCGAGTTCTGGACACAGTACGTTCGCGACTTCTAACGTTAGTGTTAGATAGCTCTCGAGGCATAGAATAAGTAGTGCAGGTTTGGGCCTCGTCACATTATGCGTGATATAATTAGATGGTATTTATGCAAATGAATTGTTGTGTGCTGTTGTAATGAAAGATCCCGACCCAGCCTGTTGAACCCTGAACCGCATGTGCTTCGCGATTCGGTACGTATGGTAACAGGCTGATATGGTGGTGAATATTTAAACTCTATTGTACATACCATCTACATTTCACCTTGACAACTACTGTAGCTACTTGAACGCAATCTAAACAGAGACCAGTTTCAATACCCTAGAACACACGACAACAAAAAAACTTAAAATTTGTAGAAAACATTTAAAGTTTACCATGCACTGATCAGTCAGCCTAAGGCTGCTGTAGACCCTACTGTTATAGATCCTCCCAGACTCAGTGACAGGACGTTAACAGGCGGGAATCTGTTTCTTGTTCAGAGTACGTAGTTTCAAAAGACTCAGTGTTTACTTCAAACGTCTGTCTTACGGTTGTCATTCTCATATTGGGCCATAAGAATGGTGTTACAGTACGTACCATGAAATATTCTCTACTATTTCATATCAGAATGTCGGTAGTAAAAGACAAACCTTCAGGACACGTCGCCACGTATCATTTATAAATACTAGGGTTGTGCGTAGTAGCATTGTATGAGTGGCTAATCTCTTCATTTCTTCTTTCAACACATCAAGGCTACAGTACAGAATACCTTACAACTCTATAGAATTGAGAACTGATGACGGATCCAACCTAAACCTAGCAGATTTCTGTCAGTGTGAACACGATGAACGCTTCAACATCTGCACCGATGTTAGTGTCAAACACTTCTCTTACTAAGAAGTTTATGGGATTTTTATCTCCATGAAAAATTGTGGGTGTGTCTGTCTGTCTGTGTGTGTGTCTGTGTGTTTGTGTTTCCGGATATTTGTGGTCAGCATAACTCAAGAACCTCTGGACGGATTGCCATGATATTTGGTATGTGGGTAGATGTTGGGAAGACAAAGGTCAAGGTCAATTTTGGACCCCCTGGTATGTGACCTTGGTACCGCAGCAGAAATTCCGTTTTTTGTATCTTTTGATCTGGATGTCCTATGGTCTTGATTTTTTGGTGGCAGATAGCTTGTGACGTGAGGAATATGTTGTGCATGTTTGGGTCCCCTAGCAGCCTGCTCTGGAACTGTAGGGGCGTATTTCTCAAAATCTTCTAAGGAGGATAGCTCGACAAGGGAACGGCAAATTTAGATGATATTTGGTATGTAGGTAGCTTAGACAGAGATGTACATAATAAAGTTCAAATTATGCAAACTGGCACTTAATTTGCATAATTAATGAGGGAAATCTATATTTGCAGTGTCACAAGTTGCCATTGCGTGACTCAAATACCTGTCATATATATATATATGTAGTTTGTGGCTGGTTGAACATTAACAGATATCAATTATGCAAATACGTCCCTAATTTGCATAATTAATGTAAAAGTGCTGTAATTCTTCTAAATGGTAAATGATTGCGCAATCGATTAATCAACATTATGACCAGTGTGAGTTATCTAAATGTGTATATAGCCAAGCATATATTATGTAAATGTGAAAATCATTTACATAATCAGACTATTTCATGGAGATATGAGGTCTCCGAACTCTTGTTTGTCCTGTATCACGTTTGCTGGCACACGAGAAACGGAAAAGAAGAGACTTTTAACACATTAAAAGTTGATACCAAATAAGGTCAGTGCTGTTAAGTGAGGCAAGACGCCTTCGGGCAAATTGCGCTTCATCTGTCGCCAAGGCTGCAACAAAATGATACTTAGCCAATCATATGCTTGTGGTCAACACTCTTCACGTTGGTCAAGTTAAGCTTTGGAATTGAGTAGATGAAAAGCTAGGAAACGTATCGTCCTGACGTAAGTAGCTCTGTCACGATGGTAATATGATATACCATCGATTGTTGCCTTTTGATAAGTTTGGAAGATTTCGTTTGTCGGAAGGAACATACGTGAGACGGTCCCGTCCAAAGTATAGTGGCCTCAAAAATGTGGTCAAAGTCGACGTCTGTTTCACTGTCTATGGAACTGTTCGGCCGTTACAGTTGGAAACGCAATATTCTGAAAATGTTCAGTACAATCTTGGCCCCTCCCCCTCCACTAGTAACACAAGCCCATACAACAGCCCAATTATGAAGGCTAGGTCTCGAGTTCCCCTTTTATCAGACATAACACGCTGCAAGCATGGGACCAGTTTAGCCTTGACATATGTGGAATGTGCCACACAACACTGCATATGGGACTATGAACCCCTGTATTGCTACCGTAATTTGCGTAAGAAAGTATCAACTCAACTTACAAATTCAAAGACAAGCGCACGGAGTCAACGACAAGGAAGAGTTTTAAAAGCTTACCTGTTGCCTTAGCAATGTTCGTGGCAAAGAACATGACTGTAAACAATAGCAGTACTCTGGGCGTGACAGCCGCTGTGTTGGTCGCCATGATTGTCGCCGCACTATAGGCCGAAGTGGTTAATCAGGCTATATATATAGTAGGCTAGTTTCTACTACTAGAGCGTAATGCCTTCCGGGGTTCAACTCAGCTAAAAACGTGGGAGTAACGAAGAACTAAAAGGTTGACCTCTGTGCCAACCCATGTGTTATTGTCCTCAGTGACACGATACTGTGCTCTGATTGGAGAAGACGTGTTTTCCTACGATAACATTACGACACCGCATTCCCTTCTTGTTGAGTTGTACGTGTTTGGGAAGCACATCTGAAACTGAGGTAGTGTTAAGGTATTCAGGGTTGGTAGAATATGGTTGTAAGTTTGAACCAAGGAACTTTACAATCTTAGTGACGATAAAATAAAACTAGTAAAAGTTTAAACTTGTGAACATACATTACTTGTTTGAAAAATGTGTACAGACAAAAACCTCAAATATATGATTTACCTCCATAAGAGAGTTGTTATTTTTTGGGGGGGGGGGGGGAGTGGGGGAGAATGCACACTCAGTTACATACCTGTAGGTTTACCTGAGAAAGGGCGGGAGCGGTGGTGACTTGACCCAAGATGACGTCAGTAAGAAAAACATTCAGTAAACAAACATAAACACACGAGGACTCACTTGGATTAAATGACAAGTTTTCAACTCAAGGCATGCTGACACGTAATTCTTTGGTATTCCACTAAGACCATGACGTCCCGGTGTGTCACTGACGACGGAACTACGGATAACTGGGATAACTTGGGGTCCGACTTGAGGTAACCGTCGGTCAACCTAGGGATTTTGGCGGTCATCTACCTTTCATTGGTGAGATTATTGTGTTGTTAAGATGTTGTCATCAGTAATTTCATTATATTTATTTTTAAGTAAAGTACATAAGTACCGACAAATACAGAACAGAACAAAAATAGATACGTTTGAAAATCAAAAGAACTAAATAACCAGAAATGCAGATACATGAAAATAACTACCCCCCCCCCCCCCCAAATAACACTGATCAACCTTATCAACTAGAATAGAAAATAACTACTGGAATTGGCATATCAATGTGTGAAAGTAAAGTAAGTCAGTTTTGATATGAATCGTACATAAATAACAAAATGAAAGCAATAAATCTAAGCATTGTTGAATTCAGTTTTCAATTCAACACAAATCATTTGTTGGTTGTATACATGCTACCGTGTATTCCTTGTGGACTCAAGGTGCAAAGTGAGGTATACATCGATAGCCAAAGCCCCCACGGACTCACATGGCCCTGACAAAATTATCTGGAACAAGACAGAGTTTGGTTCACTTTTCATACCTAGATACAAATATCAATGAGTAGTGTGACATATCGTGGAATATTGCAAAACTTGAAACATATTTTGAAAGCGCCAAGGACTCGACTATAAATGGAAATGAGACTACTAAATCGGAAGAATATGGGGCTGATGATTTCAATAGATAAGTCATACCGTTTCACAAAGCCAAATCTGTCAGTGAATCTGTGGAAGTCTGACATTCCAATAAAAGTATAAACACAACAAGTGAAGGTAGTCGCGATGTTAGATTTCATTTTTACACCACTGAGTGATAAGTCATCAGTCACTGAGCAGGACTAGCGAATTGTGTCTCTACTGGTGAAAGCTTACGTCTTGGTTGTCTCTCCTGCTGTTCTGCCTGCCGAAGCGACATTAATGTCCTCTTGGGCTCGAGCTGACGTTAACCATGCATGCAAACAGATGGCATGTTTGACAAAGTGGGGCGGGGGCTGAGAGAGACACACTCCTGGCCGCGGTCCAGGCCCGGGCCTGTGGATGTCGTATGCCAGAAGCCATTAAACTCGGGGTTAGTTTCAGGTTGCCCAGAAAACAGACTTCTGTTTCCTATGGCAATTTTGGCAGACGCTACTGAACCGGGGGTCAATGCATGTTTTTCTTCTCTGATTGATCTCATTGTTAACTAATTTGTACTTGCAGGTTATGGTGGATGGGCTTGCACAACAATGATAGCTTGACTGAACTGCCTTTCATCTGCAAGGTCGTTCTGTAAAACTAACACAGAAACAAAACAACAACAACAACAGACAAAAAAAACAACAAATTTATCATTTTATGTTGCTGGAAACTCAGCAACCTAACACTCAGTGTTATACTTATGAGTGTTATACCCTCGATGGCGAAAAAAACTCTTCTTCCGAGAGTTCATAAAACTAAGTCGTGTTTCGAGAAAAATCATAACAGAGTAGTTGCAATATCTGTCGTCACTCAAGTTTAGAGGTAGACTGCACTCATCTTGAAAACTCTTCAGCTCAATTCGCAAAAATTCTCAGTTACTGAAATCATACCAGGTTGCCATCTAGATTAACGAAAAACACCCATCCTAGGGAAACTAAACCTAGCTAGGTGACCAGAAATGTAGAAATCATTCATCTCATTTGTCCAATCTCTTTTTTTTTTTTTTTGAAGCCCCAAACAAATGTACTACCGGTAGAGACCAGGCAAAGCGTGGCCACGAAATTTCATATCTGGCGCGTCCTTCCCGCGAGGCACGCCGGGATCAGCTGACTGATGAATAATTCCCGGATGTCAAAGACCGAAGATTACAGAGAACGGCCGATCAGGCAGGATGGCAGCCCAAAAGTTCCTGTTCTCCCACAAAACTCTCCGCTTTATGCTCATTCTAGCCGTCTCTTGGACTGTTAAAGCTACAGATCGTGATCAACTCGGTAAGCAAGCCTTCCTTAAGTTTCTGACAGTGTTTGTGTAACGACCAGGAAGTTTAGAAAGTTTTCTTTTTGTGTGATTCTTTCTGAAGGTGGGAGGGGCGCAGGCTGGGTTTTGAGTGAGTACAGATGTACGATGTACATGCCGCCTTTACTGCTATGTTAGATCAGTGTCTTTCCCGCCTGGCCGTGTGACATGTTTAGTTAGCGCAGAAGGCACGTATCTCTTGCTCTGGAAAATTCCGGTCCAAGTTGTTGTAGAGAGATGGTAGAAATTTAAAGTAAACGTAGCCTTGTTTGTTTACATTACGAGTTCGTTTCACGCTGTGTTGGCTGAAGGCAAGCCACACTCCTACCGAGAGGTAAGATTTTTCCAAACCCGGTACTGGTGGTAGACAAAGCAAGAAATCCAGCCAGGGATTGGAAAAGCTTTCGCAGGCATGTTCTTTTAGTCATCAAGGGAGGGTTATTTATTCCAGATGGTAACCGTTACGTTCCTGAGTGCACAGATTTTGTAACGTAAACGTCCTTGGTTTAGATTTTTTGTAAGCACCCGCGCTAGACTGCTTGTTTTCTCGTGAAAATAAACAACACAAACATGATAGTTGTGCCACCATGCTTTCACACTTATCTATGTTAAGCACAATCTGTTAATGACCTTAATTTGTTTACCATGATGTCTTGAAGTGTCAGTTACAGCATGCTACCAGCGATAGCCTCAGTCCCAGGTCTACTTGAGGGTACTGTTTTAATTTTTGGTTCTGAGGATACATCTACCCTTTTTTTTTATCTAGCTTTAGGTTCAAGCAATCCAGTCGCCTACTTTGGTCTAGAAGGATCAAGTATGATATCCTGTTGGCAGCACTGTTGTCCTTCATCTTAGTCTGACACTAGTTTGGCATATATATGATTTGTTATTGTTATTAGTGACGAATGAAGGGATGATGTGCTAGCCTGGTATCCAGCCTTATTATAGCTTCTGAGTCTCTTCCGTCCTCTGTGCATTTGCGGAGAGGACAGAAGAGAGTTGGGAGCTGTAATACGGCTGGATACCAGGCTAATGATGTACCCCTAACTTGCCTATATCCTGCCGGCTGTGGCTGGGTCTGAGGCTTGCATCCTTAGGGACTTGCATCCCTATCTCTGATGAAAGCCTTGTCCTCAAACCCAGGCCTTGTGATGCAGGCTAATCTGAAGGGATGCTTGTCCTTGTGCACTGCTTCCTTTGTATGTTGCATCCTGGGTTTGAGACTGGCATCCGTAGGGACCTCTTATCTAGGGTAAAGGCCATATCCTCAAACTCAGGCCTTGTAGTAGCAGGGATGTTGTATGCCAACCTTGTAGTTGTATATGCTGCATGTTGTGTGTGCTGTCTACTTTGCTTGTTTTGTGACTATCGTCCTTCCTGTTGAACTCTTAGCATTATAAAAAATGAAAGACTCACTGGTTCTCACACCCAGGCATTATGGTAGGGTGTTGTATGCTACTGAATGGCCTTTATAGTTACACAGGTAGTTACACAAACATGATATCCTGTCATGCTGTGCCTGGGTACCAGACTACTATCCCAAGGGATGTGATAAGTATGGAGAGTTTGTTGTGGTCAGCTGATCAGGCCTTACAGGAAGAAGCTGGCTCCATGCAACCTTGCCTGTCCCTGCCCTTCCTACAACAGTACAAGGCTCAAAATGGGGGCTATAGCCTATATGATACAGGGACCTCAGATTGTAGAGAGCATTGTTCAAAACTTAAACCATTCTTGACTTTTCTCAGGAAAAATAGACATGTTCTATAATCTATTTATAAAAGAAATGCTTGAATTTTATTTAAAAAAAATCTTTATCTTTTATGTCAGATTGGCTTGTGATTAGGGATGTGACAGGTGCCATATGTAGACCAGTGGTCAGTAGCCTTGCTGTTAGACCAAAACTAAAAGATTGACTCCCCACTCTTGTTACTCACCTGAGTCACATGCAAAATACTGGAAATTCATTCAGTCCTCAAGACTGGACATTGTAATGTTTCCCTGTTCACTGTACCATTAAAAATGGAGACAAAAAATCATTATTTTTGCCAATACATGCTGAACTTGTACATACACTATCCAAGTTGTCTGTCATTCTTGTTTGAGAGCTAGCTGAAACTAGATCCAGGTACATTTGTAACGGTACCCCTTCAGACCCTCCTTCCTGTTAAGATGGGTGTGTGAGTGACTCACACATCTAGTAGTGCAGCAGTCATCCTGACCACAGCTAACACACTCCCCTGGTACAGGATGGCACCCCACGTGCTCTCCTTTTTAGGTCATGTTCAAACGCAATTACACAATTACATGGTCATGACATCATCAGGTAATAGTATTGCTTGCTCAGCTCATAAATTTGTAATAATATCAAACTCTGGTTATAAAGTATTTGAAATGTCAATTCTTTTTATAATCTAAAGGGACCATGTTGGAAAGTTATGGACAGTTAACTAAAGAATGTTTGGGAAATAGTTGTTGTTTGAAGGTTTAATGGTTCATAATTGGAGAGTAATTAGAATTTCGGTTGGGCAGATTTCATTGAGCGTAATATTATTATAATATTACTACTTGTGGTGAAAAATTTTATGCAATGAATGGCGGTATGTTTTAAAGTACAATATAATATGGCCTGCTAAAATGTCAAATTCTAAGATCTGTAAAGAATTATTGTGATGAATAATGTAATTATTCACCTTTATCATTACATATCTGATTGGTAGCTGCCAAATACATGTAAACATAATGTATAGTGTGCAATTTATGACTGAGACTGCATAATCTATAGTACCATTTCCAATTGTAACTATAAAAAACAGCTTAGAATTAGAAGAATATTGCTTCTGTCAACTACTGATTTTCATTTCAACTGCAAACTTCTTGTTGTACATTGTTACCCTTCCCTATCCAACAATGATTGATACACAATTTTCTTTATTCCATTACCTTGCAACTGTTTCTTCCTCAGTTTGCCTACTTATATAGACTTAATGTGTCTTCATTCAATTTGAAATGTTTCAGTAGTCTCTTGGGCACTGCACAAATCCAGTTAGCAAAATTATACCACCCCGCTTCCCTGTTTATAGTGATATAACGACTTTATAGACATGCAAGCAGCACGATAGAATGTTGTTATATGAGAAAGTCACACGGCACCTGTCACATGGACCATTTTGTAGTCAGCATCTTGTTGATTGAGTATACACAAGAGTATAATATACAAAGATGATAGAATTGTATGGTATTACTAGTCATACACATACATGTACAGAAATATTGCAAGACCTGATAAAGAATTCACAGCGATCTTTTAGAGATTTCATACTTGGTTTGTAATTGGTTTAACGGCAGAAGGAAATGGTAGTGGGGAATAGTACCAAAGGGGTAATTTTGAAAAAAAAGACAACACACTTATCGCTTTGTAATATCTTGAAATGACATGAAAGCAAAATGGTTGGATTTGTTTTTAAAATAGATTTATTTAGATTGATATATCAGATATGATAATGGGAGTGTTTGCTTTTAACGTTGAGAATTCAGTTGAAAACATGACAGTCTGTACTTCTAAGTTCTGTCACATACACTGGCCAGGATGGAGGCCATGGCAAGACACCAGGCAACTTCTTCTGGAGATAGATCATCTTCTTCTGAAGGTGTTGAAGGTGACCTGTAATTTACACCATCCCCACTGGATGACTCTGACCTTTGGAGTGTCCTTATGCCTATTGGATGGAGCTGAAACCTATTTAAGCACTGATAGTACATCACATGACTAATCCTGGGGGCTCAATCACATGACAGGCAGGAGACTCTTATCGTAAAGTCTGGGACTTTAGGAACTGATCACCGGAGATTCAAAGTGACCTAAGGTGTTTGGAGTCCCTCAAAGTTTCCAGGTCAAATGTGTCTTAGGCGACACTAATTAAATTGCTTTCTTGGCATTCTAAAGTTAAAGTAAAAATTAACGAACAGGTATACATGAACATAGAAGTCCTGACAGGGTTGTAGCCAGCCTGAAATCATTTTCATCCCCTCAATTATAAATCCTCCCTAGCGTCGAAGATGCCACGTTCCTAGGGGGTCCGGGCGCATGCCACCCCCCCCCCCGAAAATTTTGAAATCTAGACCCTCTGAAATACTATTTCCTGCATCTTGCATTTTGATGTGCAAAGTTTTCTTGTAAAAGTTGTAGACTAAGCTGTTCAGAGGCATCTGTTTGGGTGAAAGGGAGACAGTTTTTCAATGTTGATTTCTGTCCATGACGGAATGGGCAATTTTTTTTCCGTCCCCAGCTGCAAAATTCCGTAAAAAGATGGAAGGATGGGTGCTGGCTACAACCCTGAGTCCTGAATCAAATTCAGACAGTATATGATTGCAGGAACTGTTTGTAACAAGGTACAAATATATATTTTCAAACTTTCCTTCCATCTTTTAAATCTAAATGATTTTATGGTGTTTTTCTAATGTAGCATTGTTTAAAAACCCAGTAGCTAACAGTTCCATGGGTGTTACCTTAATTGTTATGTAATGGAAAATGCAAAGTTGACTGATGTTATGAAACTGTACTGTGCATCCTTCAGTAATGCTTTGACTTCAAAATTTCCATGAAATCTGACTTGCCAAGAACACAAAGTTAACAGTGTTATCTTGCATACTGTTGAGTGTTGACTCTACTATGAACATTTTTACATTTTACAAAGTAGAATGCTTTGCAGGATGCTTGAAACTTCCTTCTTAGGATACATATATGACATTGAATTACCCAGAAAAGGAACTGAGCATGCAGACATCAATAGTGTTGCCATTCCTGCTTTAGTCATTTCTTTTCACAGTGTGCACCCTGTATGGTATGTGTACTTAAACCATGGTCAGAAGGTCAGTGGAGCATGGAAAGGTTCCTGGCTGGCACCATTGTTAACTTGACCTTGAATTACTGACCCTAACCCCATTATGGCTTCCTGTATATAGGCTGTGGGCTTTTTACTTCTTCTACCTCCTTGAAGCTATGTGTAGTATGTATTCAGTGTTATTACTCTGTGACACTGGAGTGTAACCTCCAGTAACAGAGTCTTGTAATCACTTTGTGCGTTGAGTGTTCGCACCTACACATGTATATCACTATGTTCCGTATGCCGCAATCGCATGTGGATTGGCATGTCATATGTACTCGTTTGTGTGTTGGTTTATGAATAGGGTAACTTTAAAAGAAGTTGGATTTCTTTTTCCAGGTACGGATTAGGATAGCATGCATTAAGTAAGGGGAAGAAGGTGTGAAATTTTGGGATTAGCATCAAGTAAATTTTCTTAGTTTGGGATAAACAATTTTCTTAAGAAGTACCAATATCACTGAAGTTTTTATTTGTTTGACTACTAGTATGCATAAATGTAAGCAATATCAACTTCAGGAATAGTGGTGTTTACTTCATATCCAGGATATTTTCATACTTGGGAAGATGTTCACACAGATGAAAAAGAGTTTTTTTAGTAGTGTTATAGTAACCGTGTCCTCCCAGTGTCTGTGATGTCAGATGTTGACTTACACGCTGTGCGCTAACCCCAGTAATCTGTCAGTAATGTCGTGTGTAAACGTGAGCTGGTCTAAAGCATACATGTACGCAATCCTCGCCATGTTCGCAAACCCTGCTAAACACTACCCAGGGACAGCATATACAAGAGATCCGTGCTTTGAGACTACAGCAATGCATATATATGTTTACGCTTGTTATACCTTCGCGGCAACCTCTCCACCACAACTTCATGACAGTGCAAATTTGTGAATTCAATCATGTACATGACTGTGTATAATTGCTGTATGCTGTACTACAGATTGGTTCAATTACAAATACCCACATTTATGATAAAGGACGAATGTGTTGATATATATGATAATACGATTTTATTTTGACCTTGACTAGTTAATAATGATCAAGGCGTTACCTTGAAGGGATTAGGGGCCCATTCTTTATTGCCAGTGATACTTGACATGATGTATTAGAGAATGCTTTAATACTTGAAATGTAGAAATTACATGCACATGCATGATTATGTTCAAGTCCTTCCCACCTCTGTTGGTGTACAGTGTATAGGAGTGCCACAGTCTTTGGGCGGTTGGGCCACACATAACAGGCCACTATAGCGAGAGGATAGTCCACTGGTAGCAAAGTGTGTTCAACTCCGATATTCTCATAGTCTCATTCATTACATGAGTGCTGACTACTAAAGGCTGAATTTTCATGCTTTATTAAAGCAAAGAAAGCATGAAAATTCAGTCTTCGTTTTGACCTTACAACATTCTGACCTTCCAAATGCATTACAAAAATTAAGCCTTTGCACTTGTAATTCATGCCTTACTGGTTTATTTAGAAATATTTTGTACAAAATTGCACACACTTTCTGTAATATTTGTCTTCTTTTGATGCATGGATATATACCTTTACAATCATGTGTCCAGACGTACAAAAGATATTTGATAATATCTGGTGTATTTTGCCAGCCAGTAGGTACCCAATGTGTTGAGTAATGAGGCTGATTAACGTGGTCGAGGTGCTTCCTTGAGCACGGGACCCCTGTTTTACGTCCTTCCCGTAAGACGATTTCGTGGAAAGCTTCTTGAGGCTACAGCAATCTGGTTATCCTTGGTTGGGGGACTCCCATCCAAGAACTGACCAGATCGTCTAGTGGCTTAACTTCCGAGATTGAGGATCAGGTGTATCCAGGGCGCCATGCGGCCGTTGCATATATAGGTCCAAGTTGCATCACTCTAGCCTTGTAATTATGCTTGAAATACAGTGATGAATTTCAAAAGGTCAAGTTCATGCTATAATTCATGTCCCTCTGCCCATTCATCTTTGTTTACATACCAGAGGCACTTCCAAGAACAGTGTTGATTGTTCCTCTCGGCTACATACCAGGTGAGATTGGAGATGTAGGGTATGCGAAGTGTGGAGAAGTGTGAAGAAGTCACAATAGACTTAATGAAAGGTAGGGTCTCTTTGAACAGGAAAGCCAGATGTCATATGTTTAAACATACAGGTGAAGGTATGGAACTGTGCCAAATTTGGTAATCGTTTAACCTGTGACTGAGTAGTACAGAAGGGGAGAAGTCATTGAAAGAAGCTTCCAAGAATATAAGTAGTTTTATCAGGTTGATATGTCACTGAATACAGCTCAATCACTACTTCATTTTCACTGACGTTTCGGTGAAAGTCGCTCACCTTCTCAGGGCAATTCTGACTGGTTCACAGTTCTTCACACTGTACCCCAGGTATATGTGATGCTGCTTACAGATGCGGCTACAAACGCAAGGTATAATGACTAACATTATATCACAATTCCTGGTTACTAGTAAATAACAAGTTACAACTTAACTTGTCAAGCTGACAGGTGGCAAGGTTAATGAAGTTTGTCAGAATGAGAAGAATGTTAAGACCACATACACACTGACAGCTGTTGGACAGAGGTGTAAACATATATACACATGTACATTTTTGTACATGTCTAGCTGGGACCTACCAAAATGTAATTACATGGTTCAGGGTTATTCCTTGGATGCTTTTCAGAGGTCGTTGACTCCCCAGAAATGAAAAAAATTTCAGATAGTCATCTACCTTCCTTCCTCTTTTTTTTTAATCAATTCTTTCCTTCCACCTTTCATCTGTTCATTTTGCTTACTTCCCATCATCTTTTCTTCCTGCCTCTTTTTCAATTGTCCTCTGTCCTAACACCCTCTGGGAATCCTTTGTCCTTTCTTTCCCTTTTAATCCCTATTGATCCAGTTCTGCAAGGTAAGGGATTTACTCATGTTAATGCACTGGGCCCAACATCTGCTAGAGACAGTGATCCACAGTATGCTAGCCCCAGGCTGTTGCAAAGCCAACTTGAAAAACCTGGGGACTTACAAAGGTAAGTTCCTCTCTGATAATGAATGGGTGGAAAATCCTTTCTGTGCTGTATAAACAGTGTGGTTAAGCCACCTTTAGGGTATGGTGATAACTACAGGTGTTAATACTGTTATGTTTATTTGACATTCAGAGTACACGATATAGATCTACATGTAGTAGATAAGAGTAAGCCACAGTGTCTGGAAAGTGTCAGTCTGCTGCTCATCTGGCTTGTACGCCAGGTACCTGTCTAGATCTGCGTAGAACAGGCGGCCATGTACAAGGTGCCTTGTGTATGCTGAAGACGGACTAGTACTAGTAGTAGTAGCAAACCCTCTCTGTAAAAATATACCCTGCTACTGAAACAGCAAGGAAACATGCTGCCCTATGTGCCAATTGGTACTGCAAGGGTCTGAACACATGAACAGTGAACCTGTGTGTGTTTCTGTTTTCAATACAGTGTCTGTATTTGTTGTAACTCATGGGTTACTATTTATAGCTTTCTGTAAGCTAAAACTTCCTCAAGACACATTCCTTTTTTTTCTCATACCAAGAATATACAAGAGATGAGAATACGAGAGAGAGAGCACAAATTTTATATTGAGTGTTTACATCCTTTGTGTAGGGTAAACAGTAACCTGTCTACGTACAAGTACATGTACAACCTTTGTCAGAACACATCCACCTGTACATTTCAACCACCTTTGTAGGAACATAGTCACCTGTCTACCACGTTTGTAAGGACCCAGTTACCTGTCTAAACCTTTCTGGTGACACAGGCACTTGTCTGCAACCTTTGTATGGACACAGTCACCTTTCTCAAGTTTCTGCAATTACCTTTGTAAGGACACAGTCATCTGTCCACAACCTTTGTAGTGACACTGTTGTATGTCTTAACCTAAGTAGGGACACTGCTCCCTTTATAAGCTTTGTGGTGACATAGGCACCTGTCTGCAACCTTTGTAGGGACACACTTGCCTGCCTGCAACCTTTATAGGGACAGTGACCTGAATGCAACCTTTATAGGGACAGTCACCTGTCTGCTACCATTATAGGGACAAAGTTACCTGTCTGCAACCTAGGGACACAGTCACTTGCCTTACACCTTTGTTTAGTACAGTAGGGAGACAACTCTCTTAAATGTAACACAGGCACCTGTCTGCAACCTTTGATTTGAAGGGATACAGGCACCTGTCTGCAACCTTTATAGCATACCCGTAGCCAGGGGGGGTTGGGGGGTTTCGGAAGAACCCCCCACACACGCCAGAAGGTCCACTTTTTCACGCTCAAAGGTCCGCTTTTTACAGTCCAAGATTTTTTTTCAAAGGCGTTTATAGAATACTGATAGAAATTTCATTCAATCTAAGCGAGTCTATCTGCAAAATTTGCCCCAGAAATTGCAGGAAATATCGTTTCATAGGGTACAGGCTTCAAAATTTCGAGGACCTCCATTGCGACTCCTTGCATCTTCACTGTCAGATATGGGGAAAATATGTTGGGGGAGTCGCCCTTAAAGGCTTACGCCGAAAGTCTTTTGTATCTTTAATAGAAATTCCGTTAAACTTGGCTTAGTCTTCCAGCAAATTTTGCCAGTCAAAATGCAGGAAATAGCATTTCAGAGGGTCAAGTTTTCAATTTTTTTCCGGAGGAGCATGCCCCCGGACCCCCTATAGGAAGCTCGTGCCTGCGGCACTTGATGGTCCCCCATGTACTAAAAAGAAACCCCACCAACCAAAATCCTGGTTACGGCATGTATACAGGCATGTATACAGTCACCTGTCTGTGAGTGATAAGCCGTACCAGTTACATGTACAGCGGAGTGAGAGCTTCTCTGAGAAAGGCAAGGAGAAACTATGCTTCAGTTTGTTATCTTGTTTTTGTGTCTGTTTGAAGAAAAGAAATTGTTGACAAAACAGGGGCTTAGAATTTCTAGAACAGTTCTGTCGGACATCCTGACCAAAATGTGCCGGGTCAGTTTCAAGGCGTCAGGGAGGCAGAGGCATTGAATGCCAAGGTTGTTGACTTCCTGGGGCCAACATTGTTGCAGTGAACTGTACACATGCTTTTTTAAGATATCTAAGCTTATTGTTTGTCATCACAGATGTGCATTTGTACATGTTCCACTACATGCAGGTATCTCTTATGTAGAATGTTTGAGATGAAATGTAAAGAATACATATGAGTACATCTGCCTGGTGAATAGTTTATAGAAAACATTGGATGTAATGTTATTGTTCAATCTTGTTTATCTTGCCTCTATAGCTTTGCACATAGTAAGCAAAAATGCTAAAGCTAAACATACATTCAAACAATAAACCTGTTCCCATGTCTGCAGATATTGTATCATGTTATGTGTAGTCAACTTGTCAGTTTTTATGTGTTCACTCCAAACATTTTGTCTGTAAAGGATCTTTAGAAATAAAGCCACTGTCAACATTTTCTGTATGTCAAAACATTTTACATGTCCATCAGTGTGTGGCAGCTGTCACAATATTAGTGTTCCTCGGGTGAACTGAAGGAGAAACACCAAGCTCTTGACATTTCTGTTGTTCATTTTGTATTCAATACAGTACAGTATGGCAAGAAGGGTAAGGAGTCAGCTATGAAACAGCAGATATAGGAAGTGCAATAGATTTTCTTGCAACGTTGCACTGGCAAATAATTGTAACAATAGCACCAGCGAACAATTACTGTCCGTAGCATTTACTCTTAATGATTATCTATTATACATACTTGTATCAAGGAGCTTTCATCAATGCTTGTATGTACTAAATTTGGCAACTTTCTATCTTGTCATCTTGTATTTTTTTGTCTGTGCAAAGTCACACTTGAGGAAGCCTAAAAAGTGCACATTGCTTGAGATACGTTTGTGAAGAATGTACCCTATTGTACCCTGCCTCGCTGACGCCTTGACTCTGACCCGGAATGTTTTGGTCAGGATGTCCGACAGAACTGTTCTAGAAATTCTGGGGCCCTGTTTTGAGATAGCCTTTCAACCAATGAAAGCTAAGAATTCTTTCAAGATGCTGCTGAGTCACAGTGCGGCACCTGTGTCAGGCTGTAAGGTCATGTTTATTTGTGCTGAGCCCAACATTCTCAAACATTTTGTTCTTCGAAGACGTGGTTAGAATATAGATTTCTTGTTTTAAAGGGTTAAAGTAATTAACACTGTCTGTGTACTAGGCCTGGTGGATGGCTTTATCTTATTGGCTTGGCGCCATAAAAGATTGGAGTCTCAAAATGCAGCCTATTGTGGGTGTCTTCCCTGTGGTTTCCATCATGATGACAGTAGCCCATGGTTAGTGATTTGTGTCTCAGTCAAAATGCCTGTCAGGTATGCAGTCCATGTCTAGACCATGACTCGTGAGACATCTTAGATTATACTTTGCCTTACTTAGGATGATGAGTGACTTAACACTGCTGATTATCTTGCACACCTGTGGGCTTGATATACTGTGAATTCATTTATTTTCGCAGGGCCTATATTGTGGTACAAGGGGAAGGAGATTTTTGCAGTGTCTGTGGCTTAAAGAATTCTGTAGTGCAGTTTGAAAATGCATGTTTGCAATGTCCAAAAATTCACAACAAGAGGTTACTGTGACAAGTAAAAATTAAATCATCATAAACTTTCAAGATCAACAGTTAGTTATCAGTGTGACTTAATTGGTTAAACTTGGTCTGACTACCACTTCCACAAGATGACCAAGCATGAACATGGGTTTTAAAATGTCAGTGGGGCATTGGAAACTTGTGTCCAAAGTAGCAATTTCTTGAACCAGTAGCAAAAATTACCATTGTCTTGAATGTCGCCCATTCACAAGTATTCACACAGACAGTGCTGACAGGAAAAATTAGGAAAAATGCTGCTGCTCACTAGTGCTTAGTTCAAAAAGCTATGGATTTTTATGAATTTTTGCTTGATTTTTTATGAATTTTAGCATTTCCATTTTACTTCAATCAGTACAGGTGTATCTCGTACTTGGAGACATGACAAAGACCTCTTGTCTAAGATGACCACAGGTTGCCCCAGGTGGTCCTCTTAGAAAAGTTTGATTGTATAGCAGTATATGCCCAGTAGATGGCTGATGCAGGTTGGGTCAGCTACATGTAGATATTAGAAATACATGGACTTAAACTTTTTGTGCACTTGCCCACTATCTACCATACACATGTATATGTATTCAGACAGTATTTCTAGCTTACCAATGCCAAGGTGGTAACTTTTATTGTCTGTAAAAACTTCATTTCTAAGTTTTCTAAGTGCTCACACTGAAAAGGAAATTATTCTTGTAGTTATGTAAAGAAATATTTTCAGGTTTATGGAATAGAAAGCTTCTTTACTAGTCAAATGTAACATTGACTCCTTTTTCAGACAATGCAACAATGAACATCATATGAATTATAGATTCATGATGTATCACTTTACCCACTGACTGTAAGGAGTTGTAATTCATCACTGTTCATGTTATATTGGAGAAATGGGCCACAGGCATGGAAGAAAGTTGCTGTTGTGCAGTCATACATTTCATACCTGTCTTCTTATAATGTTTAAAGTCTCAATTATTCTTTTTCTCAAAATATATCAAAATGATAAATATTCTTTGCCACTCACTAAATGTAACAGTGCTGTTTGATGTATGTTATTTCAACTTAAATCTTGGAGCAATCAGACAATAAAGACTGGGTGGGTTCAATACATAAAACACACAAAAGTTACAAGCTATATCAGTAATACATTGTATATATGCCAAGTTTTGAAAAATACTAAGAAGCCTTTTAGCACCGTTTACCAAAATTTGAATCATTGTGATCATCACTTGGGAGGCGACACCCTTTTAAAAATCATTAGAGTATGTGGAGAAGGACAACCTCAAGCCAACCGTTCACACTTACGCCTTCAGAAAAGACCAGCCGACACACAACAAACATGTTTCGCCGTGTGGCTTCCTTAGTGTTATGGGCTTGACCCCTTTAAAAAATGATTGTCAGTAATGTTAGGTGAGAGAGATGGGTAATTAAGCTGCAACCTGACGTGTGTAGGTTCTCTGAAAGTCAGATGCCCATCTCTTTTTAGGTTTAGGAAATGAAGGGATTTGTCTTCAAACATTTTAGTCCTTTTTTCCCTCCATAAAAACTTTTATTGCCCCCATAAACAAAGGTGCTAAGCTGGGTCCTTTGTTTGGGTCTTGTATTTTGATATTTTATTTAGTAGACACTGGTAGCTCTTTAGTGAGAAGGTGGTAGACAGACAGAATTTCCTGTACTTGGCAGGTATGTGTGAATTGCTCTCTTCCCAGCCCACTGACCCAGATACAAAATATTGTTCAATGTTCAAACATGTGATCACAAATGATGAATCTATGTTGGAACAGTTTAGAAACTAACAGAAATATTGTATTTGACATTAGAAATGTTTCTAACATGTATTAATACAGCAGAAATATCTAGAACATCACACAGATGTTATGAATAGTTCTAAACAGTCAGATTGTTACAAAGAGTTCCAAAATGTTAGAACACAAGGCAGGAAACACTGGGTCTCTCTTGTTAATGTGGAATTGACTCTACCTATTGATGTTTTAAGAAATGTCAACTGGAAATTATAATATGGATGTCGATAAAACTAAAAGGCTTCATACTACCAGTACACACATTTTGCATAATATCAATTAACCCGAACTGAAGTTTTTTAGTTGTGCACCATATTTCTGTATGAGGCACAGAACATTTCATGTACTTTTTATCAAATGTATTTGGCATAGTGATAAAAACAAAGTAACACATTAGCACTAAAACCCCTACTGAAGTCTAGTTTTTAATGATTCAGTCAATCAGCAGGGCTCGAATTTCATTTTTTGGATTAGGTGCAGTGCACCCAGCTTAAAAAATTGGGTGCACCAAAAAAAATTTGGGTGCACCACTTAAATTTAAGTAGAATGTCAAAAAACCTAATAACAAAACTTAGTTACAAGCTATCAAATTCTTAAACAAGTACCATGGCAAGCATTTTTATTATCTTTCTAACACTTAGATGTCAAGAATATGATGTACATGTATACTAGTATACTTGATATCTTTCCATACGTAAACCTGAGAAGACATTTGGGTGCACCCTGTGCAAAAAATTGGGTGCACAGTTCCAATTTTGGGTGCACCTTGGTGCTCATGCACCCAGTATTTCGAGCCCTGATCAGTGATTATTTTGAGCATAATATTCAGAAAGACACAAGATCTTGAAGAATCCCAGATGTCTGGTATTAGTCAGGACAATCATTAATATAAGTAAGATTAATCATAGGCTGTCTTTTACACGTCAGTTACATTTCTGGAAACTTTGGGGGGTAAAAAGCTTCTCATAATGTCATGCCAATCCACATGTCTTTGTATAGATCACTCACAGACTCAGTCATTTGTCATCATAGGGCATATCCAAAGTTTGTCTTCATCACCATACCAAATAAAAAAACAGAGACTCAAACTCACAGTGTTTTGTTCATAATCACTTTCATCAATACTTTTGAATGTCAAAATGTCGGAAATAGTCCCAAGCATTTTTGAAAAGTAGCTGTCCATTTTTTAGCGAGACTTAATAAGAGATGACTTTTAAGGTCAGAGACAGAGTGGGAAGTCTTGTAGTTTTGACATTGCTACATACAGCACATGGAACACCACATGACAGGAATAAGTGACTGACTATGTATATGGCTGCAGCCTGTCTGTTGGTTTCGTGACTTAAGTTGGTTGCGTATGTTAGTGATGGTCGGCCTTCTCATTAACCATTATAATCATCTCTCTTCATATCACAGGATAAGAATACCATCATTTATCACTGTGTCTAGCCTTGTGCCATCCCTATATATGACAGACAGTGGCCTTCACAACAGACTGTGTCACCTTCATAATCATATAGAACAAAACACAGGTGTGCCAAAAAGCAGTTAGCTGTACTCTCAAGCAACTGGATGTGATTTGCAGTTACTTGAGTAATTGCTTTTTGACGTAGTTTCTTATTCATTTGGATGTCTAACCTTCATTGAGAAAACTCAGGTATAAATGACCAGTAAGTACAAACTGCGCTTACAAGTTACATGTGTTTAGCCCCAAACTGCCAACATCAGAGTGCCAGCCCCTGGCCTGTTTTAGAGGCTAGAGCTGGGAGACTTTCCTCCACCACCCGTCTCTACGACAACAATTTGTCTCCATAACAATAGGCTGACTCATTTGTATAAATAGGCCTTGGTGCCTTGAAAAAAAAAAACTTTGTGTACCAGCAAAATTTGTCCAACAAAGTGCAGAAATGGTGTTTCAGAGGGTCAAGATGACAATATTTTCCCGGACTGCCGCAATCCCGCGCCTGAGTTCCGTGCTCTGCATGGGGAAAATGTGTTGGGAAGGGGGGCATCACCCTCAAAAACTTTTTTCGCTAGTAGAAATGTCATTAAATAAAGCTTAGTCTGTCAGCAAATTTTGCTGCTCAAATGCAGGAAATGGCATTTCAGAGGGTAAAGATTTCACATCTTTTACATGCAATGTAATCGAGAATTGCCTGTCTTTATGCTCTTAAATGGGAACAAAATCGAAATCTGTTCTTCCTTTTCTACCCTTTCCTGGCAGGTGCTGGTTTTTGTATTGCTGTTTTGTATTGGCAAGCTCGTGTCATGTCGTGGACTGATGTCCACATGAAGGCAGTTTTTGCTGGACGTGTAAACGTCTTGATTAGTTGCATGACTTATGCTGGAGGGAAGGGCGAAGGAAAAAAGCGGGGGATCGGATGGACATATAGGAAACATTTTTTTACCCTACCCTGGGATGATCGGCCGTCCCTCCCTGCTAAGTACCATACAGTCCCTTAACTTTATGGGAAAGGAATGCTGAAGGTCAGCCTGGTACTGATCCGGAGCAGAGGACCTTCACCCTCTTAGCCATGCCATTGTTCCCCAGCTTGACTCAAAATAATGCAAATCCCCAGAGTGACTGTAAGAAATTGTACACTATTCAACATCTGACTGCAACAAGTAGAGAAATGCCCCAAGTGTTATAAATGATGTCTGTCTCATTAATGATTTATAAAAAGCTGACAGTTACAAATGATGCCGAGAGGATGCAATTTTCCCAGACAAAGACTCCACCTGCTGTGATATAATGTCATTAGATGATTGTGGACCAGTTCTGGATCTGGTTTTCGTCATTAGGTTATAATGATGTTTTGTCATTGCCAGAAGTCTATAGTTTTGTTTTGTTTTGTTTTGTTTTGTTTTAGTAACTATGCAAATTATACTATAGTCATAAAATCCTATTGTCTGCCATCTCTTAAGCTTATTGTTTAAACTGCTGATGTTGATGGATGACTAGAATTTGTACTTCTGTCTACCTGTGCTGCCTGTGGAACTTAATGCTTTGTCAGCAGAGAAAAGCGTTGAATAAATGGTCAAGAGGTATTATTCTGTGAAAAAAAATGAAAAAGGTACTGGTTTGGCTAGATTCAGGTTTTGGTCTAGGGGTTGCTTTTTTCTATGATTGCATAATTGTAAAAGGTATCACAGCCTCATCTGCTATCCCTGATCACCTTATTCAAAATATATGAACTGGTATTTGCAAACCTTATATGCTTAGCCCAAAGCACACTAGAGCATTCACAAAGTGTAGTTTTCCCTTAAGACACAACACTGGTACTCCGTAGCTTATAATGTCTGCAGGAGGACAGTAAAGCAAAAAGAGCAACAACCTTCAAACATGTATACAAGTGGCTCAGAATGTATTGTACCCTTTGCTTGACATTTGTGTTTAAAAGCAGGATTATAAACCATTAGATCATTCCATTCCAGTATTGCTCATATCTATCCAGATTCATAAATACAACATGTACATTTTTTGTATGTTATTAACTTATAGCTTACAAGGTGAGAAAACCCACCTTTTCTATTGAAAAGGGAGTGGAAAAATAATTTTCATGATCCTTTTAGACAAAAAATAACTATCTAGTTACTGTTACAGTAGTAAATCTTGAACATGTATGTTCTAATGTGCGTTGTTGGTGTCCTGTTCCTGACAGAATGGCAGAGCCTGCAGGGCCGGGCCCGCCAGCTGGGGAAGTTGAGGCACTACCAGGAGGTGGAGGCGTACAGGGTGGGGGGGAGACACAGACGGGACGTCAACACGTTAACGCAGGTAAACAGTTTATCTACATTATCTTACATCTGCAGAGCTGTAAGGGGTAGGTATGGTGTTCTGTTGTTGATGGGCTTCTGCACTTGATTTGCAAAAAGGATGTTAGTAATTAAAACTTTTGAATGAATTTTTTTTAAATTTTGATATAGTGATTAGGGCTGGATACCGGTTCGGCTGGACCGGTTTGTACCGGTACAACATCCGGGAACCGAGTCAAAAAAACCGAAAGTCATGAACCGGTTTTTTTGGACCGAATCAAGAAATCTATTGTATATGGAGATCCCACTATTACTTTGGCAATAAAAATGCGCTACGAAAAAAAAAACAAAAAACAAATTCAATCACGACACGAGGTACGTACCGAGTTTGAGTGGAAAGTTCCTCAACTATCCTCGTAAATTTTCACTCTAAATGAAGAACCAGCGCTCAGAAAAAATAATCATGGGGCAAACAACATTTCTTCTTTCTTGTGCATGTGTATTCAATCCACATTTCAGAGTTTGAGGCGTATCTATGTCGCCTTGAAGAAAGAAACTTCAGCGCCCGACGAAAACAACAAGCCGCCATGTTAGATGTATTGTCAGTATGGTCGCAAGGTGGCGTTGTTTGGAGTTTTGCTGCGACGTGATTGGCTGAAGTTGCTATATTCTCGCGTGGTTTGGTGAGAACCCACGAGACTTGTCGGGGATTCAACATGATGACGCTTGTTTTTGTCCGGCGGAAAGGTTTCATTCTTCGGGCGACTTATTTTGCGCCTCAAACTCAGAAAAATGGATTGAATACATGCTCATAAGAAGGAAAGAAATGTTGCTTGTCCCATGATTAATTTTTCTGTGAACTGATTCTTCATTTAGAGTGAAAATTTACGAGGATAGTTGGGGAATTTTCCACTCGAGCTCGATATGTACCAACCTCGGCCTCCGCGGAATATCGACAGGGACAGGATCCGGTTCAGGTTCAGGTCCGAACCTGAACCGGATCCTCTGGACCTGAACCTGAACCGGACCTGATCAAGCAAAAAGGTATCCACCCCTAATAGTGATAGGTCACTATGGAAATATAAGGAAAAATTTAGGAAATAAGTTTAGATCTATGGTTCCATTCTAGATGTACATGAAGAAAACAAATTAAGGCCATTATATATTTCACCATTCACGATCACAGTGCAGGGCCCGAAATACTTTTTTCAGCCAGGTTGTCCAAGTGGCAACCTGAGTCAAAAGCCAGGTTGCGCCATCAACATTTCAGGTTGCCCCACTTTCAAGTTGTTACTTTCTTCAAATCAGCTACTTATCCATTACTGTAAATGCAGAAATGTTCACGGTGGATTTATGTTTTTAAAACCACCGCGAACATTTTTGCTGGGCATTAAGATACTACAGTGCATGGTGCTACCGCGAAATTAAAACCACCGCGAAAAGTCCCTTTTCCCGCTACCGCGAAATTAAATCCCCGCGAACTTAAATGCATTTACAGTATATTTTCTTCCAGTTATATGTAACTATGTAATATGTTTTATGTTATCAAAAAATAAATACAAAAGCTTTTGCATGTAGGTGGGGAAAAAGCAGTGTTCCAACAGCAAAATTTCAGGTTGCTCAGTGTGCAACCTGGGTTTAAAATTAAGTTGCGCAAAGCAAAATGTTTTTGCATTTTCAAGTGGGCAAGTGGGTACTGTAAGTCTCTTTAGATCCGCGGCGCCTAAAATCCGCGGTTTCGGTCAAATGACCAATCCGCGCTGTCTTCAAATTCGCGGTGGACGATGTGTGGGAAAAAGATGCATGGTCAGGAAAATCTCGAAAATGTTGAGACAATGTTTATATATAATAATTAGCGAGAAATCAAGGAGAAATTGGCAAGTTTGTGTTTAGTTCTGACGGCGGCACGGATTGGCAAGATGGCGCCTTGGAGGTCATGTAGGGTCATCGGGAAAGTCGATTATAGTATGGGGGAAAATGCTACCTGCAGTGCAATTGTGCTCTAATTTAACCATACAAAAATGCACAACTATTTATCACATATGTTGTATGATTAAAAATGACACATATGTAAGGAGTGTGTGATTTTTTACTTTATTCATTTGACAAGAAAATGTGTTTGTATTTTCTTTAAAAAAAGTGTTCGCCCATGCTGCTTGGGAAATCCCAAGCGAGTCACAACAAGCTTGTTGAAGCGTCGGTTTTCGGTTGTTTAAAAGAGCCTTTCTATGGAAGTGCAAACATCGATTCAGGAATAAAAAGGTCAAATACAGGTTGGTTGACAACTGGAGCACAGAGTGAACATTTTATAGAAACTGTAGGCATGATTTTTTGGTCTTTTTCTCGGCGTCTTGATTCCAAGCCAAGCTCGCCAAGAACAAAGGAAAATGGCGATCGAGGTTTCAGACAACTTTGTAGCTTTGCATTTTCGAATTCTGTAAATCAAACAGTGGTCATCGGCAGCTATATTTCAGTACGAACATGATGGAGTGTAAAACGAAGTTATGGAAGAAGACATTGGCGCTGGAATAGAACTTCAAAGTGATCCGACGTTACGAGAATGCTGCTCGTGGCCTCGTAAATTATTTTTTTTCGGCACGCGGTATGCGGCCGATTTTGTATTTTTCTTTACTGTTCTTTGTAAGAAGTAACTAAATAATGAAGCCAGGCACTACTTGTGTACATATGTATACTTTGAATAAAATTTTGATGTCGTTTACATGATCGCATGTGTGTTGTTTTTGCATCTGTGACTCCTTGCTTTTATCTTACTAGTAACTCGAGGTCGGCCGTGAATTTGGGGAGGGGGGCACATTTGCACCAAACACATCCGCGGAGAAGTAGATTCGCGGCACGAAGGTCTCCGCGAATACCGCGAATCTAAAAACACCCCGGAAATAAAGAGACTTACAGTATTTCGAGCCCTGCAGTGCAATAGCCCAATGATATCATCTTGTAATCATAAGATCTGACACACATTTCAGTCGTATCTTTATCCACATATTTCCTTATGAGCCAGTAATGCCCGTTTCTAATGCAGTCTGGGTGATGCAGCAGTCATGGTTGTACCAGGAAAGACAATAACATTGCTGATATTAGTTTCATGTACAAAGTGCTATAGCCAGGACTAAGTAAACTGAGTAAGGAGCCAATATCTGGTAAGAACTCTCCCTCATAAAATGAGTATATTGTTCAGACTTGAAACTGGTCATATATTGCTCGCTGCCATAAAAGTGGCAGTCCCAATAGTTTTACCATTGTACCTGCAGGATGAAATCTATAACCTCTCAGATAGCCAGCCCTCTGGGAGCGGTAACGTGTTTCACAATCTCCAATATCTGCGGCTAATGGCGTTTGGCCAGAAATGGTCTGGCATCGACTTTCGATGGAACCTCCTAGCGGAACATGTCCAGTTGACGACCTATCGGTATTGTGGTTGGCTACAGCTTTAACTATTGGTTAAATACGTGGTGTACAGATTACAGTGAGGTTTACGGGCTGTTAATTCCGTATTAAGAAGATAAAGGCTGGTTGTCTTGTGCTACAGCTCCAACTGTCAATAAGATACATGTCCTATAAATTGAAGTAAGGCTTTTGGCAGGTTTTTAACTCTGTGGGGAAAGGAAGGCTGATTTTCTGGCCACGTACCAGAAAAGGCTTAAACTTATATATATATGCCAGGTAGTATTGGTTGTCAGAAGGACAACTTGTATTAGCTATATATATAGAGAAAACTGTATCAAGACTGTTCCAATGTGCAAAACGATGAGGTGAAAATTAAAAGTAGGAACCACAAGAAAAATTGATCTTTGGTCAGGTTTTGTACTCATTTCTCAACCAAAAAAAAGAATTGCTAGCAGGCTTTGCCAAAGTTATTCAAATACAATTCAATCTCTACACTGTTCTGGACAAAATATAACTTCAGGACGTTATTGATTTTTCCTCACTGTTGTTATATGAAACTATATTGTTCTCCAGATGAGTTCTCCACAGCCAGTGACCTTCGCTTTATGAGTAAAGCCCTTGTCAGATACGTCTAGACATCTCCTGTACTATATGTTCAGGAGAATTGTTGTTGAATTAACTGTGAGAAAGATGCTTTCAGATTCAAGTTTGGATTTAAAAAGCCATGTTGTGTGACTTGAAGGAATCATGTCACATTTGATACTCTTTGCATAACTCAGTGAGTGGATGTTGACAGGCATCTTGGGGCTTGATAATGATAAAATGAACAACAGGTTATGATGTACTAGATTTAAGATTTCAACCTTTTTTTTCACATTCTTTTACAAAGGGCTCATAATGGAAATATTAACTCAACATTTTGTGGGATCATTGAATATTGCAAATGCCAAACGTTTATAAAATGTGTGAACACGATGAAATTATATCCATATCAATCTATATAGTCTGTATTGTTGACTTTCCTAGCCATTTTTACCTGATGTGAGCATCATTCATGTTATCCTGAATGTGATGTAGTTCACAGTCAAGAACTGCTCTCAACCAATCAATGTCCAATGGAGTCTTTGAAATGGCCCTTGACCAGTAATAGCAGCGGATAAAGAATGTTTATAGGATGTGGGGCTCATAACCTGACGTCTGATTGCCAGTAACACATGTCTAAAGGTGCAATCTCTTTCACATTTACAACAGCTGACATTAATAAGTCGACACTTCTGACAATAACGTGGGAGTAATGTACATGTACCTTTGACTTACAACTGTTTTTTTATACAACAGTTATATCAAGAAAGGTTAAAACTTTTTCTGTTTGATCTTAATGTTAATATTTTTTCGATCACATTTATTTATTCAACTTAAGAAAAGGAAATTACGTCAATGCAAAGACTTTTCATCAGGTTTTTGTTGTTCATGAAAGGAAAGCATCCCAGCTCACTACTTTGATTTCATCATATTTCATAATCAACCAAGTTAATCAAAGCTATCTATTGAGTATTAGACCGTTAAACTAAAGCTGTAATACTCAACGGGTATAGACTCAGAAATATGTACAGTGCGTGTGGCTACCAAGTTGGTTACACTGGCAGTACAGTTCTTCCCCCTATGTCATTACTGAGCCCAGACTTACTAACGGAGTCTATTACATGGTATCGACTTTTCTGCCTGTAATTTCACTGCCAGACAGACCGTTAATTTGTTCGTCCGTGTCGCCTTTGGTCGGGAAGTCCTGATTTATTTGCGGGCTCTTCATACGCTTCTGTGCGTACAACCAATAGTCTGAAGTAATCATGAAGTGATCAAGTATTACTTCATTTGACTTCATTTTCACTAGCATTAAGTGATTGATTAATTGATTAAATGATTGATCAATTGATCAATGATTAAAGACCACGATTAAACAGTACTGAAATCAACTTTCTCCCTGCTGCCTCATCCTGTAACCTGTAATATGAATAGAGAATCAGTATTGCCAAATGGCTACTTCAGTGTGCTAAAAGTTAAACAGCTTTGAATTTTCACAGCAGGGCTTCGGAATGACATGTTATTGCCTGGAATACAGCATAGCCATGTCTGCATGTCTGTGAAGCTGATGTGTTAACCTGAAGGGCAGCTAGTCCAGCTCATGCAGGCTTAGTAACATATACACAAACAGATTCACATAGTGTAACTATGCATGACACTTTTACAGATGCAGGATGTCTTTGACCTGTCCTTCATACATGTAGCTTACTGTACTTCTCACCCGTCTGAGCACGAGTAACGGCCTATAAAACACGGCTCGTGAAGAACGATTTTCAGCCATAAAGTCAGGCCATTTACGTGTCCCCAGAGAGCTATCCAGAGACGCAGTTTATGATGCGACTCCACATCGCTACAGGGAGTAATAGTCGTAGGTCTTCGTTTTGTGGTTCAGGAGCATGTGAGTATGGAATAAAACATTAAGAAATATATGAAGACCTGTTACACTACAAGGTAATACATGTACCTAGGCTAGAGGTATTAAGAAAGCTATTTCTTGGTTGTCAGGGTACATATTAAGGAAAAAATTGTAAAAGCTGAGGTAATGTGTTTCCACTTGACATCAATTTAATTTCTTGTGTTTCTTGTTTTACTGCATCATTGTGAAAGTCTGCTTCTACTTGATAAGAGCAGGAATGATAGAGAAAGACATGTCTGCAGAAACCTAATGTAGCGAGGAGAAAGACTTATTGATCAGAACCCACTGCCGGGGGGTAATGGTAGATGGACTTTCTGATGGACCAGTATCGGTTCTACATGTAGTTTTCAGGTGGGGAGTTGGCTGTACTTAGTAAACATAGATCGTTGTCAGCGAGCTATGTTTGGGGTACCCGGATTGAGGAATAACACGACGTGAAGTTGCTCAAAACACGAGAATCCACACGAAACGTGCCAATTCTCAAACGCCGCTATCTTTGCACGGGTGCGGAGTTACTGTCGCGTGACGGTAACCGCACGCGTGTAAAGATAGCGTCGCTTGAAGAATAGCACATTTCGTGCCGATTGACGAGTTTTGAGCAACTTCACGCAAACTCCGAACGCGTGCATTACCTCGCCCCGTGCTGACTTCGCACGCTTGTGCACAGAACGGACACGCGTTTTCGTGGGCGCAAAAGCGACGGGCACAGCGGCGGACATTGCGACATTGCGCGTGCCGGGGTACCTCGCGTAGTCAACAGACACGTGCATGACCTCAAAGCAACCCGAATTGGCACGTAATCCATGTACACAAGAAGGGGAAAGCGGTGGCGTAAAACGGAGCGCATTGATACTATGAGTATCGTGTCGCAAACGTCGGACTTGAAATGCGTAAATTTCCTTTAAAAGAACAGGAGTCTACAGCGGTAGATTGGAACATCATAGCCACTATTTTGCAACGCACAATGCTTTGCGAGGTCGGGCGTACAATTCCTCATTATAACCGAATAGAAAGTCGCACGACGTGCGTTACCTCATTACAGAGCCCAGCATTTGCACAGCGTAAACAACATATTTTGTGTAAACAAACATTTTTGACGTAGCGATACAAAGCTAGTAGTTGTTGATGATTACTTATTTACAAAGAACTTACAACGAAAACTGATGATTTAGTTTGGTACTTTGGAGGAGCGAGTAGTAAACTTACAAGCGATACGAGGAAATGCTCCGCCGACACCGTAACATTTTCTACTATATCTAACCAATCTATTTACGGCGTACGTAGCTGAAAATAAATGATAAACATTACAAAACAGAATTCATACCTTGTACTATGTGTGACTAAACCACAGCTTCCCAAAGGCTGACTCGCTGAATCTAAACAAGTAGCGACGCAGGTTGTAAATAAGGAGCTGAAAGAAACGGCCCGACTGTAAACACGATTGTTGTTCGAATGACGCGGCTAAACAAAATATGCACGCATGCGCGCTGCTTACCCACGTGTTACCTAGGCAACCAACAAGCGCAAAGCATCTCGGTCTGGGCGATACTATTTATTTTTAGGGGTGTCAGGTATACTATAATACATGTAATAATGAATCTATTAGTATCGCCAAGTTTCTTTTTTAATCACCTTGGTATCGCATTGTGGCAAAATTGATGGACAGATTTCATCCTAATCCCTGCTAAAAGAAATGATTTCATTGCTTTCAGTCCACACAAAAGTTAGTGTGATATTTATATTTTGCAAATAAAAAAAATATGGTTGAAATGAATAATGGATTATCCCAAGTTCGCCACTGTACCCTAACTTCGCCATGCTACTTTGTGTTTACTTCATTTTTAAGGTGGAAACTTGGAAGATTGTTGACTTATCGATCGAACGTACGAAGCATTTCAGTAGTTCGATTTTCCAAGATAATGTCCAAGGAGATCCTACGGTAGCATAAGATAGTATCAAAAGCTGGCAGAGGAGTGGAACCGGCCTAGGAGTGTTTATGCGACCTGATTGGAGACTATTTCCAAAATACAGAATGGACTCAATGGAGACATAAAAAGGTAAGATCGTGTTACATTTTCTGTAGATAATCTGAGAAACCAAGTCAATAGATACAGTGTAACAATGTGGTAAGTTGTAAGTTATGTCGATAACACTAATAATGTTACATTTTTTGGGAAAAACGACAGATTATGACCATCTGTTGGCTGCAACGTCGGGGGTAAATGTTGGCAAGGGAAATACAACATAGCTACAGTTTTGATTTCACATCCAGCCAAGAAAACTCCCGAATATAGGAATAAGCATTACTTAATTCTATTTATACAAAATCTTAGCGGAAGGTGTCGGGAAATTCAGATGGAATTTTAATAGCGTCTTAATATATAGGCTCTAGCCAAGTGATCGTAACAAAAGATACGCATGTAGTTCTCTCCGTCTGGCTGTTGTGTCACTTAACATGAGAGCCTTGACAAATTGTTCGGGGATTTATCCGAAGTACCACTTCAATCCGTGGGATTCCCTGGGAGGAGCCACCTTTTTAACACTGTAAAATACTCAGTTTCAGAATTCATTTACGGTTGGTTTGATACAAGTATTACCTGTCTAACGCTCAGAAAGCAACCGGTTAACTCTGGCGTTCAACGTTTTAACTGTGCACCCTGTCAACGTTTAACAAAACATCTGGAATGTGTATTGATGTTCTCCATATGATGGCATATCATGCAAATCCATGTCAATTTGCTGATTTGAATAAACTCCATATGATGCGTTCTATCTCCAACATGTTCATGTCGGGGGAGACACGATCAGAGAATTTGGAAAAAAGGGCTTAACATTCATGATCCATTTGTTTTCAAACATGTCTCAGTTTTCAAATTTGTATCAATTTACTTATGAATGCCTATTAAATCATCAACGTACCGTGATTCCGACGTTTGGAATAGCGGCATGGCTAGAAGTAGTTGCTGCCGAATTATGACCCTGGACAGATTATAACGTTCTGTTGGTTGCAATGTTGGGGTAATGTGAAGGACAACGAAAACTACAGATTTCATTTTACACTCAGCCAAGAAAACTCCAGAATAAGCATCACTCAATTTTATTCATACAACATCATAGCGGAAAGTCTCGGCAAATTCAGATGGAATTTAGCTGCATAGGATCTAGCCAAGCGATCGTAACAAAAAATACGTATCATTTTGTTCCGCCTGGCTGTCATGTCACTTTAATGAAGAGCTTTGACGAATTCTTCGGGGATTTTTCGGAAATACCACGTCAATCCATGGGATTCCCTGGGACGAATTATCTTTTTCTTTCTAAATTATAAAATATTCCATTTCAAAGTTTATTTACGGTTGTGTTGTTTTTCCACTTGTGCGGAAGGCAACCATAGTCCCCGACCCTCCTGATGAGGATGGGACTAGGTGAGGTGAGGTGAGGTGTTTTTCCCGTCCGCTCCCAGGGACGCAGTGTTAATGGGTCGGTATAGTGTTCCTGGCTCAACTTCCGGCATGGTCCTTACTTTTTATTAGATTGAGCAGCGTCAGCAAACCAAGATTTGCCATTCGATCAAAATATATTTGTATAATCAAGTATGTTACAACCTCTTAGAATTCATTTTATTTTCTTGGATGACTTAGATCGAAATATGAAAGAAGAGGAATCCGTACTCAGAAGCGATATTTTGGGGGGGGGGGGGTGGGGGGTATAAAAACATCTGTCTGCATTAGGGGTGGGTATCGGTTCGGTGTACCGGTACAAAACCGGTTTTTCTTATTGTACTGGTCCGGAAAAACCGGACCTAAAAAAATCGGTGGACCGAATGTTGGACCTATTAGAAAAAAAACGGATTATATGATCAGGAATGCACGCGTTTTCGGGCACACTGGTCGAAGAAAATAACAAGAGCGAAGCAGACTAGAGTTTATAGTCATTTCTACAGAGTTTTCCAGTCAATCGTACAGAGGCAGTTAGTCTTGCAGGATTTTAGAACGCCAGTGGGAGTTAAATATTCCACAAAACATACTGTGGTGTGAATATGGTAACGTAAGTTGTAACTTATTTTGATAACACTATTGGGTTACATGTCTTGGGAGAAACGACAGATTATAACCTTCTGTTGGCTGCAACGTCGGGGGTAAATTTTGGCAATTGAAATACAACGATAACTACCGTTTTCATTCTTGTTCCTATATAACTTATAACTACCGTTTTCATTTCACACCCAGCCAAGAAAACTCCCTTATATTATAAGGGAGTTTTCTTGGCTGGGTGTGATGAAATGAAAACGGTAGTTATAAGTTATATAGGAACAAGCATAATAAATACAAAATCTTAGCGGAAGGTGTCGGGAAATTCAGATGGAATTTTAATAGTTTCTTAACATAGGCTCTGGCCAAGCGATCGTAACAAAAAGATACGTATTATGTAGTTCTCTCCATCTAGCCATTGTGTCACTTCACATAAGAGCCTTGGCGAATTCTTTGGGGATTCTACCGAACTACCACTTCAATCCGCTAGACTCCCTGGGACGAGTAACCTTTTTTTAACATTGTAAAATACTCCATTTCAGAATTCATTTACGATTGGTTTGATACAATTATTACCTCCCCGTCTTTTTGGTATGTTTCATTTCATATCTATCTATAATCTTATATACATCTTATCAAGGAGGTTAAAAAAAGGGTGGAGACAATTTCACCGCGTCGATCAATTTGAGTGACACATCCTGCACGAAACATTTTCTTTATCCTTGGTTCATTATTGGTGTTGTTAGCAGCTTGTAATACAGAGTGATGGAAATCATTCTATAATGTCTTGAATATACGTATCTCATTTGAATGAACTCCGTACGATGTGTTCTATCTCCAACATGTTCATGTCGGGGGAGACACGATCGGAGAATTCGGAAAGGACTTAACATTCATGATCCATTTGTTTTCAAACATGTCTCAATTTTCAGATTTGTATCAATTTACTTATGAATTTCTATTAAATCATCAACGTACCGTGTTGCCGACGAGTGATGAACACCATTGTATAATGTATTGAGTACTTGCATCGGCAACGTTCTCCATGGCATGCAAATCAAAGTATATCTGGCTGATTCGAATGAAGTACGATATGTTCTAGTTCCAACTTGTTCCTGTCGGTGGAGACACGATCAGAGAATTTGGAAAGGACTTTACATTCATGATTCATTTGCTTTCAAATATGTCTCATTTCAAATGTATCAGTTTACTTGTAAATTTCTATATATTAAATTATCAACGTATCGTGTTTCCGACGTTTGTAATAGCGGCCCGGCTGGAAGTAGTTGCTGACGAATTATGACCATGGTATACACTTACCTTTGATGCTTCAAAAGTAACGACACTAGTATGGTGTGACGTACTGTACATGTACTAGTATATGTACATGTGTTGTTGATAAAAAAACGCCTAGAACAGTTTTTAGACGTGTCAGAAATACATGTAATACGTACTGGAAGTAATGTTAATTTACGCAAAGAGCCAGCGCCAAGACAAATAACTTTTAATAAACAAGACATGAAAACAAATTCTTTTTAAAAAATGGAGCTTTTCTTGAACACAAAATCAACACCAATCTATTCAGGGCAATTTTTCCATTGTTTTTGTTTCAAGCGGTTGTTTCCAAGTAAAGGTGTTCTATTGTTATACTGACAAGCAGCTTTCTTGGGTGGTTGTTTTTTTCTTTGGGCGCTTATCTTTATATTTTACCGTATCTTGTTTATTCCATACTT
This sequence comes from Branchiostoma floridae x Branchiostoma belcheri, assembly GCA_019207045.1. Taxonomy (NCBI): domain Eukaryota; kingdom Metazoa; phylum Chordata; class Leptocardii; order Amphioxiformes; family Branchiostomatidae; genus Branchiostoma; species Branchiostoma floridae x Branchiostoma belcheri. The sequence goes on along the minus strand of CM033026.1, from coordinate 20,680,708 downwards.
CGTATATAAATGTATTTTGGAATGGATCCAATGTTATCGTTAGGAAGGAAGACAATGTGAAAGGAATTATGATAAAGTTCCTACCACCAAATTAAATGAAGGCGTAACAAAGTCCAAATTTTAAAGAAAAACAGTTTGAATCTCCTTATTCGAAGGTGGAAAACGGAAAGAATCAACCATTAATTTGCAAGAAAAGACTTTTCGTTTTTCTTCTTGTTCCTCAAATGTCATTTATTGTAGGGTAAGTCAAGACGCAACTTGTGTTAGTAAAACCAAGCTCCTTGGTAAAATCGTTGTTCTGAACACAGTTAATAGAAGGTAAGTTTCAATCTTCATGCAAACCAGAACAGAAATGTTTCGTCATAACAAGATGTTGAAAGAGATCAACATACAAGTAAAACGGCGTGAGAAACTCTTCCTCCGACCAAGGAGGTTGTTTTTTTAACCTCCTTGCTCCGACTTGTTCCGACAGTTCACACCGACCTACTTACATATAACAAAAGGTAAGTTGATAGGTGATAATGATGAATGAATGAAGACGTCTATAGTGTAGTGTCTTTCACGACTCGACGGTCAGACTGTACTGTCGGTTTTTAGTAATAGTTAGCGCTGATGTGTTGCAGGACATTTTGGACATTCAAGTCACAGCGAGGTGTGAACAATAGAGTGTGCACCAGAGTCCGGGACGTGACGTTCTAGACACAGATGTGTATTACAATCTTTGGCTTTTGTCTGTTTCGTGACAAAATAAAAGAAACAAACATTTACCACCCCACCCCCCGCGTTTGCCATAAAAAATATTTGGCAATATTAATATACACAAGCTTCGGGCATTGGAGTTATTGTTCTTATAAAGGAGCGATATTACAATCTTTATACTATAAAAGTCTATTCAATATTGTTACTCTATATAATTTATTGTATAAACTACTCTACGTACATACAAAATGCGCCTTACTTAGTTGAAACCAGAAGGTTAGGATAAACGAACGTAGTGTTAGGATTAACAAAATATCGTCAACAGAACTGAACGACACACACACGCGCACACATATAGAACTGAACGACACACACAGACACATGCACACACTTCAGAACAACACAACTGCTGTAGCTCTTGCTATGGCAAACTGTTCTTCCTTCGACCAAGGAGGCTTTACTTGTAATTAACCTCCTGCTCCGACACTTCAAACCACTGAGCTTCGATATACTGTTCCTGCGTATTGGAGAGAAAACAAACAGAACCTCATTATCCATCTCAAAGGTATTTGCCAACATCTTAAAAACGTTAGGGTTTTACATGAAGTTTGAAATGAAATAACTATATAATAGCTGAGCGTAGATTTAATTTGTCAGAGGAATCTAGCCGTTTGCCATTGCTGAATGAGATTAGATACAAGCCCCACATATTTTGTTAGTATTATTTCGTGCACCGTAACCGTGAGAATTCCTAGTTCAACAAGTCTGCTACATTCAAGTTTTCCCGCACAGCCCGCGGCCGCCTTTGGTCATGCCGCTTCGGGCTCGCGACAAAGCGGTGGCGCCATGGTGTCTGGGAGGTACCATTCTCGCATGTTGTGGAAAAATTATTTGTAGTTTGAAAATATCTGGATAAACTAACACTGACATATATAGCCACAAAACATGACTTTCCGTGTCAAGTTTCGCAAACAACAGTTTATCTACCGAGTTTAACGGGATAAAGTCAATTATGAGATGCTTTATCAGAAATTGTGTTTCATTACTCTTTCCGACTTTGAGTCGTCTTTCCTCCTTGTAAGCAAAAACCAAGGAAAAACGAAGCTTGTCACTGAACATTGACGAAGAAAATCATGATATCTCGTGAGCACACCAAAGCACGCCATTTGCCGGCAACGTACACCGAGAAGCATCATCACAAAATACTCCAGGATTATCGATTGTAAACAAGACATCTTCGTACTACACGATAAATGTCGCTTGCCCAATAATACAGACATGTACTTCATTTTTATTATTGGACTTAAATAACAGCTTTACGATCGTAATCATGTTTACAATTTCATACTTAGAGTCTACATTTTAAAACACATGTGCGCCTCAATTAAAGTTTTTTTTTAATATCGAAAACACTGTATAGTAAATGCTAGTACAAAATGGCGGTGATCTTTGTTTATAGTTTCACGCAATGCTAACATTTACCGGCGTGCCTTCTCCGCCATGGCTTGGATACTTGTCCACTTGGTCAAATACGCCTTGCCATTTGGTATGCAGAAGCTTGAGTAGAGTCAGTTTCAAGTCAAGTCCATTTTACCTCCGCAAGGAATGATGCCGAGTCTTCACTCAGCGCGGGAAAATGTATCCGTGTGTGCCCGGCCACGGCTACGTGCGGGCACCGCTGAAATTGAAGAAACGCACGCGTAATGGGGCCGGATTTAGCGCCGAGTCTACCGGGGCGGGAAAATATAGTCATGTATGCCCGGTCGCGGCTACGTGCGGACACCGCTGAAATTGAAGAAGCGCACGTAATGGGGCCGGATTTAGCGCCGAGTCTACCGGGGCGGGAAAATATAGCCATGTATGCCCGGCCACGGCTACGTGCGGGCACCGCTGAAATTGAAGAAACGCACGTAATGGGTCCGAATTGAGACCCTAGTCTTCACCCGGGGCGGGAAAATATAGCCATGTATGCCCGGCCACGGCTACGTGCGGGCACCGCTGAAATTGAAGAAGCGCACGTAATGGGGCCGGATTTAGCGCCGAGTCTACCGGGGCGGGAAAATATAGCAGTGTATGCCCGGCCACGGCTACGTGCGGACACCGCTGAAATTGAAGAAACGCACGTAATGGGTCCGAATTGAGACCCTAGTCTTCACCCGGGGCGGGAAAATATAGCAGTGTGTGCCCGGCCACGGCTACGTGCGGGCACCGCTGAAATTGAAGAAGCGCACGTAATGGGGCCGGATTTAGCGCCGAGTCTACCGGGGCGGGAAAATATAGCCATGTATGCCCGGCCACAGCTACGTGCGGACACCGCTAAAATTGAAGAAACGCACGTAATGGGTCCGAATTGAGACCCTAGTCTTCACCCGGGGCGGGAAAATATAGCCATGTATGCCCGGCCACGGCTACGTGCGGGCACCGCTGAAATTGAAGAAGCGCACGTGATGGGGCCGGATTGACTGCCAAGTCTACCGGGGCGGGAAAATATAGCCATGTATGCCCGGCCACGGCTACGTGCGGACCGCTAAATTGAAAAAAAAAAAAAAAACGCACGTAATGGGGCCGGATTGAGGCCCTATTCTTCACTCAGAGCGGGAAAATATAGCCATGTATGCCCGGCCACGGCTACGTGCGGACCGATAAATTGAAAAAAAAAACGCACGTAATGGGTCCGGATTGAGACCCTAGTCTTCACCCGGGGCGGGAAAATATAGCATTGTATGCCCGGCCGTGCGGACATCGCTAAAATTGAAGAAGTGCACGTAATGGGCCTTTACCTGGGGCAAGCGTGCAAAGATAGCGGCACGAGAGCATTGGCACGTTTCGTGTTGATCCTCGTGTGAAGAGAAACTTCACGTCGTGTTATTCCTCATATTACGGTCCCCATATATACCTGTGTCAGCAGTCTTTTCTGTGATAGCCTTGCTGAAAAACCTATGAGAAAGAAGTCTTACAAATAAAGTGTAATTACACCTTGAATTGGAAAGACACTTTTTTTGCCACTAATGGATTTTTGGTGTCTTCCCTGCATCTTTAATATTGATCGTACATTATTCAAGCTTGGCTGAAACCCTTCCATACCCTCGAGCTCGTATTAAATGGGGGTAAAAACCACCTTCATTGTGTTGTATCGATCACAAGGGTAGACAATTTTTCAGTGGGGCCTGCAGTCAATGTGAACAAATTGCCTTTTCGTAGGCTATTGGCGAGAAAATGATGTATCCGCCATGTTGGTAGTAAAGGTCACATTTGGTGGGATCAAGATTTTGTAAATGTTCACGTTCATCGCCAGATTCCAGACTAAAGAATTTATGAGGCAGATTAAGTTAGGACAGAGCCAATGTGGGATAAGAACTTCATTTTCCGTTTAGGTCACAAAATATAATTTCTATGTATAAATTCTCTCTCTCATAGTTGGTTATATACATGTATCTTATTTCATATGAGCAATTGTTGAAATTTTTTTTTCTTTACACTTTATTTTGTAAAACACCATTTTACAACATATCAACCACTGCTGTTCATACAGGTTATGCAGATGTCATATTGATTCCCTTCTTGCTTGTCGTCTTCCTTTGAAAATTGCTTTCTCTACACCTGTGCAGGTGTGCTATTGTTATGAGCCCTACAGGTGGGCTTATTGTGTCTTTTATCACCAGTTCTTTATACAAGCACTTTGTAACCTTAATGAGAATGTTTTAACCATTTTGCCACCCTGCAAAGATTTCTAGTGAGGACTGACACTACACACATAGCATCCCCACTTTTGAAATCAAATTTAGGTTGTGAACATTATATGCATTTATTCAATGTGTGATTTTGATGCGATTAAATTTACCGTTTTCATCTCACCTTCTGTAGGAGTTTGCATCTGACCTACATCTGTCCTTATAGATCAAGACTTTCACTCCATACCCTAGCACTACAGGCTACATTACTTCGGAATCCGACTTCAGTTGTATGGTCCTGCTGCCACGTTTGGTACGCATTTCTTACTGTCTTTCTATAAATATCAGATACCCGGCCAACTCTGACAGTGGGACAACTCTCAACAGCTATCCCGACCAAGCTTATCCTTCGGCGTAGTTGGCTAGCGCATATCGCGACCGGTATTTCTGGCAACGAGGCGAGACTTTCATCACTTCGTAAAAGCCCTTTGTCAGAGACATAGAAACATATGATTATGTCCTATGCATGAAAACTGGTGTGTAGCTGTTGCGCCACGCAGCGTTTTACATCAGTCCTGTCCTGACAGGAATGAACATCTTGAGAATCTGTTGCGCCATGTTTTCAGTAATAAAACAATAAATGTTTCAGCAGACAATACCACCTAAATGTACCCTCTCAATGCACACTATTGCTGAGTCCTTACAGAATGCTCAGTGTATTTTCGTCATTAATTGGGCAAACTGAATAATTGTGATTGGGTACTTTTGTTCATAATAATTCATTAGCTTTCAATTAAATTTTCTGCCATCAAGGATTTAGGTATCATCTGACATTGTTATATTTGTTGCTCGTACCACATGCATCTACTTTGAAAAAGGTTGTAGAATGATGAGCTGAAGCAATCATTGATTTTGGTTGCCCTTCTGACTTAATCTTCTCCCTGCTTAACCTGCGGCCAATATTTGTGGTGCCCAAAGGCCACTTATCAGCAAGAAGGTTGAAGCCTTGACATTATAATAGTGCTACGACACAATTATGGACCATCTTTTCTTTCTTTCTTTGTTGGTTATTGGCATGAAATCCAAATAAATGTCTCTGTTAGAGAAGATCATCAAAGCTATGTGTTGTTTCCCTTTTGAATATTATTGATCGTAAATTTGTTGACAATAAAGTCATAAATTTCTTAAAGATGCAGCAACACAGTTGAAGGACAGGTTATCCGATCCTAAGGCTTTTGTAATTAAATATTCACAGTCTGAGTCAATGGAAGCTATTGTTCAATGCTAAACTTCTAACTGTACTGAAACTTTTGCAATTTGAACAGACACCATTTTATTTTATATGGACATACATTTTCCTATTGAAATCTTTTTCTTTAGTGGTTGAAATATTAGACAAAGCCTGACAATTGTCTATTAGTGAAAATTTACTCTTTGTGAAAATTTGCAGCTGCTTAAGGTTTCAAAGAATAACTTATGATACTTAAAGGAACAAAACAAACAAAACAAAACAATAAACCTTTTAGGGGAGGTACTCTAAATCATATACTATTCTATATTAGATGTATAATTAAATGACTTTGATGACAATGAAGTCTAAAGACATGTGATGAGGCTGCATAGCAACACTGTATGGTTCATAGCAAGGGCATTCGGAGGTCATACAGAGTTCACTGACCGCGTCAGCCAACGAACATTCGCTAAAGGTGTAACTATTAGCGTGCTTTTACATGCTTTTTTACTGACTCTACCGGTATAATGCGTTTCTTTCATGGACATGTGCTAAACACGTCTAAGAATACTGAAAAGATAAGTAAGATGGACTGGAAAGATCCCCTCAGCGGATATTTATAGCCATTGTCAGATGCTGTAGTTACACGTACGAGGATACAACAAGGACGCCTATGGCGTAACAGCTCCATTGTTTACCATGGTTACATTTACTAGATAGTAAATCTGTCAAATACAACAACAGATTCAATATAGGCAGTAATTTGTGCATCTTGCAAAGAAGGGTCATCAACCCATCTAAGCACTTAATAGATGTGACTGTCAGAACATGTATGGCCATGAGCTGCTGTGGAATTATTGATATCGGTTAACCGGTATGACTGGTCTTTAACCGGCTTCTGTCATAAGCATGCGCAGGTGATAGTAGGTTGCACGTAACCTTAGATATCAACAAGACAAAAGCATTTTTCATGACAAATTTTTCTCTTTTGATTCAAATGTACACATTGAGTGATCAATATTTCCAAGAATGATTTAAATATTGCTCTTTTGGACAAATTCTCTTTGTTCATTCCTTTCTAGTTCAGAGCTGAGATGTGATAGATCCTAAAGCAGAATTTTAACTTGATTGGTCTCGAGTTGGTCCCCTGCCGTAATCTTGTTGGGAAATGTGTGTCACATACAATACATACAGGTGCTGTGTTGTAAGTTAACACCCAAACAACTTCCTCTGAGATAAAAGGAGCCAAAAGTCAAGGGATCACTTTACATGTCAAATTTTGGGATGTGGTGACTGGCAATACTGGGACAGCGTCACCTGCTGTTTAAAGCCCTGGTCACATGCATCGCATTATTTACCTGCAATGGTGATGTCATGCACAGTAATAGTGCCGCACGTTGTATGTTTGGGAAGAATCAGGCGCAATAGTTTGAGCATATAAAGTCGTGGTCACAAATGCCGTAGATCATTGTACAGTGGGGTTAGGTGAGCGTACCTAAGTCACTTGCAGGTAAATTGTAGCAAGAATCACAAAAGTGTTGAGGCGGCTATTCAGAAGAGACACGAGTGAAAATCATATGGCACTGTAGAATTTTGAACATTGCATAAACTTGGGGATGGCTGATTGTACCTATGATTTACCTGCAGTTACTGTATGTGCTATTATTAATGGGTATGCTATTGCAGATACATTGTATGATGTATGTCCCTGACTGGGACTTAAAGAGGAATTTGATGATCATACGACTGCAATCCCAAGTGCGAAGGGTGTCCAGTGTAATACTAGTACTTCCTGGTGGTATGTGTAAAGCCGACCCTAAAGTGTCTCTACATATACTGTAGCTAACCAACATATCCTTAATTTTGTCCTATGAAAGGCTATTTTCTTGTCTATGGAGTGCCTGAATTCTGCAAATAACTGACACATAACATGTACATGTACATGTACTACCCGGGTAGTACAATGTCAAGTTGTATTAACTTTCATCCACATTTCATAAAACAAACCTTGTCAGTAGCTATACAAAAGTCTTTTGATACAGACAAGATGTGGTTCTCCAACATTGTCAGCCCATCATGACTCGGACAGTTTTACGACCAGGTCCTCGTGTTATGCAAGAAACATTTGACATTCTCATGTTAGCTATGGATTCATCATAACTTTGTTCCATTGTGCTTCCGGCCATGGTCTTTGAAAATTGACGTCTTTGTTTCATGGCTGTTTAATGCCCGTCTTGGATTTCTCACAGAGACAAAATCTATACTTCTATTGTTGGAGTTCAAATAAATCTGCATCTAGCAAGGTAAATGACAGAAATTGGAATCCAGTGTTAGGACCTGCTTCTCTACATTGTGAGGCCAGTCTGTCTTAAGTCCTATTTCTCTAAGTTTTTGAAGGTACATATGGTAGAATTTGGACATATAGATTTAATACAAGCAGCCACCATAACTTAAATCTGACTTGACTATGTCATGTAGTCATTTCATTCGTAATCTTCCATCACAGCATTACAAATAGAAGTGGGTGGTCTAGTCCTACCTGGAAGTGTTCTTCCTAATGAATACAAAAGTCACAAAATGGAAGCATTTGCCCTTTTGTAGACGGAAGTTGAGGTGACATGACCTTAATGTCAAGGGAAGACTAATCCCACATCCAGAGTTAGAACATGGTCACATTTCCTGTAATTGTCTTACGTGTAGTTTCTCTTTAATTTGTGTCATTCCTTTTCATTTCTCAACTTACACAGTTTTGGAATACAAGTGTTGATTTTTGTATTTGTTTCTTCATCAAAATGTCTTCCAAGGCCAAAAGGGAACACTCCCTGGTGACTTCAATGTTAATGGTGCAAAGTTTTGCATTTATCGAAGTCGACAAATAAATGGTTGGAGCTAAAGATAAAAGAATCAGCAGGAATTAGTTAAAAAATAAAATGTACTTTGTATCAACTGTCAGCATTAGGCGTGACATTTTGGAGCAGTAACATGAGAGATAGATGTTGATTTGTGGCTCTAATTCAGGATCCTGAAGTGACTGCAGCTTCCTCTTTTGCCTCCCCTTCCAGTATAATGATAACACCGCTCGTAAGGAAGGGGAAGTCGTGCAGCACATCTCCTTATAAGGTCATGATCAGTTGCTACGCCAACAGGAAAGTGATGGCATCTTATTTATCAGGACTTATAGGTACTGGTACTAGTATTCTCTGCACGCTTCGCTATGGACAAGCAGAAACTGAGAAGACAAAAATGTTGGAACAGACAGTCCCATGACAAAGTTTTCCTTTTCACAAACAGATGTAGAGGAGGGCAGAAGCATGTGACAAGATTTTATAACAGTAAGATGTGACTGCACAGCCTTTACAATGCTACCTTGTCAGGTGTTCAGAGGTCAAAAGGGAACATTCTCTTCCCTTGAACCATACACCCACTGGTTTTGCTGCATAGAAGACAGCCATAGACAAAAAACTCGCTGGTATGGCATTGTGTCTGCCTAACTATGGCAACATCATGTTTTGCCGAACCCTTAGGTCAGTTGCCATGTTGGTTGTTCTGCCAGGTAGAAAATTGTTTTTGATTGGCACGTCTTCCACCAACTGCTCGCAAAGAAGAAAGGCTCCGCTTACACTGCGTGATCGGCGTGTCAGTATGAGGCAAAAAATTAGTGGCGCATTGGCACGCAACGTAATATTTTTATGGACATAATACAGCATATGTTCGTTGAAGACAAATTGGATCACGCTATGACCTGCGTAAGGATGCCATTGATCACTACCGACCATCGGATAAAAATCCTTTTTTTTTTACCTGGAGTGAGTGTTAAGTTGTTTGATGTAGATGTATGCAAAGCAGACCAACAATACAACATAAAATAAAGGTGAAATTTTCTGGTAAAACTTCAGAACATATACCCTGATATGCAGGAATGTACCCCAATAGCCGGTTCAACAGCATCAAACCAATTATTTGGCTGTAAAAAACACATAAAAGCAGTCCTTTTTGTAGAAAAGAAATTTATGTGTTGTAAATTATAGGTTAAAAAACTGGCTACACAATGTATCTCACTCTTAAACACAAAGCACCTTTTTCATTCATCCATTATATACCCTGTCTCCCCTATTTCTTGTTGATATTCTTCTTGCTATGGAATGACCAGCAATTTCAGTTATGACTTTTTGTTTGCTTTGAAAAACAGATTTTTGAGGTTGAAGTAAAAATGAATTAAGTTGTGGAAAGACATGAAAAGCACAGGTACTGACAATGCTCTCCGATATTGTTCCCATGACTCGTCAAGAAAACACGCAACGGCCTTGCCACCGTCGTGTTTGGTTGCTGACTGAGTAATCAGAAGGGTTATTCTGGAATTCGCACGAATGACCAGACAGACACAACACTGGACCGTCCTTGCCCCGGAGCTGCCACGCTTTCTAACAAAACTCATTATGTTATCATCAATGGCAAGGAATGCTGCGGAAAATCATTGATTGACAGGAATGCCGCATGAGACCTTCCATCGAACAAAATGCAGATTAAACCCTTTGTTGCTCAAGACCACCTGTTCAAGCCTTTGGTAGGTCAGGCAAGACTTTCCCTTGTAGTGCAGTAAGCCACCGGGGATTTTGTCGCATCAATAGAGGAAGAAAATGCTTACTTACAGGGTGTTAGGGAAACTGAGAGAATCATGACAAAGAACTTCTGCTGTTGTTGAAAAGCCCATAATTGACTTTGATGAAAACAGCAGATTGGCACTCTCATCTAGGCCTTATTGTGTGGGGGTCTCTCCCCTGTGGGTAAAGTTGTCCAACCAGTCCTAATGCACAAAAAACACTTTGTCCTTGCAAGGTGAACAGGGGTGTGAGCATCACAATGGAAAATTGACCAAAGCTCACTTACGACATGATAAAAAGGGGCAGTGACATGGACATAATTGGCTTTTCCTTTTCATCTGCTGCCATTTCAACTAAGTCAGAGGAAAATTACTAGTATAAGCCTGCCACGGTATGATACATTGTATACTTTTAGATGAAAGCTGTAGACTCGTTTTATCTTTTCTCTGTCTATCTGTGGATCTACAAGTTAGAACATTTCCAAACCTGGATAAGGGCAACAGTTACTGTAAATCAAGTGTTTGGATGTGCTTGTCAGTCTGAATGGTAACCATGCAACAAACACCACGCACACGACATTTCTTACACACAGAACCGTGCACTTCAGGCTCATCTTTAATTGATGAAACTGTTTCCACATAAGTTCTTAAAATCCCTCCCTTCTCCTCTGAAGGTCAAGTGATCACGTCACAAACCCAGTGAATGACAGTCCCCCTGGGTATTGCTGTATCCTCATCCCCCCTTCTTGTCACGCATTACTCAAGAGAAAGAGTTGACGATATCTGTAGCTCACTTCAAAATGAATCATGCTCTCCCTACACAATAGGCAAGGCTGCTCCTAAGGCCAGTGTATAATCACCTAGATTGGAGTAAGCAATGTTTTTATTAGTTTAGCTTATATACTAGGCAAGATGCACAATACAGAGCTTTAAGACTCCCATTCACATGCAGATAGTTTGTATTTGGGATGCTTTGGAATTATTATTCTATTCAGTGGTCAATGGTGATGAAGATTCTTAGGTCAAAGGCCATTTTGGGTTGGTATTAGTGATGAAGCATGTTATCTACTCAGCTTTCAGCTGTTAATGCTAATGTACACAAACTCTTACACTGCCTGACCCATTAAGAACTCCTACAGTACAGCCCTTTGTTATAAAGAGAATCCTTTCAAAATGAACTTTTTTTTTAAACAGGAGCAGCAGTCACACTTTCATGAATTGATGCATATCAAGGCTCAAGATACAAACAATCATGCAACGTGAAAAAAGTGCACACTGTTTTCAAAATTTGTGAAAATATATCATTCATGTCAGTTATTGATCTGGAAATGGTAGAAATGAAATTTATGGATGTAGTCATTTTCAACTGTAACTGTCAAACTACATTTTGTTACAGATAAAGTATTTAATTTGACTTAAGAATAAGATTTTTTCTTTCCCTACAGCGTGGTCATGTGTTACAAGGTGTCTTCAAGGTCAAAGGGTTCGACATGGCACTAACATTAGATGTCAGATTAAACAGGTGAGAAAAGAGTTTGGTCACATTAGCTAAAATCATTATTAATATATGATATTTTTGGTGCTATCATTACATAACAGGTTTTCCGTGACTCCACAATGCAACATGTATAAATACACTAAAGTGATGAAAAACCTGTCTTCCAGGAACCTATTTGGGAAGCAGTACTTTGAGAAATATTACCTGCCTGATGGCACACCTGTGGTAGAATGGCCCAGTCGACAGGTAAGGATCATATAGGAGAGTTGCAAGACTTTTTACAGAAAGTCACAGGACTTCTTACATGTTTTAGATTATATAAAAGCGGTGTTGATGAGTGACAACATCTAATTTTGGCTTGTTTTGTGATAGGATGATTTTACAACACATTTTCATTACTGTTTAAAGGGTTGACAGTAATCATATGATGACTAAAACCGATCTCATAGTCATAACAAAAAGTGAGGACAGAAACTATGGAAGTGAAACATTTCTTATGTAAGAAGTTTCAAAGGACAAAGAAGAGGAATCAGATTATGTATTTAGTGTTTTCAATGTTTTCATTTCCCCCTCCTGCAGAACCACTGCCATTACCACGGTACAGTGCGCGGGGAGGAAGGGTCGACGGTGGCGCTCAGCACGTGTAACGGGCTCAGGTGAGGTTGCCATGGTGCTGAATCACCATCCAATGGGACAGTAGCAATAAAATGTCCAAGTGGAAGCAACAAACTCTTGAACTTGAAGCCTGTTTACTTTTGGTTTATCACCTCTTTCTGGTAGGTCAGCTTTAAGAGATTTGGACCAGAAACATTTGAACTTCAACCTTGCCCACTGTTGTTGTGAAAAGTTAAGACTTGCCTTCCAGCCCTGGTACTTGTATGGTCCTGTATGATGATCGCTTTTCCAGTCCCCACTGCATAACATACATGTAGCTTAGAACCAGTATTTCTTATCATAGCAGTTGTGGCACCTATTACTATACTGACACCATGATCATGAACTATTCTTACTACTTGTTCCAGTGGGGTGGTCCACCTGGCTAACCAGACGTTCTACATCGAACCCCTGCAGAACTCAACAGAACAACATATCATGTACAGAACCACAGATATCAACATGCCCAGGAGATTCTGTGGTGAGTTCTAATTTTCTATAGAAGTACTAAGTATATACAGTAAGTACAGTTGTACATAATGTATGCCAACTGCTCTAAGTATGCCATCTGGTGATTTAGGCCATAACTGCAGAAAAGAAAAGACATTGTAATCTTGGCTCAGAAAAAAACAAATGAATGGAGTTCTTCTTGGAGTTCTTCTTGGCTGACTGGTTTTTGTTCTTTGACACTTTTGGAACCTTTCAAATGGAATACATGCCAAACACAGAAACCCTCACACAATATATTAGATTTTTTTTATCAGTCTGATTTTGTTTGAGCAAATTGTGCATAAAAATTCTCCTAATATCAAGTTTCAGGCTTATATTTGTATGACTGTACATGGTCAAAAGAATTCTATTTTACAACATACAGTACAGAAACATTCAGCTAACTGGTCTCACTCAGAAGCTACCCTCATTTAGCTAATGTGCTTTCTAATTGGTTATTGCAACATCAATCACACAAAGTAGTGACAAGGCCGCATGTTTTAGATGGAGAAGATAAGGGAATGTCCTCCAGCAAAAATTCCACTGGTCAACCCTCCTAAATATCTACATAGATGCACAACACGACGACATAGTACTAGCTGTCACAATGTTATAGATAATGTAGGATTCAACAGATAGTTGAGTTCATTTTCAGGATGATTTTTCTCCACTTTGAATCAGGGCAAGGTTATGTTTTCATTCTGTTGAAGTTGTTTAAGAAATAAGACACGGCAGAGGGAAACATATATCTTATGCCAATGGATTAATAGGTCTGAATGTTGAATTATTAATAACAATATTGTGACATGTATGACAGGACATATTCCAAGAATGTTGTTTGTGCCATAAAGTATCTTCTTTTTTTATGCATTGGTGTGATAAGAGTCAACATTGGCATGTTTTATAGTGTGTTGTTGAGTTTTATCCAGAGGGGTGGGCTACATATGTAGTTGAGAGAATAACTACTGTATAAAAAGAGCTGTGACTCAAACTGAATATATGACTGTACAAATGTGTAAATGTGCTGATGTTTTTGCCCTCAGGACAGGACAGTGTGCCTGAACCAGTAGAAATTGACTTTGCTACAGAGAAAAAAAGAGTAGAGAACGTAAGGGTAAGTACAAGAGGAAGGACACAAATTCTCACTAATTTCAACTTTACATCTTTATTTGTACCTCTTAATTTATTTTTCAACTTTCTGTTCCCTTATTGTCATTTGTGGCATGCATAGTTCTTCATCTTCGTTCACAAAGCCAAATGAATTTTCTTACTTTTCTGTATTAATAATATGTATTGATATCTTATCATTATTCCTTCATAAGTTCACACCATTTTGACAATCATCTAGAGTTCTAGCAATAATGTTTTATTTGCATGCTTTCCATGGTTCTTAATTTGATTTAAAATTGCCATGTTTGCGAAGTTGTTGTTGAAACCAGTTCTGGAGTTTGACAGGTGTTTGTTTGTGTTGTTGTTCCAGATGCGGAGGCAGGCAATGGAGTCCAGGGCAGAGACCAAGTATGTGGAGCTCATCATGGTTGCAGACAACATGGAGGTTCGTTGTGTGTCATCTACAAACATGCAAGTGAAAATGTAGCTTAGTAATGAATCCAAATCACGTAAAAGGTAAATTATGACCTAATGTAACACACTGGGTCTGTGTGTAGACTCGGTTAATTCAGCTTCTGTGGGAACTGTTAGGGTGTCGGATGCCACTTTTATTTTCTGCAAAGTGTTGAGGGTACTTAGATGTGCTCAATCTTAAACTCTTCTTAAGGCATTGGAGAAATGCTTTACAACGTCCCTCTCTAGGAACTAGAAATGGTTTACAAAGCCCCTCTCCAGGAACTGCAACTCCACTAGATGGCAGGACTCACACCCCTTAAGTTCTGTGGTCCAGAATCTTAATTGCTACATGTAAGTGCTGCAGATCTATTCCTGACTATGATGTATCCCCTTTCAGTACCAGAAGTATGAAAGTAACAGGCAGGCAGTGCTGGACAGACTACAGGAAGCTGCTAATATTGCGGACTCGGTAAGGATCGTTCCAATATCTCTATTTTTCTTTGAACATATAGGGTATCTTAATATGTTGTATGATTCTCAGCGAACAAAAACAAAACAATATTCTGAGAGAACAAAACTCTGGTAAACTTGGCAAAGCCAGCTGTGTATTGTATTGTGAACATTTTTTAAAGCGTTTTCAAGTTTTCGGTTAGGTTAATATATATCTCGATACAATACTTTCTTAACAAATTGTGTAAAAAGATTTAGAGAGATTTTGGCCCAAGCTACATATTCTGTGATCAAATTTTACTACATTTAGCCTAGTTGTAATAAGGTGATATCCAAGTGTTTGGTCCAAATCATAAGAATCAATAAAAAGCCATATGTTTCCTTTTGTCAAAATTAATACAATGTATCAAAGTCTATTCTAAGATAGACACCGTTGACTTGATTGTTTGTTAAATTGTCCAGATCTACAAGACCATCAACATGCGGGTGGCACTGATGGGTATTGAGGTGTGGACCAGTGGGAACCCCATCGATGTCACGGCTGTCGCCTCTGAAACCATGTACAGGTTCCTGGACTGGCGCCGGGACAACCTGCTGCCGGACAACCCTGACAACGACAACGCACAGCTCATCACGTCAGTTACTTTCCTCTGTCTTCCTTAACAGTCATTCTTGCTTAAACATTTTTTCAAAATGTGACTTGCAATGGCTACAGCTATGGCTTGTGTAATAAAGAATATGTGAGTTACATGTGGACAATGTGTCGATAATTTGCCATCCAGAATTTCTCCAGTCATTTGGAAGCAAAACGTTCTACTTTAGGTTTGCTTCAGGCACTACGAGTCAACAATGATGTTTCAGCAGGAGTATCTTTCGAATGTAGCGCCACTTTATGTATTCATTATCTTTTATAATTTTCAACACTTATGTTCAGAATGTATTACAGATAGCAGGCTTTGACAGGTTTGAACAAGTTCTCAAAAGAATGATTAAAACTCTTGAAGTTTGACTCAACAATTTTTGAATATACATAGTTTGTTTGATTGTTTCTCTGACTGATGTCTAAACTGGAGTGTTTTATGTTTGTTGACAGAGGCATCACCTTCCAGGGCAGCACAGTCGGCATGGCCCCCCTCTCCAGCATGTGTTCCTCCGGCAGGTCCGGGGGTGTGGATGAGGTAGGTCATACATGTAGGTCACAGGTCTAGGGGTAGACTCAGTATTGACAAGGTAGGTCATACTAGGTAGAGTTCACATTAGATGGATTAAGTTTTGTTTCATATTGTACATCAGGGCTCGAAATTCATTTTTGGGATTAGGTGCACTGGTGCACCCAGCTTAAAAAATTGGGTGCACCAAAAAACAAAAAAATTTTGGTGCACCACTTAGATTTAAGTAATAACCTAACAATAAAACTTAGTTACAAGCTATCAAATTCTTAAGCAACAGACATTTTTATTATCTTTCTAACACTTAGATGTCAAGAATATGATGTATACTAAGTATACTTTGATATCTTTACATACATAAACCTAAGAAAATATTTGGGTGCACCCTGTGCACCCACAGAGAATAATTGGGTGCACAGCTCCAATTTTGGGTGTATCTGGGTGCACATGCACCCAGTATTTCGAGCCCTGTACATGTATATGATACCTTAAAGTAGTAGTCATCTATCATGTAATAGCTTTAAGAACACTTGGTGCAGCTACAATGTATGGTTGGTTTATGTATTTTATACCAAGTACTGATTTTGTGGCCACTGCCCCTCACATATCAACACACTCCAAAATGAATCAGGTGTAGAGTGAGAAATGTGGACATGTCCTAACTTTCCCCTGATCCCACAGGACCATGGGATCCATGCGGCAGCTGTGGCGTCCACGATGGCACACGAGATGGGTCACAACCTGGGCATGAACCACGACACGAGCGACCGCGGCTGCGCTTGTAGCGCCAGCTACCAGGAGGGGGGCTGTGTGATGGAACCCGCAGCAGGGTGGGTGGGCATGCCTCATACAGGCTGTAAACTGATCTATTTTAATGAAGTCATCAAGAAACTTCTATGTCTTTTCCAGGGCTTCTAGCTAGTGTTGCCATTGATGGACAAAAATTTTGGGGCTATGATAATACGGACAAAATTTACATTAGATCGCATCCAGAACAGGAGCATTGGTTTGCACAGTAAAGCCCCTGTCACACCCAGTCAACCAGGGACTACTAACCTTCTTCAGACCATGGTCAGGATTTACTCATGGTCATCTGTGGTTAAGAGTCGTAAGCCTACTGGTCTTAAAAAGTCATCTGATACTGTGCAGCAGATTATAAAAATTGAAAAGTCAAAGTAGTTTCAGGAACCCACCTTCAAACATTTCAGGACCCACCTTGGTTGGAGAGTGGCACAAAGTCATGGGCCAGTCCTGAATGTGTGATAGGATGTACCTAGTACTTTATCCCCTGATGAGTGTTGCTTATGTCCAGGTCCCAGCCGGCAGCAGTGTTCTCCTCCTGTAGCTCTACAGACCTGCAGAACGCCCTGCTGAAGGGTGTGGGAGCGTGCTTGTACAACCTGCCCGACCCTGACCGGCTGTACGGCGGGCCCGTGTGCGGGAACGGCTACCTGGAGGAGGGAGAGGATTGCGACTGCGGGACCGTGGATGTAGGTTACACGTCTTTCCCCACAATCTGAAAACCTTTATGGATTGTCTTCAATTTTAATTTGTTGTCATTGATGACTGATTTACTGCTCTTGCTGCTGTAATCATTTAAAACATAAGAACAAACATTGCATACAATTGATAAAGCAATAACTATGCATATTTGTACAGCTAAAATTCAAATGATCACTGAAAGTCCCAATTCAGTTACCATTTTGTGGCCAGGCATCAAACTACATGCATGTATATACATGTACTCTAACTGATTGGACCTCCCCTGCAGGAGTGTACTAGCCCATGCTGTGACCCTAGCACCTGTACCCTACATGAAAACGCCACCTGTGCCATTGGGCTGTGCTGCGAGGGCTGTCAGCTGGTGTCAGCAGGAACCCTCTGTAGGGATGACCTTGGAGATTGTGACCTTCCCGAGTACTGCACAGGAACCTCCCCACATGTAAGTGCACACATGACATGTGTCTACATTGTACCATGCATAAGGACCTGATTCTGTTGGATGGTGCTGTAAATTCATGAATAGTATAATGGATATTATGCCACCACAAAAGTTTCAAGATTTACAGTTACTGTAGTGTCTATCTTTTTTCATGCTTCCGAATGTATAAGGATCTGTGTATTTGGATTTGTTGTATTTTAGTGCTAGAGATCCTGCATAGGGCATGTGATAAGGAAAGGCAAAGGACGCAGATGAGAAGTTCAAGTGACTGACAATTTTTTTTCACATTTACAGTGTCCTCCCAATGTGTTCATACAGGATGGGTATGACTGTTTGTATGAGGAGGTGAGTCTTGTATGCTGGTTTCTGACATACTTTATTTAGTTACTAGAAGTGCATTTATGACAAGTCCTTTGCTTTCATCCTGTGTTACATCAGGGAGCATTCATACTAGCTGAACTATCAATATACAGAAGGTTTCAGGTTTTGATTTCTTAAAGGGTATTTCAACACTAGGTTGATACCATTGTTAACATTTTATTTTTTCTGTCATAAAAGTCTTCTCAGAATTTCTGTTTGAAATCTAAATGTCATCTTCACCCCCCTCCCCACTAGGGTTACTGTTTCAATGGAGCCTGCCTGACCCACGAGGCTCAGTGCAAGGAGACATGGGGGGAAGGTAAGAGTTCTGTGTGATACAAACAAGCCTGAATGCTAAATTGAAGTCATCCATAGTGATATATTATGTTCTTAACATATTAAAAGTTTAAGCTGAAATTT
Source organism: Branchiostoma floridae x Branchiostoma belcheri (assembly GCA_019207045.1). Classification (NCBI taxonomy): domain Eukaryota; kingdom Metazoa; phylum Chordata; class Leptocardii; order Amphioxiformes; family Branchiostomatidae; genus Branchiostoma; species Branchiostoma floridae x Branchiostoma belcheri. The sequence goes on along the minus strand of CM033026.1, from coordinate 20,661,959 downwards.
AAACTTTTCAAGTTTTGTGGAGCGACCATCATTTAGCTATTTTTCCAGCAGGGAAATGTTTGGCAACTGTATTGTAAGAATTCCTTGTCTTGTCATCACAGCTGGAGAGGTAGCAGAGGATGTGTGCTACAGTCTCATTAACACCAAAGGAGACGTGTACGGCAACTGTGGGAAGGATGAGAACGACCAGTATATTCCATGTTCTGAAATGTGAGTTTTCTACTGCAAAGATTATGGCACTTTTCATGGTGCTGAAACACCATAAGCAGTAACTGAGCACTTTGATGGTATTGAAATACCATCAGCACCTCCATGACACTCTATGTATCTTGGCACTTTTCATGTTGCTGAAGCACCATCAGCACCTCTATGACACTTTTCTTGGTACTGAAACACCAGCTGTATGGTGGCACTTTTCATAGTACTGAAATACCATCAACGCATGATGACACTTTTCATGGTACTGAAACACCATCAGCTGTACGTTGTCACTTTTCATGGTACTGAAACACCATCAGCTGTATGGTGGCACCTTTCATGGTACTCAAACACCATCTGCACTACTGATTTATTTTTTAATTCTCTGTCAGCACTATCAGCTGCACAATTCCTTTCATGGTACTGATATACCATCAGAAGTACCAGACTGAGTGTATTTTTCATTGTACTCAATATCATGAACTTTTCATGGTACTGAAACACTATCAGCTTTACCATTGGGCTATCCATGGTGCTGAGATACCATTAGCCACAACTCTGCTCTTTTCTGGGCACTGAATCACTATCAACTATGATAATTCCTTTTCACCGTGGCATCTTTCATGGAAGTGAAACACCATCATCAAAAATATTTCCTTCTTTATGATACAGAAACACAGGTGGTAGTACATTTTTAGCTTCTTCTGTTTTCCAAGAGCAGATAACAAGCACATGCATCCTATAAATTAGATTAATTTGTGCTCTCTATGTGCCTCTCCCCTTCAAACTAACCCCGGCCTTTCTGTTGTGCAGTGACATCAAGTGTGGAAAGCTGCAGTGCCAGGGTGGGACAGTGTACCCCATCATTGGTTCTAATGCTGCCACCATCGAGAGTAAGATCCCATGGGAGGGGGAGATGATCACGTGCAGAGGTGCGTACATCGATCTCGGAGATGACATGCCCGATCCCGGACTGGTCCTGACTGGGACAAAATGTGGGGAAGGCAAGGTGGGTAGGCTGTCTTCTTTGTTCAATTTCTTCATAATCCATTGATATCAGATAATGTCATGTTAATATTAAAAGCTGTTGCATGATTTATTTATTATAATTATCTTCACTTGTCTTGGTATTTTGTCATTAGGTACAACCAGCTAAGTGTCATTGGGTGAAAGAAGTTATGATGCCATGTGTGTCAAACTTTTATGTGATGCATTAACTGACTTGAGTGATTGTTGGTGTACAGAAAAATGACCATTCTTTTGTTTGGTACTGTACATGTGGCACAATTTTCATCACAGTTTCTGAGTGATGTGGGTTTTTGGTGCAGACTGTCCATTTTGGGTATGACAATGTTTTGGTAACATGTTCTCTCAAAGAAGTGAACCTTTCTCTCTGCACCTCTACAGATCTGTTACAACCGGCAATGCCAAGAAATGAGGATTGTGGACATTGGCATTAAACCCTGCAACTGTAGTGGCCATGGGGTAAGTCATACTGGAGCTGTATTAAAGCCTGCAACTGTAGTGGCCATGGGGTAAGTCATACTGGAGCTGTATTAAAGCCTGCAACTGTAGTGGCCATGGGGTAAGTCATACTGGAGCTGTATTAAAGCCTGCAACTGTAGTGGCCATGGGGTAAGTCATACTGGAGCTGTATTAAACCCTGCAACTGTAGTGGCCATGGGGTAAGTCATACTGGGGCTGTGCAGATACATTCAGCCCTGCAACTGTAGTGGCCATGGGGTAAGTCAGACTGCAGCTGTATTAAAGCCTGCAACTGTAGTGGCCATGGGTAAGTCACACTGGAGCTGTATTAAAGCCTGCAACTGTAGTGGCCATGGGGTAAGTCATACTGGAGCTGTATTAAACCCTGCAACTGTAGTGGCCATGGGGTAAGTCAGATTGCAGCTGTATTAAACCCTGCAACTGTAGTGGCCATGGGGTAAGTCACACTGGAGCTGTATTAAACCCTGCAACTGTAGTGGCCATGGGGTAAGTCACACTGGAGCTGTATTAAACCCTGCAACTGTAGTGGCCATGGGTAAGTCACACTGGAGCTGTATTAAAGCCTGCAACTGTAGTGGCCATGGGGTAAGTCAGACTGCAGCTGTATTAAACCCTGCAACTGTAGTGGCCATGGGGTAAGTCATACTGGAGCTGTATTAAACCCTGCAACTGTAGTGGCCATGGGGTAAGTCAGACTGGAGCTGTATTAAACCCTGCAACTGTAGTGGCCATGGGGTAAGTCACACTGGAGCTGTATTAAACCCTGCAACTGTAGTGGCCATGGGGTAAGTCATACTGGAGCTGTATTAAACCCTGCAACTGTAGTGGCCATGGGGTAAGTCACACTGGAGCTGTATTAAACCCTGCAACTGTAGTGGCCATGGGGTAAGTCATACTGGAGCTGTATTAAACCCTGCAACTGTAGTGGCCATGGGGTAAGTCATACTGGGGCTGTGCAGATACATTCAGCCCTGCAACTGTAGTGGCCATGGGGTAAGTCATACTGGAGCTGTATTAAACCCTGCAACTGTAGTGGCCATGGGGTAAGTCATACTGGAGCTGTATTAAACCCTGCAACTGTAGTGGCCATGGGGTAAGTCACACTGGAGCTGTATTAAACCCTGCAACTGTAGTGGCCATGGGGTAAGTCACACTGGGGCTGTATTAAACCCTGCAACTGTAGTGGCCATGGGGTAAGTCACACTGGGGCTGTATTAAACCCTGCAACTGTAGTGGCCATGGGGTAAGTCACACTGGAGCTGTATTAAACCCTGCAACTGTAGTGGCCATGGGGTAAGTCAGACTGCAGCTGTATTAAACCCTGCAACTGTAGTGGCCATGGGGTAAGTCAGACTGCAGCTGTATTAAACCCTACAACTGTAGTGGCCATGGGGTAAGTCACACTGGAGCTGTATTAAACCCTGCAACTGTAGTGGCCATGGGGTAAGTCAGACTGCAGCTGTATTAAACCCTGCAACTGTAGTGGCCATGGGGTAAGTCACACTGGAGCTGTATTAAACCCTGCAACTGTAGTGGCCATGGGGTAAGTCACACTGGGGCTGTATTAAACCCTACAACTGTAGTGGCCATGGGGTAAGTCACACTGGGGCTGTGCAGATACTTTGTACTTATGATTAACTTGCAACATTATGCTTGTTACAATATTGGATGTATTTAAAAATCTGACATTTTCTACTTTATCTGTTTCCATATCTATGTTATCTGCATCTGACCTTTTTCATCAATGCAACCTTAACAAATCTTCTTCACAACCCCTCTTTTAATCATATTACATTCCATTCATTCCACATGTACAATGTAGGTAGCACTACACAGTAGGGTGTAACATTTTATATAACAGGTGAAATGTAACTTCTTGAGTATGAAATATAATGGTTCAGGATGTAACATTAAAACATTACCCATTACATTATGTGACATCATGCAAAATGGTGTAGCGACATACTGGGTGTGACATGCCATTCTGGTATGTAACATCACCTTACTGGTTTCACACTTGTATCCCATGTTACCCCCAGGTGTGTAACGAGTACAATATGTGCCACTGTGACCAGGGGTACATTCCCCCCACCTGTAACATCACTCTGGAGGATGTAACGTTACACTTTCATTCTCAAACATTTGCCATCAAATTCACTTACCCAAATTGAAGATAAAATATTCAATGCAAATCAATGCAAAATATGTATCCATGATTTTGCCAAAGCTTTTTGTAGGTTCCTAATTAATCGTAAATTAGAGCAGTACAACTTTGTAATGATCCAAGTACAAATGTAACAAGGTGGCAACCAGTTCAGATTAAGGAATCCTAACTGGCCTAGGCACTTAGGCAGGTAGGCAGGCAAGATTGATACCAATTGAATATACAAATCAGGCTAAGTAAATTTTTGTTGGACTTAAGGTCGTCAAACCATTGCTTCAAATGATACCAGTGATCGCATGTTCAAATACTGTTGCTTACAAATCACAGCTTTCAACCTATGTAATGATTTGACTTTCCTACATGTAACTGAGTGCAGTGTGTTTAGGTAATTGAATGTGAACCATTTCCTCAGGTCTGTGAGGTGAACCCAGAGTGCCAGTGGTGTCTGGACCAATATGTGCCGTCCTCCTGCCCTGTTGTAAATATGGCTTCTTAGAAAAGTCAAACCAAAGAAATGATTCCCAATCATGCCTTAAAAGTAGCTGAGCTTATGATGGAAGAGATGTGGTGAAAATTATGCAAGTTTGAATTCCAAAACTTCTTTTAAGAAAATCTAACTTGGCTTATTTTGTGCATTGTAGACATCTTTTCTAAATGTAGTCATCGATAACTATTTGCTAATACTTTTTGTTTCTAAATGTCTAAATTGATAGCTTAATTGTAGGAAAATTAAGACAAAATTCTAGTATTGATTGCATGGATAGTTTTCAAGTTCACATCTTTAATACATGGCTATGAATTATTTTCCTCATGATTACCAATTATTCAGCATTATTATCTGCGAGAAAACAGCAACAGTACATCTTATGATAATATGAAATTTAAGAAAAAGGAAGGATATAAATTGAAGGAATGAAACCAGAAAGATGGTTCAGGTTTAGAGGACTGTTTAGTCTTCATCAAGTCTTCATTTCATCATTGCACAGTTCCTTCCATCACTAACCATAACCTTCAAACTTCCTCTGACATCTGTATATTGAACCTCCTCTGGCTCCGCTGCAGTGGCTGAACCAATGGAAGCATCTCTAAGTTGACTCTTCTGATTGATTGGCAGGTATGCAACAGTAACCACCACTGTCACTGCGACCCCGGCTGGGCCCCGCCCTACTGTAACATCACCGGCCATGGCGGCAGTGTGGACAGCGGCCCAGTACAGCCTACTCACAGTACGTACCTTGCCTTGTTATTCAAGGGTCTGGAAGTGGTATAATAGAACAGAAAAATTACAACATTGCTTTTCACGGAAGCATTTTCAAATCTTTCTTAAAGCTATATTATTAATATTTATGGTATAATTGTATTATAATTGATATATTATATAAAATATAATTGATAGATTTTTTAAATAACTGACCTTTGAAAAGGAAAAAAGAATGTTTTCAGTAAGATGAAAGGAATCGAAGATAACTAGAGTGGGATAGGAATGTAGGGTGAACTATATGCTGCTACTGGAGAGGTGTGCATGTACGATTAGTTTGTATGTACAAATCTTTTTTGCTGTACAGCTATAGTATATAATGTCCATGTGTCCACATGTGTTGTGACTTGTATTGCCTACATATGCTGTAAATTTGCTACGAAAATGTTGTATGTCAGACTCTGTAAAAAGCATTTAACCTTTGACCTTCCCTTGTACTAGCTGCGAATAGAATAGTTTAATAATACTAAGAAGACACTGTGATCAATTATGTTCAGGCTACCTCAGCACCTTAAGAGATCAGTTTTGGATTTAGAATATTTATTTTTTCAGGACTGGTAAGAATCATGATACTTTAGGATAGACTCACATGTACCTTGACTGTATTGTATTGAATATGTTCTGCACATGGTGCACTGAAAGTTGGTAAGACTGTTTCTGTGCAAAGATGACCCCTTCTATCCTCCTGGCTTTGGTAACTTGCTCTGTTTGAATCAATAATAATGAAATGGCTGTTTGACTTGCTGTGAACTTATTATTAATTTTTACTCGCAAACACTCAAATGGCATTAAGGCTGTATGCATGTCTTTCTGCGATGTCAAAAATTATAGCCCATTTTAACATGTTGAAATTTCAGGCTAGGTTTTTATAAAGATATACAAATGAAGACAAAAAAAAGAGAAGTGTTACTGCTGTTGATTACAGATATTTTGTGTTTTGTCCTAAAGTAATTTTATACTGACTGTTACACCATGCCAGACATGCACTTCCCCAGTACCCACTGTTTGTCCTTCCTCTAACCTCCGGCCACTCATGCATGCTGATCACATGATTGCTGTTGCTCACTGTTTTCCCCGAATCCCAGTCCCGCTCGTCGTCACATCGGAAGCGGGACAAACCTTACCAGCTTCCTCGCCTCGCCTGACCTATCTGCACACGACGGCTGGGTCCGTACATCTGACGTATTCCCATTGGGTGTCAGAGAGTGTCAGTAGTTGTTACCTGCCATGTTAGGTATTACTGTGTTTATTGACAGTAGTTCAGAAGTTGTCTTCTAGAACAGCCACCCGCTGAGACTTCCTTCTTCATCAGAGGTGGTTCCACGCAGTGTGACTAACATGTTGTGTTCTCCAATTTGCCATGCTGACTTTAACACACTTTACACCTGCATTTGTTTACTAACCCAGCAGATTCTACATGTATATTAGGGTGCTTCAAGTCGAGCCACATGTGCTCACTAATACAGTCATCACCTGAACACTAGATCATGCTTCCCTTGACTATGCTGGTCAGGAGAACATGGTTTCTGTAGTGTTGCTGTGTTCTTTGTTACTGTGTTTTTCTTCCTGTGTTCATTGTTCTTGCTGAATGACTACATCTTGCCCCATGTAAGTCACTGATCTTTGTCAACCTCTGTTATGGCAAGTTATATTCTTATCCTATAGAGATTCTGTGAAAAAAAGACAGGAAAACAGTTGGACGAATAGATCCTGATGTATATCAAGCTGCAATTCTCGTTGTTTAGCAGATCTTTGCAAAGATACTATTCTACAGTAGTTTAACAAATCTTTCTCCTTGATACTCCAGATCTGTTGCAGCTCAGTAACTTAAATTAAAAGTTTTCAGTGTTGTTTTATCAAGGACACTTGTTGGAATTAAAGAACCATTTCTTGGCCCGTGTTGTAGGAGACAAGACTCTGACGATCGTGCTACTGGTCCTGTTCCTCTTCATCTTCCCTGCCACTGGCATCAGCATCTTCCTCTGCTGGTTCTTCAGAGACAAGATCAGGGCCAAGATTCAAAACTACAAGGGCAAGAAGTACAAGTATGGACTGCCATTTCTTATCATCTGGTTTCCAGATAAAACTCCAAAAAATAATGGCTCATTTTTTGTGATAATTGCATTTTCAGGGAATAATTATTTTGTAGCCTTTTACATGTAGCCTTTTGTTTTTCATCACCAGGGAACCGGGGACAAGAGAAGGCCCATCTCGTCCTAGTGTCAAGTTTAACAACAGAAAGGCAAACATCACTGGGCCCACATACACCATACCCACTGCACCACCCAACAGGCCCCCTCCCCCAAGGTCTTCTGTGCCAAAACAGACCAAAGGTCAGGTCACAAAAGGTCAGGTTTTACAGGCCCCCAAGTCTGACACATCTTGGTTGAGACCATCACTCCATCCTGTGAAACCGCCTGGCAAAAACACAGGGCCACCAGCCAGTCGCCCTCCACCACCTAAAGGTCCAGTGTCACGCCCCCCACCACCAGGTCAGGGGTCACGACCCCCACCGCCATCTTCCAAACCTCCGTGTCAAGTGTCAAGACCTCCACCACCATCATCCAAGCCCCCAGTTCAAGGGTCACGACCTCCTCAGCCAGCTCCACCACCTCCAGGTCAAGGGTTACGACCTCCACAACCGGCTCCACCCCCACCAGCAGCGTCCTTGCCTCTAGCACCCAAACTCCCATCCACTGTGATACCACCCAGCTCCAGGCCGCCCCCACCCAGGCAGGCTCCTCCCCCTAAACCAGCAGCAGACAAACCACAGGTACCAAATAAGCCAGGTGTGCCATCCAGGCCTGTCTACCTGAAGGCTACACCTGATGTAGCTGTCTCCCACCCAAAAAAGCTGGCCAACAGGTGGCCCCCGCCTTCTCAAGACGAATCAATGGCGTAACATTGTGTACTTTACCAAGACAAGTTTTCTGTGTGTCTACCTTGTTAGTAACCCCGAAAATTTACAGGTTAAGGAATGTGTGTGTCCTCCTACACCTTATCTTGTAATATTATATCAATATGAAATGTACAGTCTTTGTCTTTTAACATGGAGATAATGTTTTCATGTGGTGCAATCTGTGGTCCATAGAAAATCTGGCTCTTGAGGATAAGATCAGTAAATGTACAGTCATGTACATGTATGTCTGTCCATGTAAATGCAGTTTTATCATTACATGTATAAAACTGATAATTCTGCTACTTTAACTTCTTTAGCAAATAAAGATCATAGTGAAGAAACCTCACAACCTATTCATCAATAGAAATCACAAGGCTGTATATTTCAAATCATAAACAATAGAATGAAAAAGATATACCTTATTGATTATGTTTTATTACTGATAATCTGGCAGCATTTACATGTATTTTCCTTTTGTCTGTATTTTGATTGACAGCTTTTATACTTGCCAGATTATATTAATGAAATGTGTATAAAAAGTGTGTGTTTTTTTAATGTTAATCTGATATGTTCTGACCACACTGCCCAGTATGTCAGACAAAACTTACATTTTTCAGGCCACACAAACTGTGAACTTTATCTTATAGATGACATTTGAGAATGCCAGCTTGCTGCAAACAAGTTGTGGCAAACAAGAAAGAAAGAAGTCAGGTTGAGTCCAAGACAAGATATAAAATTCTTACATGGCAAAACAAACTGATTTACTTTCAAGTTGTCTTTTAAGCCTGTCACAAATTCAGGAACTTTAGTGAGGACTTTGCTCTTGACCACTCCCCAACCAAGGTCAGCACTGGGTCCAGAGTAGCCTGGAATCTATCCTATTCTAGCTACAGTCCACTCGCAGTTCCATGATCACATTCAGAAAAAAAAAATTTAGTGTTGACTGGTGAAGTAGGCAACCAACCACCTCTCTGGTGACCTTATCCCAACCCTGGACTATTGACGGTACCCAGATGTCATATATGAAATAAAGTCAAATGTGTGAGCTAATTCTGGCTGCATTTGTCTGGCTGATTCAGCTTCCAGCTGCTACAAAGGCAAAGTTGTTACTTGACTTTGAATGTGCACATTTCAAGGGGTAGTAACGTTTTAACATGTTAAGATGAAGAAAACCTCAATTGACTATATTGTAATGTGTAATTACATAAATATGTGATTTCTGTTGTTTTCCGTATATTTTGGTTTTTACAATAATTTCTTATTAGATGTATTTCATTTGGAAAGGGAGTTAAACATGGACATCTATTTTTTTAGTTTGATTTTTTTACACAGATTTTCAGAATACCTAGGATCTTGGTGCATTCAGTTTGTTTTGCTGCTTTAGACAGGTCCCAGTAGGTTAGTTAAGGATTCAGTACATGTGCTTATGATAAGCATTGCTTTTGAATGATGTTGGTGTAAATGTATATTTCTTGAAAATTTGAAAGTTATGTTTTGTTGCGTGCTATTTTTTGGTAATCTATTTTTGTGGAAAGTTAATCAGGAATTGCTCTTTAGCATCAAAACTTCTCAATGTTTCTAATTTCAGCTGCAATGTAATCTTGGAATACTATGCTTTGGTTTGGTTTGAAACAAGGCAACATGTTAAGATTTTATGAAGACTAACTTGTACAAAACACTGTCTATATAGCAATATGGCTGATGCAATTTGATAACGACAATCAGTATGTGGAAAATGTGTAAATTTTTCTCAATTTTGTACAGTAAGAACAGGAAGGCTTCAGTGTTTCTTAGTACAAGAAACAGGTAAGAAATATTCAAGTGAATGTACAAAGATAGCAAGTGGAATTTGCATGGTAGTAACTGTGATTCGTATCAGTGTTTGAGGATCATGTACTGTATTAATGTGCAGAAGGCAGGAAGCAGGCAAGAAAAAATTTTAATTGAATTATACCTCAATCCTGGCCATGGGTCTTGAATATGAATTCATATAAATTCTGCTTATATAAATGAGACTTGTTTGTATCTCTTTTGTCAAAGGAATTATCTGATTGTATTTGCTCTGGACCACTTCCTTTTGATTTACAAATGCATAGTACATTATTTTGCAGTTAGCTCCAAATGATTACATGCTGGCCACACAAACCTGACTATAGTGATGATATGAAAGGATCGACACCTCGGTTAAAGCCTTATTCGTCCCCCAAAAATTTTTTTGCCAGTTTTGACATCAGATTTATAGGGATGTCAGCAGTTGTTGACTATGTTACCAAAATGATTTGCTAACTGCATGCTAATGAAATAGCTGCAAAATGATTTATGAAGATGTCAAAATGTTGCTGAGTCTTTATAAAATGACTGTTGTGAAATGTATTGCAAAACCTGTAATTGCATCAAAGTTTGGATCTGCTGAGGATGTCTTCTATAAAGTGGAGTTTGTGTGGCCTCGCACTTGTACTGTACATGTCTGTGTTAGGCAAAAGCAGCTGTGAGAGTATTATAATGAAACCTGCTGCTGAGACAGTTGGATCCTGACATGGTCCTAGTGCCTTCTACATGACATTTTTTACCACTTCAGATACAAGGCACCTCGACAAGAGATATAAGAAAAACTGTAATAAAGGATGTAGTATCTTACATCTGCTGTTGGTTTGCCTCATCTTTGCATACATTATACCGTCAAGTAAAGTACCACAATGTAATGATTGTCATAGAGATTAGAAACACATTTACTTTGTGTCTTTTCAACAGTACTTACAACATTTTATATTCCATAAGAGACACAATGTGTATTCACAATGTCAGACATGTTGGTAGTGTCCCACCAGTGTCCCTTGCACTCCCATGATCAGTTTCACCATGTTGGTAACTCATCTAAAGGGAAATTTCTCCTCAGGGTATGTTAATGTTTGTTACATCAAAACTTTGAGGATACCCACAGCTCTCGCTCTCCAGACTACAAGATGGTACCACCGACCTAGGCCTCAGCCGTGCTGGTCTCGTCTAGGTCAATGGTGACCATGTTGTAGTTTGGATTGGATATCCCTGTAAACTGTACATCCCCGTCCTGTATCTCAGCATAGACATGGCCCTCTGGGTCAGTCACCTGGGCGGGGGCATTGTCCTCCTGGTCGTTAACCTGAGCTGGCACTCCTCCATTGGTGTTGCTGGGGACCGAGAATAGGAAATCCTGGGTGTTAGTTTGAATTACAAATTTGCATGAGATTTTCTTGAGACTTTTGCAAAAAGTCACCTCCAATCTGAGACTAAGTCATCAAAATGTTGCCTGATTAGAAAGTCTCTACATGAGTATGAGTACCTTTACATGGGAGTAAAGGTACTCATATATTTGAACAAACACCATCTATGTATATCTGAAAAACATGGAAGCTAATAATACGTGACATTTTTGCTCATTTCATTTTGACATAAAATTCTTAACAGTAACACCACATGTACTGCTTATGTACTACATGTATACCACATGTGACTATAAATAATAAATTTTATTTTGTACATTTGACAAACATGTTAACGACTTGTGACTATATTCTTTAGAGCCCGTGACTTAAGAGACTAGGGTCACCAGTTGACTGTGGCTATGTGTGACTAAAGTGTGAAAATACAAGTTTAGACATTGATAGGAAGAGTTGAAATCATAACAAATCCCAATGTACCAAATCCAGTACAACAGGTGCAGCTCACCCTGCTGAGTTTCCCCCAGGCTCCTTCTGCCATCTCCAGACCACAGGAAGTCTGAGTCTGGGAGAGTTCAGACTGCCCAATGTCTCACCCATCATGGGCTTCTGCGAGGATTTCCTTCGCTTGGACTTCTCAGGATCAGACTGTGACTTCTTTGCGTTGAAGTCAGCCAAATACTTGGACATCCTGGAGGACTTGACTCTCTTCTTGACAGCATCCTTGTTTTCATGACAGAAAAAGTAGACCAGTCCAGCAAGTGGCAAGATGGCCAGGAGAAGGACAAGGAAGAACACAAGAACTCCACTTGTACCTGGGATAGAAGAAGATAAAACAATTTAATCATAGTCCTCTTCTTTTATGTCAACTTTAAAACAACCTCAATTTCAGACTGATTAAACCCTAATGCACTGTTCTGCACCAAAATTTCATCTCACGGTTGTCTTATTCATTCCATTTTGCATCAACAAAATATGATGATGATGATTGGCAATGGTGGCAGCAGTGGGATCTCAACTCAATATTGTAAACCCTAAGAATTAGGAAACTAACTGTTCTTGATACAGCCAAGATACCAGTGATACCAAAAGCATGTGTGATCCAGTTTTCATTACTCTATTTTGCAGCTGATCATGATCCTACCTTCTTTGATGCTAATCCACCAGTGCCCACTCCCCTGGGGTGTAGTCTGCACCAGGGCGGAGCTCCAAGGCTGTGTTGCCATGGAAACATTCTGTGTTGTCATGGTGATGCCAGTCTGGTCTGTTCCTGAAGCACTGGGAACACTAGAAGCTGTTTGCTGTGCTGTTGTTTGTGTTGCCATGGGAGGTGATGTCCACCATGATGCTGTTGTCATGGTGATGTTAGGGAAGAGAGAAGTGATGAGCTCACACCTGTTGTTGTAGCACACCTGGATGGGGTATGGGCAAAGTGTAGTTTCAACCTGAGAACAACTTGATTAACTTTCACTTGGAAAGGTGTTATGCTAAGATCAAATAATTTTCCTGACCTAAAAAATGACTTTTTTTACCAAAGGAAAAAAAACTTGAAGGCATTCTATTTTAACTTCTGAGTACCTGCAGTCCTCAAAAGTGTCTCAATAGCATAGGGGGTAGCTTTAGACTTTTTTATCTTCACGCTTTAGCCCCATGTGCCTACCTGCCTACCTCTTGCCAAAATGACAAGTTAAAATAAGCATGTGTGCCAAAGCCAAGTTGGTCACAGCAGAAGTTAATACAACTTTACATATACAGAGCTAGCTCCACCCATTTGACTGTTCCCCACCTTATCCTGTCCACACCTGGTCCCAGCCATGACCAGGCCTGGGTCAGGGATGTCGTTGCCCAGGTCTACGTACACCCCGCGGCACGTGATGACTTGCCCGTTAGGCAGGGTGACTGTAGTGCTGATGATCTGGGAGCCCGACCCGATGATGGGTGCTTCACCTCCTCCCTGGCACTGAAGTTTCCCACAAAGGGCATCCCTGAGGAAATGTATTATATTGTAAATCAAGCATTACATGTAAGAGCAGGCTGGCCACAGTTGTCTTACCCGTGTGCCTGACCTTAAACAATAGGGGCTTTGGAGCTATCTTTAAAGTTTAAGCAATTTCTAAAAGTTCTCTATAATAGACAGAACTAAAGTAAAGAGGTACAGTGGTTCTAAACATTTGGTTTGAACTTTTATAAAAAAAAATAGCAATGTGGTCAAGGAAAGAGATAACAGACATTATCTAGCATTCATTAATAAGATATTGTGACAGTCTTGCTTTCCTCCTTCCTCGCTCGCCACCCACCCACACAAGGTGTCCCAGATTCTTAATTTTGCCATGGGCTTGAGCAACCACATTAGGCTATTGTCAGCCACGAACAGAAACTAAGGCCTGATCTGACATGACCTCTAATGCTCAGTCTGCTGATGCTGAGTACCAATTGCTCAGATGGAGTACCAAACAAACTAGTATTATCACAAATCAGTGTTTACTGACTCCTCGGCACAAGCCAGATAGTTCCCGTCCTGGTCCATCCCACAGTGTCCATACTGGTCCGCCCGCAGGTTTACAGACTGGAAACACATGTCATGGGCCTTGTCTGCACCTGCAGTCAATGTGTGTTTCAGTAAGTCTGATATGCCTACATCATTGCCATCTATGTGATCAAATGTATTGTCAAAATTAAATAAAGTTTACTGTTTAAACTGTAATCATATATATTGCAACTTTGACATCATCTAGAAAGCCATAAAACACAAGTAACGAATACTTCCTACCATCTCCCCAAAGGGTCCTACACTGGTCAGTATGGGTGAAACAGCCTCCATTGAAGCAATAAGCCTGTGGAAATGGTGATTTTGAGTTGTTTGGGCAGAAAAATCAGTTTTCTTCTTGTGTAGTTCTACAAATCTCATATTACAATCTTTTCTCACAATGACACATAATAACCTTGTGAGCATAAATGCCATATATTAATAATCTGTCGGTTAAAGTTATAATTTATGTACACATATGATATATATTCTTTCACATAATCAAATGCCTTTTAAAATGAAAAATGTATGATTTTGGTCTCACCTCTGTGCCCTGACAGGGTATCCCATTCTGGATGAACTGGTTATCAGGACACTGCAGACAAGAAAAGAAAGAAAACGTATCATACGTCAGCAAAATGTGTACATAACAGACATACATGTACCATGCATGGCGATGATTACATATATAACAGATAAAGACTTACCTGTGGAGACTGTCCAGTGCAGTACTCAGCAAGGTCACAGTCAGTGGTCTGCTGTCTGCAGAGTTCTCCTGAAGGCTTCAACTGGAAAACATTTTTTCTCTCTTTAGTGGAACTTGTATTACATGTCCTATGACCTACCTATGTTGCCTTGGAAATCAGTTTGTCAACATTACACGCCACACTGGGCTGCTAGTAACAACTCAGCTAAAGCCTATAATTCAATAGTTACTGGGAATTGTAATGGGCCGAGGATCATTCCTTGTGGTACATGGTATGCTGCTACAAGTGGCCTTCCCCTCTGCTACCTCATTCCCTTTTAATTTTTGTCACAGAAAGCACCTGACCACAGAACAGATCTGCTGTTCCCTTACCTGGCAGTCCTGACAGCATTCCCCCATATCACACACAGCACCTGGCAGCAGGGTGCAGCTGGTGGGGTCGCAGCAGGTGCTGTTACACTCCTGTGGGATTCAGGTCAACACCTGAGCCATTCCTCAACTCATACCAGTATGGCAATTGATATCACAGAAGCAAAATCTATCGTTGCTGTGATAATGCATAGATGATGAATAACTTTGATGTTTTCTATGCCAAAATTTGAATAATTTAGGCAGAAAAGTTTGTGAATGTGACAAAGTGCCCATCCTGATGCATACTGTCATTGAATGATCTTCTATATCTTCCATATATCTTTATTAAGCTGACAAAAATGAAGCATAGAGTGAAGATTGAAATAAGAACTAACATTCGAAGGGAAATGTAGATGTTATTGAGTGTTGCACTAAATGGCCGACTCCCAATAAAGGAACTTTGAGGGTACATGTAGTCTGCATGATTTCCTACCTCCACTGTTCCACAGTCACACTCTTCTCCCTGCTCCACATACCCATTCCCACAGACTGGACCTCCATACAGTCTGTCTGGGTCGGGCACGTTGTACAGGCAGGGACCCACACCTCTCTCCAGGGCCTGTCTCAGTCCCTCCGCACTACAGGCTGAGAACTGCTGGGCCGGGAGGGACCTGTAGAGTAGAATATACAGGTTATCATACAGGCAGCCTGTCTGTAGGCACGTTAACGTTGTACAAGCAGGGACCCACACCTCTCTCCTGTCTCAGTCCCTCCGCACTACAGGCTGAGAACCGCTGGGCCGGGAGGGACCTGTAGTATAGAGTATACACTAGCAGGTTTATCATACACGCAGCCTGTTTGGGTCAGGGTACATGTATAATATACATATAGAGAAACACACACCTTATCCGGGGCCTGTCTCAGAGCGTACTACAGACCTACTGCGCTAGATAGTGTTACACAGTTACTGTAACTGTATAAATACAACACAGTCTTCAGTAAAACATTATCTAGCTAAGGTATGATCTAATTGCATACCCCTGTGCTGATCTCATGATGCAGCCCCCTTCGCTATCTGCAACAGGACAGCGACAGTTCCCGCCGGTGTCGTGGTTCAGACCCAGGTTGTGCCCTATCTCATGAGCCACTGTGGACGCCACGTACAGCGCTGGGCCTGCCGCAAACATGTCCTTCAAAAGAGAATGTTCAAAAACAGCAGCTGCTGCATGACTGCAGCAATACAACAGCAATAAAATGTCAAAGTAACATTTTTGACTGACAACTATGAAAATGTTTTTTTTTAACATGATGTAATCAACCTACCTCGCTTACTCCCCCTGATTGTGCTGAAGAACAAATAGAGGCGAATGGGGCCATGCCGATCTCGCCACCGCCGAAAAACGTTTGTCCGCTAAAGAGGAATATTAGTCATTTCATTACTGATCAGGTCTTGTATCCTTGTCTCAAGAAATATGTATGTAGGAACCAATAACTTATAAAATGTTTCATACAAACACACTATTATGATATGAAATACACATCTACGTGTTCTACACTTCCAACCTTCCTACATACAAATTACAAAGCACTCTTGGCAGGAACATCAAAACAAATACAAACAGCAATAGTCTAGAGAAACAAAATAAACTAAAGATCGGATGGCTGAAATTCCATAATTCATGGGCATCCATAGTCAAGTGGCAGTCTTTATCTGTAGCGGGTGACTTGATCTATACCTGACTAACTGTGCGTTGTCGTTACTCTGTTGTCTGACCAGTGAGGTACGTCTCCACTCCAGGAACCTGTCCAGAGTGCCCTGGATGTTCCTGTCCACTGTGATGGGGTTGGTCGTCCACACCTCCACACCTACCAGTGCCACACGGATGTTCAGGGGCTTGTAAAACTTCAGTAGGAAGAACAACAGAAAATAGAGCATTTAACATGACAGGTCTTAAAGAAGAATGTATTCCTGTTTCTATACTTATTTGGTCATGCTCAATCGCAAATGACGAATGTAATCTCTTACAACAGGACTGATTATAGGAGCCACCTTGGGCCGAAGGCTCGAATACTCACCAACTGATCCATGGAATTTGATTCATATGGCAAATCAGCAAGATTGTTTACCACTTTTGGATATGCAAGCATGCTAAAATCTTGCAAACATTTGTATATACACCAGGTGACCTCACCGTATCCACATAGTTAGCCACCTCTACCATCCTGTCTTCTGTTGCTGCTTGGCTGCCCACCTTCTGCACCTGTTCATGGGAACCAAAGAAATCATAAAATTTGTACACAGATAAAAGAAAAAAAAAGAAACTTGCTTATACGAACCCAACAATATATGAACATGTTGTGATGTAGCTCTACTTGGTATAGTCTTAATGATTAAGGTTCTTATGATGACCATCTGATATGGTGTCACACCTTCAATGGCAGTCGGGCTTATGTACATTGAACTTGAAACTTGAGCTTATATAGTTACATACACATGTATCTTTCAATATATCTCACCTCCCTATTGTCAGCGACTAGTATTAGTTCCACATATTTTGTCTCACTGTAGACATCACGTTTCACCTGCACATGACAACAAAAGTTAAGTACAGTACAGTATTTAATAAAAGTCTTACCATAGTTTGGTTCAATTAGATTTTACCGGTAGTGATTTTAATGAGAATCATACTTGATTTGGAAGTGATTTACTGTAGCAGAATTTGTGTTGTTTATTACTACATTGAAATACATATCATTGAACAATTAAGTTTTCCAGAGTATAAAAAATGTCTTGAAGTTCTATATCACACCAACATAAGAATATGAGTGATTGTACTAATGTACATTGTAGTTTTCACATTTTTAAGCTCACATAATTAGTGCTGTGTGGTAGTGATTATTTTTCTGTTTTGTGCAACTGTAACATCAGGAATTATTTCTTTATAATTGTTTTGTAGTAATGTTGGCACTAATATTTACAATTACAGAATGGTGACAGCCACAATGTGTACCTACCCTCTGTATGGGGAAGCTTCTCTCGTTCAAAGTTGACAAGAGTTCAGCATCATTGAACCCTTCAAAACATTGTCATAATCCTCAGTTAAGGCAATTGAACAATAAACATTAGCAATCAAAAACTATGATCACTAAATGTATTTATCTAATCTCTATCAAGATGGTAATATAAAATAAATGAAATAAGATAAAACATTAAAAAAACATAATAAAATAAATCATCCACCCCTATGATGAACGCAGCAATAAAGGCTTAAAAAATTTGGTATGACCCCCAGAGCCTGTACAGTACTGACCACAGTGTCCTCCCTGCCTCCACTCTGGTTGGATGTCCTGCTGTCTGAACACAACGTGATCTGAGTCAGAGGTGGGCTGGATGAAAAACACATCTTCATCCACATGGATGGACCCTCTGTAACAAGACATCACACACATATATCAGTTTTATTCAATTTACATGTTCATTGAATGTCTTTGGTAAAAACTGTTAATGAACTGTTAACAGGTGGTTGGCCAGACAGGTTTGACCGTAAAAAGCATTATAACTTAAAGGTACAAAATACTACAAATAAAGGAATAGCATTTTTGTCTTAGCATTTACTCAACCATTCTATCTAAATGTATCCCAGAATTAAAGCCTAACCTTTTTTTCCTTTTTTCTATTTTTGTCTTTACTCATTTTTTTCCCTCTGCATTGTCAGTGAGCTGTTTCCCAGGTATTTTAGCTAACTGATGTTTCTCACATAGAATAGTTGATATTGAGACAACTGTGACATGTAGAAAGTGGAATGCCAGCAGCACAACATCAGCACACCTACCTGACCCCCCTACATGTGCTGATGACTGCCACAGAACCAGGTGAGCCTCTAACTCCACCTTGGTAGTGACACAGATGTCTTCTTCCAATGAGATTTCTGTTCATACAGGAAAGCAATTTTTCAATACAATTTTACAAATTGAATAACTGTAATCACTGTAAAATAATTGTTTTAGATCATAGCAAAACATCAAATTCATGGTACATATATAATGTTATATATTAAGTCTCACCTGTTTAAGATCAGGTCAAGGGTGAAGTTCCTCCCAAAAGCTGCCAGAGAAACTGTGAGATCCTCATTTGCCTACGAGGAATAGTTAAAATTTAAGTAGATCCTTTTAGCATCAACAATTGTCCACAATACTACATATCCCTTATTGCATTCGGGGCCCTCTAGCAACACTTTCAACATTGAAACATTAAAAGCTGTAAGTTATGACTCGCAGAGCATGGAAACACTACAGTTACTGTGCAGGAGAGCTTTTCACAATCCAATTGTAAAACCATCTAAATTCAATAAATTAGTCTATGAAAAATAAATTGACTTAATGATCTTTAAAAGTCAACAGGTTCATTTACACAATTGATGAATTGATACTGAAGCCCTGTAGACACAGTTCTGTTGTTGGAACTATGCATGGTTGCCTTTCAGACTATGTGTCAAACCTGCTTAGTGTTCTTGGGTGTGTCGGTGTTAAATACTTAACAAACCCGGGGCACAGTGAGGTATTGTTTAGACTTAAACTAGAATTGTGACTCATACATTATCGCTTAGTGTCATCTGAGAATCAAGTTCAATGGTGTGTTGCCATTGCGTGGTGAAACTTTCTACTTAATATTAAATCTTGACATAGAAAAATAAACGTTGTAATTGCCAATTTGTAATTAAAGCTCAAAATCAGCCAACCCTTACCTCCACTCTGTTGAGCTGTTGTTGTTCTATTCTGTACGGCTCAGCGATCTCATAGTATTTCAGCGAATGGCGGATGTCAGTTGTTTCCTGGTGCTGGTCTGGTGATGACGGTTACAAATCATGTTATAAGAACAAATCCCAAAATCAAGTCTTGTTTCTTTGACAGAACAAACATTCTACTAGTATACCGACAGGTAATGATTAACATGTAGGATCGGAGTCACCTCGTGTTTGATTTATCCCAATACCTTATATTGTTCGGTTCTGAAAGCTACAAACTAAGATACTTTCTTGAAATTTACTTTCAAATTCAGTTTTCCCTGTCCTATTTTTCTTTAAAAATGAGAATCAAGAAACTTTAATGGTGTTGCCCATGGACTAATCTGGAGTGAATCCAGGCCTCAGTCTGTTGAACACCATTCTATCTGTCAAGTTGGCACCAAATTTGCCAAATCATAAATACTCAGATCAAAACCAAAAACTAAGATGCCAAACCAAAAAATACTGAACCTAAAAACGAAGAAGCATGATCTTCACACATGATTGTGTTTCGTCCTTCCAAGAAACAGCATGAAAATGATCTAGCTGTTACAAATCAGTCAACTATCACTGTTATAGCTCACTGTAAGTACAACATAAATGGTCTTGTCAAGTCCAAAGCAACATTCCAAACTGACAGTATTGCGAAGCCTTAACGTTTGTGCCAGTCAAAACATGTCCTTATTGGGAGGGGCAATCTCCAGAACCGTAATGATTATACACTAATCAGTGCAAGCCACACTCATAATTCCAGCCTAACAGTACCTCACCTGCGGCCCAGGTGTGTTGAACAGGTGACACTGATACAACTAGGAACACCAGCAGGTGTGGCACCTGTAAAGGTGGCCTCATCTTGGACAGATCCTGGTCCGAAGGGCGGCCATGTATAAGTTCCAGCCGGTCTCTGGGCTAAGGTAAGGAAATGTCAACATGGAGAGTAAACAGACCACATCCAGGGTGTAGCGGGTTACAACAGAGGGTTTGTTATAATCTGTCAGGGAGTCATTTGTATGGACGGCATCAGAACGTGAGGAAGTGTTGGGAGGAAGTCTGGAGGGAACTGATAGCAGACAAACAGTTGTAGGAAATGGTGTACAATACCTTGGAAAATGGGAAATCACGTTCACAATTTGTAGCTTTTAATATCTTGAGCAATTTCACGTATTAGGCAAAGTCTTTTTTGGTCAGTTTTAAATATAATGGAAGGAAATACAGTACGCGCTATCACAACTACATGTAGCTTTTCATCTTCCACATTGCTTCTGCAATCAGCGTCAAAATGTCGGAGTGAGTGATGACGTTCAAATATCAGTACGAAAAGTTGGCACGGCCGAGGTTAGTGGCCCTTCACCCTAGCTAAGGCCGTGCCATGTTCACAAGGTTTAATACCTGAAGCAGATTTTGAGATGAGGAGGGGAGTTACTGCTAGGCGGGCAGAAGACGGAACAAAAACTTTATGCGGTGGACTTGACTTCAAGTGCGGTAAAGAGGTCACCGCAAACATAACGCCACCGCGAAATAAATTATAGCATGCTATTAGTATGATGATATTACACTTGTGGTATAATATTTCCATATCTGCCATGCAAAAGACTTCCTATTTGAGCAATTCAAACCCCATGGTGCATGATGTTCCTCTCTATCTATGATGTAACGAGTAGCTAATTTTGCATTTTGCCAAAAGTATAGTTAGTTACCATATGCATACTCTTATCCTACCTGTATACTTAATTGGAGTTTGAAAGATTACTAATTACGAAAACGAAGCCATAACTTGAATTATTTGATATTGTTTACCTCGACCTTAAATATAATGGCTATTAATCATAATCATGACAAAAGACCAGGCAACCAAATACAAGATTCTCCTCAAGTATAAAGTTTTGTTTATTCAAATTGTTTTGATTCAAGTGGAGCAACAGTTATTTGCATTTCAATTATTTATATAATCACTATAATCACTATTTGTAGATGAATCATTAATAAATATATTACGACAATACAGGTTAATAAGAAAGCTAACCAAATTGTCACTCTCCTACCAGGCTAGTCTGTACATCTTTGGTTTGCTTACATAATCAATGAATATATTGCAGCAATTCAAGCGTTAACTTGTAAAAGTCTAAAAAAAACATGGGCGGTCTGAGTTAGTGAACGATAGCAAGCGTGTCTTGATTTCTCTTCTCATTGGCTAACAACCTGTGGCCTTAGGGTCGCCTTTAGGGTTCAGTATTAGATAAATCCTTTAGAAGTTCAATATTAGATAAGACAGCCTACAGATTAATTTTGGACAAATATTGAACTTTGGACAAACATTTATACATCTTTACAAAGCTTTACAGCTAATACTTACGAAGTTGATACTTTGTGAAAAGCCTCCATGCTTCTCTACGGATCATGATGAACTCCAGAATTTCTGGAAAATCTGGAGATTGTTTCTTAAAACCTGGAGATTATTTTTTCAATCTGGAGATTACTTAAAAAAGTCTCCAGCTTACTTCAAACGATCTCCAGATTTTAAACAATCTGGATATTTTTGTAGGTTGTTTGCAAATTAATCTCCAGATTGCTTCCAACAATCTCCAGATTTTCTATGTAACGTCAAAATTAATGTTGAAATTTTATTTTAGACTGCTATCAATCAATATGAATATTAATCAGAATTGTAATCAGAATGGTTTTAATGTTATGTCAGTTTTGATTTAGGGCAGTTGAGAGGGGATTGTAATTTGCATAGGGAAAAGGAAGCTAACCAATCCTAAATGATACATGTAAGATGTTATGGAGATTCTGATGTTGGTACGTTTAAAACGACAGTCGGCTTGTGCGTTTGTGTTCACATCACGTTCCAGGCTAGCAGTGAAGGATGCTGAGCTACACTGGATTAGATGTGCCCGCGTCGTCTGTTCTGGTGGGCTCCCGGCTGTACGAACATCGGCGGATCTTGTCTGTAGGCGTTTTACTGTATGAGAAGTACACACTAGTTAGCATATCATTGCATCAAGAGATGCTGAAATACAAAAACTAAACGTTACATGTGCAGTTTGGACGAGTGTCGGTCGCCAGGGTAGTTTAAACTGAACTGCATGTACAGGGCACTCAATAAAAGTGTCTCTTGCAATATGGTCTGGGCACACTAAGAGTGCCGTTACATTATCGTACATATAACGTTCTATGTTTGTTGAAATTCACCTGAAATACATGTACGTATGAGCAGTGTGATTACCCACCTGCGGTTGCGACACCCCACGCAGTAGACCATAACTGCAGCGATGATACAGAAGGCGATGAGCACGACACACACCACGATAGCGAGGACGTGCTGCCACTTCAGTGTGCTCATTAATTCTTCGGTGGGATCATCCATTCTGGTCCATGCAGCCCTAGGAGATAAAACATTTAATTTTGATTGTTCTATTTGAACCTGTTTATGAAGTGAATGTTATCAATGTAAACGTCTTTTTACTAGTCTCGATACGTATACACTGTACTTAAGGTTCTATAGAAACAATATAAAGTTTTCGGGCCGCCCAAGAAAAAAAAGAGAACACTTCTCGGAGACCACTATAGGCAACGTGCTCTATCTGTCTATGTTGCAAATTGTAGTTGGGGGCCGACCAACTTTTGGTAGAGACTTAACGTGCTCCGTTAAACTAATAGTAGTTTTGAAATGTCAGATTAGTTAGTTACGGCAAAATCGACGCCTTACGACCTGATGATAATCTGGCAAATGCACATTCATCACACTCGTTTACTTCGTGGCATGATTGGATGTCTATGTGTCTGTCTTTTCCAATTTAAGAAATTTGCTGTCAATCTTATCATTTATTTGTAGACTGCTTCCTATTTAATAGTATAGTATAGTAATTACTACCTGGGTATGAATGTACAAATATAATCTACCTTTCCGATGAAAAGTGGGGTTTATCGTTGACATATTTCAAAGATAGAATCACGCTCTCGAAAACTTACATGCTACGACAAAGCTTCCACATGTGTGCGTCGTCCCGACCCTGTCCGCACTGCTGTGTACATTCTGCAACATCAAACTCCACTTTACCGGACAGGACCTCTCTGTCGGTCGTACAGGCGGTGCATTTTACCGTACAGTTTTGTGCCAGGACACAAACTGCCACTTGTAGGAGGAGAAGTGCGGAGATAGTCGCATGGAGGATGGTTGTCGACACCATCGTGTGCTTAAGAAGTGAAGCCTTTCTTGACCGTTGCTTGGGGAAAAGTCGGGTACTTGGACTGTGACCGTCTGGCGATATCGGAAGGAAGCTGTACTGGAGTAATTACCTGCACAGGCGTAAATAAAGGCACAGATTTAAATCGTCCTTCACCTTTGAAGGTTTTTATAATGTACTAGTATTTTATTTTATATTGTACCTTTTGTCGCCAAATGACGCATAGTTATGGCCACGACGTTACACTTAAAAGTGTAACGTCGTGGCAATAACTATGCGTCATTTGGCGACAAAAGGTACAATTGTAGAACTGCAAAGTTGCAATAACCCGTAGTGTTGTTTTCTGCCATATGCCACAGACTTTTGTTCAACCATGACGTCAGATAAGATAGTTGAATCCAATGCCAATTCCCTCAGGCCATGTCTTCTCAGCTTAGGCTAGTGATTTTGCCTGGAACAAATTCAGTCTCATGACTAGTCAATGGGGCATGTGTGTGGTATAACGTGCACACCTTTCTACACGAAATGTTCAGATGATTGAAATACCATACGTGTGAGTTGCAATCTTCGTCCTCGAGGTCTGTGTTTCCTAAGCTTGATGATTGAAAACTCACATTATGACGTACATGGACCCGTCGGACTTGGGTGTCAACAAACCAGTAGAGTGTAAAATTGCCATAATTATTTAGTTTCGTCAACAAGAAATAAGGCGACCAAAATTGCGACGCAAAGGTCAGATCGCCTGTTTTTGATTTTCAAATGCAACGCGACTGCGGTCGTGTTTTTTTATAAACGACTTTATTTGGACTGTTATTTGGAAAGTTTCTTATTGTTGTATTTCCAGCAATCCGCTATTAAAATTGCAGCCGCGTAACCAAGGTCAACATACAAATGTACCCCTCTAACTCACATACTAATTCACCATATCTGATCTGCATGTTTTCTATTATGATCCCATATTCGATATGATTTTCCATGATAGACCCAGAATAATGTGATTGGATTGTCAAGTTGGATCTTGATATAACACAGAACAAGGAGTATGGGGACAGCGTTGCGGTGAAATGCCACAAAGTCCGTCGCTTTGAATTCGACTGTTGGTGATCACTGCCTCCTTGGAAATGTCGTGTTGTCGGCTCTTGAACAGTGATTTGTGGTGGACAAGAATGATCAATTCCCAACTCTATACAAATAACTTCATGTTTCTACGTAAATAATTGTTTTATCTCAAAATCGCTCGCCAAGATATGCGACGTCGACATTACTGTTAAGGTGTCCGAAAACATCCGTTCAGGAAGAAATATTTCACCCACCTTGTCCCCAGGTTCAATTTCCTTCGGTATAGGTTCCCCAGAACGTCCAATTATAGCTAAAACCAACGTTTTATACAATAATGCCTTGTGGCAGAGGTGAAATCCGATGGACACAACACAGAAAACAACTGTTGGATCACACAAAGTTTCACAGTGGTCCGCGCTACCCTCGTCTGGCTACCCAGCTTTCGTGAATCAAACTTATAAGCCAAAGCTGGGCGTGTTGAGGAGTGTACGTAAATGAATCCTGTTCAGACGTAAGACACCGATCGCTGCTCTAATCCAGATTTTCATTCGCTTCTCAGCCCTTGCTGTAGATCTACACCGGAACAGTGGCTCCTTTGTGACCTAACACGTTGAACAAACTACATCAATGGGGGGCGGATAGCTCACGTATTTGTGGCGGCTCAAGGACGGAGGAACGCCCAAAGGCAAGACATTTCGCGAACTCCTGTCTACGTAAGGGTGACTCACAAACGATTAAGGGCAAAGGAACATTTTGCGTTGACGTTAGTTCAAGAACATGAGATGGAAACGAGATAAAGAGGAAGTAAGCTATGTTAACTAATCCCAAATCTACCCCTTATTTCATTGTCACACCTTCATACTTTGTACATGAGTTGCCTTCCGGTACACAAAAGATACTGTGTAGATCCTAACAGAGTAGGAATGGAGTAAATGTACCTATCGCATGCGCAATGTTAGCAGTACAGTTCTACGACCACATACATTTGCCAATAAAACATGATCGGCGATCTTTTCCTCCAATGCATTAGAGCAACTAAAGCCCCGGTCACAAAGCGCGTACGATTCCTTGCGATGGACTATTCCGCATATCGTACGATGAGCGCAGTACATCGCAAGAAAATCGTAAGCATCGCAAGCCATCGCAACGCATCGGATGGTGTTCAAAATTTTTCCAGCGTCGCACGATTTTTCACTTGTGTCTCTTCTGTATAGCCGTCTGACCGCTTTTGTGCTTCTTTAACCAACAAAATGTGGACATAGCTGTTTAATACCTTCCTATAATATCTTTAACTGTAAAAATAAATTTAAAAAGACCATGACAACAAGAGTATCACAAGCAAAAGTTCAAATCAAGCGTGAGTACTGGTATGGTTATCTCGGTCTGCTTGCCGGCTCTACGTGTCAGGCTCTTTCGAAGATCGTCATGATCATGATATGCTATCAACAAAAAGATGCCATCATACAAAAATCAAATGATAAGAATTATATCATATATATTTCCGACTCATAGAGCCTGCCTTTATGTTCGAGTTGTCCCCATGGTTATTACGATTATGGTAAACTGACCCAAGACCGACGAGAGCTGAGATTTGATCTAATTATAAACTCACGTGCATGAAGCGATCAAACAATTTGTCTGCATCACCTGTGCGTGGCGCGCTGTTCTCTGGTTGCGACTGTGGCAGTTGCGACTGATATATTTCCCCTTTTCGTCAATATCGACAATATCAGGGAAAACTAAAACCATCACAACATGCTAAAAAATCATAAATCTATAACCTCATCAGTAGACAAAAATTGCCGTAATGAACTCTGCTATGGGGGCAAATAAAATCTTACGACGATAGCGAAATTTTGAACATGTTCAAAATCCATTTCAGCTCTATTTTTCGCCATACGACGCTCCCCGATTTACTATGATCCACTGCGATTGACGCAGGCACGCTCTTATGACCTCATCGTACGATCCACTACGCGCTTTGTGACCACGGCTTTATATACTTAAACCATTGCTTCCGATTTTCTTCCGACTTACGTCGCACTGCGATTATCCTGCGCATCGGAAGGAATCGCAAGGAATCGTACGCGCTTTGTGACCGGGGCTTAAGTACGTTATTACACTGTTCTGGCCGTGCTTACTTGTTAGGCCACATTGACTCGATTTGATGGATGACATTCCCTGACACACCAAAACTGATCATGATGCGAACAAGTAAAGCGAAAGAATGTTCCCGACGTCTAAAAATTAGTAACATTCAAAGGATAACATTGGCATGAACAAGGCCCAGTTTGCCGTCAGGAGATTTGATTCTGGCCAGCCATACCAGAGGACATCAGAAACTGGGAAAGCATACTGTAACAGTAGGTTTAGAACCGGTGACTCTGTGAGGTTGCGTCGACGTACATATAGTATATTATAAGAGGAAGAGGCGAAGGTGATAATGTCTTCATAAAAGGAAAAAAAAAGAATGAAAGAAGAAAACGGCAGAAAGAAAATCACAAGCGACCTGCCCAACCCAACCAAACCCATGCCCAACCAGCCCCTGCCCAACATACTTACCAGTCGATATGCATATGCCACCTAGCCAGACGGGTGCAACCCTGGTTAACTAACTAGGATGACACTCACTACACAGATGCCACATCGGCATTGGGAAAATCTTTGCCTGTAATGATGTAGTTCCAGAAGCCCCCCCTTTTTTAAACCGGCGAAGTACGGATGTCATCCATAAAAGATCATAAAATCAAGTCAGCGTGACCATTAACTAAAAAAGCCATACCATTGGACACGAACACAACATTAAAAAAAAATCTCCATTTCACTTTTTATAGAAATCATATCCTGCTTTGCTTTACATATTTCAGATTTTCATTGTTGCATTGATTGAATCTTTCATTCCTTCAACAAACAAAAAAGAATGGTGGAATTATTTCTCATTGATTGTAGTATCATTATTTCCATAATTCACACTAACAACATCCGAAAGTTACCAATCTCATCTAAAATTTGACACAAAAGAAGTGATTAATAGGCAAATGAAATCATGATTCAAAATCTAATGTGATGACTCCATTTAAAGTTTTCGACTATACTGCAAAATAGATTAAGCAAATATATGTCTATTGCATAAAGAAATGTCTGAAAACATATATTAATGTCACTAGCATCAATTCCAATGTCAACAGAAAATGTGAAAGAAAAAAAATGAAGAATCTATTGTTCAGAATACCATATTCTGTGTATTCAGTCATTTGTTCATATGAAGGCAGTAGGAAAAGTTGGACTAGCTACATGTAAGGTTGGCTGGTTTTGGTACATCAAAGCACGTTTGGTAAATAAAATTGAGAAAGTGGACAAGTGAGTTCAAGATAGAACAAACGTGTCAATCAAAATAATCAACGGCATGTCATGACTGGTAAAGGGGAAAGTTATCTGACCCTTATGGAAGGGACCTAAAAATATATTATCAAAATAAAAGTTTTTAAAACTATTACTAATCAAATAGGAGTACCAGTAAAGGGATATGGACAAAACATAGTGACGTATACTTTTTATTAATGATGTCATGTCAGATATCAAATACAAAAATGTAATAAAAACACCAGTTCATCATGTGTGCCAAAGTTAATGATAAGAAATATCAGCATAAAAGACTGTAATACCATATCCTGTTTTTTAGAGTTATAATAATAATTAGTGAATATAATCTTATTTTACATTAAAGTGAGTTATAGAAGTAAAGTTTGGATACATCATATACCAGATTCTGAACAAAGTGACATAACAAATAACAGAGCTGAAATAAGTTGGTTAACCATACCGGCCAACTGTAAAACTGGTTTTGGAGTACTTAATATGAAGGCACACTTTAGTATTTATATATATGACACATTGCCAAGTTCCTTTGACATACAGTAATTGTTTTCTGCTGTTTATATCACTCGTTGCTTTCTGCCAGTCCTTTCTTTGCCCTGCCCCCCTTCCCTTTGGACAGTTTCCCTGCTGCAGTTTTAGCCTTCTTCGCCGGAGGGCCCTGGTTCTCCTGTTCTTCAGCTTCACCATCACTGCCATGATCGGACCCCTCCTTCTCCTGAGGTGAACAATGAAATGATGAGGAACTTGATAGCTCTGACAATGATACAACGACGGCAGTAAGACTGGTTAAAAACAATTCCTGATGCATTGCCTTAAGACAATTGCACCATCTTAGTACTACAAATGTAGTAGTTTTCATCACTAACAATCATTATTAATGTTAATATTGAGGTTGTATTGCAAGGTGAGTTTTGCCTGACACAAATAAACTACATTACAAAAGTGCCATACATTTGTTTGCTTGCCATTTCCTTTAAGCATAACCTTAATATCAAGTTTCCAATGTTCTGACCTCCTCTGAGCTAGATTCCTCGTCCCCTTGTAGAGCCATCTGCACAGCCGCTGTATTGATGCGGAAATCCCTGGATGTGCTCATCTTCATGTGCTCCATCAGGTTGACCTTTGACTTCTTGGTGAGCTGGATGAGGTAGCGCTCGTACTGCTCGATGGCGAAGACGAGGACAGGGATGGATTTGGTTTCACGCAGCACCTGGGCCTGAGAGAGCATTAAGCGATGTTTTTAAAATCAATGTTTTAATGTGTATCGCAGGGATACATGTAACTCTGCCTTATCTCTAGAAAAGAGGATTATATCTACAGTGCAGGCTGGTTACTGATAGTTGGTACTGGGAGAGAGCATTGAAAATAAGTGTTTTAATCTGTACCGCAGGGATACATGTAACTCTGCCTTATCTCGGCAAAGAGGATTATTGTGTACAGTGCTGGACAGACAGTACTAGTACATATCAGCTTTATCTTTTAACAGTCACCTGTAAGGATAAAAATGGGTTTCATCACAAATGTTTTATTTGCTGCTTTCTTTGCAGCACAGTCATTGGTCTGGAAATGCTAATAAGTTTCTGGAGGACATGTGGTCTGGTGCTAAACTTGTACCTTCCTGGCTTGTCCTACAGCATCTGATGATGTCTTGTCCTTTTTCTTCCCTCCTTTCCCCTTATGTTGGTCACGCTGGGCCAGCTTTTCATTCTGGGCAGCCTGTTATGTCAGATAACATGAAGTGAGGAGCTAGCCATTAGACATACTATTGGTACATTTGTGCATGTACTATAAAAGCCCACGTGTTGTAATTCTAAGCACAGCTCAAACTTGCTGTAGTCTTACAAAGAGTAAGCAAGCTTTAACTGTCAGTATCTGAGAGGCACTTACCTGTATATATGTGATGAGAGCATAGGCTTGCTGGGACAGGTGTGTTCCCGACAACTTCACCAGCTTCTCAAACCTGGGGGACAGGTGGCCCACTTTCTGGGTGTACATGGCCAGGTACTACATGGGACACAAAAGCACAAGTTTTTAAAGAATCATGAAATTGAACCACACTGGACACGGCTGTTTCTTTATAATTCTTAATACTGTACAGGGCATCTGTCACCTCTGTCATAACCAGTGGCAGAGAAGCTAAACATGTTCCTTAAATCTATTTGAGATAAACTGGTTTGAGATCAATTGTCTTTTCAATTTTCACTGTGAATAGCATTATCAGACTGGAAAATCATGGAAAAATGAGATTCTTGAATCACATGAGCATCTATTGGACAGGCTTTTAACTTTTTTTCTGTGACAAACTCCTTGGTCAAATGGTATTAATTATCATACAAAGAGATTGTAAACTCTTTGCACAATACTATAGTAACACATCTTTGACATGTCAAAGCATTACTGCCAAGAGCATACTTTCCAGTGACTTACATATTTGGCCAGTAGTGTGAGGTTATTGTACAGCTTGACGAGAGACTTGAGCAGAGCTTCCACGCTGGCTCCCATGGGGATGGCAGCCTGCACCAGCTCATGGTACACTGTCACCAGCGTGCCCAGCCTCACACACACCGACTTCTCATGCCCCTCTCTCTGGGTCGGGCCTTGGGAAGGGGCATCTGGCAGGTGGAGAACAGACATTGGTACTAGAATCTTATCATGCTTCAGAGCAGTTTCTAGTTTAAGTCTTGTGCTTCAGTATATAAAAGGAATCAATGAGTATCATGAAACATGTAAGTTACTAATACTAAAATGTCCTACAGCAAAATGAACCTTTTGGGGGGCAAAATGAACCCCATAGGGGTTGTCAGGCTTGACACCCCTTTAGTCATACTTCCTCTGATGACAAAATGCAAAAAACAACCAACCTTAAGGTCATTTGGTCCTACATATATCATCAATACTACATCTACTATTAGTAAAGAACATATCACATATATCATCTGATACTACTACTACTATAAGTTAAGAACATATCACATAGATCATCTGATACTACTACTACTATAAGTTAAGAACATATTGTACCCTCAGCTGCAGCACTGCCCCCTGACAGTTCAGCCTTCATCTTCCCGATGACCCAGTCCACCTCCTCCAGCACCCTGTCCACCTGCCCCACCACCAGCGCCATGACGGGGGTCGCCGTGCGAGGGTTCACTACCGCAAACTGGGTCTGGTCCTCAACATCCACATCCTGGGGAGGGAGCAGTGAAATAACTGAACAGACATACAAATGTAATGGCAGATACTTAAATGTAAGTTCATCTGTGACAGTAGTTAACATTATGTTACAATTCTAAAGTGCACACGTCACACATCCAGACCGTAATGGCAGATGTTACTTTGTATTCTAAACATGAATTGTTATCTTTACAAATTGCAGGGCCTCTTTACCTTAATGCCAGTGGAAGTTAGATATCCAAGATGCAAGTGTCTAAAAGTTGCTTCATGCAACGTAACCACCTACAGATGCTTACTTAGCATTGTGTCATTGTGTGCGTAGAGGGTAATCATACCAGTTATGATCTGATGCTGTTTGTGCTATCCAGTGTTACACAACCGCTCAGTGTCAGGCTGATCAAGGCCCTCCCTGAGATCTTGTAGTTGTGCAGCTCTAAGCCAGGATATTGATGAGACCCTTATCTAGTTGTGTTGCAGATTCCTTACCTGGTCGATGTCCCCCATCTGACTGTGCACATCCTGTGCCAGGTCCCGCAGAACTGTCAGGCTGGTGGAGGTCTGTGCTGTCAGGCTGAACAGCAGGGACAGCAGGGCCTTGGTCATGGCGCTGTCATCTGGGGAAAATCAAACAGGACTATCTCTCAACAACACACATTAGTTCAATTTCTCAAAAAGCTAACTTGTGTGCTAAAGAACTAGTTATTTCTGTACGGACATGGACAAATGTCTAATACATACACGTAAATACAGCCAGAAATCAAAAATAGTTTCCTTTTAATAGAACCCACACAGTACAGAAGAAGGTCTTCTGGTCTTGCACTAACTTTAGTCGAAAGTTACTCATTAATTTATAGATAATAAAAAAAGTATAGAAGATGTCATTTTACAAATTCCTTGTATTGGAACAAAACTTTGTTTTAAACCTACCAACATTCTGCTCAGTACACAGGCGGTTGACCCAAGCATGCAGCTGTACCAGGTGGTCGCTGCCAGGTGAGAGATGGCAGGACAACAGGGAGATGACATTCACCAGCTGCACCGCATCACGGGGGCTGACGTCATCGTCTGACGATGTCACCATATTCACCACCATGCGCTGGGAAAGACACAGACGGAAACATGATCTGGCCTGCCTTGTGTACATGTACAATGTAACAGCTACTGTGCTTCAATAATATATTAGTTTCTACAGTACCTATCAGCTGCTGATGAGGTTTATAATCCCACATCCATATCTCCACATTTCCATCGCACTATAATATATATCTACTCCCTGCTTGCAGTGCTTGGTTTTTTTAAACAGCTCTAACAGTATGGGATTGGTCAGAAGCCAGGTAAAATATTATTTGCAAGTTGATACAACAGAAAACTCCATCCCTACCTGGAACCTCTTGATGTGGAAGTTGACTCTCTCCTGGTCATCCATATTGGTGCCTGCCTCCTCCTCCTTGTCAGCATCATCACCTCCTGGTTCTGTAAACACAAAACACTTGAACCTTCAGCCTCCTAACATAGGCAAATAGCTACTGGGTTTGGCAGCAGGCCCCATTCTGAGAGATGCTTCTGGTATATCAAGAGTAATTTATGTTGAAATCCTTATATTTCACTGCCAATGAATCTGCAAAACAGTTTGATGTAGTCTAAAACAATGAACTGTCTTCTATGTGGAAATTTTCCTTTCCTAGCATAGCACAATTAAAAAATTACAGCCAACTACTATATACGGATGGGTGCATCAGTGCTTCATATTGAAACTGGTAGAAATTGCTAATGTACCATGTTTTATGTGAGTGATGTCTATATAAGACATAAAAGGTGTACTATATACATACAGACCTATCTGTGTAAGGAAGGCTGCCACCTGGTCAGGATACCTGCTGCAGATGATGTTCACAATAGTGCAGAAACCCTCCAGACACATGGCACTGACTGCCTTACCCTGTGGGTGGGGAAAACAACAAATATGAATATTTTGCCTTCTAAGACCTGCTTTCCTAACCACTCTTGTTGCAAGGATTGAAGAACCAAAAGTGCCAGGTTATAACAGACAACATGGTATTTCAGAGCTCCAAACCAAACATCATAAATACTCAAACAACTTCATGCTCAAATCGAAGCAAACTTTAAGACTTGTCCTAGTCTCCTATACCCCGGTGGTACCGTTTAAGTCCATCACACATGGCCCCCTGACCTTCTCCAGGCCATGGTCAGGGAGTTAGTCTTGAGCAAGGTCATCTGCGTCTGGTAGTTGGGGAGGTTTCCTACTGCATGGCACTTAACCTTAACCTTAAGTAGTCTTTTGTATTCCAAATTTGTATGGGTTACAGGTTTAAGACAGCAGGACTTTGAAAAAAATCAAAATTCAGGAAAGTCAAATTGTACATTGTACTTGGATGTGGTCAGTGGAGTGAACTGGAGCTGTTATAGGATGGATTCCAGGCTAGTCCTAACCCAGCACCAACCTTGGATGGGCAGTGGTCAGAAGTGAATGTGTGACAGGGGCCTTACCTTACTCCTCCTTCCACTCTCCCCATGTGTCTGCAGGTCGCTGGTGAACTTCCGTAGGAGAACTCTGTGTGAACAACGTCATCTTGTTAATGAAGTTGAGTTAAATATGTTACTTTCCTTCAAAGAATTTTCCTGTCTATGACAAATTTAGGAGCTGTAGCAGTTGTGAACGTTTTAATTTTGAATCTGCAGGGATCTGTTCATCAGGTAAGATAACATTGACATGTACATGTAAGTCTAGTAGTGAACTTACATAAGGTGCGTTCAAAAGATCTGGCGTTTTCAGAAGGAGGGAGCAAATCTGAGGATTATTCAAGGCACATTTCCTTGTCATAAAGCAGCCAAAGAGATTTGAATCAAACACCAGTGTGAGACCAAATCGAGCCTACCTGGCCATGTTGCAGCAGTACTTGTAGAGTTTGTCCTTGTTACTCCCCTCGCTGCCGTCTGTGTGTCCCTTGTCACAGACTTGCTGGATCTTCTGCTGAGCCACGCTGACGATGAAGCGCACCAAGTCCGTGTTCTCCCGCAGTACCGACAACCCTTCCTGGTGTTGGGGTACATCGTCACTGCATCCAAGACACAAGACATAAACCAAAAATGTACTTTTCTCATATATATTAAGTACTCTTTAGATTAATAATACTAATAGAAACAGTTTTCCCTACATCATCATACAGGTTACTTGCAGTTATACGGCTTGTTCTCATGAAAACATGCCAAATGCTGTAGCCAGCCTTTATGACTTGATGTGGATTCAATTACAGTCCCATTAACAGGGACAGAAAGTGATCAATAGAAACATATAATGTTAATCAAATTAAACCTTACTTGCATAATTGATAAAACTACAATTAAACAAGACATACAAGAAACTATGAATGCTTCACAGAGGGGTGAGATCTTCCAACATTATGATGTATATATGCCTTACTTCTCCCTGCAACATTAAAACTAATCTCACCTGAAGAGTCCTTGGAGGATTCTTGCGGTACACCTGATGGTGAGAAGACTGCGAGCGACCTTGGCCCCTCCTGACTTGCCCTTGGCCGTCTTCTCCTTCATAGTTTCTGCAAGCTTGTTGTAGTTCAGGAACAGCTGAAGGAGCTGCTCACACGACTCCTTGCTGAAAAGAAAAAGGACAGACTCAAAACATTATCACACATTCAGAACAGTATACTGTAAATCTTGAAACATTCAGTGGTAGGGCTGGGTATCGGTACAGCGTACCGGTACAAAACCGGTTTTTCTTATTGGACCGGTCCAGAAAAACCGGACCTGAAAAAATTAGGTGGACCGGATGTTGGACCGGATGTTGGACCGATTAGAAAATTAACATATTATTTCATCAGGCATTCACACGTTTTGGCGCTTGCAGTTGGAAGAAAATGACAAGAGTGAAGTAGAGTAGAGTTTATAGTAATTTCTACCAAGGTTTACAGTCAATCGTACAGGTGCAGTTAGCGTTGTAGGATTTTAAAACGCCAGTGTAAGTCTAATACTCCACCAAACAGATTTCTTTGTAGTGAAATGGACAATTGGTATGAGTCATACTGAATCAGGTCCAGGTTCAGGTCCGGACCTGGACCTGATCCTTTGGACCTGAACCGGACCTGGACCTGAATTTTCTGTACCGGTACCCAGCCCTATTCAGTGGCTTTATTTACATGGCTTTGCTGTGCCTATCCACTGCAGAATTATGACACCATGAGTATGTGTTATCAATTGCTTCAGTTTTATTTCAACTGCCAACTTACAACACTGAGAAAATCCTGTGTGAATTTACACTATCATGACAAGTACGTAACAAGTCGGATGTCTGTCAAAACACAGCAAGAAACGAGAGGTCAAGGAAGAAACTTCATTTAGATATGTCCTAAATAGCAGGGGGGAAAGGCATAAATTAGACCTGATGGTGGGTCAAACTAACATCTAGACCAGCATTTCACCAGCACATCACAACAAAACCTAGCTTCTACATAGAATGATTCTGGCAACAGAAATCAGTATACATTGATCTAATTCTAAAGCATTTGTTGCCACTTTGTGACCAAAAGAATAAGCTTAGTTTTGTGATTATCTACTAACTATTGGTGTTTGACAAATCTTCTTGTACTTTGAGCCAAATTGACTGGAGTCATCATCTGTGTTGGTAGTCCATGTATTATGACTGGGAGTCATTTCGATTACACATGCATCACGAGTAAAGCAATCAAAATTCTTTGCATTTGAAACATTAAATAAAAAACATCGGAATTTTGACTTTACTGACCTGAAGTCGTCAGACATGCATGTATACTCCATCAGTACCTCATACAGCCCCAGTACCAGGATACCGAAGATGTTGTTTTTCACACCAACCCCACTGTTCATGGAGAAGTCTGCAGACTTGTCCTGTTGGGTGGGGTTCAGGAGAATTCAGCATGTCAGAGGTCAATTCAAGGTGAGGGAGATAATGCCTAACATAACATTGTCAGGGAGTAAGAAAAATTAGAGTGTTGTAAATTTCATTCAACCAACAATTTCACACATTTCATGCTCTACTCTGGGCAGATACCATCCTTGGGTTCCTGACCTTTGGCCATGTGCCAATGTTCACTTCCTGCCAGCCTGTGGAAGAAATGGGGCCAACTCAACCTTCTCATCCTACCAGTCTCCAGTTACAATTCAGCCCAGAACAAACTTGGACCTGGACCAGCAGGAACAAACTCAATCACACAAACAAACACACAATCGGACCAACATCAATACCTATAATGGAAGTAGCAATCCCCTCACCAGTTCAAAATCCTCCATCTCACACTTGATCATTCTTCGGGTCAGAGATTCCAGGATGGCACCCAGCTCTGATTGGATGGCTGTCAGTGCCTCATCATCCTCCGGCTCTTCTGATTCGCTGGCCAGCTGCTGACACTTCAGAAGGCACTGGACCATTGAGCAAAGCAGGTGACCCTGGGGTGAGAGGTCAGAGGTTAAGTTTCATTGACACTATAGTATGGAATGAAGTCACCAGTACAGAAGGAGCAACAGTGAATACAATAACCATTTTGACCTTTGATAATAATTTCTTTTGTTTGCAACTCATATACAAACTTTACATAGTTCGTTGCTAACAGTCAATTCTACAAAACAACTACTAGAAACAGCTTGCACACCAGAGGCTCTACTAAGAAGGTCTGGTCTCCCTGAGCTGTGATGCAGGGGTCCAGTTGGAGGGGGGGTGTCACATCATCTTCAGCCTCGTAGTACCGCCTGAACTGCGACAGAAGCATCTCCAGGATGGGGGGACCAAGGTGCGGGTTCCTGCTCAGAACATCGTACATTCCCTGCAAAAGAAAACAAAAATGACCCAAAGTTCTACAGTCTTCCCTTTTAGAATCTGTTATGAAAACCCATTCTCATCACTATCAAATGACCAATTATTGCAGAGGTTGTTGATGAAGGAAAAGCTTGATTTCTTCTCTGCTGATTTTGGGAAAAGTCTGAATCTCAAATCATTAAGTAAACACAAAATCAGTGGCAATGATGAAATTATTAGTGTTATTAGGATGGTCAACTACATGTACTTTTTTCAGTCTGGGGCCATATTGAGAACAGGTTATGCTTGGCTTGGCTAAACTACAAAGGTCTGTAACATGGTGACCTCAGTACAACTGTTATTGCACCATGTGCAGCCATATAAGCCAGTAAGGTTGTGAACCACTCACAGGGGGGCAAAACAATAGTCTTTTCATAAGTGAGGTGGGTTCTTTAATGATTGTGATTGTCGAGGTGTGGCTTCCCTCAAACATGGGACCTTCATTTAGCTAATCCTACCTGAGAAACATTCCTAACCAAAATTAGACATTCATTTTTACCTGCATGTAAGTGAAATGAGGAAATTGGTATAAAAAGCCCATTTGATTGGGGCATGTGAGGGGATTTGAACCAAAATCCTCTTGATTCCTGGCCAAACACTCTACCATAATGATTACACCACAGGATGTCACAGCTACACCACATGCCACTTGTATACGGCATGATCAGCATATAAACGTACCTCATACAGCATCAGCCTGACATCCGCCTGCTGGGTCAGACACCTGCGCAGGTTCCCCAGGATCTCCAGACACAGGGCCTCGTTACCCGCACTGCTGGGAGGGGTGTGGATGTCTACCTGGATCTGGACACAAAAAGCACATAATCTTTCAATATCCAAAAAAGATACAGCATTTTAGGAAACAGATCAACCTTCTTACAATGATAACAATGGTTACAAAATATCAAGGCTGTACATACTCACCTGGCTGAATGAGAAAGACTGACTACAGGACTGGCTGCAGGGCAGACCACCCAGCACCTTGAAGTGGCGAAGGATCATGAGGAAACCGGTCACGGCCACCTTCCGAGCATCTGCCTGTCGTGAGAACATGGCCTTCCTCAGCACCAACATCAGGGTGTCCTTCAGGGGCATACTCAGCTTCAGGAGGGGCTGGGAAACAGGTAACAAAAGAGGAATTATGCAAATAAGAGCTTAATTTACCACTGAATCAGTGCACAAATGCCATAATTCCTTAAAGGTAAATGATACAAATTTCATACTTGTGTCATGTATACATGTACATGTATGTTAGTTAAAGGTGTACATCACCATGCATACACTATATAAAATCATGTAAAAAACTTATCGTTAAAAGCATTTGTATAATGATGGAAAGGGAAAAGGACAGGACTTAACATATAGAATTATGCTATTGCTGTTGCTTTTGCTAATCATTATTTCATGACAGTGTGTGTACTGGAAAAGGCAAGGAAAAATTTTTGGGGAGGGCCATTGAAAATTTTTTTGGGGCGGGGGAAGGGCCATTGAAATTTTTGGGGGGAGCAGGGGGAGGGCCATCGAAAAATTTTTTTTACCAGACCCATTTTGCACCAGAACCCCCACCCCCCACACCGGTAAATATCGTCCAGTCCCTAATATAACATTGTTGAGAAATTCCTGTATTTTAGCTGTTTTTGGTTAACTGGTATGCTAATGAGCACTACTTACAATGGGGATTTGCCATTGGTATAAAATGACTTGATCATGAGAGGGAGGATGGATTCTTCCATTTGATGTGTAGTAGTCTATCGATAGTCCAGACAAGTTTGGTTGGACGTGAACCACATACTTTGCCAACGTTCCAGGAGAGGAGCTGTGAAAGAGGTCTGGCTTGTGGATACAAGAGGTTTGTTTCTATGTCCCATTATCTAGTGTTGCTATGAATGATCTTTCTTGGGATGTAAGCATAAGGCAGGTGTCATGATGGCATGCCCGAGCCTAAGTAGAAGAAAGTGGTGTGCGTATTGAGTGACTAAGAAGATGTGAAAGAATAATCATGCAGAATCTATTGTTTGGTATACCATACTGTGTGTTCAGTCATTTGTTCAACCTTCCTCAAACTTAGATTTCATACTGAAGGCAATTTTGGTAAACTGTTTTCATTCCCAAACTGGCATCAGTTATGGGGTTCCCAGAGGGGTCAACCAATGTACCTTCAATTACACAATACAATTGAAAGTTTATTGCAAATTTTTGCTTGAGGGATTATTGAAAGTGACAAAAAACTTACGAACAATGGTAAATACTTAAAAATAGTAGGTTAGCAACTACACATCTTTTTGTACTCTTAGTCTAATGCTAAAATGTAAGTTAATATACCGGGTAATCAAATTAACATGGCCTTACATGTTAATTTTGAAATTGACTGTCATCTAACCATGCCAGAAGAGTCTACCCAATGGGCAGACAATTAGCACAACATTTGCATAATGAAGGACCAAAACTGGTTCATCCGGATTTGTCTTACCCTTTCCTAACTAGAATAGGTCATATCGAAGCAGGTACGTCCTCTCAACTTACTCTCAAATGTTTATTCATTCAATGTTTATTATCTCCAAGAAAATCTCAATTAAACAGAGGTATAGAGTTGGGTCTATCTGTCTGTGTATCTGTCTGTTTGTGTGTGTGTTTGTGTTACTGGATTTTTTGTATCTTTTGACCTGGATGTGCTATATACATGTACAAATGTACATGGTCTTGATTGTGATATAAAGATGGGGATTTGACAGACATCCACCATGTGTCCCGGGTCAAAAACTACATATGTAAAACTGGAGTTACTAGTACTGTAGTGTTGACTTGTTTGATGACCTGTGATGTCCTGATGAGTGTTGCCTTACAGACCCAGTCAACTAAGAATGTAGCTATGGAAACTGTGGACCATTATGAACTACATTGTATATAATAATAGGATCATTAGATCAAAAAGTGTCTACAATGACAAAGTGGTTTTTATGCAGAGATTTGAACAGTTTGAGTTCACATACTACAGAATTTATTCAGATAGTTTAACACATCACTGATCAAACAAAGATCAGCGTTCAACTGCGAATTTGCAAACATAACTACTGTAGGGGTCATTGATCGGGCGTGGTGGAAGGGTTGGGCACCTTGAGCCATATTCAGATCATAATTCATATCATGATCTCAACTATTCAGATAAAAAAATCTGTATGTCGTGATATTTGGTCACCGAGAAAAGAATAAAAGAGCGACGGCCGTGGTGTACTTGTCAGAGTAAAATTCGCAACACGACAGATCAACTTTGCAGGGCCACTGAGGTACACATGATGCTATTTCACACAGGTGGTACACAGGAAATGACGAGTCTACACATTTCCCCACAAGGCACAAAGCACTCTCAACAACAAGTAAAGGTATGATTAAGATATACTTTACTCAGAGGAAATACCAGGTTTAGACAATAATCTTACATGTTCCTTAATAATGACACTCATGTTGACAGCTTCATGGTGTAACGTTAAAGAAACGGCCGACTTTTTGTAGAATTTCGGCGCCAAAAATGCAAATCATCCGAACTTATAGAAAATCCATTCAGATTATCGAGAACTTTGGACGGAGGGCATTAATTGGTCTCTACAAATGAGCGAATTAAGGAATGGGATCAAGCGATCGTTGGAACAGGCGTTCCAACACCCGAAAATCCCTTCATCCTCTTGCAGGAGGGCCTGTTGTCATCGAACGAGCCCTCTAGAACCCATTCCTTAATTCGCTCATTAAATTGACGTAACCACCAAACAGTTTGAATGTGCAGGTCTCCAGACGGGTAGCAGAAGCGAACATAGGTGTGAACTTCTATCCGAATGGTACCCAGATTACCACACACACACACACACACACACACGCACGCAAAAAACTGTTCAGAAGAAAACTAAACCTCCATTTTCATGGAGGTGATGACAGATATATAGG
Source organism: Branchiostoma floridae x Branchiostoma belcheri (assembly GCA_019207045.1). Lineage (NCBI taxonomy): Eukaryota > Metazoa > Chordata > Leptocardii > Amphioxiformes > Branchiostomatidae > Branchiostoma > Branchiostoma floridae x Branchiostoma belcheri. The sequence continues at coordinate 20,620,769 of CM033026.1, read as the reverse complement.
TAATGTGGACTTTCTCAGTAAAAAGTAATCTCACCTGTACAGCCTTAAGAAGGCCCTCGGCTGAAGCAGCAGGCAGATAGGACAGGTAGTCAAAGGAGTCCCGTACTTTGGGAAGACATTCCAGTAGAGTCTGGGGCACTGTGCTGACGGTGTTTGACAGAAGCTCTAAGGAAGGATGGACACATTATGTTTATAGTTAGTATACTCTAACATTTGAGTTTTAGTATTATTATCCCTCATCAATTTTTCAAATGTGTTCAAGCATATGCACTTGCAGCACCCCAAAATCTATGATAATAAAAATATTTAACAATTCGAAATCATAGTACATAATAACAATGCAGGGCTCTAGCCAGCTCGAATTCTTTTTCCGTCAGCCAATTCCATTTTCAATCGTCACGAAAACCGCGAAAATTCATTTTCCTTATGACACTACAAAGTAGTAAATGTTGCCATTGAGACCTTGAAAAACGGGTTTTAATGAGATTATCGTATGCGAAAGAGCGCCGACACACATTGTCAACAAGCATAACAATAGCAAAACAAACAGTGTGTGGCTTTTACAGCCATGAACGGCGTCCCCAAGCCGCCTGTAGCTTCCACCAAGGATTTTTGTCCGTCAAGGTTGACGGATTGGTTTTAAAATTTTTCCGTCAGATGCAGCAAATTTCCGTCAGACGCTAGCTAGAGCCCTGTAACAATGCTTCTGTTGCAATATTCCTTCAGTGTAAACCATCTCTGTCTAAAATGCTATTTTGATCAGCCAGTGAATGGTATCATCAAAGCCACTGGAGTGGCATATCAGATGGGTTGTGACCCATGTTCACACAAGTGTCAAGTTAGACCCTAAGTTGAGTTATGTACATGTACCTATGTAGTGGGTGACAGGGCTGGTTGCCTTGGTAACAACTCGGTTCAGGATTTGCTCCAGAATGTCGGACCGTACCATCTCATGAACCTGCAGATACACAGAACAAAACATTTCTTCATAACTTTCATGAAAAAGAGGAACTTTAAGTATGAACAATATAAGGGTAAAGTTTTTACATAATGCAATATATGACCTCCAGGCCGAGGGGCAAAGTACTTGTACTTGGAAGTTCATGCAATAAAAAAGTAGCCTGTGCCATATATTACCCTGAAGCAGTAAATTAAGGCCACAGTAAGTAAATTTTATTGATAACATCCATGTGCTTATTTCTTTTTGCCTGATTTCAGAATAAAAACAAGAAATTTCTTTTTCTTTGGAGATGGTCAACATGACGAAAAATTACAAAAATGAGCAAATGGTTGTAAACATAAGTCTAATGATTGTACTTGTAAAAGTGGCACTACCGTGGTAGCCATGACTGTAGTTGTAGAAGAGAAACTTGTTGGATAATTGTAAAAGTGGCACCAATAGGAAAGTCATGAGTGTAGTTACAAAACTTTGTAAGTAATACCAATCGACCATACTAGTGTTACTATTTACTACAGCAATGCACATCTTGAATACAGGAATGAATGCCTCATTGGCTGTGATATGATGTTTAGTCCATTTATTTTTTGTTACAACATTTATGGTATCTACATTGTACTTTGAAAATGTAGCCATCTTGTTCTTTAGTACCATGATATTGTTTTTTCCCCTGCCCCATCTCACTATTTTTGCAGTCTGCTAAGGATGTCATCCATAAAATTTACTTGCTGTGGCCTATTGTAACTCATTGCCTTATTGGTCTGTATTGTGCCCTGTATTGTGATTGGTGAATGCAGAGACCTACGTGCTGGTAAGACGATACTACACAAACACACCCGTAGACACGGGAAGCTTACTCCATTCGTTCATGTTACAGGTGGTTGCCACCCTGCTCTGTTCTCTTCTATAGCCCAGTGACCTACATGTTGTAAACTGAAAATTCAAATTGTGGTTTCAGTGCTTCTGCAGGTATGCCAGAGATATGGACTCTTGCTGGAATGCAGGTTCGTTGTAGGACCAAAGTGGTGGCTACGGCTCTTCTGTTGCTGTTAACCGTTGGGACTTTTGTGTTACACTTCACCAAGGTGAGCAGTCGGTCAAAGTATGCTATGATCTACAAGTATGTCCCATCAAGATGGCAGGGCACTAAGAAGTCACAACTCAACTATGACTACCCATGGAAAGGAGCTGGTCTACAGCACATACCCTATGTGTGGAAGGATGCTGTTGCAAGGTACATTAAGAACAACTAATCAAAACTCAATCCATAAGTTGTAAAAGGCAAAAACTATGGCGAGTTTGATCGTAACAAGTCACCATCCAAATGCAAATACTGAGTTAGACTTTTACCGCCACAGTGCATGGTTTCTAAGACGATTTTGTCATTGCTCAACTTTTAACTTGTTACAAATGAAAGAAATTAATGTTGAGAAATCTATATCAAAAACAAGAGTTTGATAAGTAGAATGACCAAACGAGTGCAGAAAGTCCATTAACAGTGGTAGAGCAGCAAATACATTAGCTGTTTGGTTGCCTTGTTTGCATTTACAAGCTTCAATGCCAATGAAACAAGAGCAGCTGCGTGTATTTCGGGGGCTTTAGAAATCGTTCTAAATCATCAAAACTGCTTAAGAGTTGCCTAAATTTGTATATAATACTTCAAATGTCTTTATTAGACAGTGTCTGCCATACATGCATTTATTTGACTGAAAATATTTTTTGAAAAACCACATTATCATGAATATTTTGGCCCCAGACGTGTTCTCACAGATGGCAACTGCTCCTGCCCAGAGGAAAATCCGCTCATCTCCATCCCGCTGTACCATTACACATCTTCCCACTACCTCGGGAATGATTTTACTTCCGGTCCAGATGAGCTGAGAGAGGTCATGGACCAGCGCAATCAGGAGAAAGAAAGACTCGAACAAAGGTACGGTACATGGTAGTGTCAGTGCTCAGATAATTATCTTCTTCTCAATGGTATGATTCATATCTACAACTATAATATATGATCCGCATAATAATCAAAAATTCAAAAATTGAGACATCCAGAGGAAATGTATTATGACCTGCATGGGTCAATATTGACCATGGTAAAATCTTAATCCACATCAGCTACATTATCGGCTATGGCTAAACAAACAGTCCTATACGAGAGGGACAGTCTCTTCCTCCTCTGTAAGCTGACTCAGTTCTATAGCAAAGCGAATATGACATCGAATAATGGGACCAATTAGTCAGTCCGAATCAGGGCTGTCTCCAGCTTTAAATTTCAATTTCATGTCATGAAGTTTGCCATTGTTTTGGACGGATGATGGGACTTTTTTCACGTCCCAACAAAAAATTCCATCCCATGACAAAGGGACGGGTCCTGGAGGCAGCCCTGGTCCAACTTTTATACGTCATGTTAATCTCCTGTACCATACTAGTGACAAGAAAACTAATGCCATATAAGCCATAGGTGAACATTCACACCAGTTACTGCTGTCTAAACATTTGGGTTAGGTCCTTTGGTCTGGCATAGTCCATATACTAGTATACTAGTATATTAATAGTGCCATAAGGGAAAGTACAGCTGGGTGTCATGACGAATCTTAGTCTGTTCCAACCAATATTTATCACTTCATTGTTGCCTCCTAACACCAACAGTTCCACGTAAACATGATTCCTAAGGGGTGACTACAGAAAGACCATTCTGACACTCGTCATTGGGTCATACAAACTTCCTTGCTATTCTACACTATGAGTTATTGACACGACCCCATTCATTCAGATATCTGTGTTTCCGCAACAGTGCCAGCTTTGTATTCCATCATTCACTTTAATCCTTGTTGTGGGGTGCTTTGTCTTGTGCTTTTTTACTCCATGATTTATCTATCAGGTACCAGCAGAAATGATACCAAGGTGTTTAATGATACTAGCCATACATTAACCAGACAAAAATGAATAGTAAGATTCCCATGTTCTCCACAGGGCTCCTCCTCAACCTCCAATTCTTTTTGCAAATGGGAAATCTCCCCTGAGCTATCCCACACAGGGGCTGCGGGTTCAACCAATGGGAAGCCTCGTCATTCCAGGTTTAAGGCTAGAGGAATTGGCTGAGCACAAGGAAATCGTTGATGTGAGTAACTGCCTTGACCCTTGTCATATGCAAAATCTACTGCATAGTGAAGGCCAGTGATTTAAGTTCTGACTTTTCAGATTTGGAAAAAAAGGCTGAAGCTAGAAAGCTAACTGTAAATTCGTCCATTTTCATGGGGTCTTACTATTGCAGTAGATGGGGAAAGGAGGTTTCACTGTGTTTTAAGTCACTTTGTAATTGAAGCAATTCTGCAGTACAAATATAGGAATACATTGGGAACACAAATTTCATGATTCGATGACCCCTCTAATGCAAAGTCAAGTGGTGTGGCCTTGTCAATCTAGGACTACCTTGTATCAACATGGACCCCAAAGAAGTTGATGATGTACATTCCAGTAACTAAAATTTCAACTAAATTCTAAACTAGACATATGTGTACCAAATGCAAGACTTGACTTTTCATAAATCTAGAAATGTCAGCCTTTCATGTTTGATGTGCAAAGTCAGAAAAGGTCGCTTAATGCTTACGTCAATGGGAAAAAAATTGGGACCGAGAAAAAGCGGTCGAAATGGCCAGGTGGTCGCTGAGAAGAGGTGGTCGCTCGTTGAACACAGAACATGTATGTGTAGAAATTGCTGCATCTGTACATGGACTTATTTAGGGCTGGTGATCATACAGAATGTTTCTACCATCAACACTGTATTCTATGGCCATTCATTGTGGAGTAATTGTAAATGCTGATTTTGATACACAATTGTTATATGGGCACTTTTTCTTCTCTCCATAGATTCAGCTCCATGCCCAATTGGGAGTGTTGACGACCCTAGCAGACATTCCCAGTGTTACTGTAGAGGGTGAAGGAACCAAACACCTGACCATTTCCTCTGGGTCACTGGATCATCTGAACAGACAGCTACAGTTCCTGGTCTACACCAACACAGACTTTAATCCAGACACCGTGGACTATGGTAAAACTTCACATAAACTTTCATCATCTAAACGTGCTTTAATATCATTGCTGTTGAAAACTTGAATCCAAAACAACAGATCATACATGTATAAAAAAATAACCGAATGACTATTTACCGCTGATACTGTTGACAGAACTTCTTCCATTTTCCTTTTATATGTCTTTTTTATTAGCGGATATCCGGTATGCCTACTTCCAAGGAACGATTCCCATCCGTATTCAACATAAGAGATTGCTGCAGATATTTGACTTCTCAGAAGGTGAATTCTGAACTCCTTTTGCTAATAATGGTATTTTGAACAAAAATGATCAATATTGTATATATATATATATACATATATATACATATCACTAATGTATCAATATTGTTAGATACCATGTCAGTTGAAGCACTTTTTGCATGACATTGCCAATTGTTACACAAAATTGGCCTTTCCCCTATAATCTTTATAATCAACTTCGAAAATGTGTTAAACTACTGAAGGCATTGTTTATATGACCAGTATAGTTGGGAGAAACTGACTGAACACTTTCATTGTTAACATTTTTTCAGATGACATTGCAACGAAGGTAACCATAGTGACAAAGACCTTCCTCAGATACAACATGTTACGTCAGTTGATTGCCAGCGTGCGCAAGTTCTACCCCACCATTAACATCATCATCGCAGACGACAGTGAACACCCCGAAAAGGTCCAAGGGGAAAATATAGAACACTACATCATGCCATTTAAAAAGGTAGCAATCTACCATTTCCCCTTCACATCTCTTGATAAGAACTTCATTCTTGTGGCATTTGGAAGCTAAGTAAAGTTTAACATTATCAGACATAAATAATGCAAATAAGGGTTTGATTTAAATAGTCTATTAAAAAAATTATTAGAAAATACTACAATGGCTTTCTTTCCTAAGGTAAGACTTTCATTAGCTTAAAACATATTGTGTCATTTGGGTAGCGAAGATGAGCAACGGATAATTTATGCTAATGAGGCCTTAGTTGCATAATCACAAAAACTTTTCATAATACATCAGTTCAAAAGGTTAACATAGGCAAAGGTATGATAACTCTAGTTTATTTATTGACTAGTGGTTCAGAATTACATGAAAATGATGGTTCTATCCATTTTTCGTTGTTTTTTTTAATCAACATCTTGTGGAAATCTGTGAGGTCATAACATAAGCCAGACTCCATTAGACTCCATTATCAGCAATGCTGCGTGTGAGTCCGTGTAATGTATCTGTCATATTTCCTATAAATAAACATAAGCCAGATTTCTGTGTAAGTCCTAAGAGTCAGAATCACATAATAATCAAATGTAGTAAACTATGTGGTATGCCATAATTCAGTGCCAGTCAAACCCCTGCCTAAGTGCTTGAAGCTACTAAGAACACCTAATGCTTTCGAATGTGCAAACCTCAAGCTTGTCATAACCAGAGTCTTTGATCAAACACAGGGTTGGTTTGCAGGGCGGAACTTGGCCGTCTCACAGGTGACCACACCCTACTTCCTCTGGGTGGATGATGACTTCATCTTCACACAAGACACGAGGATTGAACTTCTCCTACAAGTTGCCAAAAATACCAACCTTGATGTTGTGAGTTACATCATATATATCTAATAATCATTTCCAATGTTTTACAATTGAATTGTTTGAACAATGAGCTTAAAAGAACTCAGAAATCTCCTATCCCATCACACTGTGAACTTAAGTCCTCTGAAAAAAATTAATCTACAACAATGAGTGCAATGTAGATAAAATCAGTGGAGCTATAGTTTGAATGTGTATCAGACAGCAAAGCTCTCAATGCCAACCAAAGCTCTAAATGCTAAACCAGAAAAGTTTGTGTCAGAATTTGTTAAAGCCCCGGTCACAAAGCGCGTACGATTCCTTGCGATTCCTTCCGATGCGCAGGATAATCGCAGTGCGACGTAAGTCGGAAGAAAATCGGAAGCAATGGTTTAAGTATATAAAGCCGTGGTCACAAAGCGCGTAGTGGATCGTACGATGAGGTCATAAGAGCGTGCCTGCGTCAATCGCAGTGGATCATAGTGAATCGGGGAGCGTCGTATGGCGAAAAATAGAGCTGAAATGGATTTTGAACATGTTCAAAATTTCGCTATCGTCGTAAGATTTTATTTGCCCCCATAGCAGAGTTCATTACGGCAATTTTTGTCTACTGATGAGGCTATAGATTTATGATTTTTTAGCATGTTGTGATGGTTTCAGTTTTCCCTGATATTGTCGATATTGACGAAAAGGGGAAATATATCAGTCGCAACTGCCACAGTCGCAACCAGAGAACAGCGCGCCACGCACAGGTGATGCAGACAAATTGTTTGATCGCTTCATGCACGTGAGTTTATAATTAGATCAAATCTCAGCTCTCGTCGGTCTTGGGTCAGTTTACCATAATCGTAATAACCATGGGGGCAACTCGAACATAAAGGCAGGCTCTATGAGTCGGAAATATATATGATATAATTCTTATCATTGATTTTTGTATGATGGCATCTTCTTGTTGATAGCATATCATGATCATGGCGATCTTCGAAGGAGCCTGACACGTAGAGCCGGTAAGCAGACCGAGATAACCATACCAGTACTCACGCTTGATTTGAACTTTTGCTTGTGATACTCTTGTTGTCATGGTCATTTTAAATTTATTTTTACAGTTAAAGATATTATAGGAAGGTATTAAACAGCTATGTCCACATTTTGTTGGTTAAAGAAGCACAAAAGCGGTCAGACGGCTATACAGAAGAGACACAAGTGAAAAATCGTGCGACGCTGGAAAAATTTTGAACACCATCCGATGCGTTGCGATGGCTTGCGATGCTTACGATTTTCTTGCGATGTACTGCGCTCATCGTACGATATGCGGAATAGTCCATCGCAAGGAATCGTACGCGCTTTGTGACCGGGGCTTAAGATAGCAACAAACTTTGTGCCCAGAGATAACTAATGACAATGACTTGTCTTTTCACATTTCAAATTTGTAGATTTTACAACCAGCAAATCTGTTTAAGTGAATCATCAGAACATTCCTTGTAAACCTTTCCAGCTCCAGACAAGGAAAACAGATGACAAGACATTGTGTGCAACTGAAGCTCAGTACCATATATCCTTTCATTCCATCATTCCACTGTTGCAGTACACTTGCACCTATATGTGTATGTAGCATTCAAACTCTTTCTTTCTGTCCCAGATCAGTGGTGTGGTGAGGGACGACCTTGGGCTTGCAAGAAAATTTACACAGAAAATCAGAATTGAGGAAGGAGATGACCTCGGGGACTGCTTGTTCCGAAGTAAAGGCTACTACCACGCCGTTGAGGGGTTTCCAGACTGTGTGGTGGCTGACATTGTGGTCAACTTCTTCCTTGCAGATACAACCAAGGTCCAAAGTGTTAGATTTGACCCTAGACTCACAAGGGTTGGACACACAGGTAGACAATAGGTTTTTTTGTTTTCAGTACCAATTAGTTAAAAGCTTAATAATTCCCACATCATTCCTGGTGTATGGTGTGGGACGTGGGACAAACCTCTGCTAGGCTATAGTCTTCAGGCCACATAGCTGAGCAAGCACTAATCCTGGCCTCATAGTGGTGCATGTTTATTTTCATACATCATCTACTGAGTGCTAAGCAGATACAACAGTATATACCACGTTTAAAAAGTCTTTGGTATGACTTGGTCAGGGATTAAGCCTGAGACCATTTGCATTCATGGTAAGTACACTACCCACAAGTCTATACTCAATACCAGACAGGTTCTCTATCTCTTGTCCTTTGCTAAAAAGTTGGGGACATAACTGCTTTTTTTCCTTAAATTTTGAAACAAATGTTTAGACTTACATTTTATGTGCTGAACTTCATAGAGTTCAATTGGCAAACTTCAGAATAACAGGATAACATGAATTACAGGTTAACAGAATGACCAGAAAATTATCCACTGTAAAATTTCATACACAATCTTTTTTTTTCCAGAATTCTTCATGGATGGCCTTGGAAAGTTACGGGTGGCCTCTTGCTCCCACGTGACCATTGATCATGCAAGCAAGATATGGCCACCTTCAGTTTGGCAGAACAAAATGTACAAGAAGTTTCGGGAACCAGTGAATACAGAAAGCAACGATAAGTTTTGGTTTTACAAGTACAACCTGAAATGCATTCACTATACGTAATAGAAGTTAAAAAAGACATTGTGCATTTTATTCAAGGCAAGTTATGACCGTAGTGCTTAGTAATATTTGCATTATTTGGTTCAAAAACGTTTCCTTACAAATTTCCTGACTACATGTACTTTGTATATGTATGTATGAGTGACGATACATACATGTACATTTGTTGTACAATAAATGTATACATGTATCTGGACATGAATGAGTATCACGTAACTTCATAAGGGATTCATATTGTTCTTAGAGATTCATATTGTTCTTAGAGCTATGTAATAAATTTCATCCAGACCTGTTGCAAACCTGTACATAATAACAAATATGCATGGTCAATTTTCTGTAAGTTAAAGATGTACCAATCTGTATTTTTCAGTGGTAAATTGTCATCTTTGTATATTTGAGTCTCAAAAACAAGTTTATTTGTCAGTTTTCTCAATCTTTCTCAGATTATCAAAATTGTTATGTTTGAAAGGAATTTACTCATCTTTAGTCTAAAAAAGTGGTGTCCACAGACAGCCCACTAGTGATTTAGTCTGTTCAGGTACAGGTACACCAGGTGGCACTAGGTCAGGACCTATCCCTAAACAATATTACAAATAGGGGTACAGGGTGATGGAACAAGATCATAGAAAATTCCGTCCATTTGCTGATCTAAAGGTCACCTTATCATCCAAGGTACCAGCCCGACATTGGGTAGCACCCAAATTCGGGCCAATGGCTAAAGGTTGATCTGGCCTGTAGGTGGGCTGGGACTGAGGGTGATGTGGAGTATACTGTATTTTATAAATGTTATACCCACCAGAGAAAAAAACATGTTTCAATGCCAAATACGCCTGGAGTTGAGAAAATCTGGTGTCCTTGGACAAAAAAATATTAACTCCAGTGTCTGAACCCAGTCTTCAAATTTTCACAGCAGCACACTTGACACACTCAAAGTATGCTTAAATTGTTCTATGGAAGCCTGTGTGATAGCAGTAGAAGCCCATGTGATAACCCAAGTTATCATCTGGTCTGGATCACCCGTATGACTTGTTATCGCAGCCCAGTTATGACATATATAATTGTCCTCATTATGATATGATTATTCATAACTGTTAATATGTAAACATGTACATATGTAATTCAATGCAATTATGGTTCTGTTAATATGTAACTAATGTTGATCTAATTGTTCAAATTCTGACATTTTGTATTGAATTAGCAAAATGAATAAAATGTGCACTATTTTCATTCAAAATGTTTACTGCCAGTATAGCTTTCTTTGGAAGCAGGATCTGATGGTTTTCCGGAGGTCAACACTTTCTGAATTCACAGTATTTCATGGCTTGTGGATCCTGTATAAAGGGGGCGTGGCTGGTCTGAACTTCACATAACCCTGAAGTTGTATACCTTAGCACTTCTTTGTTTACAAATTCCCTGTAAATACAAATTTGAGTTTCCCGCTAATAAGTAACTTTGGCACTGGAGATCCAGAACGGAAGGTACTTTCAACACTGGACTTGGGACATGGCGGTTTTGTTAAAATGTGTATGAGCATAACTCAATAAGGGCTTGATTTTTGGCATGAACAAAATATCCTTTAATCATGATGTAAAGAGATAATCATCCGAAAAAGGGTTTAATTTGCATAGTTATTGAGGAAACTATAAAAAGAACATGTTACAATATGTAACTACATGTAAGAAAGAGAGAACATGTACAGATTTTAGTTGCACGGAAGAAGAATCAGATTATACATGTCTAGTATAATTCCATTGATTGATGGCAAATGATCAAATGAATTTCGAACAAAATTTGGAAGTTAAATAAATGTGAACATTTGTTAAACATAATTTATGCAAATCAGGACATCATTTGCACACAAAAAAGCACAATTGATTAGGAAATTCTACAAAACCTTCTTTGCCACATGTTACATAAGGCATCTATACTTTGGAATACTTATTTGCATTAAGACAATGAGTATCTGACCCTATTTATGCAAATTATGACCTTATTTGCACCATCAAGGAGAAACATTTGTAATACACCTGAGTCTTAAACGAGATAATTAGATCATGGAACACTAGTTTTTTTATTTCCCTAAGTTATGGCTTGGAATATATGAAACATAAAGTTGACAGTGTGGCTTTAGTAAATGTCAAAGTCTGATTTATAATGTCACTCAAGTCTTAAAACTCTCATGACTTTGTTGACTTTGCTCTGGGGTCTCAGGGCAGGTAAATAAAAAGGACACTGAGCTGAGCAAGCACAAGTCCAAACTCCAAAATACCAAACATCAATTTGAAACAGGATTGGCTGCTACTGTAGTTGTCCATGGTAACAGAACAATACAGGCCACATCAGCAGTCTGCCACTCAGACAGTCAAGCTGCCTTTTTGACTTTGGTGAGTAATTTTCTCAGTTCTTACTTCGCTAGTATAAAGTCATAAAAAATCTTTAGAAACATGAGCTTGAATGGCTGATCCCCTTCATTGTGACCTTAAATCATTTTAATCTATTTCTTTCATGTAGTGCAATATCCTGATTAATGATATAATGACCATAAATTTGTGTGACAACTTCAGACAAGCCATGTACATGTAGCTGACTATATGGGTAAGGTGGAAAATGAAAATGCTTTAGCAGTGGGTGGAAAACCATATCCAGCAATAGCTTCCTGGCAACTCTTCCTCTAATGTTTGACATTGGCATGGCTGGGGGACTTTGGGATTTCTCCTTCAGCATTCATTTGCTTTGTACAGTATTTGAAATTATACTTGAACCCACACAGCACAAAAAATCTAAATTCACATCAGTTGTCCAACCATTTTTGATTTCTAACAATCTTCAAAAAAAAAAAAAACAATCTACAGGAGATCCATATATTGCACATTTTTAAAATCACGGTCTGCCTATGAAATGAAATGCTCATGAATGACACCTTATCAAAATAAATTAGTCTCTTCCTGGTGTTGGCCATGGAACATGGATAAATTTAACATCAGAACATGTTTGCCATATCCATGTTATTTCTCTTCCCACAATGCCCTACTGCTTTGAGTTACCTCCGTCCAAAGTTCATCATTCGTGTGGGGTAAAGCCGCATTGTGCATTTGCTATTGAATGCTCCCTGCTCAGGAAAACGAAACTTTGTTTATTAACTTTTTAACGGCATAGAACATTTATCCGACACTTTCCAGCATTTTCAACACTGAACCATGAATAAACAAGCAGGCTTTTGGGCATTCCGGAAACTATTTAGTGCACTGCTTACTATGTTTCCCCGGCCATCACTACACGTGCATTGGTCTCCCACTTTCCGCGGTATCAGCAGAAATTAACACTTCAAAGAGAGTGTAACTGATAGCAAGTCCCTTGGGATTCTATTCCCAGGGGAACTTTAATCCGTCACAATAATATGACAAGGCTGATTATCAACGGATTTCATATTTACAACGTCAAATTTGTATCAATCGGCAGGCACTTACTCAAGGTTTCATCGGCAAATCGGCATGTCGGTAAACTGCCGGCATCGCGATCTAAACATGGCCCGAAAATGCATCAACCAGTGGCAAATCCTTTCTGCTGTTCCACTACGAGGTTATGACGTTCTATGAAACTTTTAATCCGTTGTTTGATAAGCAAATGTCGGTAAATACGTTGCTTTGTGAATGGCTCCCAAAAAATATACCCACACAACACACTACAAACTTCTTACAGTACGTCCCCATGTGGGGCTGTTGGTATCGCCGGTGAGATCCGCCTTGCTGTGTATTGGGATGTGAGCATTACAGTTTGGGGGTGCTGATGCACATTTTCAAAATGGCGCCTGCGTTCGGAAGGCTGCCGATAAGCATAACAAAGCCGCGTTGTACTTGAAGGAGAGACATTCCAAGGCATGTTGGTTGTCATCAATGGACAGTTCATTGATTTGTTATTTATTCACTGTGATTATGGTTTTGTAATGTAAAGACGTAATGTAAGATCCCTCAAAATCTTGACCTCTGCCCCCCCCTCCCACGGCTTCATTAACGGCAGGAAAACACACCGGAAGATTGATTAACTTGCTGCTCCAACATACGATCTTTGAGAGCTCAAATTTTCAAGGTTTTATGTCATACATGTTACTGGTTTTATAAAGCACTAGAAAGAATTTACATGCCAGCGGTAGATTTTTACTGACAGATAGGTGATGAAAACTGTCGGATAAAAGGGGTGTCGGATTAATGTTCTTTGCAGTTATACATTTAATAGTTTTCCATGTTACTTGTCCAGGTTGTCCAAGTGCAGTCTTCCAGCATGGAGGATCTGACACAAGTCAAATCAACAGACTCTTCACCAAATTCATCAGGTACTCAACCAAAACTACCAGATGCTCCATCAAACTCACTAAGTCTTGATACGTCACCAAAATCACTAGATTCTCCACCAAAATCAACTGGTACTCGACCAAAAGTACTAGATTCTCGACCAAAATTATCAGATGCTCAACCAAAATCAAAAGGTCAAACATGTACTGCTGTGTTGGAGGAACCACTAGCACAGCAAAGAACACGGAGTGTGAAAGAAGTTCTCAACTCCTGCAGAACATCAATCATAGACAGTATTGGTCCTGCAGTAAATGATACCATATTAAATCAGATGCTTCAAGATGATGTGATTGAACAAGGCAACTACGAATCTATCAAAGCAATGGGACCACGTCGAAAACAGGCCACAGAGCTTGTGGACTATCTCTGTACACAGGGACCTCCTGCATACGATTCATTCAAAAAATCTCTGGAGAATGCAAAACTTTCACATGTCCTAGACCAATTGGAGGAAGCTGAAAAACGTCCTTCATATAGTCAAAATAGTAAACCATCTCTAAAACTAACAGGAAACACAGTGAAACTCCAAGCAGACACAAAATACACGGAATTTGATCGACCGTTTCATACACAAGGACATGGGACAGTCATAAATATACATGCACACACTGTTCATATTCAAAGCAAAGAACCAGTGTTTTCTGACAGCGATGATGCACTACATGTAACTGATAGCACTACCCGTAGATTGAGACGAAGCACTTCCATGGACGTCAAGGCTACTTCTGGATGCAGAATTTCTCATGAAAATGTAAGAGAAGACATGACATTTCCAGGGGGACTCAGAGAAGGAACAGGACCTCAAAAATGTAATCTTGAGCAACAATTGGGCAAAAGTCCAACAAAAAGCCATGTAACATTGAATGTACTACTTGTTGGCTGCAAGTGCAATGGTAAAAGTGAAACTGGCAACACCTTGCTCAACACAAAAGCTTTCAAAGTTACACGTAGAGGAGGAACACAGGAATCTGAGCTGTGCACGTGCACATTATTAGATGGTCATGATGGTATCACTAGGACAGTGACAGTAGTAGATACTCCAGGACTTTCAAAGGAGCCCAAACAAGCTGAATTGAATGAGATAAAAAAAGGACTTGACAGGATGTCTGATGGAGTTGATGCTGTTGTGCTCGTGTGGGATGATCGATCAGACAGAAATGCAGATGATGAAGTTGCAGCGTTTCAATCACTCCATCAAATATTTGGTGATAATCTATACCAGCATCTCATGATTATCGTGACACACATGGAACAGGAGGCCATGGCTGATTTCCAACAAGATCTTCCTGATGCAATGAAAGACATAATTCACAAGTGTGCACACAGAATAGTAGCCTTTGAGAACAAAACAATGAAGGAAGCCAAAGACAACCAGATTGAGCAGTTCTTCAAAGCAACACAACAGTTGCCAACACAGAGACTGCAGGTCACGATCAAACATCAAATCCAGGCTGAGGTTAGAAGTGAAGACCTAAACCTCTTGTTGATTGGATGCAAGGGCAATGGGAAGAGCAGCACAGCTAATACCATTGTGGGAGAGCATGTCTTTGTTGTTTCCCAAAGTGGAACACAAAAGTGTCAAACAGAAAATACTGTCTACAAACCACCATGGTGTGATGACCTGGAGTTTGTCATTGGCGTAACAGATACACCAGGGGCCTCTGAAGAAATGACTGAATCAGAATTTGATCAACTGGAGAAGGCAGTTCACGAATGCCCTGAAGGTTTTGATGCCATTATTTTGGTCTGGCCAGACAGGATGTCTCAAAACATAGCAAAAATGGAGAAAAAGGCTTTCCAGTCCCTCCATAGGATGTTCGGTGACCGACTGTTTCATCATCTGTTGATTGCTGTGACTGGGACCACACAGGATTCAATCAAGAAGTACTGTCAAGATCTTCCTGAATCATTGAGGTTCATCCTGCAAAGAAGTGTAAGCATTACAGCCTTTGACAACAAGTATGAAAAAGCAAACACTAAGGCCATCAAGCAACTTATTACAGCTGCACAAGACATTAAAAACAATGGAAGGTACACGAAAGAAGACCTGTCTCCCACATGTCAGATCCCCCCTGGTGATGAGTTAAGGATGGCAGTGATTGGAAAGACAGGGGTTGGCAAGAGCAGCACAGCAAACACCATTGTGGGCAGTAAAGAGTTCAGAGTGACCTGTTCAGCATCCTCAGAAACTACCAAAAGTGCCTACACATGACGGCAAAAAACTGATCGGAAGATAGCTGTGGTCGACACACCTGGGATCTGTGACACATCTGCCGATCCAGAGGTGGTTGGTGAAGAGATTGCCAGAATGGCAACGATTCTATCAGAAGGTCTTCATGCGCTCTTACTGGTAGTAAGACTTTCAAGATTCACCCAAGAAGAGATTGATGCCATAGCAATGCTTAAAGAGTTATTCGGTAAAAACTTCATGCAGTATGTTGTGATTGTGCTCAGCCATAAAGATGAAATTGATTCAGATGATATTTTTAAGGGTGATGTAAAGAAATACATCGAAACAGCCCCAGAAAAGTTCAGAGAACTGTTGAAGGATTGTGGACAAAGGTATGTTGCCTTCAACAATGTAACAGAAGATGAAACCCTGAAAAGAATGCAGGTTGCTGAGCTTGTCAAGCTGGTAGAGGATACTATTGGAGAACAAGCTAAGATTCCGTTCAAGGACGTCATCTTTGCAGAGGGACAACATGAGAAAGAAAAAATCAGGCAAGAGTTGCTGGAGGAACGTGTAATGCAACATCGTCCCAGTGTCCAGGCTCTCAGATGTTCTAATGAGTCTGAAGAATTCACAAATAAAAGCAACAGACCAAACCGTGCTACAGAGCAAACAGCAGCCTTGTCATTTCCCAAGCAAGCAACACATACAGGTCAACGTCAAGAACTCGACAATGAGAGAGCTACAGGTTCCACACCACAGGATGCTACGGGTTCAAACAGTCCTGCAGAAAATGAATGTCAAAATGTGCTGGAGAATCATCCAATTGCAATAACCACTGAAGTAGAGGTTGTCATACCAGTAGTACAAGACGTCAGTGAATTTGATATTGAAGAATTGGAGGAGATGGCAAGACAGGAAGCCACTAATCGATCCTTCAAAAACACTAAGCTGTACAAGACAATAATGGACAAGCTACAACGTGTAAGGGATTTCTTTGACAGGATAAAAGCTTTAATGTTCAGTGACTAATCTACACTGAAAACAAAAGTTAAAACCTCAACACTTATGAAGAAAACATGACAAATGAACCTTGTCCAACACAGAAGTTCTTCTGCTCTTCCTGTCATCAGCCAAGTTAAAAACACATGCTTTATATGGAGAAACTGTATCATTTTATGAAAATTAACTTCACATGAGAACAGGGAAAGACAAAATCCCAAGATTAGAAAACATGATGTAATCTATCATCAAACAAATAGTTTGTGAGCTTGAAACAAGAAACTTCTGTGAATGATAACATTTAGTTTCCTAGGTTTCTTTAAAAAAAGACACAATTAGCTACATGTATATAGACAGGCAATACTTGCAAGTAAATAGGATACAGTGTATTCCAACCCCATGCAAAAATGGACTGTTCCAAATTGAATTTTAAAAAAGTCAACCCCCATGGGCACAGGGTTGAACAAGTTTTCTAAAATTCACCTTTCCTATCGGTTCACTTGTCCTATCGGGCATGAACATTGAAAAATTTACTTGTCCGAACCAACTTTTCACTTGCCCGAAATTTACATGACCTTTTCTGGGAGTGGGTGAAATATACATTGTTGGTCTAAAAAACTCAATAAAGTCATTTTGATTGCAGTTATGAAAAAATGAAAAACACATGCCTGTGGGCTTTGGTCCACTCTACCCTTGTGCCAAATTTCAGGTCATTTGGCCCAAAAAATCAGAAAAAGGAAGATATTTCAAACCATACCTGTGGTATGGTTTAAACATAATTATTGGAAAATACATCAGTGTTCGAAATACCCGTCTGCAATCTGCAATTTGCAGAAGGATTTTCAAGACTGCAGAGAAAAAAAATGAAACAATCTGCAATTTTGCAGAATTAATAAATCAGGCTTGGGAATCATTGGTTTCAATATGTTACTATTGTTAGCAAACTAGTGGCATTTTCACTCCTTCAAGACAACATTAGCCCCTGTACATTGTCTTGACTTTGTCTTACTTTTGTTTCCTATTGGACTGTATAAAATTTGTCATCACCTCCTTTGCATATCAATTCATAGTTAGGATATGAAACCTGCTCTTCAATAGCTCTGCTCATTATCACTGACAAAAGGCGTTTGCTACCTGAAACATCTGTTTCCAAAAATCATATCCAGTTGCTTATTTGGTGAACCTTTTTTGTGTGGAAGTGGGTGTAATGCTAACTAACTTACATTTATGAATTGATTGGTATACTTCAAGCTGTAGTGTCATGGCAAGGTAAATAAAAGACCTATAGTTGTATCAGGGAATGATAACTTCCCTGCAGAGAAGGATCATCTTTGAAGACTGATATTAAAAATAGAGTGGGGGAATAAAGAATTACAGTAATGCTATGCATTGCAAAACTAGATATGATTTAAATGCAAGGCATTATCATGTTGAGAAGTAGACTCCCTTGCAGTCTTCGGACGGGGCTGGGCTTTGGGGGGTGGGGGGGCGTTGGTTCGCAATTTTCAACATTGGCCATGGTCTCTTGTGTCGGGAAAGGGAGTTAATCGAGGAAGGGAGTTTGCTGTGGAAGGGAGTTTGCCGTGATAGCGAGTTTCTGCAGCATCGCGAACCAACGACCCCCCCCCCAAAAAAAGGCCCTGTCCGAAGACTGCAAGTTAGTCTAGTTGAGAAGGATGTATCCAGGCTTTTGAGGTTCTGTGTTTGCAGAAATATTTCCAAATTGCAGAACAAAATTTTGACGTTCTGCAATATTGCAGAACACTGGAAAAAAGTATTTTGACCACTGTACATGTACTGTACATTTCAATATAATATTATGTGGATTACTAGGCAGAGATTCATACTTCATTGTTCGTACAAAGCTCATACATGTACCTTGAAGAAAATACAAATCTCCCCTTTTGGAGGCCAGCCCACATGTGTTTCAAACTTCATTGTGACATATATTTGTTGTTGAGGTTAAAACCTTCTTACATTTAGTGAATGATTTGCTTAGATTTCCAGTTTTCTTGGTTTTCTACACATTGCAAAAACAGTTTTAAATAGTATATCCTGTTACATGCATCACTGCTGGTAACATGCAAATTTGATGAATTATCAATCTAGCTGGAAACTGTTAAGAAACACAATTTCAAGTCTTCACAGGTGGGGCAGTACAAAAAACAAAACTTTGCAAACACTTTAGAGAGAGTACCAATACCTTGGGCATATCATGAAAGCCTAAGCATTGGCTTGTATTTTGCCTAATAAACACTATTACCATATTAGCTACAATTTTCTAAATGTGACTATGGCACAATCGCAAGCACTCCATTTTATCCTTACTCCAAAATCAAGTTACCGCAACCTTTCAATACTACAGAAAACACAACCCTGACCTTAAATGTGTTGACCAGTATCTGGGCCCCCAGACTGCATGCCAGCTGTGTGGGAGACTTGGGTGTGCCTCCAGATGACTCCACCACCCTACCAGCAGGGCCAAGCTTTGGACCAAAGGAGTCCATGAGGGTGAAGCCCAGCTGTACCAGGCCCTGTGTCACGTGGTCCCAACCGTAAGAACTAGACAAAGGGTTTAAGTAAGTTTCTGCAAAAGCAATCTTCTAGACAAAGGGTTTAAGTAACAATGTTTCAGTAAGTTGAGGCACAAGCAACAGTGCAAGAAATATATCCTGAAACAAATGACTTAGAGTGTTTTTAAAGAAATTTACCATAATTCCTACCTGTTTTTAACAGTCTCCAGCAAAGACTCAGTCACATTACTGGACTCGGGAACCATTTCTAAAAGAGGAAAGGCAGAAGTCACCCCAGAGCACGTCACTCTCTAGCATGTTATCAGGTTTTTAAAAAAGATGTCCTGTGCATAAACCAACAAATGTTGGAGAAATATAGCCTTCATCTAGCTAAGATCATAACAATAAGATTCAGAAAGGGACCACTATTCACATGGTGTTTGATCTTAATTGATTGACTTAGTGTAAAAGGTATTGACCAGTCTGTAAATTCAAACACCACAAACCATAGGCAAGACTCTCTGTCAGCGATATATTCATCCCCAACTTTGAAACCCTTCTGACCTATGGATGTATTTGACCCACTGACCTGTGACCCATTTTGACCCCTGCCTGATCTGTTCATCCTTGAAACTCCGGCTGATGGCACTCTTCAGGAACTCAAAGATCTGGTAGAGAAAGCAGAAAAGGAAAACATTTAAGGCCTACTGAAATTTCTTGAAAGAAGATTGAGATTAGGGGTGGGTACCAGTACCAATATCTTGTTGCATCTGATATTGGACTGATTAGAAAATGAACAGAATATAGTGGTAGGCGCTCACATGTTTCGGGGTTACCGGTCAAAGAAAATAACATTAAGAGCAAAGTAGAGTATAGTTAATAGTCATTTCTAGTCTCTGCAGTCAAACGTACATTGGCAGTTAGCGTTATACATGAAAATAGGATCTTACTCACAGGCTCCTCAAACCTCTGAATACGTGCCACAGACAGTGCCAGTGCAACGTTAAAGGGGGAGAGGATCTTGGTGAGAGACCCCTGCTGGCCAGCCTGGAAATGACAGGTAAAACTGAGTTGAAAACATGACTGTCTAAGCTAGTTGCACACTTTTCCCCCTGAGCGACCACAAATTTGACAGATAGCTCAACTAAATTCATAGATAAAGAACAAAGCTTTTACCTTTAGAAACTTGACAAACTCCCTGCCGAGGTCCTGGTCTTGTTTGATGGCAAAGGTGATGTGGAGGATGATGGTCCCCTCCATGTGGCACAGCTGGTCTGCTGTCAGACTGGACAGCATGTCCTCACTATGGGACAGGACAAGAACAGTCATGCAACAGCACAGATACAAAAACAGCACAAAAGCAGCTACAAACGGAACATATAACCCAAAACAGCCACCTAATAGCACAGAAATATGACAGCAGAACAATCGCAATGCAATAGCACAGACACAGCAATGTTTTGTTTCCCATTACAGTCTTGAAAAATTAGTGTCACTTGGAAAGGCTATCTTTTTTTTTAATAAGATTTCTACCAAAGTGATCAAAGAAATATAGCTACTTAACAGTCAATCGAGTGAGCAGAAACATAACATTTTCTCTTACTAAGCCTTACCTCTGTTCTGATTCTTGCTGTTTAACAGTCTGGTCCTGCTCTGCAAAGTAGGAGGTGATCCCTTCTAGCACCAGGCGCTTGAAGCCCTGCCATAGAAAATGAACAGTTTTTTTAGGATTCTATGTAATCATTCATACTGCCTCTGTACAATCCAATACCAGAGGGAGATGCTACTACTTATGAGGCTAGTTTACTTCTTTTAGCTTTAAAAATGGCACGTAAAACTTAACAGCAATATACATAAATAAGGATTCGGTAGTTTTTACTTTAGTGGACAGCAGTAGCAGTTGATACAAGAGTGGCGGCAGCTCCTGAAGGTCAACATGGCGGAACGAGCGCAGAATCTTCTCCATCACGAACTTCAGTTCCTCATTGGTGGTGGGGATGTCCCTACGCAAAGGGAAGGTGACACAGTCAGTCTTTTATGTCACATTGACTACATATTTCCTGTTTCAATACAACTTGGAGTTCAAGGACGGAAGGCATCACATATAAATGTATGGTAGGATGTGTAGAGTATAAGCATCACAGTTATTTCGAGGCCTGAAAATAATGGTGCAATATTGTCCTGTTAACTTTATGATTTAATGAGCAATTCAGACATGGAGCAAAAATGCTTTATAAATTGGGTTACAACACGTGAGATTCTCCTACCATCACAAGGGCTTCTAAAGAATCATTCAAACACACTGGTAGTGCACTGTTCTCAATAATTCAAATGCAAGAATTGGATGTTGGAATTACATTTTTGATTAGATTACAGGACACCATATTTTCTCAACTTCTAGCACCTTTCGCATTGAAATATACAATGTACATTTTCTCTGGTGGGCATGACATAAATAAAATACAACACATCATCCTTGGTCCCAGCTCGGACCTGCAGTCAGATTGATACCTTGGGTGATACGGAACAAACCATGTTGTCTTCTATTTGTACAGTATACATGTATTCTCAAACTCAAAGCAAGACAAGCTCCAGTCTCTTGAAGCAAAAAAACCCACAGTTGTAAGATTTTACCTGAAGACTGCAGCCAGGTGTATGACACAGCTGGAGTCCCACCTGAGGACAGGTAAACCAATCATGTAGCACTAATCATAACATGCACGCATTGTTCAATGTACAATATTGTAGGGGGGTAGGACATGTGTTGCCAGTTAGTCCAGATTGTTGTGTAATGCTGAAGACATCCTCTGTGAAGGAGGAGGGGTCCCACATCAGTTTGACCCATGACACAGCACAATGTGGACAACCATCTTTTTATAGACACAAAAGGGCGGTTATACCGGCTATATAGATACAGATCATACCAGTTATAAACATTAGCCCAAGTATTGTATTGTTCTATAAGAATTGCACTACATGTTTACCATCCTCATGGCATATAGAAAAAATAAACAAGGCTAACAACCAAGCAAATAAATCCTGTCTTACTGTTTTTGAAAAATCTACTAGTACATGATTTTAACTACTTACCTGCTGGAACAGAGGGAGTTGAGGATGTGACTCTTACACTCTGCTCCTGTCATCTGGTTACCTACAGACAGAGCAAAATAACAAAGATAACAACAAATTCAACACTTGGCTTTTCATACAGACTGACACAACTAGCATGATCTCCACTGAAGGAATATGAATAATGGACAGTGTTTTAGAAAGTCTGAGCAAAGAAGGGTAAATGCTGCCTCCTTACCGTTTCCATAGCTCACGGTCTCCCTTGATGCAAGTGATGATAACAACTTGGAGAACAGATCTAATGACCTGGTATTGTAGGAGATAAATTGTACAAAACTATTATTTTCCATAGTGCTATATTAAAGCATAACCACAGTATTACAGATAATACTGGCAGATCTACCCATGTCAAGGTTACCAACTATACATTTTGTAAATGTTAAATGTATTTAATGACACATGAAATTACCATTTGAACATTGACCAATTTCTAAAAGATTGCTAGTTTGAAGTCTACTCTACTTACTTGGTATTTGTGACATTTCCACTTTTCACAGCATCCACAAACACCTGGGCCAGCTCAACCACGGCACTGGGTGGGAGGAACTCAACCTGGAGATAATATACAAAAACTTTAGCATGCAAACCTTCTTGTGTATTTCGAAATTTAATTACAGCATGCTATGTTCTACTTGAATTTTGAAGCATTATTTCTTATATTGTCTTTGTTTGATGCCAGAAACCTTTTCTATTTAGCTTATCTTAAGAACACTTGAATGCTTAGTAATTGTTCAGTGTAATTCAGTTCAGTTGCCAAGCAGTGTGCCAGAGAAACTGAACATGTCACACTGAAGGGCGGCATTTTAATGGCTAGTGGAGTGGCTAGTGAAATTCAAGCCCCTTCTTTAGCTGCTACCTTTGACTAAGTGACAGCTACATTTCCAGGAGAGGACAAAGGTACATAAATAACACAGGTTTACAATCAATGTACAACTAGCATATAAATGAACTAAATATAGTAATTGTCTATATACAATATACAGATACAGAAGTTCAGACATTCTGTACCTCCATGAGTAAGAAGCCGAGCAGCTCGGAGCCCATCTTGGAGCTGACATCTCCTCCCTCCAGTAGCTCCAACACATGTTTGTACACACTCACACGTACGGCAGCGCCCTCTGCTGACTCACAGGGAGCACCTGCAACGGCAAGAAGCTCTTTTATCTCTCTTCCTGATGCAGAATGCCATCCCACAACCAGTACACAATTGGTAGCTAAAATAGCTTGGAATATAAACAACTGTTGTTTCTTAACCTCTTACAAAGTAGCAAAACTAACTTGACTATCTTATTACTGTGTTATATAAACAGCTTATTAAGATGATCATTGTTGCAGTGTTTGTGCCAATTGTTGACCACTCACCGTGGAAGACTGCCCGTAGGAAGGTTGTGGGGTTCCCCTTGCCTCTGAGTACACGAACATCAATAAACTCCTCAAGCTAAAGCAAAAACATCCATCAAGAGACTTCTGTTTGTGAAATTTCATTTCAAGAATGCAAAATGTAGAGGACAAAGATATTTAAGTAAGTATTTAAGTCTTTAAGTACTGGTTCATCAATTAGTCACTTATTGATATATTAATTATTATGTAAAAAAAAAATACCAAACAAGAAAGTTGCACTGCAGTATTGTAACAGGCCGCTAGGAGGCCAAAATCTAATCGTTTTCAGGTCTCATCAAGACCTACCAACACATCGAATATCGATACAATTCGTCCAGGCGTTCTCGAGTTATGCTGTTCTTCTACATACATACAAACGCTACCCAAAACATAACCTTCTTGGCAAAGGTAACAATATGTCTGTGGTAGATATCCGTTGTGTTCACCTGGTTAGGACCCAGTGTCTTCAGAAGTTTGGTAAGTGAGTCCACATCCCCCTCTTCACTTAGGGCAAGGATCTTCTTATCCATGGTGGAGCCTGTGGGCACATAATAAGGACGAATTTGTTTGACATTTTCTCTAAAAAATTTAAACTCAGTTAGTTTATATATTGTGGAGGTCTAAAAGTAAAACCAGTTATACACGTTTAGTAATAGAAATGCAAAGAAAGGTATGTCTATGTAGGTTAGACATCCAGGTAATAAGGCCTAGGAAAAAAAATGTTGTGTTTCCTGTTTCAGTCCTGAAAAAATTAGGGTCGGTAGGTAGGGATTATCTTTTTTTTTTCTTGTATTTTTTTTTAGGCTGGCCAAAAATCTAGTGATACATATTTACAATACAGTTGAACAAAGTAAACTGAAATGTATGATGACACTTGTCTTTCAATGTCAAACTTTAATTTTGTGCATGATAGATACATTTATCCTTCATTAGATGGGACAAGCAGTGTTTTACTTTAATAGGAAGCAGGCTTAACAAAAATTCTAACTGGAAGCTATGTGACTCCACTGCCCACCCAAAAAAAAAGTCTAGGGTCGGCAGGTTTTTTTAGGGTAGGTAGGGAAACAGGAAACACAACATTTTTTTTCCTAGGCCTAAGATACGCCAAAAATAGTTACTCAAGCAACTGGATATGGTTTTGAAACGGTCAAAGAAAGGTATAGTCACCGATTTAGTGTGTAGCTCATTCACCTACATGACATCACATTTTCTTCCCACATTTTCTTACAAACCTCACATGAGGTTTATAAATGGTTTATGATAGTTCTCATTATCTACAATAATACCTTGGAAAGTTGCACAAAATCTATTGAGCGGTATAGGTGGTAAAGTCATATTAATCAGGTTATGCACGGAATGATATGGAACATTCTATCATATGTACCATTACCTCAGCTGTGTTGGATTTCTCGTCATATCTCACACATTCTTATTTTAATTCACGTAAATGAGAAAATTGAACAGAACTCCTTCTTGTCAATTTATTGTTTCAATTTGACTACATCGTTGACAATTGCTGACATGTATCATTCATAATAAAAAAAACTATTACAATCGGCACATGAATATCAATCTTGATTGAATGTTGTAGCGGGTCTGCAATATTCTATGGCAGAGTTGACTGTGGTTGGTCTGTGGCACTAGTAAGGTTGAAAAGTAAATTTAGTTGTCACAATATGAATAATCTTACTACTACAGTACATGTCTAACAATAACATGTATTGATGCACAGAAAAAAAAGTACAAAAATATGTAAATATCTCTGGAAATGGATGGCTGTATCAACATACCAACAGAAAACATGGTGCAACATGTCCCTCTTCTATGAATGATAACTTTCTATCACTTGTCACCAATAGTCCTCACATATGCCTGTACAATATCTTTGTTCAGACTGAAGTACTTCTGAATCCTATGCAGGGGTTTCGGTTTAGTGTCAACAACTTGTATGTTAAACATGAACTTGTTACCAACAGAGTCTGTCATCACAGGTAGCATAACATCTGTACCATTTTCCACTCTCTGTATGGTCACCATGACAGAGCAGTCTTTAGCTGTGAGAGATACCAGGAATGCTTTCACCAACATAACCACTGATTCCATGGACTGTATGTTGTCTCTACACTTCTCAACCGCACTGTGGGTCATCGTCCATTGAGCATTGTCATACGGTCCTTCTAAACACCATCTACCACTGTCCTCAGGGCGAGTCTCCAGGTGGGCAACTAGTCTCTGGTACAGGGGGTAGATTCCTTCAATATCCAGCACATCTAACTGCTGAGTGTGCAGAATGTTGAATAAAACACTGCCTGGAACTAAACCATGCTGTGAGCCTCCTTGCCTTTGTGCTTTACAGGTACTTTCTGTACAGCATTCAGGGGTCGTACTGGGTGGAGTATTGCCATAGCAACTGTTAGAATCATCAACTGGATAAACCAGTACCTTAAACAACAGTTCTGCGAATCTGTCAACAAGGAGGTTATTTGTTTGTGTTCCTGAATCACCTGTACAGTCAATGTCTTCATTTTCTCCAGCAAACAATGCTGTAAGGCAGTCTTGTAGTGGTTGCCAATGGTTTTCTGTACCACCTGAGTATATCAAATTGCCATCCTCGAAAACTTTGAAGTTATTTTGAGGGTTCTGTACCAAAGCCTTGATGGCATAGACCATGCGGGATGCAGTACCAGAGAAAAGATCCAGAGGGCAGTATTGTGACCTCTCCTTTATTTTGCCTTGGCAGAGCTTCAAACACTGCTGCATGCAGTAGCGGCACACAGATCTCCGTACTGCGTGCACATCTGGTATGGTGACAATTTCAGGGAGGAAGCCAGTTTTGGGTTTCACTTCAACACAAACTACAGGTCCCTGTCCACATGGGTCTACCGTGGGAAGTTTACAGGCATCTGGTAGGCGAACAGCAAATCCAGCAGGATCTAGCTTTTCAGACAGCCGTCTGCTGGATCTATATTCCCTCATCTTCTCTTCAATCTGCGACAGAAACTCTTCTGGCACACAAACCACCTCCGCCACTGGCACGAACTGTGCACCAATCAGGGGTCGCATAACAAACCTCCCGTAGCCAACATCGTTTTGCACGGTTCTTTTCGCATCTGCGTGCCTCCTGTCCGAGCTCAACCTGTCCTTGACCTTCATAAGAAGATACACCTGCTTGGAAACTACGTTACCGACCGCCAAACACGCGTTCCCCTCGCCTCTGTAAACCCACGAGTTGATGTTTGTGCCATCAGTCGCCATTTTTTACCAGCGTGAGGTCAGGGGTCAACACTTCCTTGGCATGCCATGACTCGCCCGATCCACTTTTGTCTCATGATCGTTATCTCACGATACTGTACAATTTTTCATTAGAATATGCATTAGAATACGATTTTTCTCATTTTCCATAAACTGATGAACTTCACCAGTTAACACAAAATAATCACATCGATTACTATGATAATATTTTTGCTGCGCGCGCGAACTGCGCTGAGAAATTCCTGACGTAAAACAAGTCTGTAGAAACCGAATAATTGACTTTTAACATACACTGAGCTTACCTTGCGATCCTCAAGATTGGATGTTGAGATATAAGATGCGTAGAAGATCCCCAGTGATCGTTAGGACGACAAAATCGTCTAACTGCAGCAGACCTTACACAACAATGACAAATTTAGCGCCATCTTTACTTTCCTAAATGAAAATGAGGCTGCCCGCCAAATGACGACCAATCAGATCATCGGGTAGGCCTACCCATAATCCTTCTGGCGGCCCAGAACTTTCAAAGTTTTGAAGACTGCTCAGGGAGTCAGAAAATCTTTCTAAGTTATTTTCCATTAGATTTTCATGATGAAGCTAGCACATATAAGGTTCATTATCGTAAAATGCACAATTTTGATTGGAATAGATATGAAGTTTGTTTGGAAAATGAAGGAATTGAGGGATAATGCATTCAATCAACCAAAAGGTAACAACACAGACTTGGCACCAAGTATAAACACATAAAACAAGTCTAAACACATAAAATAGCCTTATGAACCACAAAGTCTGGGATATAACGATTTATTCTCATAGCTAAAGTAGTCAACAAACAGAACAGGAATAAATACGTTTTGACAGTTACATCTTCACCTTTGTTCCTGTCACAGTTTGTAACCCTGATCCTAACCTACCATACAAACCAGCATTAACAAATAACGTCCTTGGTAATAGCTTGGAGTGTACTCAACCTATCAATACTGTGAGATAATGGGACATAAAAAAATCATAACAAAAATACTTATGCATTGACATTGACAACAAAACCAACAGAATGTCTTGTGAATAATGCTGAAAGAATGACAAGTTTAGACATTCTATGATCTAGTCAGTGTGTGCATGTGTGTGTGCTTGTGTGTGCGTTAGTTGAAATAATTTGACATAAGGTTTACTTCTATTTGGTTGCTTGAAAATGTCAAGTACATTTTGTATTGAACAAAACCACGAACAAAGATAGTTAGTTACACCAAGTTGTATTAACTTTGCAAAGTCGCCTTCTCAGTTGTTTTGGGTTTGGCAGACAACACAATATGACCCTGTATTGCTCTGGCTGATACATTGCTTTCCCCAAAATAACAAACACAACGGGACGTGAATCATCATGTGTATTGGTCTGGTAAGTGAAAAGTGACATTAAGACAGATTGAGGTCTAATTCTTAATTATGCCTCGTGTGATTCTTGAAGGACCTTTTTGTGTCATTCCAATAATGATTCAAGGTCATCATTTTCATCTTACAACTCATGTCCTTGGTAATCTTCCAACTGTAAACTGCTTCATACAATCTGCACAAAAAAAATCATACCAAAAAATTTCAAATATCTTTTCAAAGTTGTAAACATAACATATCTTCAGATATACCTTTATTCAATCTCCAAGCATAACATGATGAACTACAATGTACTCAGGAAGAACATACCATCTTTTTCTCAGTGCCTTTGAATAGCTTTAAAGATGCAGACTTTCTTCACATAGACTAAGTACATAATGCTTAATCTCTCCTGAGTACAGCACAACTTACTCTACAGTACTACTCCTCTCCAATACAATCAACACACCTTTATATCTGTAACTCTGCTAGTTTCGGCTTGTTAAAGAGTCTGGCACAATGTTAGCTGGAAATTTTTCTATCATGATTGCCTGAAGCCCCAAACAAGCTTCCCATGCAGGAAAGCAAACAAAGAGTTGAGTTTTAGAACAGGAGACGTACCTTATTACCTGTTCAACTCTACTTTATCAGTGCCATCTTAGCAGAATGTCATGCAGAAAAGTATTTACTGCTCAAATGTGTGATAAATTATCTATCATGCCAACAAAGCTGTCTGTCATTTTGTTTATCAAAGAGCACCCTACTGCACTTCTCCTCTATACACCCAGCTTGTATTTCTTGATGTTGTGCTGGGTATAGTTCACCACGACCAGATATCCATCATTAGTCAGAGCAATGTCTGAGGGACGAACAATCTTCTCCAAGTCCAAATGGCAGTAAAAGTCCCCGTTGGGTTTGAACACCTGAAATGACATTCAATAGTATGAAATGTTTTTCCACCAATGTTGACAGAAGGTATTCAAAAGGAGTTGCACAGAATTGCTACACAATGTTATAATCTGTATCTACATAAGGGACTTGCCACACATACTGTAAAGGCTTCCTGCAATTTTGCTACCAACCTCTCCACATGTCGGTGCTGAGTATAGAGTCGCCAGAAATACATCCTACTTAACCTCCGGTTTGCTCCTTCATCTTTGATCACGCCTAAGGAGAATAAGTCTTTTCCGACATGGATTTGTCCTCATTCATACTCAGTTGGCAACCTTAGCAATCAACTCACAACCACAATTAACCTTGACCATGACTTGGCTACAGTTTCCTTACACTTTCTCTATGCACATTTATACATACATATAAATCAGTATTTACACCTATTTTTGGAAGTATTTACACCTGTATGAATGATTCCATGCACACCTGTACCCTGCAATTCCTGCTGTCTGCGACGATGATGTTGCCACTCCAGTCTACGGCTACCCCTGCTGGCTCACTCAGCAGCCCGTCCCCTATCCCATGTGATCCGAACTGCAGCACAGACTTCCCGTCCAGTGTGGTGACGTACACAGTGTTGTTACCTGGTGGAAGTCCAACTGTTAACTAATAATCACTCTATAAAACATGTGGACTGTCTATAAAAATTTCTTTAAAAAAACAAGCTGTACTTCAATTATAAGCGGTCATGTATGCCAAGTTTCCAGGTACATATAATAAAAACTTGATGTGACCTCACGGCTTGAAATACTGGAAGCATATGCACTTCTGTGCATATGCATGTCTATCTGGACAATTGCCTTCTCCCCAAAAAAGACACTGGCAGATTGGCAGTGCTTAGTGACACATTTGTAACAACAGTATGGGCCATTTAGCCATAAAAAAACACTACAAAATGACAGAAACAGATTATTACACCTTTGGGTACTTTCATGTAGGACTCACATAATTACTATGGCTCATAGCAAGGATTCTTTTAAAAAGCTCCTTGCTCATACAATGCAGATGGCTTTTATTTTACCAACCAATTTACCTGTGTCACCACACAACCACAGGCATCAAATACTAGTACATGTGTACTATGTACTAGTATGACCAGGAAGGCTATCATATATGCATGTTAAAACCCATTTAAGTGCAACAAAGATAATGTACATGCACATGGATGATATGCCCAAAATCAGGCTGGTTTTGCGTTAGCACAGGAGACTGACCCAAGTCTGACACAATCAGGTTCTGCTGACTGACGGCAAGGAAACGCAGCTTGTTGGGTCGACCTTGAACAGGTTCAAACAGCGACCTCTGTACCAGGTCGCCTGTCAAGGTGAAGGTCAACACAGCTGCTGGGTCTTGTCTACAGTTGGAATATCAATGAAAGGTTAGGAAAAATAAGCTTAATGAACTGTTAATTACATGTACTATTCAATTTTAACATTCTGACAACCTGGTATATCATCTAATTACCTAGCGAAAACCATGAAGCAATGCCATGTTTAAAAGATTTAAATTTTGTGGTTACCAAAAAACTTTCTTCAGTTTCTTTCTCCCTCCAAACAAAGACTTGCGGATCCCTAGGTTTTACTGAATGGTATCTCTGCATACATGTAAACAATGCACTGCCACTTTTATATACATAGGAAAATGATGAAATTCGACCTTGTCTTCTATCATCAGTCTCTCAAGAACAATATTCACCTAAATAGGAAATCTACATGATACATTTCCACTTAACATTGTAGAACAGTACAAGACATTAGATGCAGGACCTTGGGGCATTGACTGTGACCAGATGTCCTTGTGAGGTGAGTGCCAGCCCAAACGGAGCCCGAAGCACGTTGTCCCCAAACCTCCGCACAAAACGTCCCTTACTGTCAAACACTTGAATCTATAACACAAAGACATCAACAAAATAACATAGAAATAATAATACATAAAGCATTTCTACTACAGCCATAAATGTTAAACAGACATTTACTACATCATTTAGAAGAGTACGGTTAGAGCTAGGATTTTCCTCATTTCCAGAGTCAATCAAAATGTTTTTAAAAGGCTCCTGTGAAACCAGCAACTGTAGCTGTTAATACCTTTTTATCATCCTTCACAACAATGTCTCCCGCTGGGGTCACCACGATGGCAGATGGACGCAGGAATTCCCCGTCACGGCCACCAATAGTACCAAACTTGAATTTGAAGTGTCCTTCTCCGTCAAACACCTGACAAAACACATGACAGAGTTGATACCATATGTTAGGGATATGCCTTCTTGGGTTAAGGTTGGTTTCTCTGTGTGTTCTTCCATATCTGCATACTAGTATGTGTCTGTGGCTCTTTGTGCATGTGCAAAATATATGTACAACTGTATATTCATAGAAGGAAAAACAAAAATACATGAAATCTTGAAACAGTCATTATCACCTGTTTTTTGTTGTTTTCCATGTGCACCTGTGATAGTAATATATCTTATATAAGTAAATGTGTGAAATGTGTATAAAAACAAACCATATACCAAATTTCATATCTGTATCTGTATCTATATAGCCGGTATAACCGCCGTTTTGGCGTAACACACCAGCTTCGCATATCAATCTATCAATGGCTCCACAAGTTATGCTCTGAAGCCACAAACATACACACAAACATTACCAAAAAATATGGGAAGTTCATCTTGACATGATCTTACCTGTACCCTGTTGTTCCCAGTGTCTGTGACAAAGATCCCCCCATAAGAGTCCACCGCCACCCCGATGGGGAAGCTGAACTCCCCAGTTCGTGTGCCACGATTCCCAAACCTGGTCACCAGCTGGCCGGTGGTGCTCTTCCACAGCTTCCCTTTTGGCATCAAGTCATCAATACGGAACCTGTGGACAGATAACCACATAAGGACATACTAGTACTAATTCCATTCCTTGGCTCAGTACAAAAGTTAAAACTGGTGTGAGCAGCAAAATAAGATTAAAACAGGTTTCTGTCACAGACACAAATGTTTCAAGTCAATGGAAAAGTTTAA
The DNA here is from genome assembly GCA_019207045.1 of Branchiostoma floridae x Branchiostoma belcheri. NCBI lineage: Eukaryota > Metazoa > Chordata > Leptocardii > Amphioxiformes > Branchiostomatidae > Branchiostoma > Branchiostoma floridae x Branchiostoma belcheri. The sequence continues at coordinate 20,588,455 of CM033026.1, read as the reverse complement.
ATTGTTCTCAAATACATTTCTGTACATTTCAATATAATTCTTTTTAAAAATAGGAAGACAAGAACTTTCCTAGTTAGCACTCTCTGTAGTTAGTACCAAATTATGAGTATTTTGGGGCCATACTTCACTATGACCATAAACTGGAGATTACCATGAAAAGATATTTTGGAAACCTTCCTGACATACATAGTGCATACATACATTGGCTTGGGCTTAACATCTTTCCCTGACGAAGTATCAGCTTTCTTGAAAGTTTTGTTCACACTTCCATTGACCACAGTCTTTTCCTCTGTCTTCTTCACTGGGGTGCTCCCTGTTGAGTTCAGCTCACAGCCAGATACCTTGGAGTCATCAATGTTTGCTTCTGTCAACTTCTCAGACTTTACGTCACCATTGACAACAGGAGCGTTGTCAGTATCTGAGGTGACTGGCATGTTATTGGATCCATCAAAAGTGAAGAGCGGGCTGGGAAGCTGGAACTTTGGCTGCGGGATTTTTGGAGCTTCCTTCTTCTCTGTGTCTACCTTCCTCTCCTCTTGCTCTATGTCTGAGTAGAGCTTACGGAACGTGAAAGTGTTGGCTAACCTGGACTTCCCACAGGAACTGTCTGTACCCTGATTGTCCTCGTCACCATCACTGCTGCATGTTTTAATGCCATTTTTCTCAGGAGACGAGTGGCGACTCAGCGACCGCGCCCCGTCCAAGTTCACCTTCCGTCGTGGCCCGACCCACGGAATTGCCGATCGGTTGTTGTTTGCATCAGAGTCAGATTTTATAGGGCTGCCACAGCTGCTGCTGACACTGGCTACTTCCTCACCCTCAGTCATTCTGTCATCTGTTTTCCTATTATCATCAGACAGTTTAACAACAGCCAGAGTTTCAGCACCAACTCTGTCCTTCTGTAGGCTTGGATCACCCACAGACTGGCGTTTCCTTTCGTCTGTGTGAAGCTTTTCTGACTGTCCGTGTCCTTTAGCCTTGAAGTCTTGGACATCTAGCTTCCCCAAATGTTTAGTAATCCTGTTGATGGCCTCTTTTTTCCCCTCCTGACTCCATCTACGTGAGCTTATTTCAGTCTTCCTTCCTCCTGGTGTAGGGGCAGTCTCTTTAGCAGGTTTCAGGGGTGAAGTCTGGGAGGAAGTATGTCTGTGTGAGTCGTCATTAGCAGCTGGAGTGACGTGAACAGAGAAAGGGCTTCCTCGGATGTGGTGGCCACGGATCTTCACAGATAACCTGCAAGTCATGAAAAAAAGCTGTTCATCTTCCAGCTTTCATTTTCTTTTTATTCTCAAGCTCACAATGGCGAGATTTACTTCAAAGTAAAACAAACTGTCTCCTTTGTGACTTCTTTTTCTAATATTTTTCAGGTTTAGCACAATTCAAACGTATGCATCCTAAGTGATCAGATATAAATTTATGGTCCAAATAATGTTCCACTGTCATAAATTGACATCACAAAAGCAGTGGATTATTCATTTCTTCAAAAATGCCCTTAGTTGGACAGTTGAAAATTTGGTTTAGCACAATCTCTTGTGTAGGAAGTTACAGCTCAACATTACTTCTGAATGACAATACAGATGAATTTTCAAATTACAAACTTTATTACCTGTGTGGCCCCGCAAGCTGTGGTATGTAGTAGAGCGAGTATGTGCCGTTGAAGTTGTCATGGATGGTAGCCTGGGTGACCCCGCCCACTGGATCCACCACCTCAGCACAGATGGAACTGATCATGGTCCTCACATGGTCACACCCTGTTGCTATGGTAACCATCTCCTCCTCCCCAGCTGTTGCCAGGGCAATGCCATCTCCTGGAACAACATGTCAACCAATATTCTGTACTTGGGTTGTTTTTGAGTTTACATAACATGGAAAAGACCTGAGGCATCCCTGTCTCGTATTCAGCTAGAAGAAAGGGTATGCCACCCCGTAAGGGCGGTATAACCCCAACAGTGCTGCAATACACCATATGACTATGACTGATTGCCTGACTAACATGGAAAATATGCCTTATCAAACACGTCTTCTTTAATAACTTGTGAAGACTTGTACTTTACCTGCTGCTAGCACATCTTGAGGGACAACCGAGCCAGTCTGAAGATATCCCAGGTTGTTCTTCAGGGTTTCTACACTAACCTCCGCAGAGTGGAAGTACAAGGACAAGGTGTTCTCAAGGTCACACCGTCCATCATAGCTGGTCAGCTCCTCAAGTCTCTGCATTCAAAGGGGAATGATATATGTTTAAAGAAAGGACTGGGACAATGTACTGCCTTACAGGAATGCTATTGGTAAATGTGCATGGATTGTCTCTTTTGGGATAAAGAAGATGATGGGCAATTGTAGGTTACAACCAAAGGCTTATCACCCTTTATTTACTGAGTGAGATGTTCCAACCTGTTGAAACGTGTCCATCAGACACAGCAGCTCTGTGTCTGTAGCCAGGGCCAGGAAGCTGCGTGCCTGTGAGCAGCTGTGTTCTCCCCTGCAGTAGTGCTGGAGCATGTCCTCCTTAGTTTCCACCAGCAATGCTCTCTTCTCATCCACAATACTGGACAACTCTGCCAGGCAACACTGTTTAGCCTCCTCAACCTAGAAATCATTTACGGTAAAGTTAGTTATTTTTACTGGGAGTTAATTCTGCATTAGAGTAGCAAAGGAGGTTTCAAATTCTATGGTCAAATGATTCTGTAGTATATTTAAGTAATGCATGAACTGTGGAAAATGCATATTTGCTGTATCATGTCTTGCAGTGAAGAGGTCAGTGCAGACATTTCAAGATGTGCAGTAATATGATAAAGTCGTATTTTAGATTTTTTTCCCTCAACCATAAGTAGTGTACACAAAAACAAATACATGAAGGTACACCTCATCACATCTGCACGAGATGTCACCAAGAAACTTTCTCTAGTCTCTAGACAAGAAACAATCTAGTGACTAACAACAGGGTAGACCAGGCCCACCTTGCTTATAAGCTCAGAGGTAGACCTGACAATTTCTGCCTCTGCCCGGTTCTGTTTCTCCAGAAGAAGTGCCAAGGCCCTGTCAAACCTGGACAATGAAAAAACACTCAACTTTCAACATCATAAACACTCTATGACTGCAATGTTATAATTGTGGACACTTAACAGACACATCAACAACACATGGTGGAACCATAAAACACAGAACTACAACAACAAGCACAACAGCTTTGTAGCAGTTACATTTTTACACATAAATGCAGAAGCTCACCTCCCCTATCAACTCTAACATACCCCTAAAATTTCAACACACTGTTTATCATACCTGTCCCTTTCACCCTCCAAACTCTTTAGTTTCTTTTCCAGCCCAGTGATACTGGAGCGTAGAGTCTTCCTGTAGCTCACTGCTATCTCATCTGGAGACTTGTAGTTATTCCTGAAACAGTACCATGGGAACGCAGGGAATGAGGGATGCAGAAAAGAAACTGTTTCAGCACTTTCACAAATCAATCAGTAACACCATTCACTAGACTCTAAGTAAGACACTAATCAGTAATGACACACACTACTGGTAGTTTTCCCAGTGAACTTACCATTTTGCAGGGAAGACATTTAAGACGTGTGCCCATGGAACTTTCTGTTTTCATAAGGGATAGCAAGCTATACGATAATACATTTATAAGGATAGATGCAAACTCCTCATCTGTTGATAACCCTGATATGTGGCCAAAAGTTGAAATCTACAGTTTTGTCAAGCTTGTACCTTTAATCAAGGAAGTTAAATCTCCTTACTTTAATGATTATCATACTACATGATGCAAATAGTACAAAAACAAGTGAACAACTACTTTTCAATTTCATGATTAAAATGCTTCAGCAACAATTTGCCAGTCATGTAATTTATACATTGCATGTCAGGAAGTCAAAATCTAGTCAAATGTTTTTCAACCTGGTTGTCATGGGAACTAGCTTGAAACCATAATCACCTTGGGATGGTTGTGTTCTCTTCTACACATTTGCTACAGCACAACATTCCTGAGGTCTCACAGAAAAGTTCCAGGATCTCCCCCTGGTGTTTAGTGCAGTACAACGGCCTCTTCTGAGCCTGTTGTTGGCAAAAGAACTCAGAAATGTCTTGCATTCTGTGCCTGCGGAAAATCTGGGAACAAGAAATATATGTTGACTATAAATTCATGTAAACTCAAATGTCACATATGTCCTCTTGGAAAATGTAGTGAACACTGCTGGAATCTTGGGCAGCTAACAAAAATGCCTGGGTGAAAACAAATGCTTAGCAGTGCCCCCTACCTGCATGTGCTTGTGAGCAGCATGACAGTTGACACAGAGGAACCTCTGGCAGTCCAAACAGCGGTGTGAGGCCTCTAGCAGGTTGTCACAGCTGGTGCACTTGACAGTACCCTTTGCAGCACAGGCTACTGACTTCGCATTGATGATGTTTGCAACAAGGATATTGTCTGGCAGATCTACAAAAAAACAAGCAAGGAAAAGTTACGATAGTATCACTTTTTGTTTGTCTTTTGAAAATTTGAGTGTACAGTCAGACCTGCCCAAGACGACCACCCGGGGGACCGGAAAAAAAACGGTCGATTTGGACAGGTGGTCGCTGAGAAGAGTATCGACTCAAAACATGCCCGATGCAAAGTATAAATGGTTTCCGTTGTGTTTAATGGCAAATAGCAAGCACACTGCACGCACACTAAGAAACGAGGTCTTTAATGTCAAATACAACAGGCACACTGTGAACTGTAAATTTAACCCCAAGCTTTTATCGAGTGTTTTAAAGCTCAATATTTGTACACTAACATTTTAGACAGTAAGGGAACTTTGATGCTGTCAGTTACCATACAAGCCTTTATGCGTCGCTGTGTTCTTGATCGCCGTATCTGAAATAACTGCGGTGCACCTTTCGAATTCGATGCATATGCCCGGTACGTCCTGATAGCGTACTTACCCACGGGTGAATGTACAGTTAAGTTGGACAAAAGCACTCACACAGATCTTTCTTAAAAAGGTATGAGCTACACAGATCTTTCTTGAAAAAGTATGAGGCTATATACGTTTCAGCATTCGTTCAATTTATAATGATATAGATTTAAAAAAACAACTTTTGTAACAACTAAATTTGGATTTGCTTACAACGAAATTTCCTCATATATTACAGTAGACTGCCCCATTGACCCACCCATTGACCGCCGCCATCTTTATTCTAAACTTAACATCGTAATGGCAGTCAAAATCCGACCCAAACTGGCCGATTTCGGCACAAAATCGCGCTAGTTATCATCAAAAATCAATAAAAAACTCAATTTTGAAAATGATGCGGTCGTTATGGGTCCCAATTTGGGCCGGTCGCGTTGGCCAGGTGGTCGTTGAGAAAAGGTCGCTTAATGCTTACGTCAATGGGGAAAAAAATCGGGACCGAGAAAAAGCGGTCGAAATGGCCAGGTGGTCGCTGAGAAGAGGTGGTCGCTCGGGCAGGTTTGACTGTATAACCGAGTGTTTGCTGTACAAATTGCAGCTGGGCATTTCAAGCCCTGCTCTAACATTAACAAAGAATTTCTTTAGCCCAGACTTACCATCCTCACCCTTGGCAACCTCCTCCTTACAAGTCTCCACGGGACAAGAGAACACCTTGCCCTTCTCATTCTCCGTCCCCTCCTGTACCTTGAAGATGCACGTTTCGCAGAAGGTGTGCAGGCACGGCAACAGCTTCGGCTTGCAGAAGACATGACAGCACTGAGTGCAGCGAACGACAACATGTCCAGGCTCGTTTGCCATGATACTTAATCCTGGCTAAAAAATAAGAAGATATTTCAGTGTAACTATTACTGTAAATGCATTTAACGTCAGTGGGGATAGCGGGAAAAAGGACTTTTCGCAGTGGTTTTAATTTCGCGGTAGCTCCATGCACTGTAGTCTCTTATTGCCTCGGAAAAATTTTCGCAGTGGTTTTAACCCTCTCAGCACGTCATAAAATTTTTTCCTGTATACCATATACGACATATAATTTCAGTCTATACAGGTGTCAATTAGTACTTTTTGTTAATTATTATTACAGCTGCTATGTAAGGAGTAGACTAGGAAAACTATATATTTCTGGAAAGCTCACAGACTGGCCTTTCCAATAAAAGCAAAATAAACATCATACCATCAATCTGATAGTAGTAATAGTAATAACAATAAACAAAAACACAATATGCAAAACAAAACAAAACATGTCTCACAAAATAAAAAGTCCATTCAGGGGCAAAAACATACTTTACTTATCCTGAAACTACACAGAAATACATTATAATACAAGAGCAATGCTGGTATTATGTGATGGGCATCAAACATCTTCACACTGCTCATCATCTTCATCGATGTTGTCACTGCTGGATGCTGGGGAGAAAACCAAAATATAATCACATGTTTTGTTGTTGAACAATTGTATTGTTGTATTATCATGTGAAATTATTGTTTTGTTGAGGAAAAATTGTAGTAATATTATTTAAAAAATAGTACAACTTCCAACCACTTTCATTTATATGTTCACATAAGTATAACTAGAAGCTCTGACAATATCTAAAAAAAAAAATATTTGAAAAAAAAAATTTGAAAAAAAAAAGGTTTGCTATCGCAAGCCTGTAAAACCTTCGGGTTTTGCTATCGCAAACCTGTAAAATGCAGCTAGATATTAGCAGTACGAAACCGCAAACCTGGCATGAAGAGACATCAGCAAATATTCAACAAAAAAACCCCGTTGTTTATCTTGTTGTTCGTCACTTTCCCCGCTGGTGGGAGCCTCCACTAAATCTTCATCATCGGCCGACGACGCCCCTGAAGCACTCATGATTATCTAGCGTCTGGATTACGTTCAAATAATAGGCTACGGCCGCGTGGCGCGTTGGTACACCCGATCCCTCGATCTCGGAAGTTAAGCAACGCGACGGTCCGGACAGTGCTTGGATGGGAGACCAACCAAGGACGTCCGGATTGCTGTAGCCTCACGAAGCTTTCCACGAAATCGTCTTCCGGGAGGGACGTAAAACGGGGGTCCCGTGCTCGAGGAGGTGCCTCGACCACGTTAATCAGCCTCATTACTCATAACGGGTACCTACTGGCTGGCAAAATACACCTGGTGATTATTATTAAATAAGGTTTGAATGAAGTCAAAATGCTGTATGTTTTCTGATTGATTGGTTCTCTTACAATTACCAGCGTTCTAGTTGTGGGATTTGTCATGATGGTGGGCAGGGAGTTCAAAATCCAAAACGTGACGTACGAAGCCCCGTACGTGGCTTCTCGCGGTCTACGGGAAAGCCACGAAAATGGCTTTTCGCGTTGAGAGGGTTAAAGTGAAGCAGCCACCGCGAAAAATGCAAACATTAATCCACCGCGAAAGTTTCTGCATTTACAGTACTTTTGATATAGTCCTACAGTTTGGTTTCCGGATCCCTGAAGCAAAGGATTCTGGGAAGCGTGAAAACGATGAATTAGGTGATTGCCGGTTTTCTATGGCTTTTTCGAGCATACTTGTATTCATCAAAAGTTTCAATACTGTTGTGTTATACGTACATTACACGTGCATATATGAAAGTTGCTAGTTTCAGTTTGCACCAGGTTATTGGAGCCATAGCCTCATAATTTGGTTTGCACATGCCAGATGTGCAAAAATTATAGCTGAAACTTGCTAGATAGTGGACGTGCAAAAACTCTCCAAACTAACAGTTCAATAAGTGGCGCTAGTGACTAATAACAAACATATACCTTCAACCCTATGATATCAAAACATTCTATGCAACACACAGAACAATCGTCAAACGTCGACAAAATAGGAAAGTTCAGAAAATCAACAAACCACTCACAAAACTTCTATCACGTGGGTAACGAAAATGGCCACCCAAGCTATCACATCACGTGACTATCAAAACTTTGACAATCTACACGAAAAGTGAGAAAACTTAAAAAGTTTCCCATTCTAGCTCTAAGGCCTCATATATTCTAAGAAAAGTTGATAAACATGACTTTTAGTTTTGATATTTCATGAATCGGATTTGTCGCCGATTTCCGACAGGCATTCGGCTTTCCGAATTTTACCGAAGATATCCGAATCCGTCAGAAGCAGCGGCGGTAGCAGACGACGCGGATTGACCGTCCCCGGAGATTCTATTCAGGGACAAAACAGGAGAAAACGTCTTCATACTTGGAAAATAAGGTATGGGATGGTTCCAATACCTAAGTTGTACACCTATGCTTTTCTGTAGTTAAAAATAAACGTAGTGATCCATATTTTTGTAATTTGGCGATGGGTCTTCAAGCCGATCATGATCATCTGTCACTGTGAACAACTCAACTGACGTTGTTTTTACAGCCTCAGTCCAGTAAACATCAGTTCCTACAACGAGCATCCGTTAGAACTCAACGCAAGGACACTGTATTATTTCTAAGAAGTTATCGGACCCAGAATCTGAGCTACCTTTTTTGTTTTACAATTTCAAACCAGTCGGGCCCAGTTTATCGCCATCTCTAGATCCGGTTCGATGCCAAGAAATCGATAGAAAACAAAACACACAAGTGTAGTACGCAGTCAAACCACTTTTTTTCTACTGCGGAACGTTTAATTTCACCATGAAGACTGGCCCGTTCTGACTCAGGAACCAAGGAGGTCATATAAGTTATAACCTCCTTGTGTGTACCTTTAATAGTAACTTGAACTTGAACATCAATAACAATTTCTCTCATAACCGAATATTTTCTCTTTTACGTCTGAATGCAGGTCAGAGAGAATGGCGTCCAGTCAAGCAAGCATTTCTTTCGTGTCTGAGCCCAGAATATACAGCAGGTTACCAGCAGTTGTTGATGTTCCTATTGTTAGTTCATGTTCACTGATCTTCAAGCAGATGTTGGGGGAGGCTTAATTATTAGCCTCTCCCAACATCTGCTGGGAAAATTAATTATGTCCATACTGTTAGTCAATATTTACCCTGAAACTCACTACTAATGTTAGGAATAACAGATCCAAAAATACTCAAAGTGCAATATTTTTACATTACTGTACTTTTCATTTTAATTTAATTTAATTGCTATAAATTCAAAGATCAATAAAAAACACATATAAAGGAACTACACTTTATACTTTTGCAAAACCTTGGAAAACTATCATCATTAAATGATTACTATCATCATCAGCCAGAGCTGTTGTCACACCAGAGTTTTAGTAATATTTTGCTCTGCCCTCTTTACAGTGGTGATGATCAGTTCAACAGGGGAATACAGCAGGTGAGAGGAGTATAAAGCATCTTGGTCTGAACAAGGAGGTTAAAATCCTCTCTTAAAATCCTTAGTCTGAGGTGATGCCTCTTGTGACTTAGTAAGATTATTGTGACTAGCACAAGTCAGGGAAATAATAATTTGGGGTTTGATCTTAGCTTATGGAGTCTTGATATGAAACAATTTTCTTGGCAAAGGTACAAGACCATTTAATACCAGGACTTCTACTGACTTCTCATCTGTTCCAGGTTGCACAGTCTGTAGAGGAGGGTGGTGGTGATGGTTACAATTACCAGGACAACAAGGTCACCATTGACAACCTGAACAAACAGCTGGTCACCATGGAGGAACAACTTAACAAGAACAGCAGTGAGTGAAATTAAGGAATAAACCATTCAGGCTTTTTATGATACTGGTCTAGGGGGAGTCAGGTGATTGTTTACAAGACAGTTTCCAGTATATAAGAAACAAAGAAATGTTGCAACATTATTGTACAGAAATGAAGACAAAAGGACAAAGAAGCATTTGTTCTTGCTGTGATAACATTACATACATGTCCCTGAGGTGTTGTAGCAATTCCAAGAGCCATTGTGTTTCTCCTATTCAATATGTACACAAAATAAAAATAAAATCATTTGCCTGACAGCACATGAGTTCATCCATTTTCATATGTTGGTCATACATATAGCCTGATACCCACTCTTTTATAGCTGCCGAGTCTCTTTCATCCTCAGCTTGAGAGAATGAAAGAGACTCGGCAAGCCATGGCCATGGTCTGTTTTGACGGGCAGTTATGATTTACTTTTTGCCACTGGAATATCTGCTAACTGAGGATACTGTAGTACAATATACATTAGGCTTTGCACTAGCTGGTTCTAATACCTCTATTTCTAATCATGTTCTCAAACCTTGTAAACAGTGCGAGCCCATATGCTGAACTGTGAGCTGGCCATGCAGTTTGACCCTGTTACCATCAGTGCCCTGAACCAGTGCCAGGAGAGCTGTGAGAGGTGTGAGGGTATCCTGACTGAGACGGCCCAGGCCCCCACCTTACAGGTACACATCGAGAATGAAGTGGACATACCACAGCAGGACCTTATGGAGGTGGTTGTCAATCCTGACAAGGCATCACCTTAGATCATCTTCAAATTGGCCTATTTGTCATGGCTGTAAGGTGATGTAGTACTTTATTGACTTGACATCATCACTACAACGTAGGTCCTAGCCATGATACCTAGAGTTCATGATGCCATAGAAAGATCACGACAGTAACTGGAGAATATCCATTCCGCGAAGAATGGCAATTTTGTGGCATGATGTTGAGTTGTCCTTTAACTAGTGCCAAGGAACCTTGCCTTACCAGTGTATAGATACAGTGACCATGTTGCTATTGCATGATTGCTCAGTTACTATAGCAATATACCTGCAAATGGCATGTAGGGTGTCTTTCGGCTTTGGTTAAAACCTTGGTTAGATTAATATTACCGTTGGGATGGCCGCCAGAAGCATGAGCTATCAGGCTATTAAAAGTACCACCTGAATGAACAAGTACAACTTCAATGTTTTAGGATGGACAATTAAGAATAGTGGTAAAGAACACATGTCTTTTTAAAAATGAGAAAAAGTGCTCAAGTTTCAGCTTGTTAAAGTTACCATTAATGTGCTGTGATAAGATATACCCTTCCAACCAGAAGTTATCTTGGTTCAACTACTTGTTAATGTATAATTGTCCTGTATAATGGAACCCTAAGTATTGGAGCTGCTTTTGTAAGTTAACTTTTCTTGAAATTCTGCTATTGAACTAAAATAAAATACACCTGAATTCATGTCATCTCTTTCTTTATTTATAGTACATGTATTATACAACACATTTCTTTTATGCTGTACATTTCTATATAAAGTTACTGGTATTGCCATGTATACAGTAGCAGTTCTGAATTTCAATAGGACAGGACTTTGTAGACCATTTCAAACTGTGAATGGTCTATTACCCTTTATCATATCCTCTCTTTAGACAATTGCTGTCTCCAATCCATAGTGCAAGTAAGTTCCATCCTTGTTAGGCATGTGTCTACCACTGCCAAGTTAAATGGAGTGGACAAAAAATTGGACAAGGATGGATAAAAGGCTACCCAGTCTATGTCTTGGTGGAGACTCCTACAATATACTACAAATCAAAAATTTGTATATATTAAAGACAACATTGCAGCAAAATAAACGTAAAATAACGACACAGGTAACATCTGTTATGACACTTGCCTTTTCATCATTTGTCATAGAGGAATGGTTTTTACCACCAGAAATCACCTGAGAAAGGTACTTTGCCTTCTTACAGCATGTGAAGGAAGTACAGATTCTATCGTCTAGATAATTACAACAAAAGTTTGCAGTATTGCTTTCATTCACAATGTTTGGAGGTACAGTGATCCAAAGTCCTGTAACATATATAGCTAAATACACAAAGAGAACATCTGTACATCTGGAATACATTTTGCAGCTTGGTTATTCCTTTCCAATAATAATCACATAAAGAAAAATATCTGCAATGCCTGCATAAATAGGTTTGAGGCAAAAATATGAACCATTTCGAACAGTTTGAACTCATGTTACACCGTTTGCCAATTCTCCTGCTGCTCATAATGGATGGAATGCATTAATAGTATATCTACTTGCTTCCTCCATCTGTCTCAAAAAGTGCACACAAAAATATAACTAAATTGAAGAAAATTACATGTATGAATCATTGCACCCACTTTTCCTAAATGTGGCTCAAGAAAACAGGAAATCATTCTCCCCGCAAGAAACATTTGACCATCAGCAACCAAGAGCATATCTTTACACTTTGCACATTGTATCCATGCTATTGGCACAAACTCATCTGTAACTTCCAGCAAATATCTTTTAAACTTCAATAATTTCTTGCACTGGCATCTCAAAACAAAGATATGATATTAATTATACCTACATCTACATGTAGGTCAGCAACTGTATTGTTTGATGAAGTTTATGTGACCCAGCTAGATCACTGTTCGACAAGTTTACTTGAAGATGACAGCTTACGGATTCTTGATTGCCTCTTGGGTTGGGATGTGGGTGGCTTCCTGTTCTTCAATAGGGGACTGTTCATTATCTCTGTGGCACTGGGTCTGAGACCAGGGTCGTGGGACACCAGCCATCGTACAAAATTAGCCTGCAAGTCAAGTTAATATGTTACATCGGTTCAAGATGTGGTGACAGAACTGTTACAACTTCTTTAAACAGTTTTTTCTTTTACAAATCAAGACATTACAATACACAGGACTGCAGACTCTTCCAAATAAATCGCTTAATGTTTCTGGCCTCAAATCTAAATGTAAAACAAGCAGCTCACCTCTGCTTTGTTCTTCTCCACAAATGGCAGAGGTAATCTCTGTTTCTTCACATCCAGGAGGATCTGAGCAAAGAAATTATCATTATGCATACACTGATGTACCTCAGACAACAAAGGAAACTGTGATAATCCTTGGAGTTCTCTAAGATCAGGTTTGGAAGTTAAAGCTTGAGTTCTTTTCCAATGATACAATCTTCCTTTATTGATTTCCTTACAGTACTTTTATACAATAGGGGAAAGGAGAAACTCATAAATTCAAAGGTTAATTTGAAGATGTCGGCATTAAGTTGCCATTTGTTAAGATTCAGTCTACTGTTCTGCCCACATGTATAAAGTTTAAGACCTACCCTGACCCTCTCCATCTGTGTAGAGAAGGGATGCAGCAGCTCAAAGAAGATCAGCCCCAGAGAGAAGATGTCCACTTTGTGGGTGTATGCCTTCCCTGCAATCTAGAGGGACAGATAAGGAAATAATGTCACTTAGATGTAACACTTGGTTGATTTTGTACTTACAGTCATCAAATATACTATTAGATACACAAGTATACAATGTCATGTTGACTTTTCAATGAAGGTTTGACGTCCAGGTAATATGATACACCATGTAACAGTTACTCAAGAAACTGGACAAGTTTGGTAAACTGTCATATGTTTCAGATAGCATCCACTTATCTTTCTGTGGTGACATTTATGTCAATAATTTAGATGATGTTAAAAAATAAAATCCATTTCTGTCATGGACTGTGTCTTGGAGAATTGTGTGACAGTGCAATATCTACAGGTACATATGTCGGGCTTAGGATTTAAAGATACCTGTGTATAACTCACCTGTTCAGAGCTCATGTACAGCTGGGTTCCCACCTGGTCAGTGTGTCTCCTGTCCCCCAGAAATACAGCAGTGTCAGTAACCACATCCTCCCCATGCACACCCTCGTCCATGGCCGTGACCAGCCCAAAGTCACCGATCTTAACCACACCATCCAGTGAGAAGAAAATATTGGATGGCTGAAGAAATCAAAAAAGATATTTGTTGAAATGATTTGTCCAAATTCAATGAAACATTCTATAACTAGAACAATTTTGTGAGTAACTACTCAATTTACGCACAGAAGTATTGTACATTTGACCTTGAGGAGATATATCTGACCTTGAGGTCCCTGTGCATGAGTCCCCTGTTGTGTACATACTCCACAGCTGTGGCAATCTGGTGAAAGATGTGCAGTATGTTGTCCCTGTCCCTGTCTGCCGTGTGCAAAACCAGCCAGTCTTTCAGGGTCTCCTTTTGACACAGCTGCATCTGGATGTACAGGTAAACTTTTGGACTTGGTGTCAGCTTCTTCTGCAAGTCTCTATCTGTGTTGGTTAATCTTTCTGTTTCCTTTGGGTTATTATGGCACTCAGGGGTACAGTCACTTCTGGACTGGTGGTCCTTATCCGTGCACTGATTTTGTGTATGTACAACATCATTCAGAGAAGAGCTTTCTGATATGTTTCCATCCAGTTCCTCAGTGTTTGTCTGATGACTGCTACTTGATTCTTCAAACAGGATCTGAAAAGAATCATCTTTGGCAACACTGGTTCCTAAACCACTGCTCTCTCTTGTCACGGAATGTTGGTAACTTTGGAATGGAAGACTGCCATCGTTGTCTGCGGAGATGTCCTCAAACACGATACTTGAAGACTCGCTTTCAGTGAGGTCTCTGTCATGTTGGCTGAGTGTTGGTACAAACCCTCCTGTTCCTGAGAGATCGGCAAGCTTTTGTGTGAAGGAGTCACTGAGCTGTCTGTGGTACAGCGATGTGGGTCGGTGCTGAGGAGACTCCTCCACACTGGTCTCCCGGGAGAAATGGAGGTGAGCTGACCTTCTGATGGGCAAGACATCTCCACCAGAGCTGGCACTAGGGGTACTTGGCAGGCTGGTAAAGGTACTGTAGGAGAAGGCAGAGGTGAAAAGAAAGACTAGAATAAGCCTTCATTCTTATTGATTAGCAGTATAAACTGAGGAGAACCACTTTTGGGGCAAGAGCTGACAACATATTGGCCATATCAACATGAATAAATAGATATGTAGCTGTCTTCTACTGTTTCCAATAAAGAAGTCAAATCCAAAAAGTTTAGGATGTATTTGGAAGCAGTCCTTACTGCCTGTACTGTCTGTATACTTTTTTTTTCTACTGTAAGTTTCAGGTTGCATTTAGGCCTTGGGCAATAACTTGCAAACAAACACAATACACATATAACTAACTCCTCACCCGCTGAGCTCCCCAAGAAGCTCCCGATCTTTTGCCTCCTGCCAGCCGGGAGGCGGTGTCTCCTCCCACGTGCCAAAGTACCGCACAATCCCAGGGTGGTCCAGTTTGGCCAGCGCCTTTGCCTCACGCAGGACCTTGTCTCTGGCATCTTTCCTGGGAACAGCAACAAAAAAATATTGCATCATGTAATTTTTCCTACAAATAAAATAAAAACTCAAATAGAATATCTGAGACACAAGAATAATTGAAAACGACAAAAGCACTCCAACCTGTTTGGTAGTGATATTCTCTTGATGGCATAATTGCACTCATCAAACTTGTTCTTGACCTCATACACGACTCCGAAGCCGCCCCATCCTAGGCACTGCACAGGGTCAAAGTCTGTCAGGTACCTGTGGGAGGGGTGAAGTCACTGTTGGTGTACTTATCATGTAATCGTTGCTTTCCTTTCTGTCAAAAAGTCATGTTGTGATAACTACTACATGTAGATCATAGTATGTCTAGCAAGATCAATGTGCCTTTTTCCTGGGGGGGGGGGGGGGAGTCTTAAAATATGATAACATCTCTTAAGTGTCCTTGCAAGACAAAGATTGACCCTCCAAACCAAGTGGTCCACATTTCAGGTAGGACTAGTAGCCACCAGACAACTTAATTTTTTTCTGGAATCATTCTGGTCTCAAATGTAAAGTAACAATAGAGTTAACTATACAGAAAGCCATGATAGCAATTGTTAAATTATTTAGTAGAGGTGCAGACCTTGACTTGTACTCCCCTGCATCTTGCCCTGGTTTGGTCTGGTCTGCCGAAGTGTCTGACAGAGTTTGGGACCCAGAGGATGCAGAGCCTTGGGAGTCCATCTACAGGGTAATCAAACTGTTACATGCCAAGACTATACTGGTCATCAGCATTCAACACAACATGTTCATTGAAATGAAAAGTTTCAAACCTAAAAGTCTATGATGCTTTGCAGGCATTATCAGCCTCCCTCACCTTCATGTCCTTTTTCCTGAAGTTCTGGAAGAGCAGTATGATGCCAGATGTGACGACGCTGATGGCCACTATCTCCTGCCTGGAGGACAACAGTCAAACATCATCTACATTTCAACTCAGCCCTTCTTCTTTTGTCACCCTTAATTGAGGTGAAATGTGATGCTTTTTTAAATAGCTAGTAGTACAATGTGGTCTTCCTACAGCTCATGTTTTCAGTCAGGCACACCCTAATCTTTGCAATAAGTGTGCTCTTTATTTTATGTACAGAGGTTTGGTTAGCCTGGGATTCCACCCTATTTCTACTCAGGCTCCTTGCACTTGCTACAAGCCCCGGTAGAAAAAGGATGGTACCCAGGCAAAAGTTTCATTACCACCTGAAGGTTTCAATTGGCTAAGTTATGCTCAAAAGCCACAGGCCACCAACTTTACGTCACTATCTGAAATGATGAATACAATTCCTTACAACATGTCCAAGCTGTTGCTGACCCTGGGCTTTAAACCCCCTTACAATCCATGGAATCTAATCTATGTAGTGCACTAGTAAAGTAGCCGGATCACATACCAGGTACATGCATGTCCAACATATTCATTATGACTATATAATGGAGGTAAAGGTAGATAAGGAAACAAATTTCTGTGACATTTCAATAGTGAACCCACATAACCTGTCACTTCAATTATTTGCAGAGGTTTCGTGTTTGCACTTTTTATGTGACCACTCTGTACCACAATGTTCAAACCACCGCAAAAATGATTATTCTGTCTTTTCTGCCCACCTACCCCACACCATTTCCATTCTTCTGAAAAACTAGATCCCTTTGAACTTTAAAAACTGGACTGCTCTTACCACCAGCTGAGCACCTGTACAACAATGTCATCCTCCACCACAAGTTTTTTGTTAGATGAAGAGTTCTGCTCCATGCTCCTCCTATGTCTTTCCTTTGCCTCCTCTAGTGGACAGCAGTTTGGGTCATCCGAAAACAGGTAATACCCATTGTCTGTACAGGCAGACATACACAGACATTGTAATTATACTTTGATCTGTTGCATATATATCTAATATGGCAAGTTACAGCAATATTGTCAAAGAGCTCACCAAAATTCCGCCTTTACGTACAGTGAAAATAGCAACGACACAAAATTACTAACCATAGGGATAGTCCACGTTGCCTGTGGGATGGTCAATGGGTGGCCTGTCCAAGTCGGGTTCATAGGTCAGGAGAGGGGGGGACTGTCCACCGGTCAGCAGGATGGGTGTCCTGGTGTCAGAGGTTGCCAGGTATGGTCTCCATGACACCCTAGAAGCAAAGTAAGATACACTGAAACCTGTACAAGTCACCTCTACATAAAGACCATCTGGCTAATGTGACAACTTTTTGATGGTTCCTTCTATAATTTTCCCATAGACACAATCATAACAAATCCTGTATCCTGTCTGAAGTGACCATCTGTCTACATTGACCAATTTCTATCAGTCCCATGAGTTGTCTTTTTGCACAGTTTTGACAGTATTTCCGACTAGTCTTCAGATCCCTTTTTCATTGATTATACTTTATGTACAGTACCAATGTACACAAATTAAAAGCACCTACCTAGGAATGGCCATGGGCAGTTTCTTGTCCATGAGGAGTTTAGCTTTAGCCACCATGTCTACCTCAGCAGCCATCTTGGATGACAGCTGGACATACATTTGGCCATTGTGCACACCTGGTGAGAGGAGGGTAATGTTAGTTTATAGTTTTCTACTCTACACAATACTCAATGTCAGGATTTTGATGGACATGCAGGGACCGAAATTCAATTTGCACCACACCAATTCGACATGCACAAACTTGCATGTGCATGTGATATCTCGAGCCCTGACATGTCACCGCCCACTTACTAACTCACTCATGAAACCCTCATTGAGTATGACATATTCTCTAATCCTTGAATACAATGTAAAACATTACCAGTTGCTGAGCCACCATGTACAAGCTAACTTGACCTACCCAGGTACATAGCAGGCTGTGTGACATCTCCAGGAGGGAGGGTCTGATCCTCAGAGGTTAGGGCAGGAACATGGGTGTGGTCAAACAGACTGACAGACAGCAGCTCACCATCCTCCAGGGTCCATGCTGCTGCCACAGGGCTGGCAAACTGTAGAGGGGTGGTGAAACAGACATATAAATATCCTGCCTTCCTCCTGCCACAAGGTCAACTCCTGTAACCTTACTTTCCATCAGCTTGAGCTAGACCATTCCTCAACTGACTCAAAACATTCTGTCAGCCTGATCCCTAACCTTTTTCAAGCATGACCTAAACAACCTTGTACAACTAGTAAATAAGCATTTCCACCACACTTAGCAAGACGATTACTCTTCATATGCCTAGCCCTGACCTTGTATTTCCAGATGACCTTGTCTGGTCTGTCATGTCTGACAGCAGACACCACCCCGTCAGGTACAGACACTTTGATGCTGGTCAGGCTGTCCTCCTCGTAGTAATCCCAGCTGTACATGTTGGAGGACTTGCACGACACATCCTCAATGACATCATCTGGGACATCATCACTGCTGTCATTCATACTGTTGTCATGGTTACCCTCCAGGAAGACTAGCTCGTGCTGACCAACACTGAAATTCCACCTAAGAGGAAATAATCTCACATTTCATATTTGCTTGCACTTGCAAATATCAATACCTCTGATAAAATAATCAGTACAAATGAAAGTTATAATATAAGTCATAAGAAGGACCCACTGTTTCATGCCCTTCCTGTGACCACTTCACCACGAAATTAAAACCACAGTGAACATTTTTCTATTAAAGTATGAGACTGCAGTCTATGGGGCTACCATCAACTTAAAACCACCGCAAAAAGTCCATTTCCTGCTACCACAAGAGTAAATCCCCGCGAACCTAAATGCATTTAGAGTATAATGAGACATAAGATGAACCCACTGTTCCATCCCCTTCCTGTGTTCCACAGACCGAACTGTCTGCTGCAGCCGCTTTACCACGATGACATCCTCCTCACTCAGTGAGTCACCACGTGCAGCCTCTGTTTCATTATTTCCAAAGTTCGTGCAGCCGTCGGACGTGCAGATATATTGCATCTGCACATAGAGGTACATTATTGGATATACGGTTTTCAGTAAAATATTGCTTTGGTTTCTTAGTCTGATCATTTTAAACACATTATGAGAACAGAGAAGGCTCAAATTTACCATAACTACTGTCCAGGGTTGTAGCCAGCACCCGTCCTTCAGTCCTTTGAAGGAATTTTGCAGCTGGGGACTGAAAAAAATTTTGCCCATTCCGTCCTCTGTAATGGACAATTCACCAAAACAGATGAACAGCTTAGTCTACCAGCAAAATCTACACCTCAAAATGCAGGAAATTGGGTTTCAGAGGGTCTGGATTTCAAAATTTTTCAGGGAGTATGCCCCCGGATCCCCTCAGGAGTGTTATGCCTTCGGCTTGACGTCTCGTTCTTTCTTTTTCAAAATCGAGGGGACTGAAAATGATTTCAGGCTGGCTACAACCCTGCTACTGTCATTAACACTCTTGTTAGCTTTCCACAAAATTGAACATGTTGATCAATTGTTTTACATGTGGATGTGGGTCTGTTACATTTAACTTTAGTATATCAGGGTGGCTGAGCAAAATTTCAAAATAATATTTTCCAAAAAATAACTACCAATGTTATTTTCTATGTAGTTCTATTTTCATAATCTAACATACTTTCTCATAAAATGTACCTTTTTGTCCGTCAAAGTTCAAGGTCAAAGTTGCTGTCTCAAATTATGCAAAAATTTCAAACTCATCATAACTTTTCAAACTTGATATCATTGGATAGGTCTTAGTAAAACAAATAGAATGGTTTTTATTTCAACAAAATCGGACATACCGTTAGAGAGTTATGGCCATTCAAAGGCCTGAAAATTATGCATAATTTCTCTTGATCAGCTAATTAAATATGCAAGATTACAATATCTCCGTACTCATACAAGATACAAGAAAAAAACTTGGTGTACAGGGGTTTTATAATATGTTGATTTCAAATATTGTCCTGAAATTTATACATCTAGTTCAGAAATGATGAATAATCCTGAATAATTGAGTTCCAGGGGTAATAAAATCAGAGTCCACTAATTAAATATGCAAAATCACCATATTTTCCCTATCCTTGAAGATACAAGAAAAAAAATTAGTATACAGGGGTTTTGGCACATGCCGAATTCATATTTGACCTCAAAAACATCACTTTGGTCTTTTTACGACCTGTAAAAGTGGATTACGTCACTACTACCATAACAACTTGCTTTTTATGGCCTAATTTTTGAAAAAATGTTCATCGAAAATGGGTAAAATAAGTTTTATTATGAAATTTACCCTGTAAGGAAAAACTTCGTGCGCTCCCGACGCAAAACGATGCTATTTAGTGCTCCCAAATGCTATTAGCATAAGGGGTAATTAAAATTTCAGGAAAAAAATTAATAAAAAATCAGCATGACAAGATATGATAAAATCCACGCGCAGATCTATTTAAATCACTATTATGCACATTTCTGAAAAGTTTCAATGATAACAGACAAATTACAAGCCAAAATTTAAGCTTTTTAGGCTTTTTTTTACTAAAAATGGGCGTGGCCTCAAAGTAGTCGATGACGTCATTGTGACGTCATACCAATTTGCATAAATTATCTTTATGCATTAGGGTACTACCTTAGAAAAAATCAAGGTCCATACATTATCTAAGATGGTAATTTTGGAAGACCAAAAACAACCCCCAAAACTCCTCAGCCACCCTGCAATCCTACCTTAAATGTACTTGACAAATACTTCAAGATGTATAGGATCTATATGTTATATATGACTTGCCTCACCCATTTGTCAGTGTGAAATATGGTAAAGGCTATATAATAATAATGTAATAAGACACAGCTTTCCTTCATTGTTTACAATGTCAATAGGTATGGTCACTTCACTCACTCGGTGGTTTATTCCATGGTTACAGGAAACAATGTTAAACCATGCGACACTGCACACACCTCAGGAAAGGTTACTAACCCTATATCTAAATGTTCCATTAAGAAGGATATGGTAATGTTGCTGTTTGAATATTTAAAGACAGACTACCAACCTTGCCAGTTTTGGCATGGACTCCAAACATCTTGGTCTCCTTCCCTCCCACCAACATTGTGTCATCGTTCATCTTGTACGTGGAGCTGACAAGGGTATCAGCAGTAAACGGAACAGCCTCCAGGCTCTCCCCATCCCACTGGAACAGTCCTCCATCAAGGGAGGGAATCAATTGCATGGGGCGGCCATTTCTCATCAACTGAGGGAAAAGTACAAATCCATCAAAACCAAAACATCAAACATCATTCCAGTACAGTGGAGATTCTTACATAACTTTGTTACTCTTCTGTGTTGTGTATTGCCTCAGGCTGCCAGTCTTGTGACAGTCCTCCTATGATAAACACTGCCAAGGTTAGTCAACCCACCCTATTCATACATGAGAATACAGCAGCCTTTCAAGAAGGAAAGAAGACGTAAATGTAGCGCCTTCTGCAGATGGTCAATGACACAAAACAATGCAAACACCACAAATAAGAATGTTGGCTAGAAAAAGTACCAGAGAACGCAACTATTTAAGCAGATTACATAACATGTACATGTATGTATCAAGTTACATAACAATTTCCACACACTGATCTTGTGTTAATGTCCTAGCCCTTACCTCCAGTCTGCTGATGCTGGCTGACAGGAGTGGCTCTGTACCCTCTGTATCCAGTGTCCACTTCAGCTGACCACCATTGTACATGTCCAGGGCCGAAATCTTTCCATCCAGGGTGCTCACCAACACGAGGGGTCTGGATGGAAATGACACATGTCAATCACAGAACATTAGTCTTCCAACGCTGGGTAAAAGACATCTTGCATGTAAATTTTTTTGACACAAAAATGTATGGGCAATTCTGTAAGGCCTTCTGCAACTATTATATCACAGATACACACAAGTAAATACAATCAATCTACACAAATCTATGCATAAGATTTTTGTGTACTGCAGGGACTAAAGCACACGGACAACCAAACTAAGCACAATGGTGACGTACGTTCAATTTGACCAATTCAGCTGTAGATCCGGGCGATAATGCAACAGTTCTGCACACTTTTACACAAGTTGCAGGTCACCAACAAAAATTCAAGATTGCTGTTGAATCATAATCATCTTGTACCGTGAGCACGTGTGATTTTTATCTATAAATCTGGCGATGAACGTGACAGTATGTTCATCCCATGACATTTTCGCCTGCCCCGAAAAGGAACTGAAAACTTTTGGCCTTGTTGTCTTCGAAAGCACCGTTATCAAAGCTTTTTTTTAAATGTGTTGAGCACGTGGATGTCTGAAGTGTGCATACCTCGAAAGTTACTGTTGCTGCACAAGTAGATCTCCTTACATTCATTCCCAATTTATTTGGCGGTGTTATGATTAGTGGCGGTATAATGATAATGGATGTTATATGTAATGATATATGTTGATGAATTGATTAGAACCTAAATAACAAAATCTGTATCTCTGTTATATTTCATCAAGGAGCTTTTATCTATCATACCTGATAAAAGCTCCTTGATTTCATCTGACTCTTACCTCTTCCCTCATGACCTAAATGAAAAGTTGCCTGCAGGCCGATTTTAACTTCTCGTGAATAAATAAAGATTCAAACAAACAAATCTATGTTTCATCCACATGCCAATTTCGGTTCATTACTGTGGATGAAAACAAACTTAGCTGTCTTCTACTCTACTCTACTCTAAAAGTCATTCTGAGTTATAGTACAGGTACTGATTATATACAGGAGATTATGGTCCTCCTTTTTCTATTAAAATTCGTCCTCAATTCAAAATTGTTCACCAGCACTGCATACACAATTTATTTCATCTCTGGAACCTGGGGTTTGCTTCATTATTGCTGTAAGTCATGTTTGTTTACATCACGTCATCGGGAACTCCCCACTCAAACTCAAAGACACGTCACTTCAAAACTTCCCGGACTTTCTATTTTAAGGCACCTTACTCATCTTATGAAAAACGAACTAACGTTACGTGGAGAGATAAAAGGTATGACACACGTACGGAGTATGAGAACGGTGGTGGCTGGAGCCACACGCATGTGTCTCGCGCACCAGGTCGTCTCCCGCCTCATCTGTAACGTCATCAACAAAAAGCTCGTCTTCATGAGGTGGGAGGGACGTCTTGGCGTCTGGGCCATCTGGGACCCCAGCAAAACTTCTGGCGCAGAGTAGAGCTAAACATGCTGAAG
The DNA here is from genome assembly GCA_019207045.1 of Branchiostoma floridae x Branchiostoma belcheri. Taxonomy (NCBI): domain Eukaryota; kingdom Metazoa; phylum Chordata; class Leptocardii; order Amphioxiformes; family Branchiostomatidae; genus Branchiostoma; species Branchiostoma floridae x Branchiostoma belcheri. The sequence goes on along the minus strand of CM033026.1, from coordinate 20,565,300 downwards.
CGGCGAGTAAAGACAGACGCACGAGGCTGGGCCCCATCACGGACGCACGCACAGTAAGACTAGCGAACTACATGAGTGGAAAATTTTACTCCAGCGGCCACATACACACAAACACGGAGGCAATCAATAAAACTCTGCACAAGTTTTGACTTACCACAGTATCGGAAATATAGCGAGCTATTCCATTAGTAACAGGAAAATCGCAACTAGTAGCCAAATAAATCTTTCTACTGTTAAAAACTTAACAAGCTCTAAAGAAATCTAACATAATAATATCACAATCCAATTATTTTATTAGATACAAAATAGTTCTGAAATGTTGTCGAATATATTTCTATCTCCTGTTTGGTAAAATATTTTCCTGCAATTTGGAATCGTCCATAAGCATGACCGACTGTTGACCCCTGGTTTCCGCCAAGTCGTGATTGGTCCTGTGTGATGACTCAGCCTTCCAAGCGTTGCACACGACGTTTACGTGGCTTCAGCCACGACTTTCTCCTTTTAGATTAGATGCAATGGAGACAAAGAAACATCAATGTGATTCTCATGTGATGTTAAGTGTGAGCTAGGCATAGTGGACAACCAGAAACAAACTGTTGTTTACAAGTTGATCAAGATAACCAAGAGATACCATCTATGGGGAGTGATAATTATTTTGTATTCCACATGATCACAAGATATGATACTAATTTGCAAAAAAAAATGAATAAACAGATACAAACAACATACTTTGTAGATTGTATTCATTAAATAGATTATTCGTGTTTGTCATAAGATATTTTCAAAATTTTAATCAACTATATTTCCTACCTCTCCTTGTGTGGACTGCTCCAACCTTCCCAGAATGCTAACGACCCTCCAGCTGAATGAAGTTGCGCGGGTTCACCAGACTTGCACGCATTTCCTCGTGCGTTCTCAAGGAGAACAGCCTCAAACCGATCGTTTTCTGCGTCTCCAGGAGGTACTGTTCTTCAGAGATGGACTTGATAACACAGGCTAAACAGTCGGCGGCGTACCAGGCCATAGACAACCACGTAAAGGTAGGAAGCGACCTTTGATATCGACTTTTCAAAATCTGGCATGCCATGCTCGATTTTGGCGCCATTTTTCGGAATTTGAAGTTCTCTTTGTTTTTCTCACGTTTTCCCTCATGTTTTGCAGAACGGCCAAGCGTTGGGGATAGGATCGGGTTCTACAATCGTGTTTGCTATCAACAGACTAGGTAGGTACCTTCCTGTCATTCTCTAGTCTTTCCACTGCCCGTGGCATTGACAAGAATAACATGTTTTTTTCCCCGCAACCAGTTGTAACTGGTTCTATATCAGTTATACTGAGGTCATGGCAAACCAGCCAGGGGTAGACTGCTGGCCCTGGTGCGTCATGTATGTCACATGTAAATGATAACTTTGTTACATCTGACAATAATGATTCACACCATGAATCGATTTTTATTAACCTATGAATAGACTCATTGAAATTATTATACATGTAACGTTACTTTGACATGATACTGGAGATTTTTAGTTGAAAGACGAATACCAGCAGTATAAAAAATTTAGAGTGGAGACTAGAGTCAGGATTGTCACGATTTTTCTTATACATGTATATAATTTGCGCTATTGACAGGTTACATCAAGGAGGTTAACCTCCTTGGTTACATTGAAAAGATTTTTAGCACTATTGACAGAATGTTAAAGTTGTGTATAATACCTGTCAATCGTAACCCTGATGATTGTCCTGTTTATCGGTGAAATATGATATAAATTATAAAAAATAAATTTAAATGACGTTGCCTATATAATATTGAACCCAGAGCTGTTGCATGCCAGGCAATCACACTACTGACTGAGCCATTGCATAAATTCTTTGCATGGATGTTCACTGATTCAAAGCAATTCCTGCGCTTCGTGTCAATAAGATTTTTTTGGTAACATCGACAGGAACATAGTACTAGTAGCCAAGCCCACAGATGATAGACTTACCAAAACCAGGAGGTTACTGCATACAACTAGAATGTAAGGAAACCATATCTTTAGATTTGTTTTTATTTTTTTATTTCTCAGCCGAGAGGGTACAAGAGGAAAACCTGAATGTTGTCTGTGTGCCAACATCTTTCCAGGTAACACACATTGTCACAAGCTTTTGATGTATGCACCAGACTTGAATAGTCTCACAGAATGACAGTTTGATTTGATTTTGAATTGACAGTTGATAAGGTAGTTCCAATGGGAACATGAAACATGACAATGATAAATCATTCAAGACTTTTAGACTCGATAATTTTGAATCAATGTATGTAGCTTACCCCAAGATGGAAGGTGATATAATGTCTATTGATACATCTCCAATCTCTGTCCACAGTGCAGGGTTCTTACCAGGATTTTTGTACAGCATAGGAGGAATCTTTATCAGTAAAGCCAAGTGTAAGCCTGGATGCCAGACCCCAGCCTGTTCTCAAAAATATCTATCGATTAATATTTTTGAGATCGGGCTGGGGACTGGTATTCAGGCTAAGTCAAGTGGGAACTGGCACAGGCAGGAGTCTTGTAGAGGTCTGGGGGAATCCTCCCCAGGTAAAATATGTAACTCTCAGAATCATGAAGCCAAAACTTTTGACCATTGTTTTAAAACAATAGAAAAGCCTATATGCTGGTTGAAACACAACATAGAGGCCCAAATCACAACATCAATACAAATCAAAGCATAGGGTCCCCCTGTTCTCAACTGTGCTTGTGAGAACCCTGGCACTTACTGAGCTATCTGATTCTGAGTCATTTTCCAAAGGTCAACATCTTGTTTCTATCCCCACATTACAAAGGATGTTTGAAACACCTTTGTCAAATTTAGTGTGATCAGTTTTTGATGCTACTACATGTATATGCTATTTAATGATGTTTGCTCGTCTCATTATCAGTCCAAGCAGCTTCTGACAGAGAAAGGCCTTGCAGTGTCTGACCTGGAGCGCACACCATCGGTAAGTACGACCAAACTGTTTCTATGATTTTAATTTTCTACCACGCTATGTATGTCAAGCTTTGTTCAAAGTTATGCCCTGTGTCCCTAGTTTATTTGATGTTGTTAACAGTTTAGGTTTACCAGTCATAGAAAATGTACCAAAAACATTTTGGTCAAATGCTGTCGACTACCTTAATTTGATAGATTGTGTCTAAATATCATATATAGCACAATCCCTGATATTTCCCGTGTTCTTCACAGCTTGATGTGGCCATAGATGGAGCTGATGAAGTAGACAAAGATCTCAACCTCATCAAGGGGGGAGGGTAAGGAGGAACAATTTTCTTTATTCTGTTTTATTAGTCAAATAGGCTCTTGTCTGATTTTGATTTAGTGACCTATTTACCCCTGCTGACAAAACGGCTGTGTACCTAAAACCGGTACCTGTACGTAAGATATGTTAAGGTAAACAACTCCATCTGACAGTGTGATTTGTGAACATGATATTTCTTCTCAAAAAGATATGAAGAGATGGCATTTTTTTTGGTAAGAAGTCCCTTGGTAGAGATGAACAAACAGTTCAATTTTACCCAACCTAGCATCCTTGTATCAAACTGCAGCTGCCATTCAAATATTACCATGCAAACTTCAGATTACAATTAATGTATTAAAGAAGTATCAATAAGTTATTGTTCAAAACCTGAATGAGACAATTTTGGAACATATGTATCATTGTTTCTAGACCCTAAGCTATAGGATAAGTGCCGGCATGTCACATAAAGTTTAGACAATAGTGTATAAAGGAGCCATCATGAATTAAAGGAATGGTCAGTTAAATTAACCAGTCCCCAGTTTAACTTTCCTCTTTCTACTCACACAGTGCTGCCTGTACACAGGAGAAGATTGTTGCTTCCTGTGCCAAGTACTTTGTGGTGATTGCAGATCACAGGTACAGGTCGTCTTCTTTCTAAGGAAAAGCATTCAATGATGTCTAGGCTTCATCAAATTTGACATAGAATAATTGAATACTGATAATTGAAAGGAACAAGCATGTACAGATATACATGTGTATGTATTTTCCAAATTTGCGAAAGAAATACATAGCCGTAATATTTTACTCAGTAGAAAAAGGCAGTTTTAATAATATGGGTCGGTTAACTTGAAACCATGGTTTATCTACAATTACAGATGTATTCACTAATGTAGAACTAGAAGCTCTACAGCAATAATGCAACAACACAAATTGAAAATCATAAAACACTTGATACAATGCTCCAAACTCTTCAGCAGAAATTTGATCAGAAGTTGAAATGTTCCAGGAAAGACTCCAAGATACTTGGTGAGCAGTGGAAGAAGGGAGTTCCCATTGAGGTTATCCCCATGGGTTATGTTCCTGTCATCAGGGCCATCGAGAAGAAACTGGGAGGGAAGGCTGAACTCAGGATGGGAGCAAACAAGGCTGTGAGTACAGAGAACTGTCCTGTCAAACCTGGGCTTAGTCAGTCATATCTCTGTTGCTGCTTTATCTTTTTATGCTTTTGTAAAGCTTGATTTCTGTTCAATTCCATGCCTGGGTTGAAAGCTGATAATGATGGCCTTGGTTTTGTTTACCTAGGGTCCTGTTGTCACTGACAATGGCAACTTCATCCTGGACTGGAAGTTTGACGAGACAAAAGACTGGAAGAAAGTGAACATGGAAATCAGCATGATCCCTGGTAGGGAACTTGTTGGAGACAGAGGATTGATTTCTTTTCATTAACTCTACTGATTAAGTTTTGTTTTACAACCATTTCTGAGTTTGTAACTCATGTTGATGTGCGATGTTTTCCCACAGGAATAAGTGGGCAGGGGCCCTGTCTACCAAAACAACTTACAGAATACACAAAATGCAATACACATGTAGATTAAACAACTTTAATTCCCTTTATAAGCGCTTAAGGTGACTACACCTAAGTACAAGGGAAACAGGCAAATGCTAATAATTTGTATATGATATCATAATATAAGTTTAGAGGTCACGGGGAACAGTACATTGTGTTGTATCTTACCTATATGAGACTTTTGTGATATTTGAATGTTATCTCCAGGTTACTTATTTTGTGTTGTGGTGGTTATATCCCCTGTAGGTGTGGTGGAGACCGGTTTGTTTATCGACATGGCACAGCGGGCGTACTTCGGCATGCCGGATGGCAGCGTCACCTTTAGGGAAAAACTGTCCAGAAACGGAACACCTGAATGTGACGAGAGCGAAAAATAGCAAACATCAGAACAGTCTTACAATTGTAGTAGATGTTAGGAGAATGAGAGGGAAATAGGTCCTACATTTGTGAAGAAAATACACATATTTTTGGTATGCAGTCAAGAAATGTTACCTTTGAGATTTTTTGAAAATTCAAACAACCGGAGAAAGAACTAAGTAGATGTAACTGGAAGTAGAGCAAGAAAATAGAATCTTTAAATTGACAAGTACATACGTATCAATTTTTTTCTACAAGTCCAGAAATGCAAGATGTAACAATGTGATATGGTTATACACATTTTCTTTATTATTTATTTATATCAACCTAAGCATGACAAGGTGCTTACTACTCTGTCATATATTTTTCTACTGGGGCATCTCATATTTTACACAATCATCTGTATTTCAGTGTCAGTAAAACAAAGATTATTACATGACACATCTCACCTTCAGCAGGATATCTTCAGGGTTCATCAATGGGTATAGGATGGACTGCCATGTCAATGACTATGCTAACTGTATACCGTATTTTGGTAAACTTGGACTTTGCCTCTATCCCTTGTAAAATAAATGTACATCTGACTATGTAGGTAACATTTTTTTTAAAACGCATTATTTACAACACTTACAGGGAAAGTCTCATCATGATCTTCCGTGGTTAGCAAGCGAAAGTAGTGAGCCAGCGGTCACTACGGAGGATGGTACTCAGGCTACATTTTTGTGCCTTTTGTACTAAAAGTAGTCTTTGTATATTTAATAGGTTTTCATATTTTCTTCCAGCAAAACAACAACTGTGTGGAGAATAAACCTCACATTTTTAGACAGATCCTTAGATGTCTGTAAGATGACTACAGGGAAAATCATTGCCTTTGAAGTTGTTCATCCTTGTTTACCCTAGATATGGATAACTACTCAAGACTGAATCAATGTGTGAAAAGTAGGTAATTAAATTTTGTGTGGAGCATTGCCAGGCAGAGTGTGGTTTGTTACAAAGACTTGGTACCCCAGGAAAAAAATACATGCTTTATTCACAAGTGTGTGTCTTGTTCTAATTTCGAATGCTTTGTGGTACATATGTTAACGTTATACAATGTACCTTATTATCATTTGGTAGCTAGCTTGTTTTCCTGACTAATAATTACCGTCTCTTGACAAGAAGAACATAGGATATGAAAAACCTATTCTCACGAGATCGAGACTAGACCATTCTCCGCGTCCAAGATGTACTGACAGACATCGAAAATTTGGAGGTACGTTCTGTACCTTTAATAAATAGTCACTGTGTTCGAAGAAAATTGATAGTAACTGTAAACATACGTGACTGATGAACCTCTTCAACGCAATGAGAAGTGATATGGAATACTAGTAGGTTACAATGGAATCACTTATTTCCACAACCTCTTCTTTGCTCTTTCTAATTATTATCTGTAAATAAAATTACAGAAATTGGCTAGTGCTAGAAGTCACAAACAGTAAAGGATTACTGCATGACTAGCTGGGGCAACAATCGGAGGAGGAAAAACGTCATTGATTATTTGCGTTAATAATTACTGTAACTGACGATTTTCCTCCTCCGATCGTTACCCTAGCTACTGCATGACAAGCTGTAAAAAGAGGAGCAAGGGACCAGCACCTGGGTAGAAAAACTGAAGAAGGAAAGTCTGCCTAACTACTATCACTCTGGTTCATGACTAGCCCCTACCACAACCCTTTGGATGGCTTACGATGTAGAACATGTACAAATCTTACGTATCATATTCATAAAACAGATCTAAGTTTTTAGAAATTCTTCTACATCTTGATCAGATTCTGTAACGTTACATCCATGTTGTCATTCACATTCATACAATTCATGGCTGGCTGTTTTCGTTACATTTGATGCGCACTATCATATCTATGCATATATTTTAGGGCCTGGTGCCGGTTTGATTTACCATGGTTTGTGGCGCTCAGGGTTCATTTGTGGTATTTATCATGATTTGAGGTCTTTTCATTCCACAAAAAGGAAAAACCATCTTAGGTGCCACGCAGAGGCCACGTTTGCGCATCAAATTCTTGCCAGACAAATGAGTGAAACTGCAACACACTGCCTCTTTGTGTGCTCCCTTATCACTGCTCGTCATCAATTTTTGATGTAGGTAAACTAGCGGGGACATTTATTGTGCATAGCTAATGACGCTGTTGCCGCCCACTGTAACGTTACCGCTACCGACAGTGGGCGGGCTGGAAGCTTCTACTCAACACACTGGTACGAAATGCTACAAAATAACGGTCCCTTTTAGGGATACGTCAACCGGTGGAATCAGGATGCGTGCGTCTAGCTTGTATGCTAATGAGCAAGACGTCTGGTGTGGAGCATCAAGGTTTGAAGGAGGCTGGGCGAAACGGGTGGAGGAAGAGCGGCTGAATAAGGTAGGTCTTCTCTGGACCATTGACAGAGGCGGTTGTGAAAAGATGTAGACAGTGTGTTGTAGATAAGAGCTCAATGGAGGAGAAAGACACTTCTGTCTGATATGTCAGTAGATTGTAAACACAGGATGGCAAGGTGTCTGCCTTCATCAAATGGAGATGATAGCTAAATAGTTGATAGTTAAATCTTGCAGAGGCCCAACGTAGGGTAACGTTAACACTTTAATGTTCACGCTATTTTTTTCAATCAGATGCACAAATTTTCTATGCATTTTGGGGTTTCTGATTTGGCTTATTCCAGAAATTGGTACTGCAGGAGGTGGGCGGCACCAGACAGGTGGCTGTGTGATGATGGGAAGGCCGACAGGTAGTTAGGTTTTATCCCTGATTGGCTCTGGGCATTTGTTCGTCCAGACGGGCCACACATCAACGTCACAGCAGACGTGACTTGGGTCAGCAATGACGCAGGTGTGTTAGGGATGGAGGGTGACTTGTAAAAGGTAAAAAATGGCTGGCAGTGACAAATGACGAAGAAAATTGACAAAAATATTTTACCCCAGACGGGACTCGAACCCGCAATCTTCAACTTAGGAGGCTGACGCCTTATCCATTAGGCCACTGGGGCGGACATGCTGTGCAGGCGAAATTTAAACTCTATGAATCAATCAAAGAGAACGCTGGCAGCTTTTTTGACCAGTGATTGGATATTTTAATTGTTTCTTGGTGATTGTGTGCTTAAATGTTCCGCGGATAGTAACTAATAAAACAGTCAAACTCTACAACACTAGCTGGACGGTACAAGTGTAAAACCCGCTGTAGATCAGACATACCGCCTGCAGCTGTAACCTGATCTGCCCAAACAATAACTGGTGACGTCATGGTCACAACAAAAGGTGTAAAACTAGATGCCTAAATATGAAGTTTAGACCCGATATGGTTGTCTAAAGTTTAGCTATGAGATATCAAAATAAATAAAAGACTGTCTATTGTGAGCTTTAGAGTTTCATCCTTGTTATCTTATACATATAGTGATTTATTTTGGGACGCAGTTTGTCTGCGTTGCCTGTGACGTGTACATAAATTATTTAAATTAGGTAATCCAGGGAATTCTCCAGAACGAGGCTGATTGAAGAGAAGATGGTGAGAAGCCGAAGCCGGTCACCCAGAAGAGGTAAAATATGGCTTTTTCGTGTTTATATTAAATGTTTTTGGTGCACCAAGTTTTACAAAAATATTTTCGGCCGCTGTGATTTTTTGCACGATGAATATCAAAAACGAACGACACAAAAGTCATTAGACTGGTCCTTGATTTCTGCAAGTATTTTTCTGATGAAAGAGAGAGAACATTTTTTTTTCACATCAGGAGAGAAAATATAACGTTACACATACTAGTAACTAAGTTATGAACGAACCCCGGATTTCTTAGTTGGAAAGTGGAAAATTTAGATGGGGCTAGCCGCTAGACTTATACTAAGTTATAGTGTACTGCACTGTAGTTTCCTGGTGCCCCCCTCCCCATACAAACTTGTTATTGTTTTGTGGACCAAAGCTGTACAGGGGTTGATACCAGGATACCAATGGTATCAACTACCAGCAATGAAATCTGGTGCTGAACTGAAATCTAGTAATGAACGTGTTTTCTAATGAGGTGGCTTCAGTTGCTTTTTTAATCATATTTGTCAAGAAACGGCCCTGGCATCCGTCTTGGTTAACTGTCAGCCAATCAGATACTGTAAATGCATAATTTTAAGTTCACGGTAACACCATGTACCATAGACTGCAGTCAAATACAATAATAGAAAAATGTTCACGGGGGTTTTAAGTTCGCAGTGAAGTGGTCACCATGAAAACCGCGAACATTAATCCACCGCGAACATTTCTGCATTTACAGTACTCCCCTTGACTTGTTTGAGGGAAAATTACCAGCCAGTCTTGTTACCCTTTTGACCATAGGCAGCAACATGATTGGCTGGTGCACATGGCTAGCTATTGTGCAATGATTGCAGGTCGATACGGTGCAGGGCTGTAGGTTGACATATAACGTTTCAAGGGGATAGGATGAGGAAAATTAAGTGGTTATCTCTGATGTGCATACAGTGATGTTTTCAGTGGTGTCAGTTTTTTTACATATTTTGTTCATTCCTTACCTTTGGTTCTTTCAATGTTAATCATTTCAATTATTTTACATCTCTCAAACAGACAGGCGGCGCTCTGGCTCCCGGGAGAGGGATCGCCGGAGGTCGAGATCAGCGTCCAGGGAGAGGGAGAGACGACGGCGTGCAGAGGGGCGCCGACGTACCAGATCTAGATCACGATCCCCAGTCCGACGACGCAGATCAAGGTGAGCGTAGGGAGTATGCTGTGCTTCAGCTGATGTGTTCGGAAGTTAATATTTAACATATACAAGGTCAATATTTTTCCCCTATTGCAATCACTACTATTCAACCTCTGATAAAAGAAGTTTTGATCATTCCAAGAGATAGGTACAGTGCTAATTTTCTGCATCATTTTGGAACATCCACATGACAAGCTTCAACTTTTGTTCTTGTAGGTCCCGGTCTCCACGGCGGCGATCAAGGTCAGGGTCACCCCACAGACGGAGAAGTTCAGGGTGAGTTATTCACTTGGAAAGGGGGGGCAGGGGCAATGTCCCATTGTAGTTGTTGGTTGAATGAAAATGAGAAGTGTTCACAAAAGTGAGGAGCCAAGCAGTAAACACATATAAACTTTTGCTCTTTGCATGTAGAAAAAAAACCTAGTAAGGTAGTACCACTATACAACACTTGTAGAGTATGACAGGTGAAGTAGTTTATGTGTGCTCATGTTCTTTCATCACTTTCCTGTTGTCACTGCTCAGATCTCCCAGTACCAGTCGTAGCAGGTCCAAGCGCGGGAGCAGTCCGCCTGTTAGGAAGGAGATTGATCGTGAGTCAGCCAATTCTCTTCCATACTTTGCAGTGATTGTAAATGTAATGGTTTGTTAGTTTGTTTTGTGGGGCTTGAAATTCATTTTTTGAAATAACCAACAAATTTGGGTTGGCAGAAAAAAGAATGTCAGAAAATTCTTTCTGCTCCTCTTTAGAGCTTGAATCTGAAATTCAACAACTGACTTCAAAATTTTAAACAAATGATAGAAAGGGGTTATATTTTTTTGAATATGTACACTTATGTGAAGGATATGCTGTATACTAATATTATCTTTACATACCTAACCCTACACAAATAAAAAGCACAGACAAGACTTGAATGCTCAGCTCCAATTTTTTACGTGCACCCAGTATTTTGAGCCCTGATTTGTTAGTTTATGTCAACATCTGAAGACTGGTTGAACTGTACAGAATTCTTGACCTGGTTATCTGTTTCAGCCTCCAAACTGGAGGGGAAGACAGAAGATGAGATTGAGATGATGAAAATGATGGGATTCTGTGACTTTGACTCCACAAAGGTCAGTGATTGAAATTATCATGTCTTTGGGCCCTTAGGTTTGTAGAACTGTCTCAAAAGTAAGAAAATACTCAAGTGTTATAATAGTCATACATGTGCTATGCTATGATATGTTACCTAGGATGACATCTATGATATCAAGATTATGTCTAGCCTAATATTAATACTTGTAGTAAGACATTTCCATTAGCCTGACTAGAATTGCGCTCCTAACAGCAGCCTCAATAGAGACATTGTGTAACATTGAAAGTTTCCTTCACTTTTCCTTGTAGGGAAAGCAAAAGAAGGACACGCAAACCAAAGCTGGTGCCGCCAACATCCTGCAAAAAAGGAGATATCGGTAAGTCTTGTGGACTGTATCTTTGGCAAAAGAATACTTTGTTTTGACTATTGATAACTGCAGTTGGGATGAAACTCAAGCTCGCAGTAATTTGATTTTGTGGTTGGAACAAAATAAAGTGTTCGCTGTTCTTTTATGTTTATTTTTTTTTATTTTTAAACAATAGTAGCCCTACAATCAACTGATGGAAAAATCCACCACCTTTATGGCCAGCCAGTCAGAAACCAAAATATGGTGCAGTTGCACAGTCTCACACTTACTAGCAACTCAGCAGTAGAGATGAACAGCACTTCAACATCAATGGTAACACTTGACCAATTGAATTAGGTCTTGTTGGACTGTTCAGGTGTGTAGAGTAAGACTGAATGACATTTATGTGGAAATAACTGGTGTCTATGTTTGTATCTTGCAGGCAATACATGAACCGCAGGGGTGGCTTCAACCGACCACTGGATTCCATTGCTTGAGGGGGACAGTTCATATATGACATGGGAGTAGCCATTAGGCTTTGATATCAATGATTCATTTGTGACCATTTTTAGGATTTCCATGAAGTAGGGATAGACTACTCCAGATAGAAGAGAAGTTAGATGTGGGGACAGTTCAGAGAAGTTGCAACAGGGTTAGCAATGAGAGGGACAGTCCATACATATACATATATATTCCTTCTGTAAGTGCTTGGGAGTGTCAATTCTCCAAACATTTCTCAGTGCTTATCAAAGATGTAAGTCAGTGTGGTAAATTTATGGACACAGAATTTTATGTTAAAAAATATATGTCCTGCCTTAATTGAACAGTGTATCTTTCAATGATATGTTGGATATTCAGTTCTGTTGAGTCACTTATATTTAGCAACTTCCCTTGGGGCATTGAAAGTTATGAATTACTCCTCCTCAATAAGCTTTGATTTTTTCATTTGAATAGTACAAAAGTACAGAAGTCAGGAATATTCTCTCCCCCATTCTGTCATTCTAATCATAACATATGCTCTTATATCATAGTGGCTTAATAGGGAGAATCTTTCTAACTGCCATTTTGAACTATAGTATATAGATAGAATGATCAATAACCAGGACTAGGGAAGTAGAAAGAATGTAACAAGTTAGAAGTAGTCAAAGTACTTGTTGTTGACCTTCCTGTCTTTGTACTTGTTTTCACCAATAAACGTTTTGCACAAGTCAGTGTCCAAAGTGAGTTTGTCTTCTCAGCTTCAGTAACTTGCTCAGCAGTGTGTTCTGTTTTCTAATTGACTTGTGTGTTTTGTTCTCTTTTACCCTACCAAGGTAGGTACATTGTACAGAATTTACCCATTCACCATATGCTAGTAGTAGGGGCTAAATAGTGCCTCCGTGTGTCAAGTTTGGGTACTGCAGATAGCCTCACTGCAGTGTTGATTTTATCAAAGGAAGGAACAGGTGTGTTTAGCAGACGGAGTTGATGCAGAAAGTAAAACCATGGATTTAAAAGAACATTGGAAAGTTTGTTCTTTCAAATAATATATATACATGTAATATTAAGCATTATTTCTGACATAATGGAGAGGAAAGCCAGGATATTTGGTGACATACTTTTGTCAGAATATCCAGTGACATCTTAAGATATCAGGGTTCGGAGATGAAATTTGAGATGTCCCGATTTAAAATTACTGTTTTCTTATGAATAATAAAATGCCAAAGGTCACTTTGGCTGAGTCACTCAGTGCATATTTCGGTCACAGGTAACATAAGGGAAAGGGTTACAAAATGTCAGGGTTTAACTCGGAGAGCAGTATTTGTTATACAGATTTTTCAAGAGCTATTATTTAGTGTTGCAAGGTATGCTTACACTTGAATTGAATGAAACGGTTAGAGAGAAAAAAAATCAATTTGCATTCTGCTAACTTCCAGTGTGTTTCCATGGATCAAGGTGACTAGTAACTGTTGTACATTATTGTGCGTTTTGTTAAGTTTCTTTCCAACAGATGCAACTTCAAATAGTCTCCATTAACCTCTTTTCGATCCTGAACACATCCTTTATGTCACACATAAATCCTAACTACCACATAACCGGTCCCTAATGATGTAAATAACCCATCTGTTTTCAACATCTCCCCCGCTATAATGGCTTAGTGGCTCAGGTACTAAGGTGGTCGTCTGTACGTGTGGTTCGTTCATATACCAGCCCACCGGAGGAGCGGATAATACCATTTCCGGCCAAACACGCGTCTCAGCAGACGTCAGCCCAAGCTCGTGTGCGTCAGAACACCGCCCGGGACTAGAACTGACCTCTTATAACACGAGGGTTCAAAAGAAACGTACTTTGTAACGCAGAAGTGGTCTTGTTATGTTCTGAGGAACAATCATCCAGGTGCATGCTGTGGAAATTCTAGTGGTAGTGGCCATGTTTTCTACAATTTCCTAACTTGGGTAAGACTTTGTTTCAGTTCTTTCGGATATTTCTCTTTGCGTTCAGTTTCTTCTGTTACCTGTTAAAAGTACGATGGGTGATCTATTAGTTTCTATTAGTTCTGGGCCTCACCAAGAAATAAGGTGGACAACTCAAATTCCGGGCATAATCATAAGGAGGCCTTTTTGTACCAAAATCCCGATTATCATGATCATTTGCAGGTGGCACCTCGCGGCATTAAGTGGTATCTCACTAGACCGTGGTACGTTGGCGGTGTCATTGCGTTCTATTTGAGTTGACTTTCTTGAGAAACGCACGAAAATAGCCAGTAAAACATAGGAAGCTTCTTTATATTACAATGAATTTCGTTTCGCACCAACACCACCAACGTACCGCATCCGTTTCGTGAGATACCCATCTAGCTGAGAGAGAAGGGGGAAAACGCGACCTGAAGTGTGCGGGTCAACCTGCTCTGCTGAAAGTTAGATAAACAGATAGTATAGCGTAAGAGTGCTACATAGCTGGGAGAATTTACAGAAATTAGTAGAAAAAAAGTAGAACCCATTGTGCATCTGTCGGCAACCAAAAACCCGTTCAACTCTATGATGGTGAGATTAAGGAGTCATAAATACATAGACGAAGCATCGCGTCCCTATAGTCAGCAGTGCTGGGTACTGATATTGGTCAATCGATCAATCAAAACCATAACACAACAAAAATAAGTATCCATCGTTGTTAGATGCGCTATTCTGTTTGTCACATCACTGTGTTTTTGTTCTTGTGCGTGTTTAATGACTGTGTTGTTGTATTACTCACAAGTGGTGCAGTGGTTTGTGGTGCTGCGGTTTCCCACGTGAATCAGGAAATGCTATGGGAGACTAGAAGTATGTCCGAGTGAGCCTTATCCTGCATCATAGGGTCTTATAGACCTGGCTGGGGTGGACGAAATCTAATTTGAATGTCAAGGGTCGTGTTTCAACCGTCTCTGTTTCAGAACCGTAGCGGACGGGACAGGTGACACTGAGGCCATCTCTCAGTTCATCACCAACCAGGTAACATGTAAACTATAGTAGACTGGTTGTCCTAGTTATTGGTTTTGCATATTTATTTATGCACATAGTAAATATCGACTGACTGTGGCGCTTTGTATTTGGATGAATTCTATTTCCGGCTGCGTTTTCCCTCCGACTCTTACCCGTCCAACAGAATCTTATACATTGCATTGGATCACATTTGGTCAGCTTTAGCAGCTGACGACATGATAGCAAACGGTGATATCAAACGATGGTCATTGAGAGCTTGGAATCTCTGGCAAAGTCAGACTGATATATATAACATGTAACGTTAAATCAAGGAGATAATCCAGAAAAATTGAATGCTGCACTTTGCTTGTAGATGTAACATCTATTATCATAATACCGACACGTTTACGACGATTTCTCTAGCCATACTGATTTGACAAATTGTCAACGCATCATTTTCTCCAGTTACATGTTGCTGTTATAGGTTACCCTTGCCACTTCTTCTGTGTAACTTTTCTGCCACTCTTGTCCTGCTAAAAGCGCAATATTGTAATTGTAACACGCCGCGGAATTACACGGCGAACGGGCGCGTGGTTGGGAGGGGGTACAAAATACCGGCCGGAAGAAACACGGCACAATTAACTGTCGCTATGTACCTTTATACATCCTCCATGTTCCTTCATTTCCTGTTAGTAAATGCATAAAACAGAAGCCTGCATGAGCATACAAAATGTCATGAGAAAACGGACGTATACTGTCAAGAATTTTCATTTAACTTTTGTCTGTCACAACCGCTGTGACGTAACACTTTACTGCTAGCGTAGATATAAAAATGGCGGGAAAATGGCTGCGTACGTTCAATTTTCAGCCCATTCAGTCGTAGATCCGGGCTATTATGCAACGGTTCTTCACACTTTTACATGAGTTGTAGGTCACCAACAGAAATTCAAGATTGCTGTTGAATCATGTTCGTCTTGTGCTGTGAGCATGTGTAATTATGATCTACAAATCTGGCAATGAATGTGACGGTGTGTTCGTCCCACGACGAGCTGCCTGTCCCGAAAAAGATACTGAAAACTTTTCGCCTTATTGTCTTCGAATGCATTGTAATCGATGCTTTGTAAATGATATATTGGACACCTGGATGTCTGAAGTGTGCATACCTCAGAAATAACTATTGTTGCATGTGTAGATCTCTTTAAATTGTATTATTTTTTATCGGCCGGTATAAGTCTTATGGCCGGTATTATGCCAATGCATGTTTATCAACACAACGCTATACGGCTGCCTTCTATGACGTGTGTTCAGGCGACATGAAAAGGTCCAGACAGCTGGTTAGGACAGTTTTTCAGACCAATTTATGTTGCCGTCCACAGAAGAACAACATGCTGACGCGGTCGGCCGTAGTCTTTTACGAACAGTCGGCACAAACATTCTTACTGCTCCTGAAGCTTCAATCTTTGAAAAGGGTCCGACAGCTGCTTAGGACAGTTAAATTCTTCAGACGACCGTCAGTTTTGTCGTCCATGCTGGCATCGTGGCCGCAGTCATTTACTAACAGTCTGCAGTAATCTTAATCCTCAAGGAGTTTCTCTCTGTGGCGCTCAACTTTGGCCGTTTTCTACCAGATTTGTCAGCGTCCACTTTCCTTACAAACAGCAGTTGTACACCCGAAAGTGTCTTGTGCGGCTTAACATCTTAGTTTCCTGTAAATCTCATCACGAATGCATTTTTGCAGCCGTTGTACTTCTAAGCCAAGAAATAGAGGCACACGTAACCAAACGTAATCTCAGGTGCTGGAAGAAGGGAGAACTGACAGCGTTCCTTGCGTCAGACGTTAACGGGTTAAGCCCGTCCCTGTGGTCGCCAAGAGACCAAGCTACATGAGAGAGGGACGCAGGTGGCCCGGCCAGCCAGGCGCCGGTGTTCGGTAGCAGGCGTTCGTGCGGTAGAAATGTCAGAGGAGTTCTCTGCCGTCCGGCTATGCCGCGCGAACTCTCTCCGTGACATCACCGCGAAGAGGACGTCAGCGTACCCGTCGCCTGGACGCAAATCCTCCGGTAACCATGCCGATCCCTGCATCACGGGGAGACGCCCTGATATTGGCATACATCATTCCGCACTGATCTTGTTTTCTGAGTACACCGGCTGCAAACATCCTCTGCAACAAGGGCCTTACCGAAGACTCCTGGCCAGATGGAGCTGATGTCCTTTCCGTTATTAGTCTGACCCAAGCAGCCAGGTGTTCAATTTCTATCGCATCCTCGTCTACGACGAAATTGCGCAGTTTGACCGGACCTAACTTCAAAGGAAATGCTGTTTTATTACTACTCGCGTGAAATTTCAGGACTCTGTGTTTACCTTTTGATTATTACGTCGTAGCCAAGCTACAGAGGATAGAACAGCCACGCCTTACGGCAAGTATCTTTTACTTTTACATTTCCCACATTTTTGTACAGACACAATGAGTGCAAATGTCATAACAGTCGCTAACATCAGCCTCGTGATCCACTGTTTGGGTCTTGGGTAGAGTAGGATCGCCAAGAAATCGAACAGTAAAGGATGGAAATGTCAGGTTATAGGTTGGAAGAATTCTGCCTCTTGCTCATTTATTTCTGGGTTGTGGTCACTTCTTGAATGTTAAGACTACCGCTGTTTATTGTGCAAGAGATGAATGTTAATAAGACTACCACTGTTTATTATGCAAGAGATATGCCTCCTCCCTTTTTAAGTGGTTATCACAAGTTTCACCTCTCTGGATGACGGATCGGGGTTGAATCCCGGCCTGGGCATCGGAGGTCCGTACCCTGACATCATGTACGCAAAGGCGAGTGGACGTCAATGACGTTTCTTAGAAGCCCTCATTGCATTAGAAAAAACTAACGCCACACTTCTCGGAAAGAGTAGGTGTATGCAGCACTACATGTATGTCCGATGGATACGACTGTTACCTAACCTGCCAGCGCCAGTATACAGCACCGGTACTGTAATAGCGCAGTTTGTACCGCAAACTCGGCTACTGCAGCCTCGCGTAACGGTTCATGATAGGTTATGTGATGGTGGTTCAGATTCAGGTATGAACTCTGCCTATTCCAGGGCAGCACAACAGCTTCGTCGTAAATTCATTTTTTGGTTATTTTCCTTGGCAATGCCATGATTTATCTGTTCCGTGTAGCTCAGGCCGTGTGTTTGCTTCGCATTGGCCGCCATTTGCATGGCAACATATTTTTGGTGCATGGCTATGGCGAGAGGTTCCTGTCAATAGTACAAAGTCGGAAGCACAGAAATACATGTACCTTTGAATCGGCAAACATCCAGTCAATGAATCGGTGTCATCACTCATGATAAAAAGGGCGTGGGTTCGACCCCGACCAGTGCAGTCCTTTTTAACACCCATCTATCCTTTTAGTCTCGTCAATTACTATTGCTCAGAGATGTACATAAGTTGTATTTTTTTGAGATCTGCACCACCGTACAGGATTATCCCCAGGGTTGAGGTTAGGCTTTACAGTTTATATTCACAAGGAGCATCCTGTCAATTGACAGGAGTATCCTAGCTGTCAATAGTGAAATAAAAACTTTCTCATCTCATGTCAATAGCCCTGAGTTTCATATAGAGTTTCAAGAATCTTGAATCTTCATGCAGCCCACGCGAGTGGTGGACTTATCCACGTGGCCTGTACTGTAGTGACGTGACCGGGAGTGACGTCTACGTTTGCGTTTCCTCGTACATCCCCCCGCAGAACACACGTACGACGCACATGCCGGTGCCTACACGTGCCCGCCTACGTAGCTTAGTGCTTTACAATGACTGTTGTTCACGTCAACAATTTGCAACTCATGGCTAATTTCACTTTGTACGTATAAAAAAAAAGAGCAGGGAAATTTGCCAGATATCTTGGGCCTGCATTCACCGATTGCGTACTGTTATGCTCCTGGTCGGTACATTCACCCATGTAGGGCGCATCCTCCGATATGGAGACCCAAGCGTGATTGGTTACCGTAGAATACAAAGACAGGAAGTCAAACTTTCTACATTTGTGATCATCTGTATGCAGATTGTAGGATACAGGAGTCGGGCATTCGTGCAGTGTCGCGAAAGTTCTCTTAATTGAACTTGTCCTACTTTTTGCCAACACATATGTCAAATATCACGACGATCCATCCACATGCTGTTCATAATCATATATCCACACACATATTATTACGGAACCGAAAACACAACCCGATTGGTGTATGTAACAACGACAACAACAGCAAGACAATTAGCACCTGGAGAGCGCCAACTTTAACTTTTGTCAATGCGGCATTTTGTTCTATGCCACAAGAGTTATCAAAAAAAGGTAATAGGTCCGGATGACAGCTTGGTAAGTGAGTAGATCTGCATTTCCTTTACACGATGAATGCAATTATTCATGCAACTACGTACAGTATCCTCTGGTAAATTCATACAAATCCATCAAAAGGATCTTGAGTTATAGGCGCTAAGACACATACACAACCAAAAACAAAACCCTCTTTGGAGAGGAATCTTCTTCCCGGACTTGAGGTAACAATGACTGGTCCATGCATGTTTCAGGAGTGAAGTGTGTGGCCGTGGCCCATGCCTTGAGCGGTGCAGTGGCCCGGGCTGCCGGGGGAGGGAACCATGCGCCTGTCTGCCCTGACGGTCTTCTTACATCTCTGCGTGCTGCGGACATCCACCAAATGTGATCACGAAGGTACGGTTTATACCGGAATACGGAATAGAGAATATAAAAAGGAGATAGAAATAAACTGTGGAAAGTAGCACTCAAACCTGCATCCGTCCACCCAACATTCTTGGCACGCCAGGCGCCCCTAAACCTAACAATATACCTGTCCGATATTCAATGGGCTGCAAAAGGGTACCCCAGCTGCTAGTGATAACACTACAAAAAGTTCAGAATGTGGACGTTGTGATTTCCTTGTAAATTTTGCTGTAGTGATGATATGTTTTCTTTCAGGAAACCCATGGTAGTTTGACATGACATTACTCGGATAAAAGGACTCCTTGCTCGTATACTTGTAATCATGAGTTCATTCGGAAACCTTACAATATATATGATCGTCGCTAGAAGACGCTGCTGGAATGCTAGTCTTCTCGGACCCAAGAGAAGTTGGAGATCGAAAAGCAGAATTAGAATCATTCAAATGAGAAATGGTCAGCCTTGTCTTCATTTGTTTATTGAAATTGATTCCATTAAGTTTCTCTGTAGTTTTATTTTTTTGTGATGGCTAGTCACTCGGGGAGTGTGGACAGAAAACGGGACATATGGTAGAAAGGTCACGATCTTCCCCACCAACCTCTGCTTGGACAGTAGTTTGAAAGCTTCTATATAGGGGGTCTCGTCCAGTTTATATTAGAAGTTCTGTGTATCGGTATCGGTTTTAATCAATGGGAATAATAACCTCGGTTTAACACAACAGCTTTGCATGCGCATTGTCACACCTAAAGGCATCCACAAAGAAAACATCGTTAGTGAACAATGGAAGAAAGATACACATGACTGATATTGCAAAAGAAACCAAGGATACCTGATTGTGTCTGATAGAAAGAGCCCATAGGGGTGTTGTTGACATGCGGAATGATTTTACATGGATGTGTATTGTTGGTGGTATCATTACTATTACAAGGCAAACCTGGTGACGCGTTATAAGGTCACACTTGCGTATATATTCAAGTCCGTTTGAGGTGCGTATGACGCTCTTAGTCTCTACCAGGCTCCACAGGTCGCAGGAAAAATAGTACAAATTGGACAAATATAAATGTAATAGCCTTTATTGCACATTCATGCCCTATCGGGCTAAGTACAGGCATATAGATACAAAGGGTAGTAATGCAGTAAACATGGTTTCTAAGACTAATCTAAAACATAAATTCTAAAACTATTCTAATACATTTGTTCGGCTTCTTCTCGTTTCTTAGTTATGTTAAATATGTAGATACATAAAACATGCCAGATGAGTTAGCTGACCGAGAAGTATGGTTAGCGACCCAGCTAACTCGTCGGACATGTTACCTGTTTACGTTTGTCCAATTTCTATTATTTTTACAACGACCTGTGGGGCCTGGTGGAGGTAAATACTCCCATGCGCGCCTCATACGCACTTAAATATATACGCAGGTGTGACCCCACCATTTTGTTGTGTGCTTTACGTCAACCAGCACAGCTCGACCGTGCCGTTGTCGCTCCAAATGTATTGTAAAATGAGGTACTGCTGCGTGGATTAGTTTCTACAGCGCGACCCCTTCTTCTAAAATCTCTACAAACTTCTGCTTGCAAATTGTCTCGAGTAGTATGCCCTTGGTATGATGGAACAGAACTCTCGAGTATACTCACTTTAACCTCTAACAAACCGGTGTCAGGGTAATTACTCGGCAGACGGCAATTTGACCTGTCCCAGACACATGACGAACTAAGCCATAGTGACTAAGCATAGCCATAGCCTTGCACTAACAATAGGCACATGAACCTATTGATTGGAACCGGTCAAAAAGTGTCACTGACCTTAACAAGTGCGCGGCGGCTAATACTAGTACATTCACTTTGCTTCATCAATCTTGCGAGATGTGTATAAACCAGGTTGTAAATATAATGACTTTGTCCGTCAAGTTGAACCCTGGAGTACAGCGTAAAACTACCACCGTGTTCGCCAAACAACGTCAAACCGAGGAACGCTGGTCTTCGGACCAGATTTGCTCCCCGGCAAGTGGATCATGACAAAAAATGTGGCGGTCAGAAAATCTTACGATGCACTATAGTATCTTGTAGATTGAGCAGCTTTTAGTCGTTTATATCGGGATTTCTATTTTCTTACGTTTCTTGAAGTCTGTCAGCCAGTTTCAAACGACTAAAATAATTTAAAAAAACGTCAAAAAACAGCCGGAGCCTAACCTCTGCTTTGAGAGTATGAGTCAGAATTAGCCTGATTAAATCTCGCTTATAGCAGCCCGCCAAACATCCGCCGGCCCCCGCGGGGAGGGGCCAGTTACAGCCCTGGACAGCGGAGTTTGTGTTACACAGTCTAGAGCCAGAGTCACGATGTCATGGCCAGCTACTATAGCTGCAGTATTGGGGCGGGTCCACTCAGGTCGACAGACTGTGCCATATAAAAGACAGAGGGGTTAGCAAATGAAATTAGCCATGTCATAACCTTTACCATCGAGAAAGGTTCGATAAACTATTAGATTTAAGAACATAAAATAAACTGAAAAGACAATTTATACGTCTTGTATTCGTTATGGTAGAAATCCGAATTTTGTTCCATAAATTGCCTGGTAACAAACTCCCGATCCCGGACGATACCATTTGTTTTAAGTAAACACAGACTGAAGAAGTCAGAAAGTTCCTAAGTCAGATGACTTACTGACGTACTGACGGGGCTCCACAGTATAACAAACTTTAGGTCAGCTGCAGCAGCGTTTCCACCGGAGCTGAATATTCAAAACCAGACGCAAATATGTCTCGGTGTTGTTTTTCTGCTGTGGCGTGGCTACTTGTCGGTGAGTAAAAGCGCTGTAATGCATGGAGGGGTTGGGGTAGCCGCGGGAGCTGGCTGGTGGGGCGGCGGTGCCTGGCTTGGGACCGGCCCGAGCGCAGAAGGCTTGCATTTGCGGGCCTGATTTATGATAGGGTGGATGTGGGGTCAACCGAAGGTTGTACTTTGACCCAGATATAGTAGCGTTACCTAAAAGCCTTTGCTTGTTTGTAGTGGACGTATGCTTATGTAAGGCTTTATCTGTGACTCTGCAGTTGTTTCCGCCCTCCCTTCCAACCAGAAGTTCACCAAAAGTTCATGCACAACTTGGAATATTGATAGGCGCTAGATTATGAAGTAACTGAGCAAATGTTTCATTAATGAGTCTCAGAGCCCAGCAACATGAGAAACTAAACCAGGGTCGTGTAACACTGCCCTTTCCTACATCCTTGAATCTTCTCTGATCAACCCTCGGAGCCCGACTCTTGCCAGGCTCGTTACAAGACTTCACATGTTTTTCCCGCCAACCTTAGATAGCACTCAGGGGAGATGTCATGCAGGGATCTAGTCAGCAAACAAATCTCCTTGCTCGACACCTCCCCAGGCGTTGGATGAAAGAAATTGATACCTGCCGGCTAGAGTCTCCTTCTAGTCTTGAAATTTTAGCGATGAACTTACGGGTTTTTATGTTATACATTTGTTGTGATGTTGAATTTGTTGAAATGTTGATTGATTGAATTTTCAACAAGGTAAAAAAAGTACTTTTTTTGGATAACGTTTATTAATAGATGCTCGGAAAAAAAGAAAACAAAATTATGCTATATGCATGCTCAGCTGTGTAGAAAAGTGAGAAGACAGATAGTGTAACACATTTAACTGTGCAGTCTCAAATATAGACTTTAGGTAGCATGGTATCCAAACCTATTACTAGTATTAGTTATACATGTACATGTATATAGGTTCTATATTTTTTTTAGAGCAGCAAGTGCAGGGAGCCTCGGTAGAAATAGGATGGTATCCAGGACATTTCTCCCTTCCTTACCTCCTTACCCTATTAGTATTAAATTAAAGTAACAAAATGCAATTTACAGTCATTGCATTTTTATCAACGGGTTTAGCTTCAAGTGCTAAATATTCTGTCTCAGGTGTGTATTACTGTTAGGTTTCTCACATGAATTCACTCTTTACCACCAGTTGTTGTTTTGCAGTATTGTTTGGTGATTGTCTCCATATCACCAAGTTAAACAACACGGATCACACCTGATCCAGCCTGATTGGTGCCCATTATCACATCATTGTAGAAATTAGACAGACGTTCCTCAATCCTCACATATGTGATGATATTCATGACCTCCTAAGCTGCAAGCAGATTTTGAGAGGGAAAATTGTGAATTTTTCTATCTTTCTATTTTGCACATCAATCGACAATCTCTGAAGTTCTCCAAGTTAATATAGTATTTATTACGTACATGTAATATGTATATGCTAGACTTCTGATAGATCAAATCTAAGGGATTGTGACATATGAGGCAGAGTGTATTCAACCTTCTGTCCAAACGGTCAAGCTCCTTGGTTAAAGTTAAACATGAAAAATAACTTTCTCTCATCTAGTTGTCAGTGGAAGATTCTCAGAGTGTAAAAAAAACCCTGACCCTTCGATTGAAGAAAGTTTAAAATAAAAAGTAATCCTTGTTCAACATGTGGCCTTAACACAATCACACCAGAAAAAAAACTTGAGCAAATGTTAAATATTTGAACATTCGGTAGACTCCATGTAGTCAGGTTGACCTGTGGTCTTTCCTCGTCTTGAGGGAAGGAAGCGTAGGACCAGGTACGGTCTGTCTGCCAATACAGGAGATGATTCACAGTTCCAACGTTTGTGAAGTGCAATGGGACAGAAGTAAGCTGGATTTCTTTCGTTTGTGTAAATAGAATAAATCCAGCTCCAGGAAATAGACTTTGCACATTTGCTGGGGTCTGGGCCTAAACGCCTCAAACAGTTGGTAAGTCGGTTTTAAGATTGAAGCAATTTGAGGCTGAAAAACACTTACTAGTAGTATGCTATTATAAGTTGACAATGATAGAATTGTGCTATGCTTTAATCAATGAGCCAACAGCATCCACAGTTTAATTGTACTGCCGTATGTGGACTGAAGAAGGCCAGAGCTTCCCCATGCATGACTCTTTAAATGCAGATGATCCAATATTTCGGCCTTAAATTTCTTTGGTCATGAAACCAGCGGACTTAACTCGAGATAACTAGTATATAATTAGGATTTGCTGTGATTTTTTATTCATAAATGCATAAACAATGTATCAAGAGCAGCAAACAAGGTTATTGCCCCATGTACACTGTTTATTACAGCCGTTTGAGGTGTTTAGGCAGACCGCATTTGCTGGGAGTTAGCCTCGATACTTTACCCCAACCTCAAAAATATCTTTTGTGTTGCACGATAGATTCTTGAGATCGGGCTGGGGTTTGGTAACCAGGTTAGCTGGGAGTGGATAGACCAGTTTCTGTGGGAAACCAGCTTCTTGGAAGATCTAAATTGTTTCTGCTGTCCTGCTTTTAAGCCAGTTCTAGAACCCGAGGCAATCTGGCCCAGAATATGGGCGTTGAGGTGGTTTGACTATAGTTCTTTGACTATTGGTCTTCTCAGGGTTCTAGCTAGTGCATTTTAGCGTAGTGGGCCACTATGCTAAAATTTGTGACCACTATGCTAAAATAAAGGCCACTACGCTAATTTTTAACTAGACAGTGTAGTGGTGCTTTTGTATCATTTGCTTCTTCAACAATGTCTAATCAATGTCTGAACAATGGAAAGTGATGATATGCCATTCAAAACTGACCAAACAATCCTTCAGGTGCCAACTTTTAACTATACAATGTCAAAATCTTACCGTGGAGGGGCCAAGACCCCCCTTCCACACCAATCGCCTGACTGGTCGCTCCACTACCATGCCATTCCCACTACACTAAAATGAAATCCTGGCTGGAACCTTGCTTCTGCATATTATAAATCCAATATTCCACATGTGATAAGAAGTGGTAATTAAAAACTACTGCAGGTAAATTCCCCGTCTGATGTTGGTTCAGAATCAGGTTGCAAACAGAACTGAAAACCACCACAAACCATGACAAGTGCCATCCAGTTATTGTGTACTACTGTGAGTATGTCTGGAGTGGATAGGGCTAGGGGTGGGTACGGGTACAGAACATTCAGGTCCAGGTCCAGTTCAGGTCCAGAGGATCAGGTCCAGGTCCGGACCTGAACCTGGACCTGATTCATTATGTGAAAACTTGCGAATGGATGATACTCAAAACAATGTTCCATTTTGCTACAAAGAAATCTGTTTTGTGTAGTGTGTGACTCCCACTGGCGTTTTAAAAATCCTACAAGGCTAACTACCTATGTAAGATTGACTGTAAAAGTTGGTTAAGATGACTATAGAGTCTTAGACTACTCTGCTTCGCTCTTGTTATTTGCCTAGACCGGTAACCCCGAAAACATGCGAATGCCTGACTATATAATCAGTTCATTTTCCAATCGGTCCAACATCTGGTCTACGGAATTTTTTCAGGTCCGGTTTTTCTGGACCGGTTTTGTACCGGTACCGGTACCCAGCCCTAGATAGGGCAGCATTGTCCTTGAACAAACAACGTCAAAACATCTTTGAACTTTGCAATAACTTTAAAAGTCTGTTCAAGGCACTTCAAGCTCTAATACTGAAAATCAATGCTACAGTTGGGTGTGTCAAAGCAAGAGCACTATAAATGTCCCTGGCCAAAGAACTGTTATTGTATATTTGTGTCTTTTCAAAGGACTGTCAAGATCAAAGGCTCTGCATGCACACAATACACCGAATCAAGTTTTATAAATGTCAAGGCCAGTATATCAATAGTTACTTATTTGAGGTTGTTGAAAGGGGACATCCTGATGTAGTGCTAGTGCATCAACTTCTGTGCATTAGAGTCCAGTAACTTGCTGCAATTCTGCCTGCCCTAGCAGGGTTTGAAGTACCTGGCCAATTACCCAATTGCACAGTGCAACCATATTTTGTTTGTGCAATTTACTTTCAAACACTTAGTAGCGCAGTGAGCTACCTTTTTGCTTGAGGACAGCAAGTGTCATGAGAGTGGCCTATAGCTCTGTCCACCAAGGATCAAATCAATTGTTAATCACAGCAGAATAAGTACAAAGACAGACACACCCAAAACTATACCAAATGATTAGGGCCTTGAACCTGTGGCAACCTGAAAGTGAAATGTTTATGGGCAACCTTGTGTTTGGCTGAGGTTGCACTGGGCAATCTGACTAAGGCTTCATGATGAGGCTTCCTTGAGACGGCCTGTTTGTGTATCAAGTTTGATAGATATATAGCTACATTTTTGATTAGTGGATTGTCCAGGATGAATGACTCTCTTCTCATACCTTTGTTCTCTGTACCCCTGCAGGGCTGACTGTGTGTGGAGGGGGTCATGCCCTAACCTACAAGGCAACCTTGGACATGGGAGGAGTGACAGGGGACATAACGTTCCAAGAGCCAACTGCCTCTACGAGTGTCAACATCGCTCTGACTGGACTCAGCGGCACGTGGGGGATGCAGATTCGTACATTCCCTGTGGCGTACGACACAGCAGCGCCATGTTCAAATCTGGGAGAGTCTTACCATGATATCAGTGCAGCCATCAATCCTACTTCTACTGTTACATCAGACCTTAGTGGGAAAACCTTGTCTCACAGGTGGGTAGACTACTCAGTAGTTACTGGACTCAATATTGGCCTACAAAACATTTATACATTTTGTTATATGAATGGTTCTATGTAATCAATTTTCATTTCGTCATTTTGGCTAAGCTGCCATGTGCTAAATGAAGCAAAGTTTGCTCTGTATAGTTACACAGCTCAATTTTACCTTTAATGTGTCAATGATCATTGGTTATGCTTAGTTTCAGTAAGCCAATATTTTGTCTATGGCCAGGTATTGTTTTATAATGTGTTTGTTTAACAATAAAATAGTTTTGAAAAGTCCTGTTTTGTTTCCATCAGATCTGTGCTTCTGACTGACACCAGTGACGACACCAATGTCCGCTGTGCCACCATCCTCCCAGAGGCTGTCACCATGAAGACTGCCATAGCCAAGTTCGGTGGCCCTGTCAGTGGAGTTGTCATGTTTCGTCAGCAGTCAGACGACCCATCTGCCACAACCATCATAATATCAAACCTCTTCTATAGCCAGAACACCGGTTCTGCCGCGGACACCAGTAATAACTGGGAGGTACGCAGCAGCGCTCCGAGCAGCAGTGGAGACCTGGCGACACGCTGTGCCTCAACAGGCAGCGTCGTTACCAACCTGGGGCAAACCATGATTGGAGCCACTGGTGGGAGTGGGAGGAAATTTGACACGAAGGACAGTTTGGCTTTGTCTGGTGGAAGTACCGTAGTTGGAAAATCTCTTGTTCTGAAGGACTCTTCTAACACTGTCCTGGCATGTGCAGAGATTTACCATCTCGAAGGAGTGTCAGTGTCTGCAAGGTTTGACATGAGTGGGGTGAAAGGAACCATGGTCTTCTCCCAGAACTCACCATATGAGTCCACCACCGTCACCATAAACGTCAACAACATTGAAGCTAATGCAATCAACTACCATGTCCACGAGTACCCAATCCCAGCCAAGGCTGCTGATGAGAGCATGTGCAGTGGAACGTACACTGCAGGGCACCTCAACCCTTTTGGCAAGGATCCCAGTTCTAACAGCTATCCCAGTCCCACTGCAGGTACTGGTGATCAGTACGAAGTTGGTGACTTGAGTGGAAAGTTTGGTAATTTCAATGGTATGAACAGTGTGTCTTCTGTGAATACTGACTGGTACCTTCCGTTGTATGGGCGGTACAGTATTGTTGGTCGCTCCGTTATAATCCATGATACGACTGGCAGTAGATGGGTGTGTGCAAACATCGGTTACCCAGGAGAAGTAATCACAGCGATGGCAGTGTTCAAGACTCCCATTGCCGGTCAGATGATCCTGCGGCAGGTTAAAGACAAGCCATATTTGGACACCTCGGTGTTCCTTACTGTTTCATATATCGATGGTACGGCTGGGACTTCAGACCACAGCTGGCATGTGCACGAGGACTCCCTGGGCTTGGACTACGCCGCTGTGGAAAACAGGTGCTCAAGCACGGCAGGACACTTCAACCCGTATGCAGTCGACCTTTCAGGGAACTATGCCTCGCAATGCAATGGAAACAATCCCCTCCGCTGCGAACTTGGCGATTTGTCTGGCAAACACGGGAAAGTTGATGTGGGCTCAGAAGACAGCATCAGCAGGAACTTTTACACTGACGTCGAGCTCCCGCTGTCGGGTCCGGAGGCTGTGATTGGTCGCTCTATGGTGATTCACCAGGCGAACTCAGGTGGTGGGAGGCTGGCCTGTGCAAACATTTTTCAGCTGCCAGCTGTGGAAGTGTCGACTCAGACATGGCATGCTCAGGGGGGCGTCAGCATCTCAGGAACCTTTAGTGTAACGCAGGCATCTCCGTTCGACTCCACCACCACTGTTATCGATGTAACTGGCTTGAGTAACAATGCAGATACATACCATGTGCACAAGCTCCCCGTACCGTTCGGAGAAGACAACCCGTGCAGTGCGGCGTCTGTTGCCGGACATTATAACCCTTTCAACGTCGTCATTGCCGACAGTCCTGCTAGTGGAAGTGGGACGAGCGACCAGTACGAAATCGGAGACCTAAGTGGCAAATATGGCTCCATGCAGGGACAGACGGGTTTCTCAGAGACTAACGAGGATGGTAACCTTCCCCTGTTTGGGACGTACAGTTCCATTGGGAGGTCGATCGTAATCCACGACAACAGCGGCGGCAGGTGGCACTGTGCAAACCTGACCAGAGTCCTGCCTGTGGATGCTTCCACGGTGTCTGCTATGGCTGAGTTTGAAGCCATAAGTCCGGCAGGTGACAATACCATCACAGGCAAAATTGTTCTGGTAAGTGCTCCAGAAGTCCAGACTAATTTGGCCATTACAGTCTGGGGCCAACCCAAGAAGTGTGATAAGATCTTAAATTCAGCAGGTATCTCTGCTAGTGGTGTGCAAGTTAGGGTTGACAGCACACGAATGGGTTGTTACAACAGATATTCAAATGATGCTACTTGTTATGGGATCAATGTCTTTTTTTTTAATCCCTTGTAATATCTATGTGTAACACTTGTATGTTTGACTGGAGATGTTTTACCTGTTGCAGACTCAGGTAATTTATGCGGATGGCAGCGGGGGCGACACCACCCTCCAGGTGGACATCAGGTATGCCAAGGATGCCAGCAAACAGGTACAACACCATTACTTTTAGTCATCATTTCCATTGTCAAGACCAGTCTGGGAGGGCTGAAAATGGTGCTCATATGTTGTCAGCAGCAACACAAGAAAACAATATCTGTCATCCATGTTGACAAGTTTCCATGGACAAACAAGAACAATGATGGTTTAATCTACTTAAACCAATTATGTTTTATTTTTAAACATATTGCTTAGAGGCAGGAAATAAGAGCTGAAAAAATTTTCATACCATTGATGCAAAATTCCTTCCATTTCCTGTGAGGTGCCAGGATTTCTATAGGAATTCTGGCTAGAAGTGCAAAAAGTTGCCAAGTCACTTGCCAAATTTTCTGTGATGTTTAATTTCTTAAGCTCCCTTTTTTCTGACTTAAAAGGGAAAGTTAATTTGATTTTCAACCCACAAGAACTCTTAGTAAATTTGATTTGTACTACAGATGGGCAGGTTTAATTTCTTATCCGCTGAAGTACTAAGAAATGCATGGGACAGGTGTAGAATGATAATGGACCGAACCCGAAGTCCCGCCTTCTATTTGATCATGTTTCTATTTTGAACAACACCGTCAAGAACAGTGCTTAGCCTAGCAGGACAGAACTATGTAGCGGATAATACATTTGTACCTACTGACTTTGGTGTAGCTTTTTAGCCCTGAAAGCCTCTCTGGCTGAAAAAATGTGCTGCCTATATCCACTTGTTTTAGGAGTGGGCAAATATATATAGTTGTGGTATGAATGTCATAATTTCACTTAAAGGGGAAACGTGCAAAGCAGGGAATGTATTTCTGTGAAAGATTTTCTACTGTATTTGTTTCATGCATAACAGCTGCATGCATTCTCATGACAAAAATGACATTGAGAAGAAAGTAGGTCCAGCAGTTTTAGGAGAGGGAGCGCTTCTATTACACTACATGCCAACCATAGGCCCCTTCTACAAAGTCTGCTGGTCTAGAGTCCCATCTCTTATAATTATACACATTACTCTGCGTTACACACACAATCTGCTCACCAACAAAGTGATTATGCTAATGCAGTGGCTATCCCTCCCAAATTAACTACTCTGTGGGTGTAGTCTTTTTCATTGGCCATTTCTGTTCCACTGTTTTTGACAGAGGTTTTTGAAATAGGAAAGATTTTCTGTATTTGTTCAATATTGCACTCAGGGGGAATGGTGCATTACCGGTACAACACACCTGCTACTAAAAGCAAA
Source organism: Branchiostoma floridae x Branchiostoma belcheri (assembly GCA_019207045.1). Lineage (NCBI taxonomy): Eukaryota > Metazoa > Chordata > Leptocardii > Amphioxiformes > Branchiostomatidae > Branchiostoma > Branchiostoma floridae x Branchiostoma belcheri. The sequence continues at coordinate 20,534,449 of CM033026.1, read as the reverse complement.
TAAATAGTACTGGAACATGAAACAGAAACAAGAAGCCTCACAACTGTAGGCCAGACATCTTTCTAGTTAGCCTGAGTATCATCCTCCGTAGTAACCGCTGGCTCACGACTTTCGCATGTTAGCAAGCGAAAGTCGTGAGCCAGCAGTTACTACGGAGGATGATACTCAGGCTACTTTCTAGTAGCATACGTGTTTGATGTATGGTTTGCTGCACTCTTAACAAGCTCCCCTCTAATCTACTTTTGCCTCGAACTATTCTTTTCAACACTCCATCCATCCATCAGTCCCGTAGCTCAGGAAGCCGTAGGGGCGGTAAGACTGTTCACAAGTGACTTCCACTTTCAACACTACAAACCCTAAATACATAACTCAACCATTTATACTTGAATATCATGTAAAGGAATTTTGTATAGGGCTTCTAGTATTGACGAGATTCATGGGAACAAAAGATAAAAGTAAATTCTAACTTAATACGTAGTAGAGCAAAGTTTATGGCCGCCTGACGCTTTTCTAATGCTTCACACTGTTGCTCAGCTGAGGATACTTCAGTGCAGCCCAGCAAAAACAAATCTATGTCTGGTATTTGAAGCAGCTCGTGTCCATGGCATTGCCATCACAATATTTCATCTTTACTTGGTTGTTGTTTTTGACAGCAAGAAATTGCTCTTAGTTCCCCATTTTTGACCATTAAAGTGTCATCAACAAAGTCTGAGTTGAGAGTGAGAATTGAAAAGAAGTCAAAGCATGTCGAATAACAATGTCTGAAATCCTTTTTCATGACGTTACTGCTCCTTTTGCCAAAAGTTGTTTGAGGGGGAATAGCAAGTATAAGATTTCAGAAGGAAACATAGAGAAGAGGGAATTGAAAATTTTTTTCCTGGCTCTTTTGGATCCAATTTTTTTTCAATTTTGTCTTGACTGCACGGGATATGAAAGGAATGATAATTGTACGTTTCTGAAAGGAGGGCATCAGCTTGTTAGATGACATGCAATATTTGAAGACATTGCATGCAACTTATTTCGAAGATTGCTATATGATAATGTACTGGTTCAGTGAAGTCTTGAGACTTAATTCCAATGATCATCCTGATAACCTTAAAGGTTCTCCTACTATTAAACCATTATTATCAAAATTGACAAGCATGTAACTTAATCCACCAACAAAAGACAGACAGTGACAATAGGAGACTAGGAGGGATCATACACTACAGGTGTGTGCAAGGATCTGGGTACCAAGGTTAGTTTCATTTTTCCCACAGATGTATTCAGAGACAAATCCCAGTAAATACCCAAAACTTCCTAATCATATCTGTAAAAACCTGAAAGTTTTTCTGATATTTTAATTTCATTGATTGTGGGGAAAGCTACATGTAGGTCAGTGCCCGTAAGCTGATACTGCCAGTGTAAGTCAGGCGATGTCTGAGCTTTTGTTCAGCAGGTAGATGGATTATGTACTCTGTCCCTTGGAATGTTGCCTTCAGTAGATAAACAAAAGGAGCAGAAGGACAGGTGACACTAATTGCGATGTTACATTGTGTTGTGTTGGAGACAGGTTATACTGCCCGAGGCACAGTCTTACTTCAGCACAAAACTTATCAGCCACTCAAAAATTATCTTGTTCACCACAAAAGATTTCAAGCAACTGCACTTAAGGTAGTGTAAGTACTCAAGAAAGTCAGCAGGTGGTCATTTCTACAATAGGCCTTAAGACCTTATAATTTATACCTATAGCCTGTCAAACCTATTACATGTACATGTAACACTAATCCACCTTTATCCGCGTAGATACCGCGGGGTATTTATGTATGATAAGTCAACAGATGGTGGTTTCAAACTGTAGTAGTTTGAAAGTATTGCAATTTGAAGGCACTGCCATCAACCTATTATCCCTAAATAATCCTTTGCAAAAAGCAACGGTTAAGGTTACTTCACCGATAAAGGTGAACTGGCATTATACATGCATCAAGAATTCCATACATAACCTCATGAGTGATGATGTTTACCACATCTGGCCAGTATGCCAGTACTATGCCAGTAGGGATGTTAATTACCTGCTTGAAAAAAAGCAGGTATTGTTTTTGGTAGGGATCACGATTTGGAATTTGTGTTTCCGGACCGATATCTTTAGAACGTCTGGATGGATTGCAATTATCACATTTGCTATGGGGGTAGATATTGTGAGACATTGTGCTTTAACATGCATTTGCTGCAGTTTTTTTGACAGGAGTCTTTTTGACAGGAGTAAAGTGGTCCTAGTTCATCTGGTAAATACTAGAGCAAGCCAGCTGGGGCAATTATTCACCCCTGTCACCACTGTGTGCGGGGTGAATCACTATATACACATTAGGGATATATAGCCAATGGCTGCACAGATCCACAACTAGTAGAAAGAGTAACTGTGAACATCCCTGTCACCTCTGTATGGAATGAACAATCATATACACATTAAGGATATGTGCCAGGTGCAGGTGTAACAATAGCAAATAAAAATGGAATGGTGAGGTACGTCACTAGAAAGATGTAGTTTTGGATCTCACCATTTACCATAGGTAGATAATATTATATAAGAACAATGATGAAATAATTTTGCCAAACGTCAAACCATATCAACTGCACAACACACCATTCGCACCATCACAAAACAAAATATTTCATGCAGGTTTGAGTTTTCAGACTCTTGTTTCTTATGGGACATTCCCATCTTCCACAGATAATACATGAGTATACATGTAATAGTTGCTGATTCTCTGTAGGATTAACATGAGAACATCTTGATTGATAGTACAGTGTACGGATAATCAAAGCACTCAAGGAAACAAATGAGGAATGTTTTTTTAATAAGAATTTGCAATACAAACTTTACAAGGTGACTGGACCATTTACAAAATCTATCCTGTTGCGTTGAGTATTGTTTGTATTGTACAATTCTTATTACCTGATTACCTTGATGTCTGACCTCCATCAACACATCCTTCATTTCTCCTGTGTTGTTACTTTGCAGACGTCTGACCACAGCTGGCACATCCATGAACAGCCCGTGACTGGTGATGAGAACGCCGTCACGTCTCGATGTTCCAGCTGCAGAGGACACTTCAACCCTTACAATGCTGACCTGGGGGTGAGACTTTCTTGACTACCATAACAACAGTGATGAAATGCAAGCAGAATTGTGTATTTTTAAGCTGCCTTTTTGCATGTCTTTCAGGTGGTATATTTTTTTTTTTGGTATTGTGGTGAGGTGTTAGTAAAGGACATGAAAAAGATTAGCTAGAACATGGTATCATATCTGCTTGGATATTACATCATTCAGGGTAAAGGTAAGTTACCTGCTTTAAGAATTTGACTGAAAGTGAAGATGAAACACGTGTAGAAGGTTTCAGGTGCCTCCAACATGTATCTTTATTTTGTGAATTACAGGGGAACTATGCCACCCGGTGTAAGCCAGGAAACCCACTGCGCTGTGAGCTGGGAGATTTGAGCGGGAAACAGGGGAAGTATGCTGTAGGAGGGGGGCAGCGAGTCTACACTGATGTTGATATTCCACTGTATGGCGAGCTCACAGGTAAGGTATTATTTCTTACTGTCAGATAAACTCCTAGCATGTAATGCCAGCATTGCAGCAATTACTACGTCTACACACTTTTCACAAGTCCTCACAGGTAAGCCTGTATGCAATCTAGTTGGCATTGTTTGAACCTTCACAGTGTCAAAGCTTGGAATATGTAGTTCAAAAACTGCGCCTGGTCTGATGTTCATGTTGGTCCATCACTTGTATTCAAAATTTCTTACCTCTTCTCACAGTTGTGGGCCGTTCCATTGTGATACACGAGGCTAATGGCGGGGGTGGCAGGCTGGGGTGCGGCACTATCCGCCCCATGACGCAGACAGCCACCATTGCTTTCCCACCCATCGACAACTTTGACTCGTAAGTCAAAATATGTGGCTACTGCATATTTCATAAAAGTGTGAAAAATGGGCTCATGTTAGCCCTTGCAAGTCTTTGGAATATGTCTCCATATAGATGTATGATTTTGAATTTAGGCAGGGTTGTAAATCCAGGTACATGCATATTTCTTTATGTTGCATCTGTAACACGAATGATGCCCACATTCATTTGGATACATTATATCTCCTTAAAGGACTGACTTCCGAACTACGGTAGCTAACTTGTTGGAGATCGCGGTGTGGAAAGTTGCCATCTTTTACGTGCCCAAGACCAACAGCATACGAGAGTGCCAGGAGGTGACATTCTATGTCCTTGGTGAGAAAATGATTATCATATTACAAGTAGTTTATTACATGGAGCCGCAGTGAATTGCAGTCTTGTCTGGGGCCAGGGGATGGCTACTAGTACATGCAGAGTAAAATCTGCGCAAGTGACGCCTTTAAATACGGACTTGGAGTGAGAAAAGTTCCTTGTAAATTTGTTATGACGTCTTGAATATCATTTCAGCCAGCTTTCTGTCAAGATAATAGTTTTGGCTTGAATTGCTGGATTCCCTTACCAAATCTCAAATCAGTCATATTGTGCATGTAAAAAGACATGTTGGAAGATGATGTACAGTTTTCATTAGTGTATGCTTTTTAACTGTCATTAAAGATCTGTATTGTTCTAATATCCTGTTTAGGCAACATTGAGCGCAGTAAAGTGGAAGCATTAGTGTCTGGGAGCCAGGCTAGTGAATTGGGGAAGTATGCACCAGGAGACAGCTGCAAGAGCTACGGTAAGTCTGTTCTACACAAAAAGTCTGTCTGGAATTGTGCCTGTCAAAAACCATAAATAGATTTTAGGAAAAGCACCCCTAAGGTTACCAAAATTAAGACTGTTTTGCTTCGATAGATGAGAGAGGCTGTAAAAGCCTGCACACCTTAAGATATTCTATTGTGTAGCTTATGTGCCCTACCACTGGGTTGTTATGCTGGGTCTTTTACCAATGTTTCCTTCTCAAACAATTGTAGACTATACTATCTAAGGCCATGTTGATTTGATTATATGGATGACATCCACACTCGCACCAATTTTCGGCCATTTCCCCCCCCCCCCCCCAAAAAAATTTTCGACCACACAATAAATTGTGCAAAGCAGCTGTAAAATAAGCACAAATATTCCTTAGATTGAAAAAAAAGTATCAGAAAACAGATAACTAATGCCATATATAGAATGCCAAAATGAATCTAAAGTCAAAGAATAAGATGTGAAAGGACAGAAAGAAAAAAAAATCTATTGTTGGTTGGGGGAGGTACCAGTACAGAAAATTCAGGTCCAGAGGATCATGGTATACCATACTATATGTGTTTAGCCCTATGTTCAACCTTCCTGGCCACTTTGATTTCATACTGAAGGCAACTTTTTTTTTGGCCAAACTTTTTTTTTTATTAGCTCGCTCGCATCAGTTTTGGAGTTCCCTGAGGATGTCATCCATATAATCAAATCAACATGGCCTAACCTATGAGCCAGGCAAGTTTATCATAAGTTGGTCTCTAACCAGTGTGTGATGTCCTTTCAGTTGGTACTCCACAAGCTGTTTACTCCTCTGCGACAACCTGGAGTAAAACCAGTGTCCTCTTCACAACACTGCTGCTCGGTACCATGGGATGGCTGTTGAGCTGAATCCTAGAGTAGCCCCATAGCCCCCTGGGATATCCCCAGTGCACCCTGGGATGGCCCACAATGTGACGTTGACTGCTGTGCTGCTTCAGGAGGCTTGGGAGGAATCGTCCCCTTGTTGATATGTACATAGTCATGGATACATCCCCTAATCGCTACCTCTTTAATTTACTGGTCTATAGACAATTTTGCACAACCATTTTCACCTGTACAATAACTTCTCAGACTGTGGAATGACTGAAAACCTCTTACAAACACACCTCTGGAAGTAGGATGTAGAATCTGTGATCATATTGTGATAAGTGACAAGTAGTTTTAGTGATGTGATAATTGCACCGTAGCAAGGCAACAGAACAAATATTACAAACATTACGAACTTTGTTTATTGATATTGCCTGTAAGACCAGAGGTTTGTGGACCTTAACAGAAAATTTGTGGTACTTTGGGTTAGTCCTGAGATTTAGAGCAGGGATTAGAGTAACATTATATATATATAATATATATAGTATAATTGATTATCATTTCTATGTGCAGAGGCGGCGGCAGCAAATTTCTTTTGTGGGGGCAAAATATTGGTGATAGATTTGTGAGCATGTGGAGGGCCGATGTAACTGATGTAAGTTGCTGCTGTTCTGTACCTCTCCTTCAGCATTCCTTAAGCTCCACTGTCTTGACTGTATAGAATACCTGTAAGTCAGTGCATGCCTGGATGTGTTTACTAAAGAAAGATTGAACTTCTACATCTCTCGATTTTGGACCCCAAAAATCGCAACCTGGCAACAACAAAAAATGGTTTGAATGAGAGGCTGGTGCAGGCCCCTTATTGTTAAATAAGTGCATGTTTAGAAATAATCTTGTGATGAGACTATGGAAAAATGAGCAAGTGACAAACTTCATGTTACCGGATTTTTCCCAGTATTTTTGCATTGTATTACCAAAAGATGTCATTCACTTTGTCAAGTTTATGTGAAATGAGGATGTTTTACTAATAGTAATATAAGCCAGAAGTTGTGAAGGGGAGAATTTTATCCTGAAGTGTTTGTTTTTAGAGTGGGTGATTGATTTGGGCAAAATTGTTCAAATTCTAAAGACTATGTTTCAAGCATGTGCCTTATGTAGAATGATAAAATTTCTTGTAGGCTTTGACTTTTTCACATTAGCCAACTACATCCCATTCAGGCAAAAGTGACCAGACAGTTTTAAGATATGTAAGTAGGGAGGATAGCAATGTTTTGCTAGCACAGCCAATGATGTACAGTAGAGAATTTGTCAATTTGAGAAAATATCCGTAGTATTTTGTTACAAGTCAGCATTAAGTTGGTGAACTTTGTGTGAAAAAGGTTTATGGAGACCAATTTCATGAAAATGACAAATTCGTGCAGGGTGAGAAAATACTTTGTGCTGGTTGTGTCTTCCCATACTACCTGCAGTGCCCTTTGCAAAACAATTGCAAAGCTTCTGGTTACGGGAATAACAAGAAACAAGTGGAATTCTTTAAGTCATATGTTCTATTGAGGCTTCCAGTAAGTTTCTTTGGATAATTTGACTGAAGATGACAGGCTGGGGTTGAAGGCTCATAAGGGGATAGAAAAGTTTTATTGTACCGGTACATTCCAGGTACCCCATCTTGACTGAGGGGTATGAAACATCTGAAATCTCTTAGTACAATGTAGCTAATACTGAAATTTGATGAAATGTTGAGCCAGCGATTACTGCAAAGGATGCTATCCATGTTAATGCTGAAAACAACCAGGCCAAAATTCAAAACGTAACCCTATGATGTGTATGATATGATACCAATACACGGTTTTGGTATATTTTAAAGAATTTGGTGTAGAGTCTCTATATGGTGAAATATTATATAGTAATTTTGTTGAAGTACCAAGAGGTATATTTGTAACACTGCAGATTCACAACAATTCTTGAATTTCACAAGAAAAGAAGAAAATTGAATACATTTATTGTCAGTTGAATTACATAATGAATGTTTGGCAGATTTAAATCAAGGGGAGTACAAAATTGTATTCAGAGATCTGAATGTTGTAACAATATAATTACCTGTACATCATAAGAAAATATAGTATTATTTCAGCTGATTTTTGTTTTGTTCTGTAGGCAAAATGGTGTTACAACAGGGTGTGGAGAGTGCTAGATGTAGAGTTTGTGTTGTGGATGCTGGACAATAAAGAAATCATGGTGAAAAGCAGGAGTGTGAATTAATCTTCAGGAAGGGTTTATTTCTTCTGAGTGGTGCAATTTGAATTTGTATTGTGCTATGTTGAAACTGCTTGATATATCAGTTCTGTACTTGAAGTTGGAAATCATAAATGGAATGGAAATTGCTGGTTAGACCTTTGGGCTATCACACACTGGGAAGTGTGGTGGGTTTGTAAGAACATTCAATGTTGGTCTTCTTAAAACACCACTGACAGAACAATGTCCCTAACAGTATTTTGCGCATCAGGTTAGGTCACAGCAAGTAAATTTTATGGATGACATCAGCGCACGCATTAATTTTCGCCTGATTTAAAAAAAAAAAAAGATTTTTTTTCTTCTGCAGGGATGGTCAACATGACGATTAAGTACCAAAATGAGCAAATACATTGTGCTGTAGCCTAATAGTTGTACTTGTAGAAGTGACACTTGCAAGGTACCCGAGACTGTAGTTGTAGAAATGAAATTTATTGGATAGTTGTAAAAGTGACACCAATATGGAAGCTATGAGTGTGGTTACCAACTTTGTTGGTGATGCCAGTCTACCACACTAGTGTCACTTTTACCACACCAGTACATGTCTTAAATACAAGAATGTATGCCCTGTTGGCTCTCATACCATGTTTTGTCCTTTTATTTCTTTTCATCACAACTTTATGGTGCCTATTATTGAAGATGTAGCCATCTTTTTTTTTCACCCATCTTGTTTTTTTTCCGCCCTATCGCACTTTTTTATCGAAAAGCAAATATTTCATATTTCAAGAGTTCATTTCATGCTGCTGAGGATGTCATCCATAAAATTTACTTGCTGTGGCCTTAACAACATCAACATTAAATTTAAGACTTGTGTTCAGTTAGTAGTCTATGTTGGACCACCACAGCAACAGGTAGTTAAGCGCCCTCTGGTGTACATATGTAGTACTGCAAATGATTGAGCGATGTATGTATGACTGCTGCAACAGTCATGAATACAATTAGTGATTTAGTCTTTCCAGTGAGATAAAAAGTCTGATTGAATTTGGTCAGTTTCAAGTACCAAGGCCTGAGCTTGCCAATTTTTTTTCATCTCACCAAGAAACAAAACTATTCAAGTGGCTCAAATATGATTTTTTCATCCAATGTGGAAATATGTAAAAAGCAGACAAATGATTGTCCTTGGCATGGGATCGAACAGAAATGTTTTATTTACACATAGCACATGTAAAACTAGAATTACAACAAAGAATGCTGTGGAAAATGAACTCAAATTCAGTGGCAAACTGTTCATTACATTGTTTACAACTTGTATAAAAACTATATCATCTGTGATCACTTACAAAATTTGTTAAATCGAATGTGATCGTCAATACCATAATATCTTCACCACCAATATTAACACCTATCACCAATAAAACAACACCAACCTCTGTCCACAATAATTACATCTATGGCTTTTACCTAGCAGACAATATCACGACTTTCAATATCACGACTGAATGTACAACATTAAATTTCTCCATGAGAAAGTCTTGAGGACTGTGGGTTCATCTCAATGCAGTTAACTTTACTCAGACTGGGAGCACTCCTTTGGCCCCATCACATTTGTTGTTATGGTAACTGAGCTGGTTGTTTGTGACAATGCAGATGTATGATTTTATACAAACCTTTTGACATTGAAATTTGCTGCTGCTATTTGTAGTAGAATTAAAAGTTAACAACAAATACTGACTTATCCTAAAGCCCACCATCCTATACTATCCAAAACATACATTGGAATAGTCCAGTCAGACTTTGTTTGTGTCACAGATGTTTTGACCAAAACACTTAATTAAAATAGCTGCCCCCCTTGAAAATGAGAGTAGGCTGTTCCATATTCATGAACTTTCCAATGATGAACCAGGAAACAAAATCCAAGAATTCTGAACAATGTCATTATACAAAGGGGGTACTCGGGTCATATCACTTATGATACATAAGTGTGATGATCAACAAATGACTTTATCCCACATTTAAAATCCTCACCTGTATCAACTTGTGCACCTGTACTACAGTACCTGTATTTTACAACTACTAGTATTTGTAGTTTCAACATTCTGTTGTTGTACAGCATATTGTTACGATTTTTCAACCACAAATGTTAACACTAATAAATAACCTTTGGACAGCAATTCCTGTCACACAAGACATGGAAGCCTTGTATGGTTGAGAAGGAATGTTGAAACTTCTTAAACATGGCCACAAGTCTTTTACTCAGTTTTAAGACAATGGTACTAGCCATCCAAGTACAATTCATTCTGCGTCTGCTTCTATGTACAGAAATCTTACATGTATAACAGGACATACAGGGTACATTTTGTATGTACAATCTGATACTACATGTATTTCCTTCACCCAATGCCTATGTTCTTTTGGTTGAAGAACAATCTCAGTTGATTTCCATGTGAAATGTCTAATAAGTTAATATGAAGTGCCACATCACCATAAATACCACAGATTTTAACTCTGATGACTAATATTTACAGCTCCACAGTCTTTCGCCCACATTAAACTTAACCTACAAAAATATCATCTGCCTAGCATCACCGCAGCTACAAGTGACGGAGGAGATCTTAAAGATCTGAACTTTAAACTTGAACACATAAAGTAGCTTTGACTACACAAGCATTGGTTTACAGAATTTTATACCCATGTTTCATTGAGACATTGTGAAAAACAAGAAAGACAGTACATCAACAGAGAGGCAGTGGTAATGCTGACATCATAACCAACACATAGTTCTCTTGCTTTGTTTTGACAGAAAACATTGTAAGCCAAGGAAATAGCTTCATGCAGCCTAGGTGTGATGACAACATCCACCTCTTTGTACAATGTACAACTCTTCATCTTTCATCTCCAAGTATGAGAAGGAAACACCTGTCTTTGCACAAGTCTAGTTTTCAATTTTTCTCTTCTACATCTAAGGTCTGCTTTGCTGTCCTCTGTAGTATTTCAGGAGTGCCCGTTCTGTGAGTACTGCCCCAGCTTCCTGTTCAGGTCCTCTATTCTGATGTCCTTCAGGTGTAGCAGGTGCTCCAGCCGACGGATCTTGGCATTCAGGATCTGGGAAAGTAGGAAGGTATGTAAGGGTGGGAAAGTCAACTGGCTTAATTTTCTTTCTGCAACTTTCTACAATGGATTCATTCAAGCATCAAGTCGGCAAGTCAGCAGAAGATAGATCAAAACGTTTAAAACAGAGACTTGTCTAGAATGAAATGATGGCATCAACCATTGCTTTCAAGAGCATCCAACATTCCAACATTTGACAGATTCTTATTGCTCATATAACATTATGATGCTTATCATGATGGAGAAAAAGTCTACTTTTCACTGAGATGCAAAGTTGAGATATCAGACAAAATCTTGACAAAAGGCTTGTTAACACGTACATGTACAGTTTCCTGTGAGGCCAGGAAAGCCTGCTCCTTCTCCTCCAACAGGAGTCGCACCTCAGGGTCAAGGCCATCTACATTGACCCGGGTCATCGACCTCGTCCTGGGGACCTGACCTCCACTGTAAGAATCATAAGTGGCAATGAGAGCAGTACACGATCAAGCAGGATTAGCAATCTACTCTGTAGCTGTGGTCTCTTCTAACCAATAAGGACCTCTAGATGTATGAATAGGGTGTTGGCTTCTTTGGGTTAACAGTTCAAGCAAATCTTTCAATGTGTTTTTCATTATTTAGGACACATTTCCTATGTTGAACAATGCCCACATGTCGGTCCTTCCTTGTACCATCTAGTCTTAGTATCTAGTTCTAAACAATGCCTGCTATTGAACCTAACTGAACTAAACTACTGGCTATGAGTGTGACTCTACAAAATAGTGATGAAACTTGCCAAAACCTTCTTCTTTCCGAGGCACCATTTTCTGTTGGTTGTCCCTTTCCGTTCACTACCCCACCTCCATGCTTGCAATGGTATCACCCAATTCATTACCGAAAAACATGTATAGGGCTGTACCACTCAGGTTTTGGGGGTGAGCAAGTGAAAGCAGAATCAATCAAAAATCCAGCTAAGTCCTACCTATGAAAGTTTGGTAGTGACAAAAAGACTTTGCCGCAAACAGTCAAAACCTTTATCGGTAGTATCGGTAGTATCGGTAAGCTCCTCCAACCACCTGCCTCATGCTACGTCAAAGGAACATTTCGATTTCAGCTATTTCTCATTAGTGGGAACACAAGGGCATGGCATTTGACTGTAGCCCCTCCTACCTTCCGATGCCATTTTTGCCCTCTCGGCCCCACCTATCCTGCCCCTCCATGGAGCCGTTTCGAGGAGACATCTTGGGCATCTGTGCTCTCTGCATCCTGGGGTCACGGAACTGGGGGTAGGGGTCAACTGGAATAATACAAAAAAATCACTGTTGTTACAAAAAAAAAGTAAAAAGGCACATTCTTCTCACAACGGTTTGGTTTATTGGTAATTTGCTGAATTGTGAATTTCGGGCACAAGTCTTTAAAACATTCATGAGGTGTTAAACCTTTACAGTTGTGGAAACTATTATCCTTTGTTTATTGTAAACATAACCAGTCACTTTGGATACGGATAACCTGATTTAACTTGGGTTATTCCACCTTTGGAGTCAATGGGGGAGGGTAATTTTGTTTCATTTTCAATATCTTTATCTATTGACTCCTGACTTTCCCCATATTGAGTCAGACATGGCATCATATCAGATTGTGTTTGGTTTAAGCTTACTGACAGATGAACAAAATGACAAATGGTGAATGTTCAAACAGTGGGCACTCTACAAGTAATTAGATTTTCCGTGCATATGTGTACTGGAGTGCAGTTTATATTTGAGTGGGAAATGAAAATACTTCAAAGGCACTGAGAACAAATTGTTACATATTTGCACAAAAGGCAACATACAGTGCTCTATAAAGTTAAGCTTGAAGTACATTTGGAAGAACATTGCTGTGCAAAGACACAATGTTGACAAATGGTGCACAAGTATAATACATGACTCTACCATCGAGGCTGGGTGGTCGTGAGGTATTTTGCCCAGTTTGTCCTTCTGGTAATGCTTGCACTTGAGAATGAAAAATAAACCCAGAACAATAAAGTATGAAATTTTGCAATGAAAATATGAGTAAACATGACCAATTTGTAGCCCATGATAGTTCATTGAAATCTTAACTTTCTAAGCAAAGGCCAAAGGCTGAACTAGATTCATCAATACTCTGCTGACAGAAATTCAAACCTGTCCTTGTCATCTGTTCAAATATCATGCAAACTAGATAAGAAACAAGACAGAGAGGAAACTTTTCTTAAAATTTATCCTTTTCTTTTGAGCACATATTCACAGCTGACTATCCATGCAGGATTGGATAAGTCAACTAGCCTTATTGTCTAGGGCAAATGAAAGTGCTGATCGGGCAAATGCATGACCTACCGATTGGGCAAGTAAGATTTTTCCGTGCATTGAGTGAAATGTTGATAGACATATACTTGTCACATTTTACAATTGACATCAAGCAATGGTCAACAAAGAAAAAATAGAGGCAATAACAAGAATTCAATTGTTGGAAGTGAAAATTCATATAAAAGTGACATTTAAATTTTGGGCAAGTGAAAAGTTTTTTATGTGCTTGCCCGATAGGACAAGTGAATTTTTAAAAAATTTGTCCAGCCCTGCCATGTATCTGATAAAATGAATTACCAACCTCCTGGTAGTGGATAAGGGTCCTGTAAGTAACTCCTGCCTCCTCCATACAGGTCGTGGCCATTCATATGGTAATAATCGTTGTAACCTTCCGGAGACTTCATTTCCGTCTGGAACATTAAGAATGACTCAATTTGTGCGTTACAACAAAAGCTGTCCATCACAGGTACTTAGAACAATCTTCAGGACAATACATATACATGTGTGTTAACGTGATAAGATTGTATACGTGTTGGAGATATGTTTAGTAAGAGTGGTTTATGTGCTAGTGAGTATTAGAGACATATGCATGTTTTAATTAAAGCAATAGGTTTGTATTGTGTGTTAGACCTGTTCAACAATAGGTTTGCATCAGAACAATAAGGGTGCATTTGTGTTGGTAAAAAAAATAACACCATATGTAATAATACTATAAGTATTCAAACACAATCTAATCTCTACAACTGGATCTCTACAAGTAGATTTACTTCAGAATGTTTCGAGTGACATCCATCACTCTTCTTCAACGTCACTAGGTGATGCTGAAAAAGAGTGATGGATGTCACTCAAAATGGCTGGAAGTAAATCTCTGCTTTTTATCCAGTTGTAGAGATTGAATTGTATTTGAATATTGCTTACCTGGATGTCTAAGGGTCAGAAATGTAAATACTTGTTGTATGTGTGCTGGAACAATAGGTGTGTACGTGTGCTGGAACAATAGGTATGTATGTGAGTGCATGTGTATTGGGACAATACGGATGTGTGTTTGGAAACTTCATACAAATAAACAGACAGACGTACAATAACAACCAACCAAACAAACAAGCCCTGTCTTACGTCTGCTGACTTCTTTCTCCTCTCCATGTAGGCACCGATCTTGAGTCGGAGCTGGTTCAGCACCACCTCCACCACCCCAGGCTTACAGTTACACACCGCTCGCATCACATCATCAGGAACTTGGAAGTTCAACTTGTTGAACACTTTCCTATAGAAAACATGCATTGTCTTCAGTGTCAATAATTTTTTCAAGCTCTCCTTGGAAATGCTATGATAGGCCATTTCACGGACATTATCTTCAATGCATCACACGTATGTATAAAGTTTAAACTGTGGTACATAGGGCTTGCACATACAAAAAAATGGACAACAGTGACTACTACTACTGGTATGTGGCAAGTTCTTATTCATATACATCTACATAGGTGTGAGCACTGGCACAGATCACTAGCTTAATCTGCCAAATAATGTACAATAAACTGATGTACACATGTATTTGCTATTTCAGACTGCTTCTTTCTATGGTCAACTGAAAGCAAATCTCTCCAGTTTTGCTAACATTAAGAAGTTACACTGGACTTTGCTGTGACTCCTGACCTGTTGAGAGTTCCCCAGTTGCTGAGCTTCTGTTGTGTGGAGTTGGCTGGGCTGTAGTTGTGCAGGTCCACCATACGGGGCTGGAAGTGTCTGATGATCTCTGCTGCCATCACTGCAAACAGACATGAGAGAGACAAAATGATACTTATACTCTTCAATCATTTGCTAAGGAAATCACTAGTATATATAAGTTATAACGCACATGATTTGCCCAACATAAACTTGTCATCCCTTAGCAGTGATAAGGTTTGATACCAGTGTTCTGGACCAGTTACAGTATCCCTCTGGCTTCTACTTGTATCCCACAGGCTGCCATAGAATAGCTCAACCATGCTTTGTGTGCAGTGTTCACTGCTGAAAATATGAATTATGGATTCGGCTGTTACTGTTAGGATTAATGTCCCTATAATTTTTGAGGACATCAAATTTCCTCAACTTCTGGCATATTTTTCAATGAAATGTGTGTTTTTTGAGGTGGGAATGAGGATTTCGAATATGACCCGCTACCTTCGGTTTCAGCCCCCCCCCCCCCCCCCCCCCCCCCCCCGGTCGGGCTGGTGCCTTGGGTGATATATTCTCTATTTATCAAAAACCGTAACACTTGTTTAGAACAGGTGTATGTGAACCATGGCCATGTTAGTGACTGGAAATTGTGAACATTACATGTGGTATATTCAAACACCATGTGGAGAGGAGTTAGCCTGGGTACCATCCTATTTCTACCGGGGTTCCCTACACTCACTTCCCTAGGGGTAGCGAGTGTAAGGAGCCCCAGTAGAATACGGATGATACTCAGGCTAGAGAGGAGTACCAATATGTAATCATGTGTCACCAGAGAAGATTTATACATAAAGACAATGTCTCATCAAATATTAAGAACCAATACAGATAAGCATACAACTTATACACACGCCACGCCACGGTAAACCATGGGAACAGGAAAATATTTAGTTTTGTGTTTAACCTGCTGACAGCTAAGGTAGCCCCTTGGCATGAAATGTACATTGTTTTATGACATAGACAACAAGGAGAAGGTCAAGTGTATATCATGCTTTTAATTTATAGTGCGACACTGATGGGTTTATTACACCAAGAAAAGATCAAAGTTGTTGAGTGTGAATGTCAGAGGTTTGTGTGAACACCATACTGTTGTATCCACTTTGGGACAATCCACTAAGGCTTTCCAAGAAACAGGGTTGAGAACAAGAGGAATGGGAAGACAGTAGTGACAGGGTCAGGGGATACTGTAAAACTGGCAGTGTTACAGAAAGGGGAAAAGAACACGATACTGTAAATGCATTGAAGTTCACAGTGACTTAATTTCATACTAGTAGAAAGTGTCCGAGATTGTTTTGAGTTTGCGATAGAGGTATAGTCACATACAGTACTGTACAGTAATGGAAACACTGGTGCCTTATCTTTATTTTTTTTAACGGACAGCCAGTAGCTATATAGTATAAGGAAACCACCTACTAGTACAACTACAGTACTAGTGACTGGGCATGGGTGCTACAAACCGATAAAATATTGCTTTTGGCAATGCTGACTAGTGTCATCATCTGTGTCACTGATCTAACCATTAGTTTACCATGTCTATCTTCTGGATACATGGCACTTCTATATGCATCCCTAATGTTCAAAGATCAGGTCTGTGTTCAATTTGTACTTTGTTAGCATTCATCATTAATTTTCATCCGTCTCTGTAGATGAATCCAACTCATCATAATTTTTAATAGTGTACAATGTATAGTTTGTACATGTACATAGCGCGTAGACAAGGGTAGCCAAAGGGGAAAAGACAGATAAAGAATTGCGGTGGTTTTGAGTTTGCAGTGTGCGGTCATTGCAACAAACGAGAACATAAAACCACTGCGAACATTTACAGCATGCAAATTGCATAATTTTGTATGTTTACAAGTAGGTACGTGATGATTAGTTTGGGGCATAGGCCTGCAATGAAACTGCACCACACAAAATATAGTACGACACTACGACCTGATATGTATCATAATTTATAATACATCTTCTGTTCATAAATAAAGGCGGAAGTTTAACCATCCAACTCAGCATTGCTACAAATACAATGTGGTACTGGTAGAGTTTTGCCTCTTAGAACTTCACGGTACTTGGAAGTGCCCTTTAATACTTGTTGTTATGTCATAATAAGGTTATTATACAAGTTGTACTTTTGTGGAAGGTCATGCATGTAGGATTTCAATTGAGTCCATGGCACATGGATAAAATATCACCATTATACACATTAACGTTACTACTGTTGTGTGTATAAATAATGTCACTGGCTAATGTGTATTTTTCAACCCTCCAAATTTCTCTAGAATTTTTAATATGCCTTATTTAGGCAAGCAAAAACCTGATTTCATTTTAACTGACTGCCTCAGTGTTAGATCCAGTTGTATGGTTAAAATACTAGTATATTCATGTACTACTGTAGTATGTTCCTATCCATGTGTGTATTTCCAACAAAAGGATGATCCTTTTTGCATTCAGATGCTTTAGGTTAAAAATTATACATGGTGTCGACGTGTAAATAAGATAGATCAGAGTTTAGATATACGTGTACACGGTGTACATGCGCTGTACAAATGTGTAATCCCTGTCAATTATAACAATTAATCCCAGCAAGTTAATAATTTACAGATATATTACTCCGAAATCTTTTAATCGTCTTTCGATAAACTCCTGGGCATGACCCTGCATATCTAAGACACTATGTAGCACGCAAATATTTCCCTAAAGCAGAAAAACAGACCATTGATGTTTTTTTCCTTGATAGGGTTTACATAAAAAGGGGCAACTACAAAATAGATGTCACATCTTGAAAGGGTTTGGAGTGGTTAAAAACAACGTAAGAAACACAACATCCTGAAAGGTGCAATCTGACACCTTACCGCCATCGCTGAAGTCTCTGGTGATGTTTTTCTTTGGTCTAGACAAAGGGATCTCGTCTATCCAGGAGTACAGCTCCTGTAGGGACTCTTCGTCTAGCTCTCCGGCCATCGCTGCTTCCATTTAAGGGTTCAAAATGCACTCAAATCAGGACAATGTCCGACATTCCAACCGGAATTTACGCCATGTTTTGTTTGTCGTCAACGCGTCAAGTCTCGCCAAGTCTCGGGGTGAATCACCAATCTCACGAGAGTTGGTTGGATTAAAGGCTCCAGCGCACCTGGATGACGTCACAATATTGGCGCGAATTTTGAAACTTAAAGAAAGCGCCATGGCTTCAAATGCCATAATGACGTACACACATTTTGTGCCTACCTCTTCTGTAAAAGATTTCACAAAGTCAAAACCCCAAAAGATGTGGCACTCGCATTTTAATATTTGATGGTCCCGGAGAAGTCAGACTGAGTGAATCATGAGAAAAGTAACGTTACCTGAGCCAGCCTACAGATGTGACCTATGTGGTAGAGACTGTCATTTTCGCATAGGACTGACTGGACTGGTCATAGCCTAACCCTGAGGGCTGATATCAAAAAGGATTTTACCATAGTCATTACAGACCGAAGGAGACCATATAACAAACGTTATATTCAAGAATGAAAACAGAGAATTGGAAGAAAAACACTCATGACAATGTAACGTTACATTCAGAATTTTCTTTGATTGTTGAAATCATCTTATGAAGAGTTCTTCCCCATTCTCTCTCTCAATATAATCGATGTTGTGGAGTCTAAATTCTTTAAGGATCTTCAAGTCTCCTTCACGTATTTCCCCCAGTTGGTCCTCATGTTGAGTGTCACAGGCAGGTAGAATCGACGGAACGCTCGTCCCCAGGATGAAGTCTCGCACTATCTGCACGATGATTGGTCCGCTGTCGATCTCGTTCACGCCATATCCTTGTATATCTTCCTCCAACTCCCGCGCATTTATCATCACAAAGGGCCGTTCTGACAGCGTCGTCTGCGTCGAAAGTCCGCACTGATTTTTGGTGAACTCCGATATGGAATTTGCCAGAGGAAGTCGGAGAGAATCCATCAAACGTCTTGGAAATGCGCCCCTACCACGGGGGTCGATCCAGAAGATCGTGGCCGACCGCTTGGCATAATCTATTTGTGCAGCGACTAGCCGCCACCGCTCTGGTGTGTAGAACGGGATAAGTAGTGTGTTGGGCATGGTGCTCCAGCTCCGCTCTAACTCCCGCGAGCAGACCCGTAAAGTGGGCACCACACTTTCCAGCACATGCGTCAGGCTCTCGCCATGGCACGGGTCCAGCACCACGGCCAGTTGTTCGTTCTCCTCCAGAAATGAACCGCTAGATGGCGGTTTCGAGCTGTGGTGGCTGCAAAAAGTTAGGAACTTGCGGCGAATGTCCTGCAGAAGGAATGTGACGTCAGCGGTTGAGTACACTCGGCTTCTCTCCGCGGCGTCAACATCAGGATTCGGTCTCATGGCTGCGGGGTGGAGGGGGAGTAAATGAATGTCACATGGGCATTACACCTCTTACTGGTCACGTAAAAAGACGCAAAGGTGTTTAAACTTTCTGAAAATGTAACTAACAAAAGTAACGTGTGGTTCCATGCTCTGTTTCCTACTCAGACTGATTGGCACGCCCAGTCGCATTAAGCAAAACGCATTTGGCAATGAATTATACTTAAGGCATAAAGCTACGGAATTTGTCTTCGTGATGTGAATCGATCGTTGAATCGTTACATGCTTGTCCGGTGTAAATGTCCTTCACGTCCTCTAATAAAATCTACCGGCGTAATTATAAAATGACCGAGGTACAAATGTACAATGAAAAACAGCACAGAAGAACAGTTAATTCGGTGGTTTTACAGCTAGACTATCATCTTGAAAAAAAAAAATGGGGATATGCTGTTGACGAGGAGTATTCCCAGTGCCCCCCCCCCCCCGGAATTTTTTCTTGGCTACACGCTGGTCCCTCTTCGAGTTCGAGTGTTTATTTATTTTTAAAAAGATGGATAACGGGCTTCCTCAGCTCAATACATTAAAATGCAATGTAGCATACCGACAGGGGAGCTGCGGAATCCTGACATTGACCATCACAACAACTAGAAATGATGTTTGTAAACGTGGTTCTGACTAACCTCTGTTATATGAAGAAAGGTCCGACCTAGAAGCGCCACAGAGCTCTATCTCATGTAGCCCTCGGAACAATGCATTCTACGGATAATAACAACGTTTCCCTCGTCAGTATCCGATCCGTTGCGTGTTTTCTAATATGCTGATCCAACGCTACGGGGCCTTGTCTGCTGGTCTATCTTTACTCGGCTGCCCTAGCAGCTGCCATGTCAGGCCAAATAAGGTACAATACAGCCTTTATTTGGCAACGCCGAGGCCAGAGTAAATTCTGTAAGCCTCAGATACCAATAAAAGCGTATTGGGTGGATGCTGGTAGTCTCTAAAGCTGGCCAGCTATCGATACTTAAGTTATCCTATCAACCTCTTAACCAAAACATGGCATCAAGAACATAAGTTACTGTCCTAAACGAAGGACACAATGGCTTCAAGTGCCTAAATTAAACGTGCAAGGCAAAAGTCAAAGTTGGTTCTGAGACTGCAGTTTGAAAATAAATCGCTAGATATCGTCAATGTACCATCTCTGTCCCCCTGTATGTAACCTCTGAACCCGAGTAGCAACGTGGCGCGCGTGCTGAATGTGGAATTTCACCGGCTCGAGCGTAAATTTACCATCTATAATTTGTTCAACCCTTCCGCCCGACAGTCTAAATATTTGACCGTCCGAAGTCCCGTCACACGTGCTGAGAGCTGTCTTCAGGTCGGTAGGTGAGTTGGTCTGCTCTTATCTGACGTTAGCTGAGAGTGAGAGTGAAATTTGTGCGCCACACGAAACGATCTGGGTGCATATTTTTGTGTGCGACAAACATCTCCAGGTGATCATACATAATTATGAAAAAATGCCTGGTTCCAGTTTGACCAAATACCAAAGATATATCGATTCTTACTAGTGTAGCTGTCATTGTAGCGTGAGAAAGTTTCCACTTGGAGGTGGGGGAGGGGGGTAAGGCGAGGACAACTCTTGAAAGGATAAAATTTTATAATTATTACAATTTATAGGTTTAGTTTTGTACACCGTTCACCATTACTTTGCGTTACATATTCAAAGTTTTCTTGATTGCTTCCAGAACCCCGGATTAGACGACAAGTTTTCTACATACTATTGAAGGTTGCAAAAACAAACAGCCCCAAAGTCCGTCAGTCTGGACCTGATTAGAGGACCCTGCTTAAAGGTGATGCAATAGTGGCCAAACAAGATGGCAGCCAGAAGTTTGTACCAACTCAACTGTGTAAAGTCTGTTCTCAAGCAAGGCAAGCTGGTGAACTCTTCTTACTTTAGATCAAAGTCTACGCTATCCCGTCCCATCATAAACAGAACGAATGTTACGGAACGAGCGTTAGGGGGTGTTTCTGTGCCACGATGGCGTTATGTCAACGCACGGGACTTGAACGATCTTAAGGGGGCGTACGCACACGCGCCTTACTCCAGACTCAATGGCAAAGCGATTCCGTATCGCTCTGAGCTGAAGCACGCCAAGAGAATCGTGGTGAAGTTGGGGAGCGCGGTGATTACTCGTGATGACGAGTGTGGGTTGGCGCTTGGGAGGCTCGCATCTATCGTGGAACAGGTGAGTCATTGGACCAATGAATACAGTAACTCTTAGTGTTACTCGGTAACCATATGATATTGGATGCAATAGAAGATACAGAATCAGTGGATATTGTTTTTCTAAAGGTCTGTGAAGATTCACACATCTGGTACTAATCTCAAAGCAGATCTATGGATTTGTCACTTTTTCTCCAATGTGTATGTTACGTGAAGGGTGGCTTACCATTTAACCAACTCAAGTTCAAACCAAAATTCAGTATGTTCTTCTAGAAATGTCTAGAATTTAGAAGTCAAGTACAAAATCTTGAATCTATTATTTCGTTCGCATTCTTTACAAAAGAAAAGCAAAAAGAGACCCGACCACTGCTTGCAAAATTTTACTTTTCTATCACAACAAAGACAGACATTTGTTTTCTGCAGGATTTTCTCCTTTGGTAGGTGTATCATTGTTGACTGTTCTATTGTCTTCCTTTCCTTTTCTTTCCAAGCTCAACCTCATGGTGGAAATTTCCATTCCATTGCCACTTGACCCCACCCACGTCTTCTGGTGTTGTGACTAATTCAGTTGTATTATTGTAGAATTAGCTGGATTTGAAGTACAGCACACCTGGACTACTCCTGAACAGTTCCCATCATGACTGAACGCCATATTGTTTTCATCATCTCAGTCCTTCCAAGAATGGATCTGGAGTAATTTGATTTCTGCGAGTGATAAAAAAAGATGATCTCAGTCCATATCACACAGCAAACTGAACACTGATGAGATATTACTGGTACATAGTGTATGCTGACTAACATAGCAAAATGGCCTAGTATGGGGATGTCAGATGACTGGCTTTGATGCAGTAAGGGGTACTAGAAAAATAAAGAAAATGGATGAGTTTGTGTTTAGGGTACAACCTACAAGATAATTTGAATCACATAGCACAGTTTACTCTGGATGCCTGTCATATACAAATTTTTACAGTCTTCAAGAATTTGGCCACATTTCTTTCATAGACAACATGGGTTGTGGATATATGCTATACAAATGTATACTGGTACACACGTATGTTGGTTTCACCCACTTGCCCCCCCCCCCCCTCCCACTGATTAGTATTCCAGCCACACACCAGCACTACTGAGTCATTACTGTGTTGATTGTGTCTCCTGACGTCACAGCGCCGTACCAAACACGTCACAACTGTCTATTAAATGATCCACAACAAGGGAGCAAATTCTGAGTGGAACAGGAATGTCAGAAGCTGTGGATATGCTGTACTGTTCATATTCTGCAACTGATTCCTTAATTTTGCAAAAAGAAATTAAATACCTTTCACACTTACCTGTATATCCAAGTCAGAGAAATGCCGCTGTCTTTACCACTGCAATTTTTGAAGATCATATCCACCTACTTATTTCATTTCCTTCACTTCCTTAATTCCACCTTTAATTATCATGTGTTCAAAATTAAAAAGAAAATATTCATAAATAACCATTTTCAGTGTGACATGTATTGTACGAGTGCAGTTGTATTATGTGTAATTTGGCACTCTAAAAGGTTTCTATTTATTTGTTAATTGACTATGAAAAGTTAAGCACTGAATACTCTAATAACATGAAATACACTATGTAGACTATACACTGTATTTTACAATGTGCTGCAGTATGTATATAACATTACTGAAAGGTGTTTTGTGTGTATAAACCTGATGAAAATCATGTTTTTCTACAGGTGTCGGAGCTTCATGCTGAGGGTCATGAGATGTTGATTGTCACCAGCGGTGCGGTGGCGTTTGGAAAACAGCGGTTGCGTCATGAGATCGCCATGTCTCAGAGCATGAGGCAGAGCATGCGAGATGCCCGTGCCAGGAACGGGAACACCATGAAGGTTAGGAAGTAACTCTGTAGTCAAGATGTTATAATGATAATAAGACTTTCATGTGCAAATTATTTGTGGGATTGTTCAGGGTTTGACAAGTTTTCTAAGATGGCAAGTGCATAAAAAATTTACTTGCCCGAACTAAGTTTTCATGAAATTTCCCGAAATTTGAATGTATTTTTGCTTCCAGTAATAGAATTCTTTTATCATTGGCTCTATTTTCTATGTTACCAAAGCTTGATGCCATAACTGCAAAAAATCTCACTCATGGAAAGATATTACAAGTATAGGGTTGTTCTCCATGTCTGATAATGCCTATTATGTACATCTATATCTGACTTTCATTATGTCATGAGTAGGCTTAGGCCAAATGTTTGATTCTTAAAATCCTGGATCCAGATTAGCCTTAGATCCATCTTGAGCTGTCACTGGATCTCAGATCTGGACCTGAAATCTCTAAAGTGATTCGTATCTAATGCGGAAGACGATAGCCCCCTAGCAGCTTCCGTTCAAACTTTCCCTGGGAGCCAGACAGGACCAGGTAGCTAGTGAGTTAGCTACCGAGTTTTGTTCGGGGAGCAAAGGCAGTCAGCCCGCCGACTTCACATTAGCGCTCCGGGGGAATGTAAGCCCGAAGGAGTTATCACTACCCTTTCAAGGGAAGGGCAGGTGGACCTAATCGGGCTTAAACTCCCCGGGGCGCTCGGCGGGCCTGACTGGCTACCGAATAAACTGTCCTAGCTGCCCGACCCCGGATGGCCCCCAGGGTAGTTCAAACTCTAAAATACCTTTAAACTGCAGAATCAAACTTCAATCAAAGCATGCAAATCCTTGTCTGAAATCTGCCCATTGCTGCCCCCCTCCCCCGTACATTAATGTTGTTTGTTCCATCTGTTCTGTGTTCTGTGTAGTTTCTGGAACCGCGTGCTTGTGCAGCGGCCGGGCAGAGCGGCCTTATGGCGTTGTACGATTCCATGTTCTCTCAGTACGGCATTACCTGTGCCCAGGTGAGGTTACCTCAAACCATGTGATTGTTCGTTCATGATGTAACCAAACGTTTTTCGTTCCGTAGAACGAGGACGAGATGGTTAAGGAAGCGTGCGCCGCGGCGGGACAGGGGGGCCTCATGGCCCTGTATGATTTACTGTTTGGCTTACGTGGGATTAACACGGCGCAGGTGAGAGTTGATGGGTTGATCAGGGTAACTTAAGCTGGGAGGTTTGTAACTTAATCTTTCTCAGCCATGTAACTCTTCACCGTCGGAAATTCTACTTGACACATTGTAGTTTTACAGGTACGAGGCTTGCAAGCGAGTCTTTTAAACCCGACATTATTTACAGTAATCAGTATCTCTCCTTTTTTCAATGCTTCTGCATGGTTGATTTTTACTTCTCTTTTTCTCTAATTTGATACATTGATATTTGTGATTCAGTATGTTTTCCATACTTAATATGATTTATATAAGTTTTTTAGGTTTTTGCTTCTTGATAGAAAATTAAAGTAGAATAATTTTTTACTATGATTCATGGAATTTAAGCTTTTTTGTCCTTGTGCATGCATTTGATTTTAAAGTAGTTGTTTGCATGTTAAGGTATTCAATTAAACCTACCAAAAGTGATGGTTATGTTCCTTTCCTACATCTTTTGTACCAACACTGTTTCTGTTACCCACTTAGGTGCTGGTGACCAAGCCGGATTTCTACAACGACGACAACCGGCGCAATTTGCAGAGCACGATCAGCGAGCTGCTGCGGATGAATATCGTGCCCATCCTGAACGCCAACGATGCCGTTGCCCCTCCTCCCGAACCTGACAAAGACTTACTTGGGGTACGGCATATCTTTCCTGTAGTATACATCCTTTAGAATATAAGGATAAAGGGCAAGATGGTTTCTGGTTTGAGACTGTTCCAATTTTGTGAGGGGGAGTCAAGAAAACTCTTGATAATTATGATGGATATCATTATGAGAACTGGAATCATAGGGAGAAGACCTCCATTTTAAAGATGGAATTATCTTTACTTTATGTGGTTGTTTTTGATTTCCTCTTCGCACTATAGGATCAGAAAGGTTACCAAGCAAGACTTTTATGGGCCGCTTTCAAGGTTTTAAAGTCCATATCAAGACCTTAAAACTGTCGTTTGTTGGTACTTCAAGGACCCCTATATTATTCAAAGGAAACCCCACTTTTAGTGGTTTAACATGGACTTGTAATTTGTTAATTGTGTTTACCTAATCTAGAATAATCTAGTTACCGCTGCCATACTTAACTTTCCTTGAGCCAGACTTGCCATGCCTATAACATAAGTAAGGCTACCATAGCTGCCCCCCCCCCCCATCCATCCATTGACACAGCGTCATCTCACTAATCAGCCTCAGTGATGTTTTGACGATCGATTCCTACGGGACCAGCACTTTTCCCAGAGTGCATTGCCCCGATGAAGACAGTTTTGACTGAGGGCAGAAACATTTCACCCATTGTTTTGCCTCAGTCCCTCTAATAGGATTAGTAATGGCTGCTCGTAATGATTTATTTGCATGATTATTTGCTTATTGTTAGTCTTTATAAATTTTCCATTTTGTTATACATGTAATCTTTAGCTTCATGCTACTTATGTACGTATTAATGTGACGTTACATTGTGATACCGAGCCCACATAACATAGAGCCAGTGAAACTGCCATATATTTTTAGTTGATTGTTTGATTGGCTGTTAAGTTGCTGTTTCTGCTCATGTCACACCTTCAATTTGTTCAATAGTAATTTTCTTTGCTGCTGTTTTGGATTGTCTGTGCTTAACTCATTTTGGCTTGTGTCCTCTAGCCATATTTCCTCTCCCTACATGTGTAGCATTGATAATGATTTTAGAATATCATTCAGTTTTCCACAATTTCATATACATGTAAATATTACCTATCATGTGACCTAAAAGTCAGCGCTAATAATTCTGTTTGTCATATGTGATGTTGTGTTGGACAAAAAGACTGAGAGGTAATATGGTAATAGTCCAGTCAGCTTCTGTACAGTGTTTTATAGGAATCTATAGGGTCTAAAGCAGTTTTTCTTCCCTGTGCGTCCAGGTGATCAGTGTGAAGGATAATGACTCCCTGGCGGCGCGGCTAGCTGCGGAGGTCCAGGCCGACCTGCTCTGTCTGTTGTCCGATGTAGACGGGATCTACACCGCTCCGCCCGGCGAGGATTCCTCCAAGCTGATTGACACGTACTATCCCGGGATTCAGAGCACCATCAAGTTTGGGCAGAAGTCCAGGGTCGGCATGGGGGGCATGGAGTCCAAGGTAGGTCTGGGGTACATGTTCTGTGATTGGTCAAATGTATGTATGGTACATGTCTTGTGATTAGTGTAATAGCTGAACATGGAATAGATGTTATGATAGGCCAAAAATACATAAGGAACTTGCTTTATGATTGATCAAAAAGGACCATGTGATTTAGATCCACTGTACAACAAATGCATGTATGATTCATCAGTCATTAGTGTCTAATGCCAATGTAATGCATGATTGCATGGTCGAAGGTTAGTAAACAGTATGATACCTGTTGGTAGTAACCATAGCACAGTGCTTAACTTTATTCCAACGTTAAAGGTGTATTCAGATCAAATCTTCAATGACCACTATTACCTTCTTCAGCATCAATAGTGACCAATCACTACAGAACGTAAACTGGTGAGAGTTACAGTGATTTTAACTGTTTGTGTCCCATGTGACATGTACAACCTATAGGTACGAGCTGCACAGTGGGCATTAGAGCGAGGCACTGCAGTAGTCATCGCTAACGGCTGTCGCCAGGGTTCCGGTCAGGCCATTCTGGACATTGTCAGCGGTCGCAAGACGGGGACGTTCTTCACAGAGGCCAAAGTGTCCTCGGTTACCGTGGAAACTCAGGCGGAGAATGCGAGAAACGGAGGGAGAGTGTTGTCTTCGCTCACAGCGGATCAGGTACCTGCTTGTGTTCACAGTATGGACAAAATGATCATGTTTATGCTAGGGTCACATTTCACTGTGGAGGCCCTGCCTGACTGTTTGTGGAACTGAATAATAAAGTTTCTATCAATAGATATGCTCAATATGCTCTGGAATGGGTTAAATACGTAGTTACTGGAAGTTACATGTTGTAGAATAGTCCACGTTCCATGACTTCGTGCTGCTGTGATGTAACCAACTTTTGTTACCTTGTTCTGCAGCGATCAAACATCATCTCACACCTGGCTAATCTGCTGGAGGAGCGCAAGTCGTCCATTCTCGCAGCCAATCAGAAGGACATGGACGTTGCTAGGCAACAAGGTAACCTGTCTGGGCCGATGCTGTCCCGTCTGGCGCTGAGCGCCGGGAAGCTGACCAACCTGGCCGATGGCCTGCGTCAGATCGCCGCCAGCTCGCACCGGAACCTGGACCGCGTGCTGAAACGTATCCAGGTGGCAGATGGGATGGAGCTGCGCCAGATCACCGTGCCGATCGGGGTGCTGATGGTCATCTTCGAGTCCCGGCCAGACTGTCTGCCGCAGGTGGGCCCTTTGTTTGTTTGTTTCTTTGTTTCTTACAAAGGTCAGATGTTTGCTTTTCTTGTTTTCTGATATCTTTTGATGAATGAATATCATTAACTTTAATTTTACCCTTTTAATCTTTGAAAATTACATGAAGAAAGATGTTGCTGCTTTATTTTAATACCTTATCTTCTGTGCACACCACCCTAACCTGATATACGTAGTTTATATGGACAAGAGTCATTTTCTGAAATTCTCCATTTATTTGTCCATTACTGTATACGGCCACGGTTTGTAATGTAGGTAACATGGCTGAAGCATGTATTACTTTAAATGAATAATTCAGAACAAGCTTCCCATCACAGGTGGCAGCCCTGGCCATCGCCAGCGGTAACGGATTACTTCTGAAGGGCGGCAAGGAAGCGACACACTCCAACGAGTACCTGCACGGTCTGGTGCAGGAGTCCCTGGATCTGTACAGCGCTAAGGACGCCATCTCCCTGGTAGGAACGGCAGAATGTCACTGTCTGTTGGACTCATGTTGTTGACAATTTTCAGTCTAGTTTCAGTGGATGTATTTTTATCAGAACAGGGAGGAGGGAATAGTCTGGAATCCAGCCGTACTGTGCGTTGGTCGCTCTGCTCCTGCCAGTACGTCTGGCATTCGTTAGCATTGGAACGATCGGCATTTGAATATTCGCTCACTTTATGTGCGCGATTTCTGATTGGCTGTTGGCTCCAAGCCCCCTTCGCAAAGCACCACCAAGGTGGAAATCGAACACACAGAATCATGTTTACAGTTCGCAATCGAACGGAACACTACTTCTATCTTTCCCGCATTAGTGACGTAAGGACCGATCGTTCCAATGCTAACGAATGCCAGACGTGTTCGCAAGGAAGCAGAGCGACCAAAGCACAACACGGCTTATGCCGTACATGTTATATATTCTCTCTAAATACCAATGACTGAAGCTCAAGTAACATTAAATGTCATCAATAAAATTCGTAGATTACGGGCATATTCAGAAAATGATGATTTCTGTGGAACCATACTACCTATGGAGAGGTTTCAATGTTGTAGTGCTGATTTGACTGTTGAAAAGAGTTGTGTACATGAGTCTAACATTGCCCCGTACAGGTCAGCTCAAGAGAAGCCATCTACGACCTGCTGAAGCTGGAGCACCTGATCGACCTGGTGATCCCGCGGGGATCCAGCGATCTGGTGCGCATGATCCAGCAGGCCAGTAAGGGGATCCCGGTGCTGGGCCACAGCGAGGGGATCTGCCACGTGTACGTGGACAAGGACTGTGATCCGGAGATGGCCGCCAAAATTGGTGAGCTACATTTAACAGTTTGAACTTACGTCAAACCTTGGTTTTAAGATTAATGTCCTATGGATACCTTGTATAATAAGTATGATTCAAAACACAAGGTTTTTAGTATAGATTTACAATATGTGCTAGGTTTCATTTGTTTCCAACTCAATACAATTGCACAGTCCTAGACTCGAAGTGTGACTACCCAGCTGCCTGTAATGCCATGGAGACCCTACTGGTGCACCGCAGTCTGCTGAAGACACCTGTGTTCGACCACATCGTCGACACACTCAAGCAAGAAAAGGTCAGCACTGCCCCCTAGCAGGTCTTGGACAACCTGCTTAAAGGCCTTTTGTAGAAAATAAAGAAGGCTCTTTAACAGATTATAGCAAACAATAAGATAAAAAGTAGAGAAAGACAGGGCGGGCATTGGGCGGGCGGACAAGGTGTATTTGTTACTTGTGTGTAACATAATATGTTCTAGCATTGAAACTTTATCATCAAAGAAACCTTACACTATTATCATTTTGCCTAATGGCTGTAGCATGAGTTAGTTGAGACATGTATGATTACTGCCTGACAGGTATCAATCAATGCTGGTCCACTATTGGCCAAGGCACTTCGCTTCGGACCGCGGGAGGCCAAGTCGATGCGAGTGGAGTACGGCGGACTGGAGTGCTGTGTTGAAGCTGTGGACAGCGTGGAGGATGCCATCAACCACATCCACAGCTTTGGGAGCTCACACACTGACGTCATAGTCACCAACAATGGTAACTGCCAGGCACAGATGCATGTAGTTTCTCTACAGTTTGACTTACAGTATTGTGCTGATGCATGCACGTTTCCTTGGGAATGTCAACTAATTAGTTAAGTAGCAATTTGAAGTGTGTGTGTGTGTGTGATTATAGTATATTCAAATTTGACTTAACGTTATATGTTATTTTGTACATAACTTACTTTGAATCTTGACTGTGCTTACTTCTGTTTCCAGTAATTTTAACATAAACGTAAAACAAATGCAAACCTGCTGATTCATAATCAAATTCCCACGAAAAGCTATGAATTAACAGTATGTTTGTGTTTTCGATACCTTTCAGAGCACACAGCAGAGAAGTTCCTCCAGAGCGTGGACAGTGCCTGTGTTTTCCATAACGCCAGCTCGCGGTTTGCGGACGGCTACCGCTTCGGGCTGGGCGCGGAGGTGGGGATCAGTACGGCGAGGATCCACTCCCGCGGGCCGGTGGGCGTGGAGGGTCTGCTCACCACCAAGTGGGTTCTTCGCGGGAACGGAAACTCGGTGGGCGACTTTGCGGAAGGAGGGCCGAACAGCTACATACATCAGTACTTACCTATAGAGGAAGGTGCTGAAGAGTCAGACTCAGACAAGGAAAACTAGTCATATGTACAATTATGAATGTCACAGAAAGCTATATTGTGTCAGGTATTGTAAAATCTAAATTCTGCTGTTATCTCCTGCTGCAAGCTCATGATTATGTCAATGTAATCTGATATCATAACAGTTTTGTTTGTTTGAAACTCAAATGGACTGTCATGAGCAGATGGTCACTAGTAGAACCCTACTCTCAATTTCTGAACATGTTCGTGGGTCAAAGAAGTTATGGAAAGATCACTTTTTTTTTACTTATTAATTTATTTGCGCAAACTCATTTTGCCATGTTCTTCTTGTTGGATGCAGTATGAAGAGATCCTGAAAAAGAAACATGCATGAGCCAAAAAGTTCCCTTTATTGCAATAAAATGTCTTTATATAGATCCAATATAACATTAAAAAATTTTACTCCACATGCTTCAATCAATATTCTGAGAAAATTTAGTTTTGTATACTAGTAATATTTTATATGTATTGTTGATTTTTTTGGTCAAAAATCAACATTAGTGAGATGTTATATTCCGCACACTATTTTACAACAAAACTATAAACAGGATGGCAAGAGATGGTTGAAAGAAAAATTACCTATGATGTTTTTCACATGGTATCTGTGAGTCACAGAAAACAGCAGTTCAGCAGTTTTAAACACCAATGATTATTCAGAAGAGGTAGTAATACTTTACATTAAAAACTTTTCACTGTATGATGTTTTGTGTCACTTTGGTATATTAGTAAAGATTAGAAGATTTGGGATAGCAGATTGAACACATTTCCGCATTGTAAGTTAACTGTACATCTGTGGAATGTCAGACTTAGTGGTGCATGTATTGTCTATTCTATACACTGTTGCTGCACCAGTGAAGCATTGTGTATATGCAAGTTGTATGTTATATGGTGAAAGTAGCAAACTGAAACATCATTCATGATAGAGAAGTAGCAATAAAATGACGATTGTACTTAGAAAGGCTAATGCCTTACCCAATGACATCTAGGCTATTATAGGTAGGGGAACAAATATTGTCTTAAATGTTAGAACTGCACCATGCAAAATAAACTGAAGTATTTGCCAGAGATTGCTATCCAGTTACCCAGTCTTTGCACTGTAGTGAGGAATACTCCCTATTGACTTGTATGGATATGTTTACTGTAGTGTGACTTCTATAGGCCAGAAGTTGGCCAGGAATGCCTGACTGTTGACAGTGTATTGTGATGTTCTGGTATGTATAATGTAAGATGCCATACTATCTAACTGACCCAGTACTACTAACCTAACAGTCTTTGTTGTCAATTGGAAGACTAGAAAAGTATGTGCATAACTAACCACAAGATAACATCCGTCACAGTTGGTTAAGTACAGTTTTCAATATATATATCAGATATTTTTTGTCATGAATTGATTATTTATAATCCACTATAGTTGATAAAGCGAATCATTGGGGGATAGTGATTTATGTATGATTATGATGTTGTATTTTGTTCATGGAGGACAAGTGACAAATTTTGGAGATTACAAAAGGTGATGATTACACTAGATCTGGTGTAATATTTTCCTGATAACCATGCTTCTACATTGTTAGTAATACACAATTCTCATGATTCTTAAGTGAAAAAAAATATAGTTGATCCAATTGAAAGTATATCCCTGTGACAGTGCTACTGTAGTAGAATGTGCATTTGTGGTTGGCAGATAATTCTATGTACAACACTGTATGTGTAGTCAGGACAGCAGTAATGGTAGGACTTGGTGATTGTAAGGTATTGTGCAAGTACTGGTACATGCTGTAACGTTAACTGTCTGTATAAGTGAGAAGTTAAATGTGTTATCACAAGTGAACTTGCTGGGGGTGAAACAAGGGGCCACATGAGCTTGATGTTACGGATGACACCAAAATGATGCAAGAGGGCAGAAAAGATATCATCCCAGCAATCAACATTGTGTGACCTACCACCCGATACAAACATGGGGAAGAGAGCACCATGGTGTGGGAGGGGAGTAGCATGAACATGCTGTTGCCATGGAATAAGTGCTGTTTGTTTGCTTGTTGCTATTATCATGGGTATGGATTTGTTTCCATGGGAACTGATGTGCGAATTTGAAACTGATGTGATAGACAGGGAAAAGGGACTTTAATGAAGTGAAAGGCTCCCACCTTGATGACATTTTGGCCAAGGTTTGTAAATTGATGGGAGATCGATATCTTCTCAAAATCTAATAAATGTTATTTTCATTGATGTTGTGTTTCATTGATGTCAAATTTTTTTCCCTTTCTCTGCAATGTTGAAAAATGAATCAAAAGCTGATGTTGATTTGTTCAATTGTTTTGCCAGATTGATTACATCTATGTGGGAATCAATGTTCTTTTCCCCAAAAAGTTTTGATGATACTATAAAACAGGAAATATATGCTGTATATTAAAAAAATCGAAAAATGAATACAAACGTAACATTAGAATGCCAAAATCAGTTTAGAAGTTGAAGAAATATGATTAAAACATTGTTCCGCCAATACAAAACATTAAGATATAACAATAACGTTAAGTATGTTACATATACTGAATACAGGACCGACTAGTCAACCACATATTTGTCTAAGATCTGGATGAGGCATGTTATATGACTTGTTTATGATGGCAACTTTTTCTTGTCCCAATTTCATTCAGTCGCACACTTGCATCAGTTTGGGGGTTCCCTTAATACGTCATCCTTATAATTGAACCCACATGGCCTAACTCCAGTAAAAGATTCAACCTAGTTACGGTAGTGAATCTCCCATAGCCAGCACTTTGTCAAAGACCGATTCCCACTGATCATCAAAACTACAGTTCAACTAGCGTACGAATGGCGCGGTCAAATTGCGTTTTTTCCCCAATTTTCTCAAGTTGACTTTAAGCGCTGTCTTGTATGAGGCTCTATTGAGACAAGTATGCATCATCAATCCTTCGATAGCTCAGTTGGTAGAGCGGAGGACTGTAGTGGGCATGTGTTGTCATCCTTAGGTCGCTGGTTCGAATCCGGCTCGAAGGAAAGTTTTTATTTGCATCAGCATTGAGCGTTTTGTGTGTTAAATGTAGTTCATTTTGATAACTCATCTTGTGTGGAATAGTTGGGAGTTTGGCTTTACTTGTTTGGCTTTAGTTGAGTCGGACTAATGGTTGTTTGGATGTTTTAGATGCCGCTAGATATTAGACTGGATTTACAGAATTAAAAAAAAAATGAATCACTAAACCGTCAACACTTTGAATGTTTTTAACAGAGACGTATGAAAATAATTATAAACGCATGGCGTTCGACAAATATTTTGAAATGTTTAGTGGCTAAATAGTTGCTGCTGCAAACTACACATTCAAAAACGCCTATATGAGGAAGTTTGAAATTCCATACGTATGTTCATGCATCACAAGAATAGGAGTGGCGCTTACTATATACAAACAGAGTAGTTTCTGTTTCGTATTTATCTTTATTAAGAGGGTCTACATGGGGGTGTAATTTGTTAATAACGCTTAAACGATGAAGTCGGGTAAATAAGTACACAACGC
This sequence comes from Branchiostoma floridae x Branchiostoma belcheri, assembly GCA_019207045.1. NCBI lineage: Eukaryota > Metazoa > Chordata > Leptocardii > Amphioxiformes > Branchiostomatidae > Branchiostoma > Branchiostoma floridae x Branchiostoma belcheri. The sequence goes on along the minus strand of CM033026.1, from coordinate 20,500,373 downwards.
CTCGCGTTAGATAAGCACTGGCTACGAGTGCCAGTGCCGACAAGCCTCTCGGCACACCGACCCAACCTGTGCCCTCATTCCCGCCCACTCGTCATATTTGCAGTGATATCCACATGCCTGTTACCTGTTTAACCGTGCTGCTGAAACCTAGCTCACGTAAACGGTGGTGTTAACTTAAACAAGAAGTCCCACATGACCATTAGGGGCGTACAACAAACGTCAATGAAGATTCAGAATATAACGTCTGATAATTTCATTCTTAAACATTTTGAAGACATTTTCCTTCTTTCCATTTAAAAAAAGTTCGCCATGATCAATTTAAAAAAATGATCATGGCGTCTCTGTCTTCTATCTCTATTTTCCCAGTATTTTAGGTGTCGTACATGAAGTAATGAAACTCAGATCTGATAAACAAAGTACAGTTTTGTGCTGTGCCATGATGTCTGATCATGACCTGAAATTGTTTCCCAGTGTATGCATTAAGCACATTTACACGATACAGACATAAATGAGGAATTTATAGACCTGGAAAAAATACCACTTGAATATAGTTTGACTCCTTATATCCATATTGATCATGTTCTTCATCTGAGGTGTATTCGGAAAGATTACTCATGTTTGCAAACTCTACTCGAGATGTTTCGATGTAAGACAAGTAATGTTATTTTTTAAATCAAAGCAACCTGTTTTTTTTTACAAAATAAGTTGAAATTTGACAACGGTAAAGGCATGGTATGTTCTTGAGACTCATTTTGCCGTTCAGATTTATAAGAGCGACTGATGTGATTTAAAGTTATCCGCCCCGTGGAAGTTCGTGAGAGGCAAAGAGCCTGTACCAGGGCTGTCAAATAAAATTTCCCTGATCCACATACAGATTTTGTCTCGGAAGCTGAACTGCACATGTATCAAAATATATATCTATGCAGGCCAAATGCCTATGTTTCATTCCTGCACCCCAATCTGTTTTCATCTGTCGCGACTAGAGTGGAGTGAGGTATGAGTTGGATTCAAAGCGGTCACCATTGTCCTGAACACGCAGTGTGTTGATTAAATGCAGACTAAAATCTAAGAAAGAGTACACTTCTTGATTGATTGTGTCCAGTTTCGTTAGTTAATAGACTACGAAAACTCTAATCAACCTATCACATATTCGGTTATGACTAAGTTTGAACGTTTGATCGATCATGACGTTGTATGTAATTTTAGTCTGTTACAGTAATTGCATTAACGTTACTATTTAGAAGTGGGTCAGGGGAACTGATCTTTGCTTCTTACGAACTTTGGAAGAGGCGGCCATTTTGAAATCGCGTCGGCCGCTCATACACTTTAAAGAACAAGATATAACGTTATATTCAGTACAGTATTCAGATCATATGCCAAAATATCTTTCAAAATTTCAGATCATTCTATAGGAGGAGACCTGCTATGTCCTTGCCGATGGCATTACGTTTTGACAAATCCTCGTAAATTTATCAACTTTATTGCAGGTGCACTCATAAAAATGTAATACAATGTAAAAAGTAATAAGTAACATTTTCATCAATTTGCTTCGCAAGTTCCAATGAACAAACAAACAAACTAACTAACTAATGTTGGAGAAAATAAGACCTCCAAGTCGTAGTTAACAGACACAATATCATTATCATATTTTTTGACGGAAAGACAAGCAAACCATAAAAAGAGGGGTAACAAATTTCAACCTTATTTCCGTTTTACAAACATAACGTTACTTTACCTTCATACCGTTATATCGTTACAGTTGATTTGCAGTTTCTCTTTCGATGATAAACAGCAGGTAAATGTCAGAAATATATGCATAATGTAAAATGACTCCCCTATACAACTGATTTGTTAAAATGAAGAAATTCTTCCCCTGTAGTGTCGAGGTGCATGTCTGACAAGCCTGGATTTCATTTCATTTCTGGATTCTGTTTTCGGCTTACAGAAGAGGAGATTTCAGTCCATGCCGTTAGCGCTACTGTAGAGTAGATACGGTTAGGTCGAGGCTGGGTAGGTATGATGAAAGGCCGGTACTGTCCAGTTCTGTGAGTGGGCGGAGGGAAAGGTGGTTCTTCTGGATTTCCCTCTGGCCCAGGGTGTCCTGTGATTGTAGGTTACGATCATAAACGGCACAAATTTAAACTGCAGCCTAAATTTTCCCACAAGGAACACAGAAACGTCTTTCATTGTACATATTATAACATAGTACATGTTTTGTGAAATCCAGCACCGTACCGTATGTCAACGTTGCACTATCTATACACCTACACATCATCACAGACGTCACAGGTAAGAAATTGTGACCACCACCGGCCTGAGGCAGTGTGGCTGACAACAAGTATGCAAACCTCTATGTCTGTGATTCTCGTGTTAGTCAGTCTGAGACCTGTTCTCTGCGTTGGTCCTGGTTGAAACCTTTTGGAACGCCACGTCATGTGTGCTGGTGCCGTCAACGATTTCAAGTCTGTTCATAATTCCGGAAATTTGTACGTCTTGCTGTATTTGTCTGGTCATTTCGGTATAGCTTGTTCTGTTTGAATGACACGAGTTGCTCTCATGAATGCGTGAATCACCCCGCTTGACCATTACACGTGGTGGAGCTTGCTTCAGGAAATCTTCTACTTCCTTGTCGGGCGCGTACAAGTCCGTGCCGGACGCACCAGCTAGTTTATCGGCGAGGCGGCGCACCTTCTCCCCGTGGGACAGACCGGGGTCCGCGGTGACTGATCCTAGAGAGTCCAAAAGCTTCCGTTTGCGTGTTGTAGGTGACAGCATCTTAGAAAATGACCGAGTGCCTTCTATGTAGAAGTTAGATTGGCTTGACTTGCATATCGAAAACCGTACATGTATCGACGTCGACATAGTAAACAGACTAGTAAACTATCCAGTGATTTGTGCCGAGTGACATGGCATGCGCGTGGGCGAAACACTACTTCAGGCTAGTACCTGGTGCGCTCTATACACCTCCTTATATGGAAAACCATAAATCAAAATGTGAAAAGTGAAATGACATTCAAATATGTATGTCTAAGTCTGTTAAGTCACAGCCAACTATAAACCAACAAACAAGCAACCAACCAACCAACCAACCAACCGACAATCAACCAAACGGTAACGTTAGTATACAAACTTTTAGCGGGGCAACCATACAAAGTTTCCCCGGTTTCCATTATATTCTACTTATACTAATTAGTTTCATTTTTCTGGAGGGTACTCTAAGGTAGAGTACCATTACTAAAATCTTTAAAACGTTTGCGTACAAATAAGTCAAGACACATTGTGTTCTACGATTTGATATTCGCATTGCATAGGTCTTGGGTGTGCTGAAGTCAGTGCAGATGACCCCCCACCCCCAGTCAGGATGTGGTTTTGGCTCAGGAGACACAGCCACACAGTTACCTAGGCCTGTCCCTCGTCCCCCGAAAACAGAAAGAGAGATGACACCCCCAAATATCAAGTTTTTGGTAAATCAAGAGGTCACATGCAACGTTACAGTATGCGCTTCGTGAAACTAGCGCACAATTTAGAAACCCATTCGCCGAAGATGTTGACAAATTACAATGAAATACATGTAATGCCATACGAATACTAAAACCGCCAATCACAAAACTAGCTGAATTTGTTTCTTTCGCACACGTTAGATTTTGGAGTTCCTTATGATGTTATCCATAAGTTTAAAATCACCCGGCCCCACATATCTTGCAACAAGGTTTAGTTACCACACCTTGCCTGGTCCTGATGACGTCACCTGGTCAGTGACGTATTGAGAAACCTGGAGTACAAGTGTGAGGAAGGTGCAGAGGTAAACAGGTGTGGTTCCCTACCCACATACGTGAAGAACGCCCCCTCATACAAACTGCACCTACTACTCGCCAGAAGCCCGGCATATCGTGGTTTCACAACCCCTAGATCTGGACTTTAGATCCTAATCTCTTCGATCCAGAAACGAGGTTTCCACTCAACAGACTACTACATGAACATACATCACAGCAAAAACATGAAGAACGTTAACACCGACACGCCCCCACTATACAAACACATGTTTGTCCACAACGGCGAACCGCCCAGGCATTTTCCCGCCAAACCAGCTCTTGCCAGATCGACCACTCACAATAGATTTTAGAATAACGTCATGTACACAGAGGCGGGAATTTTCAATTTGAGGTGAAGTTTTGATATAAAGTTCCAGTCTCTTTTTCTGTTAGAAGTCTTGGGAATTCTGTCTTGCCTGTTGAAAGTGCATATTTTCTCTTTGCGTGTACTGCATATCTATACATGTAGAACACGCACACTGTACCGGGCTAGGTCGACGGCATTGTTGTCAGAGTCAGGGCGCACTTTACTTCTAATAACTTTCAGTGGAGCTCATCTTTAGAATATATCAATTATGTGCTATCCATCCCTCTGCAGAAGTTGAAACGAAGAAGCAAATACAAGACTGTGATCCTGGAAAATCATTTAAAAATGAATGAAATATCGGCACCTTGTCGCCCGGTCTGCACATGCGCTGCCCTTGTCAAAATTCCCCCTCTGTATTTATGAAATGGTATAGTCCAAGGTGACTGGTGTTTGCCCATATAACGACCATTGCCCTTCGCGTGTCACAAGTTACCTGCACGTTACGACAACTTGTTGAACGCGATACAGCGTTCGCACATCTACAACATGCCAGTCGCTCTACTCGCCTGCGTCCTGCTAGCCTTGCTAACGGGCTCTCCCACGGAGGCACAGTTGTGCGAGAAGGTGGACGCCTGCTCCTGTAAGCTGGATAACGGCACGGTGGTGAGCCTGCACAGCCTGGCTAACACGGACGGCGGCTACGCTTTCAAGGCGGCCTGGGAGGGAGACACGTTCTGGTACAACCCGTGCTTTGGGTTTGACCAGGTGGGTGTCTTAGATACAGCTATCAAAAAGCTCTGTTTTTTTTATTCACGGATCCAGCACCAATGGCACGTTTTTTTTTATCATTCTCTGCCCAAAACGATAATTCTCTCCAATAATACCAAATATGAAAAGGCACCTAATTTTCATAGTTTCTTTTTTACGTCCACTACAATATTATTCATATCTCATCCTACGGGACTAGGCTAAGTTTGAATTAAATTGACGGTGTATTGTACACGTATTCGAGCCTCCCCCATGACGACTTAGTGGAAAGTCATGGCTTTACCTGTTTCTTTTGGCTACGCCTCAGACGCAGAGCCGATCGACGTATATGATCACATATATCCAAACCTATGTCCTTCTCAGGGCAGTGATTGCCATGACGCCAGCCTGTGTGTGAACTGGAATGACGACCCTGCAGACAAAACAGAGCTCCTGGGAACCGTGCAGCCAAGCTCTATCACGGTTATCAACAGCACTACTGTAGCTTTTAAGGTGAGTCATCTGGGGCCGGCAGTTAGGTTTTACCGTTAGAACTGGCGTTTAGGTGAGTGAAAATATCAACACAGAAGGCTACGTTCAAGTCATAAGGAAACGTTTTTTTGGATGACATTATTCATAATCTGACTATATACTCTTTATCATTGTCTCAAGTCCCTTGTACTCGCTCTCACTAACGTACAGTACGACAAGGGCTTCTCCCTGGAGAGCGAGGTGTACGTCACCTGTGACGAGCAAGCCACAGAGCCGACAATCCTGGCGCACGGCAAAGACCCTGAGCACTCTAATAGGTAACTAAGACACAGTTTGTTATGTGTTATGTGAAAACGATGATTTAAGCAGAACAAAGGCAAACAAACATTTATAAGTGTTATTTATTATTCACTGTCTTCTGTTTGTATGTTTGGTTACAGACGTGCACGTAGGTTTTTTTTTTCAGTAAGGCCATGTTGATTTGATTATATGGATGACATCCTCCGGCAACTCCAAAATTGATGCGAGCGAGCGAATAAAAAAAGTTTGGCAAAAAAAAAAGTTGCCTCTAGTATGAAATCAAAGTGGCCAGGAAGGTTGAACATAGGACTAAACACACATAGTATGGTATACCAACAGCTAGGTGTAGGGACCAGTACATCATATGGGTGCAAAACATTTTTTTCTTCTTGGACCAATCCGAAAAAAACAGACCTGAAAAAAAACCCAGAGGAACAGGTTTCGCCAATTACAAAATGGACACACTACTAGTATGTCGGCAGCCATTTGGGGTCTAACCGGGGGGCCAAGAAGACAACAAGAGCGAAGTCAAGTAGAGTTTATAGTTAATTGCACCAAGTTTCTACAGTCAAAGGTACAGAGACAGTTAGCCTTTATTACATGGAGATGGGATTTTAAAATGCAGTGGGAGTCCAATAATCCACCAAACAGATTCCTTTGTAGCAAAATTGACCAATTACCATTGTTTTGAGTATTGCTAGTTCTCAAGTTTCCACAGACAATCAGGTCCAGGTTCATGTCCGGACCTGGAAATGATCCTCTGGACCTGAATTTTCTGTACTGGTACCTCCCCCAACCAACAATAGATTTTCTTTCTTTCTGTCCTTATATTTCACATCTTATCCTTTGACTTTAGATTCATTTTGTCATTCTATGGCATTAGACTATGATTAGTTCTCTGTTTTCTGATACTTTTTTTTCAATCTACTGAATATTTGTGCTCATTCTACAGCTGCTTTGCACAATTTATTGTGTGGTCGAAAACTTTTTTTTTTTTTTGGAAATGGCCGAAAATTGGTGCGAGCGCGGATGTCATCCATATAATCAAATCAACGTGGCCTAAAAATAAAGCAGGGAACAAACCGTTTATTATTGATGCCCCCCCCCCCTCCATACAGGTACATCTTTACCTTGACTTCTGCAGACGCCTGTGCCAGACATGCGCAGTGTAAACAGGTGGGGTCATCACTTCTTCATGACTGCATAAAAATGTTTTTCACAGTTTTCCTTCAGTCTATCAATTTTGTTGCCAACTCAGAAAATGACAAAAGAACAAAAGCTGACATAGGCACACTACTATGTACTATGTATGTGCCTTGATGTGTATGCTGCACAACATCAGCATCTTGCTGCCTGGTGCAGCATGTTGTATTGCCATGTTGCAATTGAAATAAAGTCAAAGCTAAAAAGCCTGCACATACGAAAAGATCACATACTAGTAATATGTTATGCGCATATATTTTGTGTGCGTGCGTGTGTGTGTGTGTGTGTGCGTACGTGCTCGTGTACGTGCGTGCGTGTGTTCAAACGAAGTAGTATATTTTCTTATGGGGATTAGATTTGGTGGTAACGTCTGATGGAACCTGAAAATGTGGGAAAACAACTTCCCACGTGGACAAACATCCGCCAACTGACCTCCCTTGACCCCGCCACTCCCGCCGCCGGAACAAACATTTCAGACGCGGCTGGGGGCAAACTGATCTAGGGTCAGCTGAGGTAGATGTTGGGTATAATCATTAACTTGCTTAGTGTCATAATGCTATGAACATACGACAAAATATGCTGTCAATAAGAAAAGGAAAGAAATATCATTTCTTTTAATTACAACGTAAGATGTAATTCATGTGAGGTGTGACATAAACAGATACCAAACATGCAAATGAGGAACTTATTTGCATAATTGATACAAAATGGCAAACCACTTAATTATAAATGATGTGAACTTGATACTTGTAACATGTGTTGGCTGAAGATGAACATCATCATGCATGAATTATGAAAATGAGTGAGTCATTTGCATAAAATCAATGAGGTATGAGGTCGCCGAACTCTATCTATTGCTCAGTTCGTTGTGCTTTTCCCCATAACTCGTCATTTCCACCCTGATAGGTTGATCGGTGCACCTGTACGATGGACGACGGTTCTGGGAATCTGAACCTTCACACCTTCAGCCGCCCCGAGAAACCATGGGAGTTCGCGGTACCTGATGGTACCGTGTATTACAATCCGTGTGTAGGTAAGCCATGGTAACCGATGGTACTGTGTACAGCCCGTGCATGTGTCACGTTTCGGTCACAACTGCGCTGATGTCCGTCAGGGGTGTAGCCCCGGTCGATCTACGAAGCCAAAAAATTGTCCCTGTGGACTGCTGGATACTGCGGGGGTAGTTCACGGTGAGGGTATTTCACGGTACTTCTCGAGGGTAGGTCACGGCGTCTATGTGTCACCGGGTCCCGGGGTGATTTTAAGTCCGAACTTTGATAAAAATGTAGCCTGATAGCCGCAGGTACCTGATCGTACCGTGTAGTACAACCTGCGTGTAGGTGAGACATTTTGACTAGTAGGCAATTATCATGAAACAAAGTAGGAATAAAACAACAATAGCCACCTCTGCCCTACAGGAATTGGTGCCAATATTTCGGACACCTGTAAGGGCGCCGCGGTTTGTCTGAAACAGGGGGACACGTTTGTCAACTTAGGGTCCGCTCTATCCGGGGTCTTTGTGACCGATGAAAACGGTGACGTCATCTTGGAGTACCAGAATCTTCAGGACGAGACGAAGTAGGTGACTTTGTGTCGTGACTAACAAGTCTTGCACGGTTAGACAATAGTGTTCAGTATATGCTATATACTGTATTGTCAAAGGCACATTGGTATTGTAGGCCTCAGATCATATTTTTCGGACATAAGTAGTGTTAGATGGACCAGAGGCATAATGATATTCAGGCAGCCTACGTCTCATATGAATTAATAAGTTTGTGCACATGCTCCTGAACAAATAAGTAGAAAAGTCAGGTCAAAAGTTTGATGGGCAACATATATAACGTTAGTAACGCATATAAAGTAGTCTGTGTAACGCAAACTCGGCTGTCCAGGGCTGTAACTGACCGGCGAATGTTTGGCGGGCTGCTATAAGCGAAATTTAGTCAGGCTACGTATATCAATGCGCCATATTCCTCTCCTCAGTGAGGCCCTGTAAATAGGAAAATTGAACAATTAGTTGGGAAATAGAAAAATTTATTGCACGTCAATGTCGTTGCTTTTCTTCAAACAGGACAGCAAAAATGACCTTGACCTGTGACCCCTCTGCCCGTGTGGAACCAGTGTTTGAAAATCCGTCGTTGAGTGAGAGCCACCTGGTAAGGCGTGATGGTATTGCAAAAAGTATGTTTCCTTTCGCTTATAAAAGCGTTCCCTTTGTTAGGTTTAACCGTTACCCCTGCAGACATAAAGCAACAATCGTTCCTGTTGTGCCGTGATAGTTTATGGATTTCAAGGGAATGATTTCCAAATACAGCTTTTAATTGGTACGATATTTTAACATACTAGGATGTTAAAACTGGCAGCGAAAGAAGGCATTATTTGGGCATACCGGGTAATATCGTTCTATGGGGGAGCCTATGGCATAACCGTAAAGCGTACACAACTGTTGTTTGACAATGACTGAAATTTCCCCTTCAGTCTGTCACCATGAAGAGTGTGTGCGCATGCGCTGGGTCCTGTATGTTCCCTGCCCGCACCTGCGCAGCTGACGACAGCTGCAGCTGTAAGCTGAGTGACGGGTCTGGCACGATCAGTCTGCATGCCCTGGACAACCCGGCAGCCGCCTTCAAGGACGTGGCTACAACGTCAGGGGTGGAATACACGTTTTACTACAACCCCTGCAGTGGCCTTACAGTCGGTACGTACAGACGATTGGGGTTTGTGGTGAATATAACTAAGACCCCGTTCACACTCAAAAAAATGAAGCGGCTTCAACGTGGAAGCCGCTTGAATGTGCAATCCGCTTCAAAAAAATTACGTTCACACTCATTACAGACAATCAGATTAATCGCACACAATCCAAGCTGATTGTGATTCCGTACCTGGACTTCATGTACTTTTTGTACAACATTGTTTGTAGGTTTTCTCAAACCCACTCTTAATAGTCTTATATCATGATCCAGAGAGAGATCTGTTCAAAGATATGCTTGTTTTTTTGTGATGTTTTTAGCTTGCTGTCACAGTGGTTCCTCTCTCTTCGCGTGATAAAAAAAAAGCTTTGTTTGCTTCCCATTCCACTTGCCTTGACCCTACAGCGTTTTTTTCTTTCTATCCAGACATTATCATTGGGCACAAAAATTAGTAACGTGAGCAAACCTGTCAATGTGGCGTGTTTTCCTGCTCCCGCCGATACATGGACATATAACCTCCAACAGGGGGCAAATCGGAAATTTACATAGAATCTAGCCACATTGCGTTCACACTCGCGATTTCAACCAAGCGGCTTGTTCACAAGTGTCTCAAACTACCTCCCAGGGATGGATTGCAAACGAGCCGGATCGGTGAAAATCCAAGCCGCTTGGAGCGTTCACACTCAAGAAAACGATCAGGATCAAGCGGCTTCGACGTTGAAGCCGCTTCATTTTTTTGAGTGTGAACGGGGTCTAAAGCTCTAGAACAGCCCAAGTTTGGTAGAGGTAGCAATCTGGTCTGTGCTGACATGGATCTACTATTTTGCAGCAGACTGCTGCACATACAAAAGGTGGTTGGAAACCAAACCATGACAATAGTTTCATCCTGTTACAAACCGTCCTTAAATGAAACATACATGTATATTGTAAAACGATATCGGTAAAGAAGTAAAATCTCACACAAGTATCAAGTTTGGTATCCAGATTTGGCTCGACGTCCTAGCCGTCAATTTCATCCCAGTGGTACCGGTAGGCTCTGTTGAAGGTTCAGAGTGTGATCATAAGTTTTGGAAGTCAGATGTAACGTTATGTTGCGTGTATGTCTATGTTTATCAGGTTTGGAGGCGTGTATGAACGTGTCTGGCTGTGCATATAACCACGTGGCGCAGCGGTACACAGCACTGGGAACCGTCCAACCTGATACTTTCACGCCGGACGACGGGAGGCTCATTATCGCTTACTCAGGTAGGACTTAGTTGTCGACTACTGTAGTACACACACCCGTAGGATCCCAGTAAGTGGTCCAGTCAAAGGAGGTTCAATACAGGCTGATACACGGAGAAGTTACCAGCACACTCTTTTAGGTACACATGTATCAACGTTAGCTATCAAATTGTGAAGTTATCATTTTGTTGGTGAGCAATGTGTGAGAGGAGGAAGAGACTCGACACCAATAATAGGTTTAAATTTGGATACCAGGCTACCGATAAACAGGAGTGCTGAAACAGTCTAGGAACTGTAACTAAAATACATCAGTTCAAAGAAACACGTGGTTCATGACACTTACTCTATCTGCAGATAAACAGAGCGGCACGTCCTACAACCTGACCCTCGTGTGTGACATCACGGCGAACAACCCGAAGTTCGCCTTCACTGGAACTCCTCTGCAGAACAGCTACGATTTCATGCTGACGACGAATTGCGCATGCGCGGACGAGTGCGCGACCAACGGTCTGAAGTAAATTTCGAGTTCTGACGTCCAATGTCAGTTAACGGCGGATTGATATTGTTCCAAAGTTAACAAATAAATGAGCAAACAAACAAGTCAACAGAAACCATGGATTGTGTACACAGTGACTATGCTTATGAGAATCATATGAAGACAGACAATAGAATACAGAAGTAAAATTACTTTAATAGATCAGTCTCAAAAGAAGTCTCAAGATGAATATTTTAAGCAACATTAACATTGACAACATATAGTCAATAGAATATCTAGCTAAAATGTCCAAATACAAGTAATCATTCCTGTTTTTATAAAACAGCCAAGATATCCCTGTGATGTCTGAGAGGCAAAGACGTTAGCCTGATTTGGAGGCCTTCCATTTCAAGTAACGAGCTTTACGGGCTATCGGGTCATTCTTGCACAGTCCTGGGCATGCGCATCTGGTCTTCAGGGCCATGACGTAGAAGTTTTCGGACGGTTCCCCCAGCGCTGTGAATTCTGGGACATGCTGGTCTGGGTCACATATCAACTGAATGTCAGAATGACGGCCAGTGTCTTCTGCAAGAGGAGAAGATAATCGTTTGAGGGAGCATCTTGTGAAACGTGTACGTGTTTTGCAATACCTTAATTGTGGCTAGGTGTTGTAGGTCGTCCACAATTTCCTCTTCTAGCGTCCTTCGGGAATGTCAGTGTGTAACGTGGTTAAGGCACACCTGTTCGCCATACCTTCCACTGTGTTGGAGAATTTCAATAAATGAATAAACATGTAACCCAGTTTATCAGGCGACAATGGATCTCAGGATTATCTGTGCCCACACATCATCATCCTATTGACAAATCATCGGTCGTCAAATGTTATGCGATGCCATTGTTCGCCTCGTGTTGATAACGTTACCTTCGATGTTGACATTCTACAGCTTAAGTACGAGTCAACGATATATTGATACCGGTTTTTGCCTTCCGATGATCCTGAGATATATGTCTTCTGCCACCAGATACAGTAGGATATACTGAGCTCACTGAAGAGCACTAGAAGAGGATACTTTGTGGCCGTCCTACCAGCACTCACTGCCGACATTTTGATGACATAGGTTGTACCCAGTCCGAACCATTCACATCTACTAACCTCTGTTTACGTAGTGGAAGGTGACGCTTCCGTTCTCTTGATTGACATCAGGGTTCGGCTGCGGAGCCACGTCACCAATGGCGTAGAAGAGCTGCGCCTCCGTGTCTACCTGACAGGTCGATACGTTGGTACATACGGTATTGGCTGGAAAAGACGTGAATAATTAACAAAGAGAAACATATCAAAAGATTGAAATAGAATAGGAAACGTAGAAGTTTCTGTTTGTAAACTTTTAACGTAAAACCCCTTACTGAAGGAGAATCCAGAGCAAGGGTTGTAGTAGTAGGTGAAGTTACGGCCCAGGTCTGGTTGAAGGTGACTGGATCTGAGAGGCGCCCAGGGGTTGTCCAGAGGGTGCAGGTTGATCTCACCTGTCCCGTCACTCATGTCACAGGTGCACGAGTCTTTCATGGTGCAGGTGACAACAGGGGCCAAGCAGCCACCTGGGCATGCGCACACGCTAGTCAGCTTAAAGTTCTGAAAACATATGAGTAAAACAATGAGGGATGGGATATCTAAAAGCGAATTTCGAGCGAAGATAATGATTCCCGTAGGAGACACGGGTAGTGAAAGAGAGGCAGGCAGACAGACAGACGGATATGGGTAGATAACATGGGACGACGATAGATATATACACTGTATAAGCAGAACCAGATAAAATTTGAGAACGGCGATTTTTTTGTAATACACATGTAGCTTCACATTATGCGAAATATAAACAAAACAACTTACGAGCAGCAGGGGCTCGGCCCACTCGAACTCAAACAGGGCCTTCTCCCTCTGACCGGGGTCACAGACGAGATTCACGTTCGAGACCCTGTAACGTTACGTCTTACATTGGACATACGATCACCATCGGTAAAAAATTCGACTTCATACTTAGGATCAAGTTTGCATACACAGTGGAGTTTTTTTTGTTTGTTTTTGGATTTTTTTTATGAAGAAAGGATATTCCAGAGCAATGGGAATGGACATGGATGAATAGTTTTGATCAGGAAATCCATAGTTACTTACCTCGTGATGTTGTTCGCACTGTGTTTGTAGCTGATTCTGACTTGCTTTGTGTCTGGGTCAACAGAAAACCTTGCCGAGTCCGTGCCCCCGTAGTTGTACCCTGGACCGCCCTCCTTGAACAGTTGACAGACGGATGTTGCTTCATTACACTCGCCCGTAACGTTGCCGTTGTTTATAGCTGGGGATAAAGAACTCATGATTTCTGTGACTTTGTATATGCATTGGTCATCGAGCAGGATGAAATTCTAAGACAAGTAAAAGAGACTATCAACCATTCCTCAACCAAGACGGGGGTCGTTACAGATTCCTGAGCACCTTTGACCTGTTAGTGACACCACACTTCCTTTTAGGTGTATGAGACACAGGCTATATATTTGCTTGTGCTTGCCCTTTTTCTTACGCATTACCTCCACATGGAGAGTACAGGAAGGTGAAGATTGAATGGTCGATCCTGTACAAGTTGTTTGGATGAGCCAGAGAGTGCAGGTTGATTCTCCCGGAGCCGTCAGTCATTTCGCAAGAGCAACTGTCCACCTGAAGGTGTAAGATCACACTGTGAGTCATTGACAAAATCTTACCACAAGCAACATGTCCAGACCCAACCCCCCAAACGATGAGAGAAGATATCTGAGGAAAGGCCATGGGCTACAGCACCTCTATGTATGTCTACTTCCTACCTGTTCACACTCCAGCTGCGACAGAGCCGTCCGGAAGCTCCAGGCCAGAAGCAGAGAAACCACAACCCGCCACATGTTATCCCAATTCTGTAGATTCCCGCCAACAGAAAGGTCTTTGGTACACTAATACAGTAAGACGTGTCACGGCTTGCCCTGTTAGGTTTATTGATAACCATTAGACATCGACCTTTGGGCTGTCCTCTCTAGAGCACATGACGGCTCATGCAAACATGTTATTGCCGTTAGCGACCTAAAATGGTCACATCAACCTGCCGTCGAAGTCACTTATTGCAACAGCTAGCGCTCTTTATTTTATGTGGTCCTTGTTTTTCGACGAGTTTACATTTCAACATGTAAGCATTTTACATATGTCAACGCAGCTAATATGGAGGTCTGGTGTTGTACATGTGTGGTTAGCAGACGACAGTCCCAAATGTGCCTTGATGAACACAACACACTCTACATGTAGGATAACGATCGACTTCAAATGTAAAGGCAGAAGGAAAGCCGTTGACCAAGAGCTGATACTGACTAATAACGTTACATGACACTTAAAAAATCACTGACAACCGCCGACTAGTATCTTAATACAATATCGCAAAATATCTGCCCATGCGATTTATAATATATGCCAACAATTTCATAGCAAAGAGGACAGGAGAATTATGTGGTCCATCAATAACTTAATCATACATTATTACACATCTTGATACCATATGTACAAATGTAGGTAGACATTGTCATTGGTATCTTAGCACAAACGTAATATAGTCAATCATGTAGCCACAAGGGCATTTATGATAACGATTCACTGAATATTCCAATAGACCGTGTTTTGCTCGACTCCAGGCCTCCCCAAGAGCAGAAAGTACTAGTATTCCAAATAATGTCAATATACTCATTTTCTGACCCTTTCTTTCGTTTTTCCGTGATATTGGGCAAAACGATAACAACATCCTCTTAATCAGGGTGAGATGACTTCCATTTCAGATAACGAGCTTTGCGGGCTATTGGGTTATTTTTGCACAGTCCTGGGCATGCGCAACGCGTCTTCAGGGTCATCTTGTAGTAGTGCTCCGTCGGCTCTCCCAGCGCGGTGAATTCTGGGACATCCTGTTCTGCGTCGCAGATCAAGATAACATCAAAATGGCGGCCGTCATCGCCACCTGCAATATGAACAAGAAAACCTGTCATGATTTGGATAAATCAAATCTTTGGTTTCTTTATCGTTATGGATGAACTGCAAATTGATTGAATTGATGTAGATGTGACGAAAAACCGTTTACATATTGTGATGGATGTTTCATATTGCAGCTAGAGTTTATCTAACGGACACTAGACAAATATTTGCTGACCTGTGTACTTCAGAACCATGTTGCCTTCAAAGTCTGTCACAATCTCGGGAGCCGGGGTCACGTGACCCAGGGGGTAGAAGATCTGAGGGGTAGCCTCCGCGTCTACTTGGCAGCTGGATACATCAGTGCATGGTGTGTTGGCTAGATGAAGAGAAAGGGGAACTTTAAAATTACAGATATATCTTTCATTTCTAGAAGTCTACGACCTTTAACTTATACCTAGACCAGCAATTATCTCCTCATTAACTATGTTCTTGCCTTAGTTTTTATAACCTTGCAATACTTAGTTGCCACCACTGAAATTACATGTGCCGTGTTAGCACGAAGTTTTTATCATTTAACACAAAACGTTTATGATATTCTAATTACATTACAATTTCCACATAGATGTGCGTTTTGTAGGATTTTTATCGATTATGCAAATAATGTTCTAATTTGAATAATAAATATCCATCGATGGTCCACTCTTGGAGGAATTAGCACGGAGATAATATATCATCTTCTTGTCGAAATGATTGTAGATGAAATTAATTTTTTTGTGGCACAGATACAAACAACATAATAATGTCATTCCAGTAAAAAAATTACGTTGCTTAAAATCGAGTTTGAGCTTTGTTCTACATAGCGTTATTACTGACTCAACTTTATAATGAAGTGTCCTTACCAAAGGTAATTCCAGAGCAGGGGTTGTAGTAGTAGGTGAAGTTGCGGCCCAGGTCTGGTTGAAGGTGACTGGACCTGAGAGGCGCCCAGGGGTTGTCCAGGGGGTGCAGGTTGATCTCACCTGTCCCGTCACTCATGTCACAGGTGCAGGAGTCTTTCATGGTGCAGGTGACAAGAGGGGCCAGGCACGCGCCTGGGCATGCGCACACACTCGTCAGCTTAAAGTTCTGAAGAAAAGAGGGTTGGATCTAAGAGCAGATTTCCAGGGAAGATGATGTTTCTTTTGAGAGACACAGTGAGAAAAAAAGTGAGAGGAGATATAGATAGTCTTTTTTTAAAGATTCGTCTGGGAACAGTCAATTTGTTATAACATCATAACATTAAAACAACTTACAAGCAGGAGGGGCTCGGCCCACTCGAACTCAAACAGGGCCTTCTCCCTCTGACCGGGGTCACAGACGAGATTCACGTTCGAGACCCTGGGAATGTAACGTTACGTCTTTTGTTATGCTTCACTCTTAAGAGAACCAAAATTGTTTCTTAATTCGTATTATCAGCTCTATATTGACATCAGATCAACATCTATCAGAGAAATCCACTTAACACATTACTTACGTTTCTCACAAATTCCTTTGAATGTTAAAATTGGGAAGCTTTTCAACGAAATAACGGTCACAATTATTGGTTAATGTGAATCACCACATGCTGTTCTCCCGGCAGTGTGGCTGCTACAACACTGAATGTTTTCGTTGGTCGGTTATCTTCTTATTCTAGCTTAGAATCTTCGACAAACCTCTTAAGCCCAAACAAACATCTGTTTACGTTTTTTTACTTCTTGACTGGTCGACTCATTAAAGTAGGGAATCTGTTTTGTGTTCTTTTGTTTGCTTGTGTCCACCAAGAAAGCATATTCCAGAAGAATGAACATTCTGCACATCCTGGTGCTTATGATCATGAGATTCCATTTTCCTCACCTTGTAATGTTGTTCGCAACCTGGCTGTAGCTGATTCTGACCTGCTTTGTGTCCGGGTCAACAGAAAACTTTGCCGATTCCGCGCCCCCGTAGTTGTACCCTGGACCGCCCTCCTTGAACAGTTGACAGACCGAAGTCTCGACATGACACTCGCCCGTAACATTGTGCATAGCTGGGGATAAAAAAAAAACACTTCTTACACCGGTAACCTATAATTTGCTAAACACGAATGGTCCAGAAATTGAATTTGATCATATCCCCATTATTACATCATCAACTGCAATGTATTACATGCAATTGGAAATACAAAACGTATTTATGACCCTTTACGACGCTACTCCACTTGCTATGATCGTATATTTAGGAGTTACTCAAGGCTACTTAATAATATGTGATTAGCTCGCAAAAAAATTGCTGACATTTCCCTTGATCATATGTCAGTTTTATGCATTTATGTGTTACTTCACAGGAAAGCTTGCAATATCTAATTTCCAGGGACATTTGGTTACTTTATAATCACTTGTTGATTTTTTAACAGATGGGTTGCACTTTTATGTTAAGATTGAATGTTTGTTCAAACTTAAGCTCTTTATTTACTTGCTTTTTATACCTTCACATGGAGAGTACAGGAAAGTGAAAACTGGATGGTCGATCCTGTACAAGTTGTTGGCATGAGCCAGAGAGTGCAGGTTGATTCTCCCGGATCCGTCAGTCATTTCGCAGGAGCAACTGTCCACCTGAAGGTGTAAGATTATATTGTCTGTCCGTGACAGGAGTCAACCACCGCAGGTCAAGTCCAAAAGAAGATATCTGAGGAATAGCCATTTATAGTACCCTACAACACCTTAATGAATACATGAACAAAGCTTCATTTTCGTGTCTTGTTCTTTATGCATCCAACCTGTGTGGCCATATAATAAACCAAGATAAAGTGTAAACAATGATTCATATGGCAAGAGTATACCTAATGTGTGCTTCCTACCTGTTCACACTCCAGCTGCGACAGAGCCGTCTGGAAGCTCCAGGCCAGAAGCAGAGAAACCGCAACCCGCCACATGTTATCCCAATGTTGTAGATTCCTGCCAGCAAAATACGTCTTCTGTACAGTCACCAAATGTCGCAGTTTGCGTGTTACAGCTACGCTTCATAAGTAACCACCGAACAGATATCTTGAACTTTGAGCTCTCCCCGTGAGGGGCATATGATGACTCATACAAACATGTTATTGCCGTTAGAGGATAGAAGTCATATTGACTTTCCGACAAAGTTGCTTATTGCACCAGTTGTTGATTTTTGTGGTACACGTTTTTGGCGGGCGTCTCAGGGACCCCGCCTAACATTATAGTGAGCAACCGTTTCACAAGAATTCTAGGAATTCCGCAGGCATCTGTGGAATTTTTCTACAGCCCCGCCCGCCCGTGTTCAGTCACGTGACCCGACCCCGCCGAAACAGGGGTAAACAACTGGTCTTGCCACTTTCTCAGGCGATACCTAAAAAATCCCTGCACCAAAACACAAATGCTATACACCAAAATAAAGTGAATTTTGTTGTCTAAATACACTGTTAATTGCTTTAACATAGGTGCTAAACTCGATGAGATATTTTCCGGAACGTCCGGCAAATGCCCTTCTTCCGCGCTCGGCAGAAACTTCCGCGGGAGGGTCTGCATGGGGGGTCCCGACAACGATTTACGCTGAAGTCAGAAGAACCCCCTACGTATTACGCAAAATCAAGGAAGGCAATTACGCTAAATTTGGTCACCTCGCTACGAATTACGCAGATATTCATAAGATGGTTTTCCCTACGAATTACGGGAAATAAAAATAGGCTGCCTACGCCTTACGTAAAAGAGCATGCAGACCCTCCTGCGGGTCGGCGGAGGCATCGTCCCTTAATCGGCATTTCCGACCGAGGTAAGATAGTTTTTCGTAAATTTTTCTTACAAATCGTAAAGTGAGCACTCTAGGTTTCGGACATATTAAATTGTGCATTCTAAGGAACAGTTTCATGTATCGTTTGTTTAGTTTTTATTAAAAGTAGCGCAAGGATTGACGATAATGTAGAGTGAAAGTAGTCAGCGCCTGGGTGGGAGGGGGCATCTCGTAACGTGCGGTCCACAAATGCTGGCTATTTTCGATCGTAAAAAAATCGTTCAATTTTTAGATACAGCGATCTAGGGTTCAGATATATTGAAACATCAATTTCTGAGGAACAGTTCTTTCTATATTTTGTTCAGTTTTGCGTAACTGACGAAAATGTAGAGGGTGTATACCTACCTGTGCAATCGGGTGGGAGGGAACGCTTCGTAACGATCGGGCATAATTTTCCATCGTAAAAGTATCGTACAATTCTTGAAGTTAGCGAACTTTTATTCAGATATTTTGAAACATATATCCAAAGGAATATTTTCATGTATAGTTTTTGTAGTTTTAAGTAAAATGAGCGTTAGGATTGACGAAATGTAGAGGGTGTATATCGGTGCAGGTCACAGCACTTTGGGGTGGGAGTGGACTGTACCATTGCGTGCGCCCACAGTCTGTATCATTATCTATCAGCTGTAAATTCTTTTCAGTTTTATACAGATGATACTTTAAACCATATATATATATATATATATAGGCGCTGACTACTTTCACTCTACATTATATATTTCTAAATCTGTGTAACCACTGTTTGACGTTACAGGCCTGTTTACAAGCCTGCTGTCCATACAAATCTTAGTACTGCATAACAGTACATTCAGATTTTTATGCTAGTTTCGCATTTCTAACATGGCATAATGCTAATTATTTTGTTCTTCTACTCTAGTGATTCTACAAAGTTCTTGTAGAGGAATATTTTATGTATGTGGAGGACAAAAAAGGCATACTTACCGTTATTTTACCATGATATTGCAAGAGGATAGATGCATAATTGTATGATTTTTAAAGCATATTTTTTATTCTTTTATGTTCTTTATTTTTAGGATATGGCCTTAGTTGCTGAAGATCATCAAGATGAGAGGATGGAGGTGTGCTTCACAAAGCTAAAGCAGGCACAAAAAGACCTCAAAAACTACAAGGGAAGATGTACACAGGCAGAGCACGAAAATGAACAACTGGAAGAGAGATACGAGTGGCTTACTCAACAGTACTAGTATTAGATCGTATTGCAGCTCCACACAAATGTAGAACACTTCCAGAAAGTCATAGCAGAAAAGTCATCTGATGTGTTCGAAATCAGTAAAAACCTCGCAGCTGAAAACAAGAGGAATGATGAATTGACAACAAATTTCTATATTGATACCACGTTTATGTCATGATCCCTTGTCATTTTTCTGTACTGATTTATAATGATGTAAAGTAGAGATACATGTATCTGTCATTTGTTTGTTATCATATGGTAAATTGTTGTTGCAGTTTCTGTACAGATAGCAGCAATTCTTTATTTTTATGTATCACTCAGTGCATAATTGCTGAAGTCATAATGTTCTGTCAGAAGTGTAGGTGAGGTACACCAGTCAAGTTAGAAAGAATTATAAGAACAATCTAGAGGTAATCATGAAGGACAGGCTTGGTCGCTTTCAGTAGGCACCTCCAATATTGGCATGCATTGTTTTAATTGTCTTTCTTGAGTACCCTGTAGAAAAAGAAGAGAAATGATGAGAAATGTTTCAAAAGTCAAATGGTAAATAGCTTGGTAAAGTTGGTTCAAGAGTTATAGAATGAATATATACATTTCCATGAAATATATATATATATATATATATACCTGTCTACATGGTTATTGTGCCATTTATTGAGTTACTTACTCTAAATATCAAGATATACACTTCACAGGTAACTTTTTCATGGAAAATGCGTTCAATTAGACAGAAAACAAGTAAAATCTGACCGACATAAATTATGCAATGTGGTCGCCAATTATGCATAAATTATGCAAATTAATGAAGATATGCTTGATGCCAACATTCCCACCAAGTTTAAACATCATATACCCAACCAGTGTTGAGATATTTCAATCCAAGTGACACCACAAATTTCTTTTAATTCTTCCCATTGAAAACAATAGGGCCCTAGTGCCATGCCTGACCCCATTGGCCCCATTGTTAAGGCCTTTGTTTCTTCATTTTTGCCTTGCCGCGCCAGCGGCATGGCCTTGTGGCCACTATTTTCTTGGTTGGATGGTTGGATGGTTGGATCGATGGTTCAAACAATGTTAACCCAGCCCTTCCAAAGGCCCTTCCCAGTTCTCTTTCTCGTGGACAAACTTACGGCTTAGGCGACCAACAGTACATCCCCGTCAAGCTTTATACCTCCCCTTTACGCATTTGATAACAGTTGTGGTCGGTACTGAAAGCCTCTTAAATCTGGTTACATCGAATGAATGAAGCGTTTGTATATGGTGATATTTCAGATCCATTGGAGTAAAATATAATCAAGTGAATTATCTCGTATAATAATTGCATTACCTATTCATAAAGATGAAATAAATGCCTAATTAGACCAATGCAATGCATGTGAATATATAAGTAGGCAATGACGTCATCGAAACGTCTCAAGAACGTTTGACTATGTATTTCAACGCTACCACGAAAACCCTCTGCCGTACGGCGATCCGTAAATTTACTACCATCTTCCCACACCCGCGGTACAAAAACTATCCGGTTCTAGAGGCAAATTTACCCATCAAAATAAAGGATATAAGTTTCTCTTTCTTGTGATGTGTTTCTTTTGCTTGAAAATTGTTTAAAACGCCAGAAATTTGCCGGTGAAAACGGCGCGCCGTAAACGGGGAGGCCGGAGCGTCGGATCGTGGTTCCACACTTCCGGCTGTTTTGATGTCATCGGCAAGTTTCTAGCATTCACGAAGGCGAAGCGCCGAGCTGTTTTCCCCGACGATCGCCCCGATTTGGCCGGGCGGCGGCGCGCCAAATTTTGCGGCGATCCAAACGCGCCAAATTTTGGGCCGCGTGCCCCTCAGAAACGGAGGATATGTGACTGAAGCGGCACAAATAGAACCTTTTTTGACACTATGGATGAAGAATTTCAAGGTAAAATACTTGATACAATTTGTAGTGTTTGGGGGAGGGGGGCATGTTGAAGAAAATGTGCTTTTGAACAATTTTTTCTCAAGTCAATCCCAGCAATATAATTTCTATGCAGTGTTTCTTTATCCATGTTTTAGTCATGAAACTTACATGTATGTAAAATGTTTCTTAGTAATTTTTTCTTATTAGTTTATTGCTTTCTTTAGCATATTTTACAACTTGTCCTAATAAATTTAGTGTTTACACAATGTCTACCTATTGATATTTTATCTCTTATTAGTACAAACATCTGTCTTCTATATTTTATTACAAAGGTATCTAAGTGTAAAGTTGTACTGTTGATACAGTGTAACATCATGGCTCAACATGAAAATAATGCGACATATTCACACACTTACACACTTTCACCTTGACCAAGTTGACCTTGTTATAAGGCAATTAATATTGCTGATATTCTATAGATGTGACATTGTTGGTAATATAAGATACCATAATGTTGTGTACATTGCAAAAGTATATGAAGTATGATATTTAATCTTGTACAATGCGACTCAACTGGTGCAAAAAACACCATTGACTGTAACCCAAAATGTGAACTTTTAAACCCAAATTTACTTATTTCTTAAAGAATAAGGTAAGATGACAATTATTGTGTGAAAGGACACCAGTGGGTGCTGCATACATCGACCCTGTGTAAAAGCATAATAAAATGCCATGAATGTTCAGAACTCTGTGGAGTGATTCTATGTAGTACATATTACGGGGAAATAAGATAAAACAAGCTTTGCAGCCTTTACTTACCTTTTCATCACCCCTCAAAAAAGGTATTTTTTTGATTTTCATCGTTTATCGCGCAGCCGGCCATATCTGAGGGTAGGTTTTGGCAACTTTGTGGAGCCATATCTCAGCAACCCTTCAAGATATTCGCTTCATCTAAAAAGCATTTTACTCCTCTTGGTTAGCTCTTTCAGAAACAGTAAAAACAGTCCTGGTCATTGTATTGTGTTTTTGCCAAGGCACAGCATTTTGCCTTGCCGGGCTTGAAGTGCTGACCTACTTTTTCCTGACGATATCCCTAACACGCGGCAAGGCACAACTTTTTTAAAAAGATTTCTTGTTTTATAAGTATTCATGATTTTTGTTGTGGGTCTGTTGTATTTCCTTTCGCCTGGCTGTATAAATGACGATTGTATGTTTGTAGGGTATTGCTGTTAACAAGCTTAAGAAGGACGGTTCTTGTGACGAGTGACCATAATTGTTTCTCATTGATTTTACAAATGAGGTCCTCATTTGCCAATCGGATATATCCTTAGCTTAACAGTAAGCCTAATATTTCTCTCTTTATTGTGGCTTATAGAGTTACATATGGCATATTCTTAAGCATTCTAACATTAAAATACAATGTATTTATAAACTGCCCTCATCAATGAGGCAAATAAGCCCCTGATTTTCGTGATTGGCATTTAATTATGTAAGGCATGTCTGAAGCTATCTACATTCCAAATATCGTGAAGATCCGTCAACCGATTCTCGAATTATTCCGCTCAAAAGGGATGATGCAACTACATATGCCTTTAGTGTAAAATCCTTCGTGACGCCGTGCTGGGTGGGCAAGGTAGTTGGTCTATTCTAAAGACCTATAAACGCTCTAGCATTTATAATTATGGTCACTTGTCACAAGAGACCGTCCTTAAATCAGCAATACCCTACAAACACCCATCGCGTAAAACAATCTTCATACACACAGCCAGGCGAAAGGAAATACAATAGACCTACAACAAAAATCATTAATTTGAATGTAAGTTCATCTGTGACGGTAGTTAACATAATGATACGATTTTTAAGACTTTATATCCGTACACAAGAATAAAGCTCTTACCAACAAGCTTTCGATCAGTCCTCTGATCCTTCTTAAGTTGTATAAAAATCATTAAAAAAGTTTGTAAAAATCATTAATACTTATCAACAATAAAAGCGCCCGCCATGGCAATAGTTTTTATTGCCACACTTATTGGACATGTTTACATTTTTCATAAGCCAAGGGTGGATAATTTCCTGCAAAAAAAGATGCTGCTAAACCACAGGACCAAGTATTGAACCACAGAAGACAGAGTATCAAAAGAAACAACAAGTCTTTATTTGTAGGAGGCGCATGTAGGTTGTCTAGTTCATCTTATTAGCAGACTCAGACGGAGTAACCGATACGATATCTTGACAAGAACGATCAAAGAATGACACTACGCCACTATATGTTGTATAGTTATATCACCACCTGCAGGATGGATGGAAGGAAGGAGAATAGATCACGCCACTATGTTATAGTTAGGTTTAGATTACCACCCATGTTGTAAGTGGTATGGTTCACATTCCCACATGTGATTACGTCACGGATATTGTGGTACGGCAGTCCTACCATCGACCACCGACTATGTCGGCCATGCTGGAATAAACCTCAAGTTAACAGTTGCATCGCGTTGCCCATATATATATATATATATATGCATGAGTCGCTCCTTATAGCGGTCCCTGTATTATAACTGGCGCTATTAGAAGACCACGTATATGGCTACAAGGACTGTGGATGATATATGACTGATGAGAGTACCCATGACATAAGGGTAGTTTGACAAAATTAGCACGATTTGCGGTAGTACATTAACATACGTTTTACAACAGTCGGCAAGTTCCGGGAGGCTTTTTTGCAGAACAAACTAAACAAGTAAAGGTAATTCGCGCGCTGATGCCAGCCATACAATCAGGTCAGTGTGTCCTAATAGTAAAAACGCGTAGCCAGATATCTAGGCATCAATAACAAATTATTGAAAAGTCATTGCTTTCCTCCCGACCCTCTCCAAGATCAGAAGGCATTGAAACTTTTGGACGTTTTTTTAGCGGTGTCTCGTATATATGGACTAATTTTATTAACCTTTTCCGGTTTTCCGTGATATTGAAAAAAAAACACTTAGTCAGGGTGAGATGACTTCCATTTCAGATAACGATCTTTGCGGGCTATCGGGTCATCTTTGCACAGTCCTGGGCATGCGCAACGTGTCTTCAGGGTCATCTTGTAGTAGTGCTCCGTCACTTCCCCCAGCGCGGTGAACTCTGGGACATGCTGTTCTGCGTCGCAGATCAAGATGACGTCAAACTGGCGGCCGTCATCGCCACCTGCAATATGAGCAGGAAAACCTTTCTGTTATGATTTTGACAAATCCCATCTTTCTGTCTGGCTGTCAATAAAGCTGCAATATTTGACTGAATTTTGTGATGATATGGCGTGCTACCCGATTGACGGAAAGTGTGCTGGATGAACAAGAGTTTGTTATCTGACCGAGACTAGACAATATTTGCTGACCTGTGTACTTCAGGACCATGTTGCCTTCCATGTCCGTCACAACCTCAGAAGCCGGGGTCACGTGACCCAGGGGGTAGAAGATCTGAGGGGTAGCCTCCGCGTCTACTTGGCAGCTGGATACATTAGTGCATGGTGTGTTGGCTAGGCAAAGAGAAGACAGGCAACTTCAAAATACATATTAAAGATCATCTTATGTACATACTATATCATCTTCCACTGGAAGATGGTATAGTAATATTAGTATGTGGTATGTTAAAAACATACAGATATAAATAACGTTCATGCCATTGCAGTAAAAAAACACATTTATGCCACTTAAAACTGGGTTTGAGCTTTGCTTTGCATAAGTCCATATCTAACTCACCTGTTTTATGAACTGTACTTACCGAAGGTGATTCCAGAACAGGGGTTGTAGTAGTAGGTGAAGTTACGGCCGAGCTCCGGGCCCAGGTGACTGGACCTGAGAGGCGCCCAGGGGTTGTCCAGGGGGTGCAGGTTGATCTCACCTGTCCCGTCACTCATGTCACAGGTGCAGGAGTCTGTCATGGTGCAGGTGACAACAGGGGCCAGGCAGCCACCTGGGCATGCGCACACGCTAGTCAGCTTGAAGTTCTGGAGGACGGAAAGGAAATTGGTCCTAATCACAAAATGAGATTTATTTGTAACGTGGAATGAAAAGATTTATCTACATCGTGGACAATCAACTATCAGCTCAGGCATCAACTATAAAGTAGTCACATGCCCCCCCACCCCCCCCCCCCTGTCACGTGTCCGGAGTTCAGTCGTCAGTTATCTTGACGAAGACCGTGATGAACATGCTAAACCCACTATAGGGTTCTCAGCATGTCTTTTGTAGTGAGGCTATTTGACAGAAAAGGGTTCTTTAGGCCTCAAGAAAAGGAATCTTGAGATGACCAACCTAGGAATATGACCTTACTTTACCTGATATTGTAAGGTCCTCCACAAATGATTCATTTCCCATTTCCCTTTATACAGGGTTTGTACTTTACTGCAGTTTACTGCATAACTTGAGTACGACGAAACTGACCATTAAGAATGGATCTGAGCCCTGGTATCCAAACAGCGCTCTCTCCCTCTGCCCAGGGTCACAGATGAGGTCCACGTTGGAGTTCCTAAAACACATTTTTTTCACTTTTTTGACAGATTGAACAGAAAGCGGGTATTGCAAAACAGTATAGAGTAGATAATGTCCTGCAAAACGGTATAGTGTAGTTAGTGTCCTGTAAAACAGTACAGAGTAGTTAAAGTCATGTTCCTGCTACATCCCTAACGGGCATCGGTGCAATTGGTACCTAGGCCTAAAGTGGCGTGCCAGTGTCATCGGTTTCCCCAGAACGTTCTATGTATGGCACTGTCATGAAGTCCACCACACACCCCCTCAAATGTGATTTTTGTCATGGCCCTTGCTAGACTTCTTCCTACCTCGTCATGTTGCTTTCGAAGAAGCTGTAGCTGATCTTGACTTGTTTGGTGTTTGGATCGAAATAGAAGCTTGCCGAGTCCGCTGTGCCGTAGTTGTACCCGATACCGCCCTCGTCGAACTGCTGGCACACCGACGCCGCGTCCTTACACTCCCCGGTGGCGTTCCGCATAGCTGGGTTGTGGGGGTTGGGAGGGGGTTGGTTGGTGGTCATTACACCATCTGATTTAGTCGCACTACAATAACAAGAATCTCTATAGGCTTCTGGATCTTATTCACGGGAGTGCAAATATTACATGATTTTGTGGTAGCAAAACACAATGTCAGTACTCATCACAGACCGAATAACATGACTTACACGACACATTTGGTTCTTAGGTTGTTACAACTTGATATATTTAGTTATTGGTGCATAGGCCTGTGTAGCCTGTAGATTCCTCTCAGGCACAGGGTCTGTTTCTTCTTCTTTTTTTGCTTAATCTATATTCTGACCGTGTTTGTAAGCGTAGTTTGCTTGGTTAATGCACACTACCGACTGATATCCAAGTAATAAAGTGAAATCTGTATGTTTACCTGTGCAGGGACTGTACAGGTAGGTGTAGTTGTTATAGTCGATTCTGTACGGGTTGTCTGGATGAGCCAGGGAGTGGAGCTCGATCTTCCCGGACCCGTCACTCATGAGGCAGGAGCAGTGGTCCAACTGGAGATTTTAAAAATTACATTTATAGTTTTTATCTTGTTTGTTTATTCCTTTGTTTGTTAGTTCGGTTGTTCGTGTAGTATGTAAATAATTTCCTCTCGTCGTATCATAACACGCACTATCATATCTTTCTGATACGCTGATATTTATGTTGTTTACCTTAGGGCGGTTGATAAAGATGGCGGTTGGATGTCTATAACCTTGTAATCAAGTGTACGTGTCAGCAATCTGATATTCAAAGTGTTGGAGCACCGAAAGTATAAAACAACCCTGAAAGATCGCGAATGCCAGCTGGACGCCGATCGGACAAAACAATGTTCTGTGTTGGCTACTAGCTATCATATCAACGTTTCTATACCCCAAGATTCTCGTGCGGAATCGTGTGCATCACCGACCCCGCCTTCCTCCTACCTGTCGGCACTCCAGCTGCTGTGGCAGGCCCTGCTGGAAGCACCAGGCCAGGAGCAGGGAAACAGCAATCCGACACATGTTGTATCTCCGTTACAACAGCTTAACAGAACAGTCTGAGGGATATGGCTACAGACCTTTAGCCTACTCGAAGTGGACGTCGAACTTTGAGATGTTTTGCTGAAAGCATGTGACAATAAGTAGCATACGACCTAAAGTGCAATGGCCTGGGGTACAGTGTTCGCCCAACATTCGGGAGGCTAAGGTTCAAATGAAGGCTTGGCCATGCCAAAGATGCGAAAAATGGTAGTAGCTTGTATTTCGATTTTCTGACATGCTGGTAAATCTACGCAAGAACAGACGTCATTGTGCGTGAATATTCAAAGGAAACAGGAAGAGCTTTCGCGATGCACGTCTTATGATGTGACGCAGGTGTTTGTGCCGGATTATATGATTGTATAGGAGCAGTTAGAGGACAGAGTTAAACCGGGAGGAGGCGGAAAGTCAGCAAGAACGTGAGGGGCACTGAGATGTTGAATTGCCTTAAAACAAAAACATTTTCCCGACCACCATCTCAGGGATCCTGCAAATAGCAATCGATTTGACATTCTCGAGGACACCAGCACAGTTACAACAATATAAGATAGACATTTCATCTCGTCTGTAATGTGACATCGAGCTACCGAAAAAGCATATGCTTGATCTCAACAAGGAGGTCATATAACCTTCTTGATCTCAAGCATTAGAAAAAAGAGAGATTGACCACATGGGGCAGATATTCACCTGATGTCAGATGCAAAGTACTTTTAGGTGAAAGCCTGAAAGGCTCGTGGTCTTTTACTGATGTATTAAGTGATATATCTATAAATAAGTTAGGATTTAGGATATAAGAGCTCATCACACGTCCAGCTTGGGACTGACCAGATAATTATCGTATATACCATCTACGTGCGCCAGAGTATACGGCACCGGTATGGCATCCCGGTCTGACAACATCCCTCTCCAACAAAACCGCAACATCAATCCACCGCGAACATTTCTGCATTTACAGTACTCAATACGTGTGAACCATAGTGCCACATAGTCTGGATGGTTAAATCACCGCTCAGAAAGCTAAATGTCTCCATGGCCAAGCTAATCGGTACATGAACAAGCTCGTGGGAAAGCGCGGACAAATCCAATTCAAGTACCGACGTATCAGACGCATTGTATGGAGACGCGGGAATTATTGTCAAGCGGCATCAAAGGCACAACAACCCTGTCCGAATCACACGGCAACTTCCCACGATTTGCTACACCGTGAGAGCCAGTACGTAGCACATAGTTATTATGCGCCTACTCTTGACTATCTGCTTCTAGGCGCAGAATGCAGAGTCTGTGGGGTTGGTAATGAATAGTTTTGAAAAACCGGTGAACTCAGGATGATAGATAACGCACCGCATAAAGTTAAAGAGGCCAATTACGCTTCCCGCTCACTGCGCCTAACGGCATGCAGACCCTCATCTTAGGTTAAGTTTGGATTCGTCACAGACATTCCAAATCATCTTCTGATTGCGCACGCGCACGGAACACGTCTGGTAATGCGCCCACTGCCACCGAAGCATCACCCTGTCTGATCTTAACCGGTTATATCTCGGTAGCACGTCGGCGGTAATTATCTACAATGGCTGTGTTTAGTGCGTACGTGCTTCTCGGGTTTTTAATGGCGTTTCTCTCCTTCGCGACCTGCCGGGACTTCAAACTTGGTTTGTTGATCCCACAAGGCCGAGACCACCGCCTGTACGGCTGGGAAAGTACGGCCAGCGCCACGTCCATAGCCATCGACAGGGTGATGCGGGATCCCAGTCTGTTACCAGGGCACACTCTCAGGTCTGGCGAGTCTCTAACTACTCACGCTTATCAAGTGTTTGTAGCTATAGCTTTTATTCTTTATACCATAAGTCACATGTGTAAAGCCTTTACTGAAGAAAAATCGCTGCTGAGGGCAGGTGGTTCTTCAGGACAGGATGGGGTTAACTATGTGAGCATGGACGGGGCTGTTTTAGTGTGGCTTGTGACATTGAGGTGGTTGCCTGCGCCAGGTGGCTGCCCGGTCAGGTTTGAGTGATACATGTAGTATTCAGATGTTAAGTTAAGTGCTATTTCTGTGTGCTTCTCATATACACTATAGCTAGTTCAAAGAGGCTGAATATTTGAAGGGGACACGCCCAAGCTTACTTTTAAGGCTGCACACCCTCAATTCTAGCGACCGTCTGTTCCAAAAAATGATTCTGAACCAAAATAAATGTGTGGAGAATGAAATTATGTCCCTTCAGCTACAAGACCATGCAACTGGGTTTTTGTTTCTTCAAGTTACCTAAATTCGGAGTAAAAAAATCATGATTTATGTCACAATAATGCGCAAAATTGGGCATTTTCGCATTAAATAAAGCGCATTGAAATATTTTCCGTCGGCAATGACTGAGACTGTCAAAAATAGAAACACCCTGTGTATAATCGACCAAATTAAATCATCAACGGCTATTGCAACTTCGCTTACATACACAACACCATGGAGGTCAATGTTGATCACAGAAAGCGGACATCTAACTCTTGTGGATGTCCGGAAGGAACGCTCGGGCCCAAACACAATTTTCACCCCGAACACTTCACATCCTTTTTGTATCAGCCATTGAATGTCATTCCGCAGCAGATTATGAGAAATGTGAACTCAAACCCGGACCCTCGAAAAGCTTTCGTCCCTTTTTTGTTGCGCACTACGTATACCACCGAGCACCGTCCAATACAGGTTCAATACAGGTCTAGGCCGCCAGCTGTGTTGACATCTCTTGTTGATATTTGAATGGGGAATCCGTTGATGACGTGCATCTTAATTACATGAATGCGTCAGGAAGCATCATTTCTTTTTGTATCCTGGGCTATCAAAGACGAAGGGCAATTTTGCCTGCAGAAGTGGTTGATGGCACTTTTAAGTGTCTTAGTTTCACTTACGAATATTTCTATACAAGCAGGCTTCACAGGTCGATGCTATTTGTAGATTCACGCAAAGATGCACTGCATTAAGTTGCACCCAATTACTTGGCAGTTATGCCAAGCGACTCACTACAATACAAGCTAAGCTGAGTACATTTAATGGGGAGACCGTTGACAATGTGTTGATAACGTGTACGTGCGTCAGAACACGGGGAGACCTGTCCTCATCTTGACCCCATGCTGTAAACATCTGCCATCTCCAAGTCTGATATAAAGAGAATTATCGTTGCTTTCATTCACGGCTGTCAACAGCGGATGTGAATTCTGTTTTCTACTCTTGCAGCAGAAGGTGTTGATATCATTTTGCAGAGGATTATTTTGCTTACAAGTACTTTGTAGTTTTGTTACTTTGTTACACAATTACAGATTACACAGATTGTCGCTGTTTCATTTGTGCCGCCATGTGAAGACAAAGCTCTGAAGAGCAAGTGAAGATCATAAAATGAATGAATCTTGAATTTTTCGAGAAGATTGCCAGTATTTGCTAACTGCAGATTTATCTAAATTGATTCTAATTCAGTTGACTTAATTCTAATTAAATTTCACTCATTTCATTTCATGCTACTCTTTCTTATCATATTCTATTTCCCCAGGGGTACTAGTTTATATGTACATTTCCAACATCACTAGACAGCAAGAAAGGAACCCGTCAAATGTCACGCCGAGCACTTTCATGGCGCATACTAGGACCTAATGATGGTGCACACCAGGGCCATTTTTCCACATTCTATCACGCCTGTACTTGTTCGTTCCCCAGTGACATTAGGACGGCTTATAACAGTCCAGGGAGCATCATCTGTAAATCAAAGTTGTTCAGCAGTACTAATGAACGTCCTCTTATATGACAATTAGTCTAGCTATTGTGTAACGGTTATAAGTCTATGCACATTTCCACTGCTGCAGATACAGAGGCAGAACGTAGTGCTGATGTACATTGTGTATGTATGTATGTATGTATGAATGTATGTATGAAAGGATGGATGGATGAATGGATGGATGGATGGATGGATGGATGGATGGATGGGTGTAAGCAAGCTCTTTTCTCAGAAAAAAGGAATGCGTTTCTTCCAGACGATTGAGCACCTTGTTTTTCAGCTTACGTAACGTTAAGACAACAAACGAGACATTCACAAGCTAGAGCCGAATTCTTCACAGACGTGTACAGGGTTTTACATGATGCGTCCATTTCTCCTAGCGTTGTGTGGAGGGACTCCAGCTGCAACTCGAAGGTAGCGGCGGGAGCTGCTGTCGAGCTGGCGGTCCAGGAGAACGTAGACGCCCTTTTAGCGCCGCCGTGCGCTGAAGGTAAGAACTGCCGGCTTACTCCCTTCTTCCAAGGTCATTTTTTCAACCTCCTTACTTCTTCAAACACCTGAGCAATAAGTTCACATCCAGCAGGGTCTTTGGGCCTGCATTGATTGCAGGGTCTTGTGGATTGACGAAGACTTTATGTTTTGAAAATGTGCTTTCTTTGGAACTACTAGCTTTCGCAAGAAAGACTCGATGGATAGTTTTGCCGTGTTCATAACCTTTCTATTCTATAACGTCACCCCCTCCCCATCACCACCATTAGCATGTATCCAGTCCAGCCAGTTGGCGGCCTACTGGAACATGCCCACCATCTCGTGGTTACCGGTGGACCCGCAGCTGGAGAACAAGGCGCTGCTCAAGACTCTCGCAAGGACCTTCGTGCCGTCCAACAAGTTCGGCGTGGCTGTGGTGGAACTGTTGAAACTGTGGTGAGAGACCGCCCATGTGTAATAGATAAAGCACCCAGAGAGTGCAAACCTCCGCCCGTAGGTGTGACCGTAAGCGTCATGATATGCAGTTTTAACAGTTTAAACGTCACTGCAGATAGCTTTCCAGATTGGCATTCACTCACTCATTAGATATGATATGTAGTCAATCCGTAAAGCTAGCTTAGGACCTGGACCCTAACCTACATTTCTACAATCCATTCTACTAAAATGAAATATTAAAGTAAAAGTACAGGCATAAAATTATAATTTCGTTAATCAATCGATCAAAATCAAGTGTTTGGCTTTAACTTTTCTAGGTCAGTTTATCTGAAATAAAGGATCACCACCCAAATATACAAAGTAGTTCATTTTCACCAAATGTTACGTTAATAATTTTCGTAACTACTTCTGATCACCATATATGCGTCACCATTACTGCCTTATCTGGTATGCACTTTCAGGCCAGATGTCGCAGGAATTGGGATAAAGATAGTTGCGTTAGTATCGCTGTTTGTACGTACTGCTCAGGTCTTGGAAAAGGATTGGTATCTTCTCGGACTCCGGTTTTCTGTGCAAGTCGTCCACCGAGTCTATAAAGCAGTACCTGGCTGCAGCAAACATCACCCTGGCGGGAGAATACTCCTACGACATCAAGTATCTGGACCCTCAGCTCATCTCAGAGAAGCTGAGAATCCTCAAGCAGAACGCCAGAAGTGAGTGCCGAGAGCGACGTGTTTTTCTCTGTTTTAAGTTTATCATGAACATTGATATTGACTATTTTTTGTCATCCTGAGTTGATAAAACGCCACATCATTTTCAAGTACTAATATTGCAACGGCTCGCACCCTTTCTCTCCTGTTTTTGATTGTGTGTTTGATTCTTCTATCTGGAGTTCCCTCATGCAATGGGGTCGACGACTTTACTCCACCATTCTAAATGATGAATGCAAACCCTTGGACATGTTCGAGCTCAGGCAGACGGCAGAACTGTTGACGGAACATTAATGGCTAAATCTATCAGAACTGCTCTCCTGACAAAGTCTCAGCCTCTTCAACTCAGTGGTCAATAAGCACCTTACCGAGCCAATGGCCTGCAGGATCATAACTTTACCCTTTATCATCACTCATCCGATTTCCTGTAAGCCATATCCTAGAGTGGCTCTCAAATCTTCTTGGTGGCCACTAAAATGGTTTGGTCATTTTGGTCTTAAATCTATTAAGCTGTTACGGACTGGCATTGTGCTACGAATGTCCTGTGTGGTTTTTATTTTGTGATAACCTCGCGTTTTGATCACAACTCTTCCAGTCATCTACATGTGCCACCCCTCCATACCAGTGGAACGGGCCATCCTCCTGCAGGCCCATGAACTAGAGATGACGTCAGGGGATTACGTCCTCATCAATGCCAAGTTGTCCATCGAGGTCAAAGTTGACCAACCGTGGAGCAGCGACGACGGTCGGAATGCAGACGCCATCAGGGCGTATGAGTCTGTGCTGGAGGTGCGTGACTAGCACATGTCAATACCACATTTTTCAGAAATGTAGCAAAACTTAAGACACAAATTTTGTAGTTTAAGTGACGTTGAATTGCATTTAATTTACAATGGTTTCAAATATTCCCGGGGACACACATTATTGTACATCATGCATGTTCTCATAGTTTTACTAGCTTAAAATTGGTAAAATGGTACCGGTTGTATGATACTGTAAATGCGTTTAAGTTCGCGGGGATTTAATTTCGCGGTAGCGGGAAAAGGGACCTTTCGCGAACATAAAACCACCGCGAACATTTCTGCATTTAAAGTATTTCACTTTATAGTATATTTGCCTGTAACAATTAAAACGGCTATATAATATATATACATAAAATATTACAAGTAGTTTTATTCTTGCTATTCCAAGTATGAAGGTACAATTGCTATTCGTGTTTCATTTCATCGTGTACAGGACATGGCGACGTGCATTGAAAATGAAAATACGAAATACATGTTGATACCAAATGAGGCAAGAATGGCAAGAAGAGGACACCACAAGTGTAGTTGACGATTTAGTGATAGAACATCGCGTCATCTTATGTCATATCATTTCAAAGCGTGGTCTATGTCATACTTATACTATTCCACCTGCCCACAGATAGGGATAAAGTTTCCTAACGACCCCGCAGCACAGCAGGTACGGGAAGACATCCCCAAAAGGATGGCACAGGAGCCCTGGAACTACCGGGCCGGCTTGTCTCTAGGACTTAAGGTATAACGTCATATTGACTATAAGTCTTTAATTTGTCAACAAAATTAGCAATATGTTTCCATTAAGGGTCACCAGGAACACGGCGTTTTTTTCACTTTCGAATCAAAGATTATAAACAACAAGACAACAGCTTACAGGGAAAACATTACCAGAGCCCCAACAACAAAGTACGGGTAGCTGAAACTATAGAATATCTGCACTCACGTGATAGTGACATAACCCTGCTGGATGGATGACATATTCGAATTGTACATGCAAATACAGTCAACTGCAAACGCATTACACACACACGAATATATAGATCTCATTTACGGCGTTAACCAATTGCAACCAAC